>CAJVRI010000585.1:0-600000 GCA_911649635.1 Poeciliopsis gracilis
AACCCTAACCCTAACCCTAACCCACAGTCATGGCTCAACCTTTCTGTTGTGGACATACGTGATGTCATTGGAGCTTCCGTAGTTAGGGTCACGCTGAGGCGATTCCCATAGTGAAACACCAAGCAAGTTAGAAAAAGAACTCAAATCTCACATGACTAATATGAACAACTCAAATGTAAGATTTATCACCTTGAATATTCGAGGCTTAGGGGGGTGCTGTCAAGCGGTGTAGGGTGTGTTCTCATTTAAAGCGTTTGAAACCTGACATTATTTTTTTTTACAGGAGACCCACATGAGAAATAAAAACCAGTTTAGACTTAAGTGTCCATGGGTGGCAGAGGTTCTCCATTCTAGTTTTAATTCAAAGTCTAGAGGGGTTGCCATCTTAATAGGTAAATCTGTACCATTCACATGGACCAAAACCATCTCAGACAGAGACGACAGATTTTTGATAGTGTTAGGTACTCTTTTCCATGTACCCACCCTACTGGTTAATGTATATGCTCCTAATTTTGATAACCATGATTCATGAACAAGTTGTTCGAAATTCTACCTTCTTTTAATAATTGTGTTTTGATATTTGGAGGGGACATGAACTGTACTATTGATCCTCAGTTAACCCTAACCCTTTTGACGTATATACTATTATTTTGTAGATGCTAAACTTATGCCTAAAGTATCAAATGTTACATATCACCCAATTATTATTTCGGATCACACTCCTGTCTCTCTCGATCTTCAGATTTTGCGCAGACTTCGCTATCCCTCTCAATGGCGATTTAACACTTCACCTTTATCAGATGGTAAATTTCACAACTTTATTATGGACGCAATAGAGGATTTCATTGCCTTTAATGACTCGGATTCTGAACCAATCTCTAGAGCGCTCCTGTGGGTTTCTCTGAAGGCTTATTTACGTGGTCAGATAATGTCATACTCTGCGCATGTGAGAAAATTGAGGCGGTCAAACATTCAGAAGCTCATTTCTGAGTTGGAATTGGTTGACCAACAGCTTGCAGCCACCCCATCTGATAGTCATTCAAAGCGTCGCTTGGTCTTACAAACTGAGTTGGACCTCATCACAACTAATGAGGCCTGTTGCTTCATTCTCGTGCTAGGTACTACGAATATGGCGACAAGCCCAGCAGATTTTTAGCTCACCAATTATGCCGTCAAGCATATACCCGGTATTAAAGATAGGTCCGGCATCCCGCAGGAGGACATGCAAGTTATTAATTTGTTTTTTTCATCTTTCTATGAGTCCCTATATAAATGTGAACTCCCACTGGATTTGACAGATACGCATACGTTTCTGGATGAGCTTCAGTTTCCCCCTTTAAACTCAGAAATGATTGATCACCTAGAATCTGATCTGACTGTTCAGGAGTTAAATGCTGCTTTACAAAATATGCAAAATAACAAGGCCCCGGGACCCAGTGGCTTCCCAGTTGAGTTTTTTAAAGCATTCCAAGCCAAACGTATTGCATTGCTTCATTCTGTCTTTGTTGAGTCACTGTCATTCGTTTCACTTCCCCCCTCACAAAGAGAGGCTTCTATTAGTGTTCTCTTAAATAAGGACAAGGATCCTGACCTCTGTACCTCCTATAGGGCAATATCTTTAATGAATGTGGACACAAAAATTATTGCAAAATCCCTGGCCCAGAGACTTGATCGAGTTCTCCCAAAAATTATCTCCAAGGAGCAAACTTGCTTCATCAACTGTATTACAATGTTCGCACCTTGCTAAATGTCGTTTATTCGAGGGAGACTACAGTTGCACCTGAGGTTATCATATCAATCGATGCTGAAAAGGTGTTCGATCAGGTTGAATGTAGTTGCCTGTTTGCTGTTTTAACTAAATTTGGAATTGGGAAAAATTTTATATCAAGGATACGCCTTCTGTATATGCTGCCCTGTGCCAGTATTATCACCAATAACAACTGATCCAGATACTTCTTTTTAAATAGAGGTTGTAAACAGGGCTGTCCTCTGTCGCCCCTCTTGTTTGCACTTGCAATAGAGCCTTTGAGTATTTTTCTGAGAACCTCTCCTAGTGTTAATGCATCAGGAGTCATGCAAAACTATGGCTATCATTATATGCAGATGATATGCTTTTATATGTCATTGATCCAATATGTTTTTTCACAGATTTGGCCGGTTCTCAGGGTATAAAATTAATATCGCCAAGAGCAAATGTTATCCTGTTAACCAATTAGCGCTGTAGCTCTCCCAATCTGAAATTCCTTTTAAGGTGTGTCCTTTGGGTTTTCGGTATCTTGGGGTCAACATAACCAGATCTTTTAAGTCTTTGTACTGTAAACATTTTCTCCTACTTTTTGAGGACATTAAAAAAAACTAAAAGAAATTCAGCACAGTCTATTTAGATTATACAGGGGTGGCATTGATATTTGATTCTGTTGGGTACTAGCACTTGAAGGTGTAAAAGGCAATGAAAAGGCAGATAAATAAGCAAAAAGGGATTTAGAGGGGGCAATAACAATTACAATTCCTTTTGAGAAAAGGGAAGGGAAATCACTTAAGAGTGAAGAAATGGAAAAATGGCACAAAAGAAAGGTGGGATGAAGATAAGAACAGAAGAAGATTATATAAAGTCAGTATTAGAAATATTAATGAGAGAAACAGAAGGTAAGAAATAATAATGATCAGATTAAGAGTAGGTGATACCTATTTAAATAAAAATTTATATTTATTTAAATAATGATAAATGTGAATGATGTGTAGGGAAAAAAATGTAGAACACATATTGATGAACTGTAAAACATGAATCTGAAAGGAAGAAATTGGGAAGAATGGCTGGAAGGACAGGTCAAGAATGGAGTCTTAGAGGAATATTGGAAAATGAAGGAAACATAATGGATGTTTACAGATTAAGGAAAGCATTATTTATATATCTTCAGAATAGAAAATAAAAAAAAAGAATTTGATGGATGTAAAGTAATGTTGCTACACACTCGTGTACAGTAGGTGGCGGTATGCACCTTAAAGTTGCTTGCGATTGGCCATAATAGAAAAGAAGAAGACTGCTTAGCTTCCTTTCAAGGTTATGGTGGGTTTAGAGATAGTAGATTTGGATTGATATCGTTGAAGGGAATCAATATGACAGCAAAACTTAATAGAAAAGCGGCGCATGGTGGATAAAATGTTAATAACTCTGTGTTATGTCTACATGTGGGTCCGTTTTCACAAGTGTTACTCGGTGCTGATCCGCAACAGTCTGTCCAGGCTGAGAAGCAGGAAGAACAGCCTCTGTCTCAGCTTCTGTTCCGGCTCCAGCTCGGTCTCTGCGGCCCCCACAGCACCGCCCCCAGGACTTCTCACTGCCGCTCCACATTTCCAGCAGCCGTTTCCTCCCGAAGACAATGTTTTCCTCCAGCTCGGAGACAAGGCCGTCTATGTCACGGAGGCTCAGGTTAGACATGTGAGTTTAGCTGGAGCATAGGTCGCTTTCTTCCCCCTTCATGTTCTTGGGAGGGGGAGGAAACAAGCAATAATCTTCTGCTTTCATGGAGAATACAGCAGGTGGAGAAAGTAAAGTGTGTGTAAGTGTAAAGTGTAGAGAGGCCAGCTGGATTGACAAGTTGGTACAGCTGCCATGTAAAACACATTTATACTCCACTTGAAATTTAGTTGACATTTGTGATAATGGAAATAAATGTATTTCCTATTAACATCTGGTTGTTGCAAGCGACAGTGTCTTTACAAAGCTATTCACATTTGAGTTTTTTTTTTTTTTTTTTTTTTTTTTAAACCCCGATTCATTTTTATTCCTCTTCTATTGGGAGTCACTTTGTTGGTGTGTAAACATTAAAACCTGATCAAATATATTGTAGGTTGTACTTGTAACATCACAAACTCTGAAGATTTAACAGATGTGAATGGTATGGTAAGGCTCTGTTCAGTTTTTTGGGTTTTTTTGACAATGTTTCTACATTCACTTGCCAAAATTCTGGAATAATCCTCATTACTCCTTCCTATGATGTTCCTCCAGGAATGTTATGACCTCAGCCAATGGACTGTTCTTGGATCCTCTTTAATTGATGCTCAACGAATAGATAATATTTCATTTATAATAGAAGCTGCAGAGAACCAAGTGGGATATCCTCCTGCAACAAATAAGCAAGTAAGCTCCACGTCTTACAAATTTAAAAGTTACATGACAAGAACATGTGGATAAGTAGGTTACCTGAAAAATGAATTCAAAGGGTTAAGAAACAAAGTTGAAATGTTGAGTGAAAAAAATAATCTGCTACCATAAGAACAATAAAATGCAAAAATAATGAGTTTTTATTAAGTAAGAAATAAAAAGAATGGTTACTCTACTGGGCTTTTTAACCAATATGGCCAGACAGACTTGCAAAAGCAAAGGAGGTGGATTAGCAGTGGTTGCCAATAACTGATGATGGCCTCCAGGACAGGTTATTGTGGAATATTCTCTCTGCTTTCCCAAAATTCAGCAGTTAACATGTTATGACAGTCGTGAGACTGCAGAGAACCCTGCTGCTCTGCCAGCAAAAGACGGTCTCACAACTATTGACATCCGTGAGACTGTGATAGCCTTTAGTCAGAGGCCTCTTCAGATTTGCTGCAAGATTGACTGCTACTACAGATCTTTCCAGTCTACAGCATCACCAACTGCTTGAAGATTCTTTGATATGAGTTTAATTTCCCCTTTGGGATAAATAAAGTACTTTTTGATTTGATTTAAATTGTAGATTTTTGTGTTGGAAAACACTTCAATTAGATTTTATTGTGTCTTAAGGAGTAATAGCATTCATGTTGGGGTTTTTTAATATATGCAGGTGCTGAAGTGGTCTGACTACTGTTTCCCCCTGGCCTTCAGCCCAGGCCAGCCATTCAGGGCTGTGGCACAGACTACTCTAGATAACTTCAGCCGTCTGGGGGTCGCTTTTATTGAAGATCGCCTTCAACTGGACAATGGACTGGTGCCTTCAAAGATAGTCCGTATGTTACCCTTCACTGCATCAGCCAATAGTTACAGAAGAAAATTACCACATGAAACAATAAGCTGTTAGAGTGTTGTCTGTGCAACATGTGTAATGCTTGATTGGCGTACTGGTGGTTATGTTCAAGGTAGGACAGTAATCAGTTTTTATCAGGTGTATTGGGGATGTTTATTGTTAATGTGGTGTGAAAAATGATTCGTTTTCACTAACTCAGCTTGTCAGCTCCAACTTACCTCTATGAGTATGAAGATGTTTATTCTACAAAATCTATCTTGGTTGTTTTATGACCAGGAAAAATATCACATGTCAAGGTGGAAGGAAGTTGAACATAAGCTTCAATGTTTGGTTCAGAATGTGGGAAAACCATAATACTGCTAAGACTAGCACACTAAACCCAGGTTAGATTAAAGATTGAAGTACAACTAATCTCCGTATTGAAAATTCACATTAAGGTGAGAGTTGAGATGTTTTAAAGTAATATTTTCTTGAAAGTTTATGACCTGCCATAAACAGGTCATAAACCTGTTTATGACCAGGACTGTTCTTGGATCCTCTTTAATTGATGCTCAACGAATAGATAATATTTCATTTATAATAGAAGCTGCAGAGAACCAAGTGGGATATCCTCCTGCAACAAATAAGCAAGTAAGCTCCACGTCTTACAAATTTAAAAGTTACATGACAAGAACATGTGGATAAGTAGGTTACCTGAAAAATGAATTCAAAGGGTTAAGAAACAAAGTTGAAATGTTGAGTGAAAAAAATAATCTGCTACCATAAGAACAATAAAATGCAAAAATAATGAGTTTTTATTAAGTAAGAAATAAAAAGAATGGTTACTCTACTGGGCTTTTTAACCAATATGGCCAGACAGACTTGCAAAAGCAAAGGAGGTGGATTAGCAGTGGTTGCCAATAACTGATGATGGCCTCCAGGACAGGTTATTGTGGAATATTCTCTCTGCTTTCCCAAAATTCAGCAGTTAACATGTTATGACAGTCGTGAGACTGCAGAGAACCCTGCTGCTCTGCCAGCAAAAGACGGTCTCACAACTATTGACATCCGTGAGACTGTGATAGCCTTTAGTCAGAGGCCTCTTCAGATTTGCTGCAAGATTGACTGCTACTACAGATCTTTCCAGTCTACAGCATCACCAACTGCTTGAAGATTCTTTGATATGAGTTTAATTTCCCCTTTGGGATAAATAAAGTACTTTTTGATTTGATTTAAATTGTAGATTTTTGTGTTGGAAAACACTTCAATTAGATTTTATTGTGTCTTAAGGAGTAATAGCATTCATGTTGGGGTTTTTTAATATATGCAGGTGCTGAAGTGGTCTGACTACTGTTTCCCCCTGGCCTTCAGCCCAGGCCAGCCATTCAGGGCTGTGGCACAGACTACTCTAGATAACTTCAGCCGTCTGGGGGTCGCTTTTATTGAAGATCGCCTTCAACTGGACAGTGGACTGGTGCCTTCAAAGATAGTCCGTATGACCTGCCATAAACAGGTCATAAACCTGTTTATGGCAGGTCATAAACCTGCCTGTTTAGTACAGATTACATAGTATCTGAATGAAACCTAAATAAAATAATTGTACTTTACAGCTCCAGGTATATTGACTTACCTGCAGCTTGTAAGTCAATATACAGGTTAATTGACTCAAACACAGAAAGTATTGTTTAATTCCTTTTTATAACCCTAAATATTCTAGTTTATAATCCCTGTCAGTGAAACAGTTTTATAAGGCATATGTCAATGAGGGTATCATGTATTAATTGTTTTAGACCTTACCCTCTGGGGTCAACATATATATCAGGGTTGTGTTGAATGATGCTCAACTTGCTATACACTGTGTAAGCTTGTGCTCGGCTTCTCTATTCAGACTTAGCTGTTTATGGTTTCACTTACCTTCATTATGTCACAAGATGCCGCTGGTGTTTGACCCAGTTACTTACAGATGAAAACAGCAACACTCTGGATTTATAGTACTAGTGTGAGAACTATTTTACTAATTAAAGCCTTTGTGTACACAGAATGAAAGCATAGTAGTGAGTTCCTCTTTTAAAATCATTTTTAAAATGCATGTCAGTGGCATTTTAATGGGTTCTGCAGTGGGTTCAGAGGTTTATAGGTAATGAGACCAACTCACATTGATTTTGTTTGTAAATGACCACAGAGTTGTGTATCAGCAGCATTCTCATTTTATCCTGATCTTGGCTTAAAGAATCGTCTACCTGAAGGGCTGTTATTATAGTGACTTTTTCAACATCTTGTTGGCTGGAAAGCTAATTTCTGTTTGCTGATCCTTAGGCGGTTAAAAAGAAAAGAAGTGAAAAAGACTCAAACATTTTTTACTCACTTTTTTTGTATTTTTGACTGAAAGAACCTAAATATTGTTTTAGGAAGCATCCATGTTTGAAATTTAACCTGATGATAAAATGAAAATATATTTTCTGTCATTCCTTTAAATGTCCCCATGTTAATTTATTCTATTGAATATCAATATGTCATATGACTGACTATGATGGATTTTGTCTTTTTTCATATAGCTGTTTTGCTCCAAGACAGCACTCTCAGTAAAGTGTTGGAACGGCAGAGTCTTGAGAGACCACAGCCTGTGGGGGCGCTCTTACTTTCATCTACTACTCCTGAGGAGGGCCTCTGCAAGTCAATCTCTCAGCTGTTGCCTACTGACCATCAGAACCTGTACTTCCGAAAAGGTAGTCTCCTGTTACCCCCTGACGTGAAGAAGAGGCTGCAGGAGCGGCGGGGTTCAGAGCCTCTGCCCAACTCTCAAACTGTTCATTTGGAATCCCATCATTACCACATGGAGGGTTATGGGCACCACCTTCATCTCTCCAGCTGCCATGAATGTTTAGAACTGGAGAACAGTACCATCCTCTCTGTTAAACATGCCTCGGCTGAGAACATTCCAGATCTACCTGATGACACCTCTGTGGATGTGGATAGTGTGGATGGGGGTCTGGCTGAACTAGAACATGATTCTGCGAGGTTTTTTGGAAAAGCGCCAAACATTCTTGTGTATACAGGTGGATGTGAGGAACGTTTCCAAGCAATTCATCAGCTTTTGTTAGACTGCATAAATGTGGAAAACAACACTATTTATCCCCTCCTGCAAGAACAAGCTCTAAGTGACCCATGGCTGGACAACACCAGGCTCCTGGTTTTGGCAGAAGAGGAATCCTTGACTGCTGAGCTTCAGACCCGCTTTCTTACTTACTTAAGCAAGGGTGGGAAGGTGCTAGGGTTGGGCTCTGCTTTGTGCCCGGCAGGTCTCCATCTGGAAGTTAAGGAAGGACAATGCCTCCAATGTAGGAAGTTGATCTTCACCAGAGAAGACAGCACAGAGCTGGAAGCAACCATTCTGGCAAGTGGAAAGGTCTACATTCGGGATCCTCAGGGAGGAGGGGAAGTGGAGCTCTGGGGGGAGCTGAGAAGTGACGTCGCCAACCAGAGAGAAATGGTTATTGTCAGGCTAACTCATGGAGCCGATGGCGGGGAAGCTGTCTTTTGTCAGGTAAAGATATTATACATAAGGAATGCAAATGTTAATGGTACAAATTTTAATACCAGGACAACAGTTACATGTTTTCAGGTTTGATGCTGCTGGGTTGGAACCAGGTTGGAAGTGGAGCTTCAAAATGCAAAATGTTTCAAAATGTAAAACATGTTTTCACATTTTGAAAATATGCATTTTTCAAAATGTAAAAGACAAGCTCCCACAGGTCCTGTTCACATTCCCTGTCCCGACGCTTTTAGGAGAATCACATTCATCCTAAAAGTGTTTAAGATAGATGGAAGTGGATGTTTATAAACCAGGTGAAGTGCAGCGTTGTTCTGTTAAGTAACCCACTCTTTTCTAAATGGAGACAGTCCTCAGTCCAGAAGGATATTGCTGCTTGGTGTCCATGTCCTCTGCAGAATTAAATTAAAATAATGGTCTCTCTGCATCCAATTTATCTGTGCTTTTGCACCTCAAAAACAGAAAACATTTTTGCAATTGTGATTATGGTGGTTGTGGTAGTCTGAAAGTAGGTGCTCATTTGGACTTTTTAATACTACAGAGTTAAACTTTTGATCAGCTGTTTGCTCCTGTTTTTATTTTTTTTAGTCATTTTACATTTTTAAGTTTAAGTTACAAGCAAGCTGGTCATGATTCACCAGTGAACCTGATTTGGTAACTTCTCTGACGCTAAGGTTTTGATCAGGAGTATTTTGATTTGCTAAGATACCTGTAATTGTAAAGGTTTGTTGGGTGTTGTATCTCAGATCATGTGCTCTTATTTTTGCTACCCTTCAGATGCTGTAGCTCTAGATAAATATTTGTAGTAATAACTGGTACAATGATCATCGAGGCAGACAAAAAAACACAAAAATTAGACCATAGCGAAGTTACTTTAAATTTATGTTCCATACTATAAACACATCTTCAGAAAGCCTTCCTTTTATTCTTACAAAAGTGTGACATGGAGCTTTTAGTACAAATTTAGTGAAACATTCCTGCTTGACTGGTTTTGTTTGCATCTGATAAACTCATTGTCCATTTAATAGTTTTTTGCATGTAATTGAAGTACAACTTGAATCCAAGTTCAAGTTTCAATTGTCTAGATATTGACAATTTGACAATTTTACCCATTATGTAGCCGTAATTTCCAACAAATATGATCAGAAACAGTCCGGTCCTGACTGGAGGTGATTGATCCAACCATGGCACCATTGAAAAGTCTGAAATAAGGCCATTGGAGTATCCATTGAAAAGTCTGAAATATTATTTATATTCCAAAATGTATATAGGGTGTATATTACTTTGACCTTCCGTTGCTTGATTTTTTTAAATGTATTTATTTTTACTTTATTATTCAGTCTGGATTATGTGGCAATAATCTTATATGGGAAATCAACCTTGGCTGGAGTTTGGTGCATTTATGTTTATGTTGTCCAAGATTATAATGTATATTTTAATAAGATAAAATAAATCACATAAAATGAAATAATTAAAGCAGACCAAGGAGACGATCATGCTGTAAGGAAGGGTTCTAAACCCAGATGGAGGAAAATAAACATCACACAGGCTGTTTCAGAGTCTCTAAGGCAACAAGGGAACTAAATGTGTAAATTTTTCTAAACTCTCAATATTAACTCTCTTCTGAATTTTAAATTTTGCAGTCCTATTTTCTATTTGATCTGTTGGAATGACTGTTAAAAGATCATTTTAATCGTGATATGTATGTATGTATGTTTCTTTAGGTTCATTTTGACATTGCGTTCTACTCAAAGAAAATGGATTCAAAAGATTTTAATGAGCTGAAAGTCAGCAACGCACTGCGATATGAAATTTTTATCGAAGTCCTTAATTCCTTGGGAGTCAGCTGTGAACCAAGCCAGACTCCTGCCCCAAGTCCTGTTTTCCTGCTGGCCACCTCCCAGGTATGTGACGAGTGAAAATTTTCCTCACTGTGAAAAAGTGTCCCACACCAAAATACTACAGTACTTGAATTTTTGCCAACAAAGGAACTAAACTTCGTATTCAGGGTTTTTCTGTCTCCTATGTTCGAGTCCATGTGCATTCAGAATGTGAGCAGTTATGTTTATGGACACTGAACAGGAATGTTTCAATTACAGATCACGCTATAATTGGAAGGTTGTTAAAAAATTCTGAAAGAATTAAAAAATCAGAAAAGAGAATTACTTTTGCTACATTTTATTACATTATTGTCCTTTTGTTCTCCTTCCCATCATCAAGTATAAATAGAGCTTAATTTATTCTTCTGGTATTTTTCATAGTACACAGATGGAAACGATCTGACTTGCTAAGTACATGCAAAACTGAGCAAATCTGCAGAGGAATGACAGCAGGTCTGTCTACAGAAGGCTTATATAAACATGAGAGGGCAGTGAGCTAAAGTGTCATCAGCCACTTTAGTCATACATTTCCTTCCTGTTGAGTTTTGAGAATTGGTCTTAGCTCCTTCTAGTTTTTTTAAATGTTCTTTTTTAACTTTTAAACTGAATATTGTGCATATCATTGAATGCAAATGTTTTATGGGAAATACCCTGAAGTTTGGTCCCTACTAAAATTACTCATCTAAATAATTTATCTCCACAAACTCTGCTTATATTGCTCCTTCCTACTTAACTGCCACTATCTAACTAAACCTAGACATATTCACATTCCACTTAGGATGCCAAGGAAAGTTTTCTGAAGTTCCTGCACACATGGGCGGATGAAGATGCGATTGCTCGATTCTCCAAAGTCTCTTTCAGGATAGGCCCTGAACCACATGAAGGTCCCTCGGACTTTCTGTCCTTGGTCACAGAATCCCAAGAGATGACCCAATTTGTTATGGAGACTTACTGCAAAAATCTGAAGACCAACCATCTGGGAAACACCCTGCTCTTCGCTGAGGTTACCACTTCCACCATGAACCTGCTGGAAGGGTAACATCAATTTTACAATGCTTTTTAATGCCTGAAATGTCTGCTCAGACTAGGATCTGTTGTTTCTTACAGAATAAAGACAGTGATTTTAATTTATTGAGTAAAATTCTTTCAAAGCTACTTTTTATTAACTGATCAGGGCAAGACTGGAGCAAACTATCAAGTCTCCTTAGAAGATCATCAGGGCTCAGCTTTCCCTTCATTTGGGACTTGTGCAGTTCTAGGGTCAAGGAAAGCACAGTTAACCTCTCTGCAGACCCCCAGAACACGGTGTGGCTTTAAATATAAATATGAATACATTTTCTAACAGTTTGCTGAGGGTGAGGGTCCAAACAAAGCTGTTAGCTTATCTCCTGGTATTCATTACTGACTTGAAATTGAGAATTTAATTAAATTTTATTTCAATTCAGACAATGAGAGAAAAAAATATTTTTATATATAAATCTAAATGTCTGTTTTCAGATGTGCGTCAGCATTTGATACACAAAGCATATACATTTAATAATATGCCAGCAAAACTTTACCCCATAAGTTCAGCAGGTGTCATTATATAGATTAATTACACACATACTGGTATTTTAAAGTATGTGTGTACTTTAAAATGCACACATACTATATTATAGCTATTTCTAACTATAATTAGAAATAACTACTTATAGTTATTTCTGTTAACTATAATTATTTTCTGCTTACATATAATGCAACCCAATATATAAGCTTATATTTTGTCAAACCAACTTAAAAGCAATTTAAAAAAAAAAACCCAAAGATGTGGTTTTAATAAAATATGTTTAATACTTTCTTAAAGGATTTTATTTCAAGAAGTTACTGTTTGATAAGCGAGCCTTATCGGATTATATATTCTAATTGATTGAATTCCAATATTACTGAAGTGCAGAAAGTTGATTATTTTAATCTATGTTGTGGTTCGAAATCAGGGCTACACAATGAATTGTGTAGTCTAATTCACAGACAGTTTATGTTTTTATAATGGTGCTGATGCTTTTCACCTTACCAGACCCACTGATCATGGATAATGACACACCCTTTCCTCTGCTGCTTTTCCCTTTAACAGTGTATGTTCTTTCATACACTGCTAAAAGGCTGGCAGGCTGGAACTAATTTATTGCCTCAGTGACCTTTCCACAGCAAATGGACTTTGCTTCTAGCCTTCTTTGTTTGCATCCACACACGTGAGTAAAAGTGGTGTCTTGAGGGGATCAATTGGGCTGCAGGTGGCACCAATTAAAACTGTCAGAAAGTTTGAAAAATGGGCTCTGGTGCAGCATTGAGGTGATTGGAACAGACATAGTTGTCATTAAGGTTATAGGGAAACTAAAGCTGGGTGAATGAGTACAGCAAATAACCCCAGATCTGCTGCTGCAGTTTGATTTCACTGACAAGGTTAAAGATTCCAGATGCCCATCTCAAGCAACCCTTGATTAATGTTATTATTAAGAATGTCTGTTTCATGTCCTCCAGTATTTGCATTGATGTATTGATAATACTGGATATTTTCAGGCAATCCCTCTTTTTTGGCACATATACAGTTTTGAAAAGAGCTATGCTACAGCATTCAGCCTGTAGTGTTGTTCAAATAAATATTTAGGTAAAGACTAAATTAACAACCTGTGAAAAATCTCCTGTGGAAAACCTTTTAAAATAAAATTTCTTATAGAGAGGCTGGCAATTTTTCAGATGGCTGTAAAATATATACAATGACTGTGTTATCCAACAAGAAGTAAAAAGTTTTGAGTGGTGACTTCTTCCATCGTGGTACTGCATTTTAGTAAATTATGAAACCTTCAGATAAAAATACTCCTGCTTTCATGGTGTATTGTGCCTTTGTTTAAGGAGAGAAGTAAACCACATTTAATAAATTGACACCATGTATCTGGGAAAAACATCTAGAATTTGTTAAGACTTTAGAGAGATGACGCATGCATCTACAAAATATCCCTTAACTCTTGACCACAACATCTATTGCACAACATTACTTTGCCATCTAAAAGAACTGTTGCATGAAGAACATTTAAGCCAATGATGTCATTGGGCCAAAAATTCTGTTCATTTTCTTTGAATAGATGAGACTTGTTAAAAAAAAAACTGTAGATATCGCAACTTCCAGCAGCAAACATTTTAGCCAAAACTGTATAACCTTAATGTCCACACAGTAGTTTTATTTTTGTAGTTAAGTTTAGTGTCACAGACACCAGGTAGAACACAAGTTTACTTTGGTAAATGTATCTCAATTGACTAGTAAACTGAAAGTTTACTAGTATTTGGTTCATCTGTCATATAAAGCCTTTAGTTGTAAGCTTGAATCATTAGTCTTGGTGAGGGATGCAAACAATTAATCAACTTATTATTAGTTGCTGATTAATGGTTTATCAGATTAAAATTTATTCTAATGGATTAACTAATAACACATCTGCTTAGACCTTCTTTCAATGATGTAGATTGGTTGCCATCCAGCAGACACGCTTTAGGGAAGTTGCCGGTTTTCTTTAGTGAGGCACTTACTTATGTTTGTTGATGTCCCAAAGACTTAGAAATGCCTAGTAAACTTTTCCAGACAAATTTTTCTTTCAATTTTGAAAAGTTTTAGATCATATGTGACTTTTTGAATTCTATGTCATCAGGGAGCATTTTTTGAGAAGCCTTGTTATAACCAGAGATTAGATTATTGTATTGTCATGGAATGAGTTGTACTAATTTGATTTTAGATGAAACATAAAACATACAGGACCTGTATTCTCAAAGATTCCTAAGACTGAATTCAGCTCCCGATGACATCATTATAGGAAAAATTTTAAAAGTTATGGAATTAAATTTTTTTTTTTTAGAATTTTACATAAATAAGATAAGTTATGTGTATTGTTCAGGGCCTTCAAGAAAAAGCTTTAACATGCATCTCTTAGATTACAGATGTAACGGTATTTGCATGAATTTGGCTAAAACAGACAAAAGTTGATGCTTTTATTGCACTTTCTGTGCTGACTTTTCTGGTGGACTTCATTGTGCTCAACCTCTGCTCCAATGGTCTATGCACAATAAAGATTACATTGGTAATAAGTACATAGTGGTAATGTGTTGGTTGATTTGGCCTGTTTATCTCATTAAGGTTCTGTCATGATGGACACCTTTTAGACAATGCTCACAAATTGACATGAGCATCTTTAGGGAGTCATTGAGACAAAAAGACTATTGAAATAAGTGTAATAAGTAAGTACTCCATTTCAACAGACTGTCTGATTGGTCAATTAGTACCAGAGCTCCTAGCTTTTTTAGTATTTTTTTTAACATTAAGAAGCTTGACATGCCATCCAGCTAATTGTAGCTTCAACATACCTCTAATTAACAACAAATATGTGGTTTTATGGCAATTGTGCCTTGTCTTTATAAAATGTTTCTATTAATATGCTTTGTTGTTTTTTTAATCTGTGATATGGATTAAAAACTCCTGTTGTGTAGTTGTTAAAATAATTAAAAATATTAACTGAAATAAATAGATGCTCCTGGTCCTGAGTTGAAGTAGAAATACTTAGCAGAGGGAGCACTGGGCACATCCACAGAGTATAATGATTCTTTTCCTGCTCTGCTAAATTTGATCCTCATGCCTGGAGCAACACTTGCACTGTTGACTTCTACTCAGACTGCTAAGAAATCAATGAGGCCCCTTTTACAAATCTGTTTTGTATCTGATCTACACAAAAATCGACCGACATTTTTTAGGCAGGATTGCTTATTTTGAGAACACATCTTGTGTTTAAAAGCTATGTTTTCTACCAACATAGATTTTAAACAGTTTAATTGTGAAACAGGTTTTGTTTTAACACAAAATGCTTGGTCTTTTGTTTGTGTTGTTTTCTAAAAGGTTTCAATAAAGAATTTTGATTCCTTAACTGTAGCTACTTGCGTAGCATCTTTGGTCAATCATCTCTGGCCATCTGGGGATTTGCCTTTTATGGAAGGTCACCTCTTGGTTGCCTGGTGGTCTCGACTGGCACTGGCCTTTGAATGAATGTCTTTGGTAGTCACCTCACTTGGACTTCTGCACTAATTTGTAAGCAATTACGGTAAACAAAATTCTAGAGATTTAAAGATTGGCCAGTAGGAGAATCTCATGGTAAAAGGCCACTGTTTCACAATATTAACCCAAGATAACATAATTAACTTGTTTTTATTGAACAGAAAACGACAAAATATTTTCTATTCTACTGCTAGAATAATGTTATCACAAAGACGGTGCTGTTGCTAATTAAAAACACCTAGATTAGACTTTTTGCAGTCGGTAGGAGTACAGAAAATGCATGTAAATATTAAGGGGCGCTTTCATTCTCACTTAAAAAGAAAATGGTATCGAATCAGCAGATTAACTCTAAAATAGGTCAGAATTGATTCCTATGGTGGAGAAAATGTAGAGCATCTGACATGTCCATAAATAGCTGCACAAAGGAATCCCTCAGTCATTCCAGCATGTCTCTTTATGAATAGAAGGCATCTGCATTCTGTAAATGTGCAACTTGTATGTGCAAAAAAACTCCCCTTTAGCCAGTTAAACAATGCTTTTCAAGTTGGAGTTCCACCATCCAGTTTGAATTACATTTATATTTTGTTTGGTGAGATGAAAAACTTTGAGGCACACATTGCATTTCAATGGGCGGCATTGCATTGCAGTCCACTGCCATGCAAAAGAACTGAAGACCATTTATCAGTACCTCAGCTTCCCCGTAGTAGTGGAGGAGCCATCTCCCACAGATCACTTCCATTAGAAAATTCTAATTTTAGCTGTTCCTCAGTAAACAGGATTATTTTATTTAATCACATTTATGGATTAGATTGTTCTTTATTGATCTGAATAATCAATGTAAATGTGCTTATGAAAGGAAATCTTGTTTTAAGGTATTTTCTGATGGAAAAAGCAATCATTTTAAATTGAAAGATAAACCTTTTTATGGCAGTGTCCAAAATGTGGAAGCCATTCCTAGAGAATCAACTCCTTGCTCCATTTAAACCAAGCTTGAACTTGCTAAAATCCCACAGATACAACTATTCTAAAGAGATATTTTAAACTCTGACTAATTTCTGCTTTCACTTTTCATCTTCCTTCCTCTTGTCCTGCATGTCCCTTGTAGGACATGCCATCTTCTATACAAACAACCCTTCTGTGTCATAATACTATATTTCCTCTTGTGAATATGCCATTGACGTATACTTATTTGCTTCCAATGGACTGTTGGCTAATCTGACTGCACATAGTATAGATAATGTCATGGCATTTCAATGAATTATTTGACCTGCAGTTAAGTATATTGATAGCTTCCTAATCTCTACTCTAAGTTGACATTTATTGGTCTATATATGTTCCAAATACAGACACAATGATTAATTTTTCCTGTTTCCTGATTTTTGAAGTGTTGTTATAGAAAGGTTGTACTCTGTAGGCTGATAGGCTAAAGCGTCATCTGATCTTTTGATTAGACTTATCTGCAGAGTGACCAGTCTTAAACTGATCAACCAATCTAATCATCATAATGACCTAAAAGGCAATGGCTCTCTTGGTCTTTGCTCACCAATAGATTGTATTTGCCTTAATCCCATTTGGAAATGTGAGATTGTACTAACATTTTTTCTTTAATTTGATAAGCTCTGCACATTAGTGAGGTTAAATCTGCAGTTCAGCATCAGCCTCTTGTGTATTTTTTTTTGGCCTTGGTGACAATTCTTCAGTACCCACACTTTGGTGTCAGCAACTACTCACCTTCATTGTATGTTTATTATTATACAAATCAAAATTAAAAACAGTGGTAAGTTTTTTTTATAATGAAATTAAATTTCCAACATGTCTTCAAAATAAAGCAAAACAAAAGAAGCACAAATAGTTAATTGAACGTGTTATGAAGTCAGATGTCACAATAACCACAACTATTCACTGGTTTCTTCCAGGATGGTTCTGCATTTACCAAAGAACACTGGTTTGATAGCAGTAGCTGCTCGACAAACACAAGGAAGAGGTTAGTAAAAAATGTGTTTTTACTTTGGGTAAAAACACCTTTTACAAATAGTGTTTTGAAATACATTAATTGTCTCGCTTTTTCAGGCCGAGGCAAAAATGCTTGGCTCAGCCCACTAGGCTGTGCAATGTTCACAGTTGGGGTCCAAGTTGAGCTGAACTCCAAGCTTGGTCAAAGAATTCCTTTCCTGCAACATTTGGCTGCTTTAGCCATGGTGGAAGCTGTTCGCACACTTCCTGGATATGAGGTATAAGCTTGAACACACCCTCAGCCCATCTCTTCTAACACTTAAATTAATGGATTGCTATACAGCGTGAAGTTCTGTTTGACTGATACCTCTGCAAACCACAATGAGCTCAAAAAACAATGTTTTTACATGAATAACATAATACATAGCATGGTAACAGCAATGGTCACACTTTTACTTTCTTTCAAAAGGGACAATGTACACCATATGACTCTTAACTATTTAACAAGAGCAGACTACTGGCACGTCAAGATGAGAATAGAAAGCTTAAGAACATTTAAGAATCGAAATAAGTAATAATCAATAAAATAGACAAAGGAAAACATAAACCAACAATATTATCACATATAGACATATGATATTATACAAGATATGTTCAAGCTATGTCGTAATGTAAAAAGCTGAATTGAGACAATTTTGATGGAAAAAATAACAGTGATGCGATTTAATAGTTATCAAATTAATCAAAGATTTTATCATTAATTAATCATAGTTTATCATAATTTACCTAATATTTGACAAAATAAAGTTTCCTAATTCTAATACAGGGGAGCTCAAGTCCAGTCCTGGAGAGCTACCATCCTGCAACTATGAGATGCCTCCCTGCTCCAACACACCTGAATCAAATGAATGTCTCGTTACCAGGCCTGTTCAGAGCTGAGCCTGGTCTACTGGAGTCAGGCTGCAACTAAAAGTTGCAGGATGGTAGCTCTCGAGGACTGGACTTGAGCACCCCTTTTCTAATAAGTTTTGCAAAATGATGGAATCGGCAAATAAACAAATGTAATGTTACTTTACTTTCATGGCTTACATCCAGCTGTACAATGGCAAATGCAGTTAGATTCAAAATGTCATGGCTTCAAAATGTCATGGCTTATAAAGTTTAAAATTTCATATTGATCCTAAATTATTCAACAGTGTTGGGTGAAAAACTAGTGGTAAATATTAATTGCCTGTATTTGCATAACCCTTTACAGGGTTCCCCCGAGAAAACTTGCTAAGCCCGGTGGTCGGGGCGCTGAAGCGGTCCACTGGTGGTCCACTGTGTTTTGTATTAAAAGATGTTAAGTAGACAGGAAATATAAAAATATTACTGGGTAATTAATTATATGTTACAGGAAAACATCACAAGTGAAACAATATTTACACCCACAGCTGGTCTTAAAAACAACAAATCAAAAAACAAAATTAACATGAATATTAATTATTTGCACTTTTGCTTAATCCAAATTAAGTCAGCAGATCCATAAGGCCCCCAGGGCTTCAAGGGCCCATAAATGCTAATATTTTAACACAGACCACAGATACATAAATGTAGGATTTGTTTATTGAGATGGTCAATGCTGCTAAATTTGATTTAATGGTTTCAGCATACATAAATTAAAAGCTTTTAAATTGTTTAACATTTATATGTAAGATTTTAAGGAGCTGGGCGTGCTGTGGTGGCGCAGGGGTTAGCACGCCCCACGTTTGGAGGCCTCAGTCCTCGACGCGGACGTCACGGGTTTGACTCCCGTTCCTGGCGACCTTTGCCCCTCTCCTCGCCCTCTTTCCTGTCTGCCTAATGTCAAAAATATGAGCCGCAAAAACTCTTTGGAGAAAAAAAAATTATAAAAAAAAAAAAAAAAGATTTTAAGGAGCTGGCTAGTTTAATTTGTAAAAGTTCAAAGAACAATATTCATAGTTAAATTGTTTTGTTACCATAGCAACAGTCTGATGCTGTGAGTTTAATCTTTGAGTTTGAGGTCTTACCATAACCCTATTTCCCATTGAATTTATCTTATCCATATATCAACTGAATTGTTGATATTCTCCTTCTTTAAATACATTATTATAGTAATAGAGTAGGTTAGCCAGGAAATTACAGGAAAACATCACCAGTGAAACAATACATCAGTTAAACTGGCAACTTGATTTGTTTTGTATGTTTTTGTTTTGTTGGATAGTCTTTTATTAACTTTAAACATCTTTTAATATTCATCAGGAAATAGAGGTGAGGGTGAAGTGGCCCAATGATGTCTACTACAGTAACCTGATAAAGCTTGGAGGAGTTTTGGTAACGTCAACTTTTGTAGGATCAAGTTTTCATCTGCTTATAGGTAACGACCTAGGGCGTTAGCAATGTTGTCTATGACTACTGTAACACACCCTTTCTACAGACATCATAACACACTACTTACATCGTCTCCTTTTTGTTCCTTTTTCCTCTTTAACTGTTTCCCTCTAGGATGTGGCTTTAATGTGACAAACAGCAACCCCACAGTATGCATTAATGACCTGATCCAGCAGTACAACACACAGAACGACTGCAGCCTGGAGCCCCTCAGCTGCTCTCAGTTCATTGCTCTCACACTGAACTGCCTCGAAACTCTCATCACCAGTTTCCAGCAAAGAGGCCCAGATGCTGTTCTGCCTACTTACTATAAAAGATGGCTGCACAGGTGTGTGCTGCAATCTACTGCCTCTACTGCTTTTACTCTCACTATTCCTTACTGAGAAAAATTATATAGCCATCACACGTGAGCAGCTTCCCAAAACTTCTTTCTGATGAACTGTACTATTTTGCCTGGAGATTTTTCCAAGCAGAACATCAGCTCCTTTCAATGTTTGAAAATTTATGAAGAAAGGGGAAAGAAAGATGTGTAAATGTGAGCACAGTTATAGAAATTCCTCTGATCCAGATATTATCAAGCAGAACAAGATATGACCTTTTCAAACACACTCTAGATGTATATAAAAAAAATCAGTTAAAAAAAGAATAAAAAAGAATTATGCTGGTTTGTGCCAGAAGCAATATTTATTTAAAATGGATTTAAATAAATAACATTTATAAATAACATATAAATAACATTTATTTAAATCCACTTCACTCTATACAGGATTATTAGCAATAGCTCATTTGTTGGCAACAAAAGAACAAATATGTTTTGTATATTTGGGAATTCAGTGTTCCCAGTTAATAAGATTAAACCATGTCATACTTCTGAAATCTACTGTTTGCAGTAATGTGTATCTTTTCATTGGCTTATCTTAAAACAGTTGATCAAGTGCTGTTTCTTGTGTTCTTGTTGAAATCAATCAGTGTTTAAATGTTATTGATCCTACATTTTTGAGTAAAACTGATTACTTTGAAAACATGAAATTCAGACATAGTTCAATTAGGATTTTGGAACCTGATAAGAAGATGCTGGCTTTACACTGTCTTTGCTTTGACCACAGTGGGACTCAGGTCCGTCTGTGGAGTGAGGAAGGACCAGAAGCGCAGGTGGTTGGTCTGGATGGCAACGGCTTTCTGCAAGTGTACAGTAAAGAGGAAGGAATGGTCTCTGTGGAGCCTGATGGAAACTCGTTTGACATGTTGAAGAACCTCGTGGTCATGAAGCGGCCTGGATAAGCTACTTTTATTCCTGA
Source organism: Poeciliopsis gracilis (assembly GCA_911649635.1). Classification (NCBI taxonomy): domain Eukaryota; kingdom Metazoa; phylum Chordata; class Actinopteri; order Cyprinodontiformes; family Poeciliidae; genus Poeciliopsis; species Poeciliopsis gracilis. Next base: position 21,120 of record CAJVRI010000585.1, read on the forward strand.
TAACTTTCTACTCACTGAAGCCACAGCGTGAAAGAACAGGTTTATGTAGACGTCTGACAAAATCCATATATGCTCCAGTTATATAATGAATTTGCTAAACCTTATTACATTTGCTTCCTGTTTGGAAGGACTACTTTGTAAACTGTTGTTGTTTTTAAAGTGACCAAAAATAGTTGGACCATAACCTGAATTGTTTTTATGGATAGCTGTGGTGGTTTATTTCTTTAGTATTTCATCAGTTGAAACCTGAAGAAAGAAATTGGCTTCAACTGACTCTGAGCAAAGCATTTCAAAAAGTTTGATTTAAACAACCTAAAAATGCTGGAAGTGTTTGAGAGCCTTAAACACTTCCAGGTCCTGGGGGGAAGGATGGGTCGTCAAATTGAATGTAATTTTGTGAGAAGTAAAAATTCTGTCCCCAACAATATTGCGCTTTTGGTGCAATGAGGCATCTGGGAGGTGCAATAAGAACAATCTCTGTCTCTGATCCAATCATATTTCTCCTGAAATGAAACAGAGTGAATAGTTGCTAAAAATACTGTTATTTTATACAAAAACTGTTGCTACTCCTTAAAGTATGCTGACTTACATTTTCAGGAACAAGCAGCTTTATACATCACTCTCCACAATTACAGGCACCATTGGTAAAGTTTTGAAAAAAGGTTCAAATGAAATGTTATCCTTATTCTGAACTCTATTATTACTCTTACTGTAGAAAAGAACTTCAGCTAAGTTGCTCCTCTTACAGTCACTCCCTGCACTATGATTATCAGCACACATGTTTGCGTAATAAGTTTTCCATTTCCATTTTTTTTTAAGCAAAAGTGAGTACTTCCTCATCATGGGAACATGAAGTAATGGATTACTTATTAAAACATTTTAGATATTTGGATCAACATACAAAAAGTAAAGAATAGCTACAAAAATGTCAGATTTATATCTTTAAAAACTATGCCACTAATTGTGGGGATTTTGTTAAAATGGTCATTTCTAAATACTTTTCCCTTTGAACAAAATAAACATAATTAAATGACATGTTTACCTGGGGTCCCAGTCATTTGTTGGAACTATGCATTGTCTGGGTCACTGTGGTGTTCCAAATTTTTCATTTTACCAGGTAAAACCAACAAATGTAGCCAGTGTGTTATTTTGCAGTAAATTCTGGAAGAAGAATCCTTCTCTGAAATGGGTTGATTCTCATCTGTTACTGTTGCACAGAAATAATAAATAATGGAGCATGTGCTGTGATGACCAAAAAAGCTAAATAAAGGTTTTTTAGATAATTGTATGTCCTAAATTTTCTTTTAAGAGAACTTCTAGATCTAGACCTATTCCTGATCACAGCAGTTTTCACAGCTCTCAATAGAAAACAGCTTCAGATATTTAACCCCACAGGTTTTAGTCATTTGGGAAAACGGGAGATCCATTTTTGACCACTGACCCCTGATGGCGTACTTAAAACCCAGTCTTAAAATCCTTTTATCACTCACCCAATTAGATTTATGGACGTTGTGGCAGCAGTTTTTTAACAGAATTCACTGTCATCTTCTCTTTGCCTACACAAAAAGGAAGAGCTTAGCAAAGGGGAATATTATTAGAGTAATTGTAAAACATGCTACTTTTTTTTGTTTTTCCAGTTGTGGGTTTAGTTGTCCTTTGCTTCTTACACTTAAAGACACTGAAGAATTGTACTGACATGGTGGCAGAATCAACATGAAACCTTCATATATATTCTTTTTTCCGCCATGAATCTATGAAGAACAGAGGGATGTGTCTCTGTTCTTCATAGATTCTGGGTCTTTAATAGTGTTTGACTATTGTAGAAAATAACCTTAATAAAACATTTACTCTACATATTTTTTAAGTCTATTTAAAAACTTTTATTTTGAACACTGAACATCAAAAAGAAAACAAACCTTTAAAGACTTAGGTAAATATTTATTATACAGCAGCCAGAGAATATCAAACAATCAACTTCAATCAAGTAATATTTTGACATACAAGCATAAACATTGTATTATATAAGTTGCATGGTAAAGTAACACTTATTTCAAAATAGGTGAAGAAATTGGATCAAGACACCAGACACCTGTTTGCAAGGTGTAAACTGTGAGGTTTCAAATAATTCATAATGAGTTGGGGTTTTTTTATGTCAAAAAACTGACTCAAAGATGAGGATATAACATTCTCTTCTGTGGAACTATTTTGCGACTTCACCAGGGTGTACTTTGACCTGTGGTTTATTCCACACTGGATGTAGTAAGCTTAGCCTTTTTGCTGTTAGTAACCTTTTAGTAATTAGCGCTATAACACTTTGTTGCATTGCAACCTGAACATGATCCTGATGCTAACCAGGTGTTCAGCTGAAGAACTGGAGTAGAGCTGATTCCTTTTCCCGACCACTAAAATCCTGCAATATTTCAGGCCAGATAACAATCTTAGCTTTTAGGGTTTTATATTCATATTTTTGCTCCTTTTAACTCAATGCCATGCAAAGTACAGAATTTCAGATTCTGTACTTTGCTTGTATTCTGTGAATTTTCATCTTGCCTTTTACTTACAAAAGTAAAAGGCAAGTATTGGGACTGTATGGGACTATAGAGTACACCAGCATGCCCTGAACTAAAACAAACATGTTTTATTTAAGAGCTATTTATTCTTGATCAACACATGGACAGATAGTTATAGACCCTGCATTTTATTTGCCTTGAAACCCAAGAAATTAATTAAATGTAAAAATGCATTCCACAGTTTATACACACTGTTCTGAAGAAATACAAAATAACCATCCACCCTGGTGGATCATTTCTGACAATGGCAGATGAACCAATGTGTTCTCTTTCCATTGCTGTCTGTAGACCACTTCCTTTTGTACAGAGCCAGGGCCGTGCAGAGACCTTTGGAGGGGCAGGGTCCCAAAGTTAAAAAAGGGCATATTGAGTAAGATCTTAAAACACAGTACAACAACATAGCAATAACCCATATTAATCAAGAATTTAATTGGATCCTACTATATCGTTGCCATCATGTGGGGACAATGCAAAGCAAATGTACTGTGTATTTTTCCCAAGGTATAAAGTTGCTGTTTCTGGAGGACTGAGTTTAACTGAGACTGTAGGTGTTAAACAGACCAGAGGAGAGAAGGTCAAAGGTTAAGAAGTTATGAAATAAGCAAATTTGTGGCCATTTTAGTAATTAAGCCCTAATAATATCTACTTAACCTCCAGAACAACTTGGCTGCAGACTGATTTATAGATAAAAAAAAAAAACAAGAAGGGGCTAACTCTATAAAATGTTTTGATGTTAGCATCTCTGAGATCTACAATTGTAAGCCTGGGATATCAAAGTAAAGAAAACTCAGTAGCTGCTAGTAGGGCCCTCTAGAGATTCAGGAGCCCCTAGAAATGGTTTAATTGTAACACAGACCATAGATCTAAGTCTGTTGCATTAATTTATAGAAAATGTCATTAAATCCTAAATGTATATTTTTTTTTCTCAGCTGAATGCATTAAATACAATTTTATGAAGTTTATTAGGAAGTTTAACGAATCATCTTGATTGTTGCGTTACCATGGCTACAATATGGTGTAATCTTTGTGTTTGAGTTGGGTTTGTTCACAAATACATCACAAGTAACCAATAATCAATGATTCATTTTAAACTTGGCCAATAAACCTAGTCTCCCTTTCACAGATTCACCTTATCAATATTCATATTGATAAGGTAATGTTTATTTCATTAACTAAATGCTCTGGGCCGAATCTTCCTTTAACACTTGAGGTTCTGTAGTAACTTCTATTTACAGCCATTCACCTCCACCCCAGATCCCGTCAGCAGTAACGTTAAGGAGAAGCAGAGTAAACGGTCAGCAGATGGTACTGGGTGGTACTGGGTGGTACTGGGTGGTACTGAGTGGTACTGAGCTGCGTCACGACTCGCGGTGACAGTCGCAGTACCTTGTCTTATATCAGGATGTGACCTCTTAATGATCTGATATAAAGACAGACATTCTTTCTATCTGTCGGTGGGACCAACTCAGTCTGCCTGTAGAAGCAGGCCTTTACCAGGATGATTAAGTTGAAGTCAGAATTTTCTCTGCAACCGAAGCATTTATATGTCAAGGAGGATTTTTTCCGCTATTGTGAGGACAATTATGAAAATACAAATAGAAACAGTTTTTCTAATATCAACATCAGGCCTACGTTCTTATTTACAAACCAGTGTATGAAAAAATTATCCTTGCCCATAATTTGATAAGTAGAGCCACAGATTAGCGCCCCCCCTCGCTCCCCCCTCCTCCTCACCGTGGACCCGGTGTCTGAACACCATCGAGGCAGAAACTGAGAGTCATTATTAGACAGAGGACAGCCAGACTAGTTTATTTTGCTAAGTTATCATATTTAGCTAAATATTATTGCTAAGGGGCAAAAGCAGGCCTCCTGAAACACAGATTTTAAAAAAATAATAATAAAAAATTGAAAACATTTTTAAAAATAACTGAAGAGAGCTGAAAAGGGGTACTATGAGCATCAAGGATTAAAGGGACAGGGACTCAAGCACCCTTCGCCCACCTCTGCACGTGCCTGTTCAGAACAACTTTTTCCCAGCACCATGGAAACTAGCAGAGTATACTGTACATGCTGAAATAAGATGCTTATTTGAAACCCAACTTAACGCTGAGATAAGGGCAGCTTTGGGTCAGACCATCTCAAAGTCCACTATTTTATTTGACTCTGAGCCTTAAATTTCGTGTTTTCTCGATGAATGGAGTCAGTGACTAGACCCCCTCGGTCTAGTGTAGAGGAGTCTGCAATGACTCTTCAACTTGTCTTTCAGACAGCTGAGAGCAGGCTGATTACCTACTACTGAGGTAATCTTCTAACCTGCTGACGACCCAGGTTCTGAAAAAAAATAAATAAATAGAACGTTTAAAAAATGCAGGCAGTGAGTTAGTAAAGAACAATGTGCTAAGAACAGTACGTGTATAGCATGTAAGTACACCTTTAATTTAATTTAATAATAATAATACATTTTGCAAAAATGTATTATCATTTAGGAAGAATTAGTTGGAAAAGATTGCCAGTCATGTCTCTCAAACTTCCTCGAATAACTTGACTCTCTGTAAATAGACTGAATTGAATTTTGGACACCAATACACTGAATTGAAGAAAGGTCAGTTTCTGTTTTGTCTATATTAAATTATTTCTTCCTTGTTTTGTCTTGTGATAATACCAAAAATATATATATTAGAAGGTGGATCTGGATTTTAAGGCATGTATTCAAAATTATTAGTACTTCTAAAGAGTCTATAAATCTGTGAACATCACCTATGCTCTGCAGCCTCCAATATTGTTGGACGCTTCAGAGTTCTCAGTATTATGCTCACTTGGCCTTTAAAGGCCAAAGAGCCAATGAGTGGATGAGGCAGTTGAGAAGAGGGAACTGAATGAGGAAGTCGGCAATGGGAATTCACATGTAGGTGTTTGTAGGGATATTGGACATTCAGATTGTATTTAGGGCTGCAGGAAACCTGATCTGTATCAATTAGATTCTTGGTTTTCTCCTTCCAGTGCCTCTTCCGTAGGGAGAAACTGGAGATAGCTGAAGCCTAGTGACCTCCTGCTAGACATCAACAAACCCATGTTAGCAAATTATTTAGTTGGGTTTCATAATTTCATCTTCATCTATGTTGCTCTGATAGAAACATAGACTTTTCTTCAACAACATGAATGTTACTGTTTGTTGAAAAACTGATTTTTCTCTATTTGCTCAAACAAATATAAATGTAAGACCTTGCCTTCCTAATTTACTCCTGTTTTATTTCCCTAAGCTTGTCTCATAATAAAAAAATGACAACCTTCTTTAACATTAGAAGCACTGTTTTAAATTAGTCACAATTAGGAATTAGTCACAAAATGAATAAAAATGTAAGAGGTTCATCTGGTCACTTCAGTTGGCGAAAAAATAAAATAAAATAAAAAACAGGCAGACACAAAAATGAGCCAAAAAAAATCAGAAAAGCCACCTGGGTGTATGGAGCTGATCTGAGTTTGGCCTTCTGCTTGAGGTCTTTAGTTCTCAGCTGTTTGTGGTTGTCTTGACTCAAGACAAACTGTGAAGTAAGCTTGGCAACTTGGATCTGGTCTTCAGATAACTGCAGTTCCTTGCACTCAGTGTGTCTGTGGGGGAAATAAAATACAGATGGTCAGGTGTATCATTTATTCTTCACAGAGAATAGCTGATAAGCCACTGAGACACAAACTCACGTGAGAACGTAGTTCACACTGACCACACAGTGAGGTCTGGAAGAGCGGCTGTTGTGGACAATGGTTGCATAGCTTTGCACCCACACCCAGCCTCCATGTTTTACTAACATGCGGTAATACTTTGTTGTCACTTGTCCTTTAATAAGTACTAAAAGAACACAAAGTCCATAACCAAACAAAATTAGTTCACCAGCGGTTCACCAGCCTTTCAGGGCCTGGTGAACCGCCCATGTTTTACTTCTGTTAACTAGTTCTAGTTAATACAGCACTTTGATGCAACTGGGAACCAAGTAACTAAGTAAGTTTAGCAACTTGAATCAGGTCTTCAGATGACTATGATTGGTAAACTAGTGGAAACTGACTAATATGTTACTATAAATCTAGAAGTCAGTTTCAAAAATCACTTTATTGATGAGCATGAGTGGCTGGGTTTGAACTTTAACATTCAAAAATACCAATCATTTGTACAATATGCAATGTAAAGGATTTAAAAATGAGAGACAACCACAAAATAAAAGTTTGACGGTTCAACTTGTATTGGTACCAGGTTGTCTTAAAGACTGTGAAACGTAGGCATTCTGTGGAGTAAAGGAAGATGTTATTGCGGTGGAATCACACTTGTCCAGAGTTCCAATATCTGTCTTTTCATATTTCTTAGGTTATTCCTTAATTGCAAATCAACTGAAAATATTCCCAGAGATTTAGAAAACTCACATAAATGGTGTGCATAGCGTAGGTGTAGAATGTCACATGTGTGAACATGGTGGTAGAGGGTTTTCTCAATCAGATCTTGAGGCTCAAAGCCTGTCAGCTCAGCAACGCTGGCTCCAGCACAGCAGAGGACACAAGTTAGACACTTATCTCGAAAGCAAAGGGCTGCAGTAAAGTGGTTAGCAACAGTATAGTTCAAAGCCAATATTTGAAAACAGAAAATAAACAGCAAATAAATGTATAACATATTTTGACATGACTGAATGAGATTCTTTGGGAAGCAGTAAATGTGTGTCCTACCTTGTGTCCAAAAAGATGAGTTTTAAGTCCAGGTTTGCCCGAAACATAAACATGTTGCTGTGAAGTTTGATCTCAGTGATCCCACTGGGGGGCAGGGAATGACCAACTCCCACCAAACCCACAATCTGATAACAGTATTCATACGACGTCATCTCAGTCCTGTGTAGACTGAGTTTTAGGTAGCCACTGCAATGGATCACCTAGAAAACAGCATGACAGCTCTACTTTATACACACAAGCACAAAGTTGTTGGAAAGTTTCTTAATGACTGAAAAGCCCACGATGGTCTTCAACCTCTTGGAACGCCATTGTGGTCTTCCAGAGCGGTGCCTGGAACCAAGCTTTCTGACATTAACAGTACATTTCTCTCCAGAATGCCTTGATAGTCTTGTAATTTCATCATACTCTACACAGATTTGAGGCACCCTGTACCAGGTGCAGTAAAGCAGCCCTGAACAAAACTAAGCTTCCTCCATTTTTCACATTGGGATTATGTTCTTTTCTTGATAACTCCTGGTGACATAGTGCTGATGTGCCTTGTCAGAACACTCTTGTTTTGTCTCATGACTTGTTAATAGTGAATAAAAAATAAATTCAGAAATGTAAATTTAATTAAAAGCATATTTAATGCCTTCTGATTGTTATCCATTCTGGGATTAACATTTATTATAAGAGTCTTTGTTTCCCCTTTATGTAGTTAAGTCCGTCATGACTGGAAGTAAACTCGATGCTGTCAGGTTTGTCTGATAATTTTATGGTTGCCGATGGACAGGATCTAAAGGAGTATAAAAAAGATGGGTATCTGGTTGGAGAACTTCAGGATATTTGCTTTTTGGCAAATGAAGAAGCTGGAGTGAGACTATAGCATTCAAACAAACAGAATCTGTAAACAGTACCTCCAGATTGCGGATAAGTATCAGATTCAGGCAGAAGAGTCTTAACTTCTCAATGGGTGTGGTATAGCTGATAGGTTTTTTCCTAATCATCCCCAGCAAGATTTGTCTCCATTTGCAGATCCAGTGTGGTTTCTTCCGTTTTTCTTTTTCTTTTTTTGGCTGGTACAAGCCACACATGCACGGAAGTGATTTGACTGGTAGAATCTGCGACGAAACCATAGTAGTAGCAAATCCATAATTCCATGGTCAAATCTTAAGAGCCAAAACTTTTGATCAATTATGGTGGAAGAGTGCATATAGCATCAACGGGGCAACTTGCATCAAACCACTATGCCAAGAGATTTCAGAGAAACTGGACATCTAAACAACAGGCAAAATGCCGACATCGTAGTGACAACCAACACACTCAGTGTGTTCCTACCCATGTTAATGTTGACATAGCAAGGAAGTTTGCATGTTTGGATTTTATGGTATCAAATTTATGCCAAAAGCCCACCACGAGTCCACACTGCATTGGAGGCACCAATTTGAATTCACTACAAACATGTACACAATCCACATTCACATTGATCCTTGGCGTCTTGTGGGACAGTTGTGGGAGCTGCAGGCATCCGATTGCACTCTGTCACCATTGTGGCCAGGGATACGGTGCAAGTGTATTTATCAATTTATCAAAATATATTCATTTAAATAATCTATGCTCTTAATTCAATCAATCTTCCTTAACCTTTCTGCTAAACAAAGGGCAATGTAGGACATCTTTTCTATGTGAAGTAAATGCAATCACATTGTTGTATTCCAGATCTTATAGTGTTCATTGCATAGCCACCAATAAAATCACAATTTGAAAGTAATTATTGATTAACAGGCAATAGTTATTAACTAGTTTTATTACTATACCAACCTCATGGTAACTGCTTGCGAGGAGAGTAATACATTTTTGTGGTGGACTATTGGCATAAATGTGACGCCATAGGACTTAATCTGGAGCTGGAGGTGATTTAGCTACTACTATGGTTTAGCTCCCTCTTTACTTTGACCCTTTCATACCATAGATAGTGCAGGTTTTTGTTTAGTCTTTTCTGGAATTCTGGATATACAACATTTGCATACTCAACTTTTAAAAATCTGGACATGACAAACTGATTGGGGTTTTTCACACATCATACAAGCTGAATTTCATTTGATTTTTAAAAAATGTTTATTGGTTGTGCTGAAACTGGTGTCTCTCCTCTTCTGCCATGGGATTATTAGGTTCCCTGAGCTTTATGCACAGTTTACAGATCAGAGCGCTAGATAATGTTGAAGTTATGAGTGCTGTGAGTAATCGCAAATTAGAATTTTAAAAAAAGCATGCAGCACATACCTTATAGCCCCCACATGTCAATCCTGCATTCCTTTTGGCAAGGACACATTTCATCCTCAAAAAGAAGGATCGTTCAACTTCGTATTCTGGAAATCAAAGGATTGAGTCACATGTTGTAATACAATATTACCTTTATATTCTTTATTGTTTTTCAGCAACATGGTGTAGAAGGCACTCTAGCTTAATGTAAATATAGAAACCGAAAACATACAAGGCAAACCTATTCTGCCCCACACTCAGCAGATTGAAAGGATTTTACATTTTGATTTCTTTCAAAATGATTTGAATGATTTGATTTCTTTCTAGTTTAAGTGTTGCAATGTGATGAATGATCATACACATTAAAATTAGAACATTAAAAACACTTTAGAACAACCTAAATTGTGAGAGCCTGAAGTACCTGGACAGAAGTGCTGGTGAGGTGGCTGTTGAAAGCTTAGTACTGTCGTCATCTCGTCATGGTCTGATGGGTGGATGTATTCAAATATACTGTTTCCTGTTAGCTCAACCTGCAACATCCACATTTGCAGCAGCTAGTATTTTTTCTAGGCTCTGTAGTATTCATAGTCACAACTAAATACTAATAGATCGATCCGAATCAAGTGCTTACAAAATGTAAGCTACTTATAATAATCCTTATAAATATATTAAAATACATATCAAATAGATGATATTACCTTATAATATATATAATTTATTTATGGGGGAAACTGTGTTTGAAATTGTTTGTCCCATCGATTTCAATGGGAAAAACTGTTTTTTCAGTTATTTTTTTTAAAAAAATGAATGAATGAATTATATCATAGGAGAAAAAACCCACAGATCTGAGCTGGGGTCCTACCTGGGACAAGCCAAGGTGGACAGATGCTGTTTCAGAGATGTATATGATTTTCCCATCCGAAGCAACAACAAACAGAAAGCCATCTAGAGTCTGAAAAAACACAATGACAAGGTCGGAGACATTTTCCATCAGCAAGAAAGATGTAACTATTTAGCAAAATGCTAAATGCCTTTTGCTAAAATGCCATTTTAGCAAAAGGCATTTTGCTAAAAATGCCAGCAAAAGGTTCTGCAGACATTTTAGAATATCTATATGAACACAGATTGAGTTTCACAACTAAACACTAAATGGATTTACATTTAAATCAATACAGTGAGACCTTGTTTTTCGCGGGTTACGTTCCAAAAAGAACCCGTGAAGTAATAACCTTTATTTATTTTTTACAATTATTACTCCATAATACATTGAAACCAAAGAACAAAACCTTTTTACAGGCCCAAGAATTTGTTTAACAAATAAAAGTACTGTATAAATGTATTTTTTTTTTATTTTTATTTATTTTTTTTTTTTACAAATTACTACTGTACTGTAAAATAAACACTTCAATCATCAATACGAACTGAAGGCTTCAAATTGCGGAGATCAGCACCGCTGACCCGAGTCACTGGATTAGAACGGGAGAAAAAGAAAAATGATTATGAAAAAACTACAAAGTAGCTACAGTAGGACAAATAGTGACTGGCGTGCAGTGTTGTATAGTAACGAAGTAAAAATACTTCACTACTTTACTTAAGTATATTTTGGAGTACTTCATACTTTCCTCGAGTAAGAAAATTTTTGATAACTTTCACTTTTACTTCACTACATTTCCGAACTTAATTGCATACTTTTACTCCGATACATTTTCAATGTGTGGTTTAGTTACTCGTTACTGTGACGGAGGAGCGTCACGAGTTACGACCTAATTAAAGAGTCGCGTTAACACACGCCAACACACGCAAACATACACAATCGCTAACTTACGTTTTGTTGCAGTTTAAACTGGCGCGGTTCATCGTGGGTCACACGCGGTGTTCCCGCTTCAGTTCACATTAATCCTTATCTGTCATTTTCAAACATTTTCCCGGCTTTATTTTCAATTAGCTTTATTGTTTCCGGATCGTGACGCACCGAGAGAGAGTTGCGCTATGTGGTGGCGTCATCAGAACGTACTGAGTGTTGGCTGTTTCATGGATTATTGTATTTTTTGGATTACAAGTTTATTTATTTTTTTCTCTTATTAATTATTTAAACCTTGTGGTTTAGGTAAAGCTCCTAATTTTCTGAACTAAATGATGCCTGCAGGTTTATCTATTAGCAGGTTTCATTTTGCCTGCACTTGGTTGTGTTCATTATTTTAAGTGTATTTTACAAGTTTACCAAAATATAAAAAATGTCATTCAAACTGCGTTTGCCTTGTTTTACTTTTTACTTGTACTTTTCATTACATTACTTGAGTACATCCATTTTTACAGTACTTTCCATACTTAAGTACAAGACGTTTCAGATACTTTAATACTTTAACTCAAGTAACATTTCAGTCAGTGACTTTTACTTTTACCAAAGTCATATTTTGGAGCGGTACCTATACTTTTACTTGACTCCGAGATTTCAGTACTTTATACAACACTGCTGGCGTGTTCACGGCTCTTCTGCCTGAGCCGCTGCATCCTGACTCCTCCGCTCTGCAGCGGTTTGTTCTTCTAAAGCCCGCGGTGCACTTGGGTTTTTTTCAAGAGAAGAACAGAGTTATAGGTAGTTGTTGGCGCTCTTTTTTTCTTCTGGGCAAAAAGATTCTGATAAACCGATATGCCGCCACCGATTATGTTTGAGCAGCATGTCCAGAAGCTGAACTTTTTCTGCGATAGTTAGAATCTTCCTCTGCCTTTTGGGCCCGACCGCAAGTGCCTTTTTGTCGGTGCAGAACGTTTTGTCGACATTATTGGTTTTAGAGAAACTTGAAATGGCAAGAGAATTTGCAAAGGTAAATTTGCCGAGCTCTTTTACGTACGCGTACATATTAAACTGCAACGTTATTGAACACAGGTAGAGAAGAAGCGGAGAGACTGTTTAGCCAATCAGGACGCAGAATACAAATTTTCACTGTGGAAAATAAAACTGCACAAAAAAATCCGCGGAGCAGCGAGACCGTGAAGCTGAACCGCGTTATAGCGAGGGTTCACTGTAGTACAGTAATCATGATCTAAATTGTGTTTCAAAGGCACAGATATTGGTTGCCATTTCTATAATTTAAAACATTACTCCAAAATATAATGACTCATGCACAGAACTTAGCAGGAATAGAAGCCATCATTAATGTGGAATGTTTGCATTTTGAAAGTTATAGGACAAATACACTGGTCACATTCTTCAACAATCAGATGGCGAATAAACTGGGGAAAGTCATGGCAACAGGCAAGTCAGATGTTTACCGATGTACTGATGATTTGTGCCTTGGTAATTAAGTCTCAGCAGTTTTTACTTAAATGTAATCCTATTCATATTGGGAGAAAGAGATGTCTGCTGTTTTTGCTTTTTTCCCAAGTTTTTTGTCATCACACACATTTTAATTCCAGAAAACATAGCTATGCTAGTTTCAAATAACCATCTCATTTTCACTGGAAGATAATTATCTGAACCATCTTGTGTGAAAAAGAATTGCCTCCTAAACTTACAAATGTCATTTGCTGTTTGAGATAACTGTCATTGGTGTGGGGGAATTTTGGTCCACTTTCTTTGCAGAACAGCTGTAATTCAACTCCATTGCTAGTTTTGAAGTATGCATGACCAGTTTGCGATTATACCACAGTACCTAAGTCTGAATGCCTTCTCTGTTTTTGAGCCATTCAGATATGGGTTTGTAGGGTCCGTTGATCATTGTAGAACCCAAACGCACTTCTGCAGTATTTTGCTGCAAACCTTTTTCATTTTAACTGTGATCCAAAGATTAGGCAAAGACTAAATTATTCATTCATTTTTTCATTCATTTCATTTTATTTTGGTAAACTGTCCACATCACTAGAAACAACAAAGAAATAACAAGAAACAATAAATAATTGACCAAAAAAGGAAAAGGCTGAAGCAAAGCTTATTCTTGCCTCCCCTATTTTTACCCTATTTTTACCAGGATATTTCCACAATACATATATAAATCTAAATAGCAGCATAAGATTTTATCATTATACATCTTCAAGCTCTTTTAAAGTTTACCTAAAAAGAACATAACTTAAATTCATCATTCAGTTCATTCCACAATTTCACACCAATAACTGAAATACATCTGGACTTTATCTGGCTCTTCTCTTTTGCACATTCAAATATAAACAAACCTCGCAAATTATATTTATTCTCTCTTAAATAATTTATGAATACCTAAAGGAAGTCTTTTGTTTTGTTTTGCTTTAAACATTCCTTCCAGTATTTTTATATAGACAATATCTTTCAAAATATTACTTTGACTAAAAAGTTTAGCCGTTGGTTCCCAATATCCCACTTTATTAATAAGCCTTTTTGCAGCTGAACTAAAATTTCAATAGCTGTTTTACTTGCATTTCCTCAGATTTCTGAGCAATAAGACAAAATTGCTCAGAAATCAAAGAAAGTGAGTTAAATAAGAATGTCTTCAGCTGCTATTTAAATGAATAAAGATTCTGAAGACAAGATAAAAACAAAGATAGCTCATTCCACAGTCAAGGTGCAACAGTCTTCAGAAGTTTCCCTCAAGTTTTATACCTGACCTTTGGGATAACAAGTAGAGCAAAATTAATTTCTTTCAAACTTGACAGCTTAGTTCAACTTAAAAATAGATGTTTATTTTCTCTTAGAAAAGATATACATAGTCTGTGGAAAGCATTAAAACTACCTGAGTTCAAAGCATTACTGTAATTCAAAACACTATACAACATGTCATCTTCAAACAACAGCAGGAGAAAATGAAAGACAATGGACTTACTTGTAAAAGGTGGGAGCTCATGTCTTTGGTCAAGAGTTTCAGACCCAAACTTGGCAAATTATTCCATCCACCTATACCTATGTGACGAACACAATGATGTAAAGATATTTCAAGTTATATATCTGCCTGTGTATCTGAATACACAGGCAGATTACATAAACACTTGTTTACATAATTAAACAAGTGTTATGAAATACAATATTAACATTGAGAGCTTTAATATCTGATACAGCTAAATATCTAATGTCTACTGTTGTCCAAGGAGTATTTTGCTACCAGTACATCCACTAAATATTGTGCAGGTTTATTACTAACATTTTGCACAAATAAAAGCTCTCAATCTGTTACTGTAACAGCAACTCAGACTTGCATGGCCAGATTTGCTTAGCACTGACCAAATTTCTCCACTTTAACCACAAAGAATATCTCAGTCTTTTTATTTTGCCTTTGAAATCACACACTTTTCCACTGACCACACCTATGAACCAGCCCATGATATAAATTCAGCAGTTATTGCTGAAAGGATGATTAAAATAACGAATAAAGGGAATTTTCTGTTGAAAATGAGTTGTGAATGCAAGTTCTTGACCTTGAAATACTAAAGAATGTAATGTAAAGGTACAGATCAGTTTACAGGCTTCAAAATTGAACAGACTTCAGAAATGAATGGAAAATCTGAAAAAAGAAAAAAAAAGGTATATATATTGCTCAAAAAAATAAAGGGAACTACGTTTGTTTATATTTCTGAGCAGCTGAGTCGATTGTGGCGTTGGTAGATTAGGTACTAAACGAACTGCACCGGCCGAGCTAGCGCAGGTTTTACGTTAAATAAATGCACCCCACGTTACGTTACATTATTTTGGTTGTTACACAAGTTCGTTCTTGTCTTAAAATGAAAATTACATACATTGATGTGACTTTCTGCAATGCGCTTTGGGGTAAACGGGTGATTCTCAGTTTAGATTTTTTTGTCTTTTTTTTCTGGTTGGGATCGTGGTTGAGTTTGTGGTGAATGGTTCCTACAGAAAGCACTGAAGCTTTGGGGTTGCTGTGTTTGTCAGTTGGGTTAACACTAAATGTGAAGAGAGAGGCGGGTACTTGTTTTTGTTTTTGGTTCTATTTCTTGTTTTATGTGTATGCTTTTTGTTCTCTTTATGTCATTTAATATTTACACAGACGCTGACTACCTACAAGCTTACGGTGTATACCTTTCACAAGACTAATCAATGTGATTTAGACCATTTTCTCTCATCATATATGTAGATGTCAATCTCTACTGACTATATCTCTGTGAATAATGATTGCCATGTCAATTTTATTAGCTGGAATGTAAACGGATTGAATCATCCAGTCAAATGGAATAAGGTGCTCTCTCATCTCTGCCGCCTTAAGGTACATATAGCATTTCTGCAAGAAACATAGACTCTCATAGACATAGATCATTTAAGACTCAGAAGAAGGTGGGTTGGGAAAATTTTTCATTCTAGTTTTAACGGTAAAGCACGGGGCGCAGCAATTCTGGTCAATAAAAATATTCCATTCATAATGTCAGATATAAGGACTGACTCAAATTGCTGCTATGTAATCGTGACCGATTCACTTTTTAATACCCCTATTATTTTAGCAAACATATACGCCCCTAACTTTGATGATCCTAAATTCAATCTGGATAGACTCACACAGAGAAGAAAATAGCAGTTAGAAGATTTAATGATACAAATTCTTTGGCGCTCGGGCCCGGCAGAAGACTGTGAGTCGCGGATCACCGCTCGGCCGAGCTCGGACAGTCTTCCCCCGGGACCGAAAACGGGTGGTGGAGCTGGATGTGGAAGGATCCTGGAGGACTACCATCGGGACGAAGGTGGAGATGAGGGGGAGGGAGGCGGGTCGAGCACCCCGACGAGCAGGACGACCCTCCGGTAGCTTGACTTTTGAAGGCGTTCCTGGGTGACGATTGGCTTGCAACGATGCATTTCTCCGGACCTGATTGGCTGCGGTAGGACGTGGTGATTGAGAGATGGGTGTCAGCTGGGTCGAGTCTCCCAGCTTGAATTTTCGCCTAGGCTCCATTTCTTAAACAACTTGATTCACTGCCTTCCTCTAATTGATACTCACCAACTGATACTTGGAGGAGACATGAATACTGTCATGGACTCAGTGTTAGACCGTTCTTCGGCCAAAAACTTTTCACTCCCAATGTCTTCAAAAGTTTTACAGTCATTTTTACAGAATTGCGGTGCTGTGGATATTTGGCAATATTTATACCCGTATACTCGACAATATTCCTTTTTCTCTGCAGTTCATCAATCATACTCACGCATAGATTATTTTTTTATAGATAAAAAATTACTTCCTAATGTTAAAACTTGTAGGTATAGTTATATCTCATCATAGCCCACTTATTTTGGAACTTAGTTTCCCGGACAAACGTTCTGTGTATTCTTGGCGACTCAATCCTCTTCTTTTGTCAGATAAAGAATTTGTACAATTAATTTCTGACCAAATTGATTTTTTCTTAAAAACGAACATTTCACCTGATATAGCTTTGAGTACAGTTTGGGAAAGCTTGAAAGCTTTTTTACGTGGTCACATTATTTCCTATTGCTCACACACTAAGAAACAGAAGGTAAAACGTTTATCTGAATTGACGGATCTGATTTCACAACTAGACAAACAGCACTCAATAACTCCGTCCCCGGATTTGTTCAAACAAAGATTGACCTTGCAATCTGAGTTTAATTTAATTTCTACTGAACAGTCTGAAAATATGATTCTTAGATCTAGGAGAATGTGGGGAAAAGCGTCTAGAATCTTGGCACATCAGCTCCGTAGATCCGAAACTGCACATTTAATACCTGAGATTAAAACTCATTCTGGACAGATTACTACAGATCCACAAAAAATAAAAAAGTTTTTTAATATTTTACTCCAACCTTTATAAATCAGAATCTTTGAAAACGCCTGAATTGTTTGATAAATTTTTTTGAAAAGATGGTAATCCCAACTTTAGACTCTACATTTAGACATCAACTGGAGGAACAGATTACTGTAGAAGAAATTAAATTGGCAATTTGCTCAATGCAGAATGCAAAATCTCCAGGACCAGATGGCTACCCAGTTGAATTTTTCAAGACCTTTTTGTCCCCATTGTTACGAGATATATTTGTGGAATCGTTTAACAGGCAATGTCTTCCCCCAACGCTTCGTCAAGCTACTATTTCTTTATTACTAAAACCAAATAAGGATCCACTCGAGTGTTCATCATATCATCCAATTTCGCTGTTAAATGTGGATTTAAAAATATTGTCTAAAATCCTAGCTCACAGACTGGAACGATGTCTACCTCATATTATTTCCTCTGATCAAACACGATTTGTAAAGGGAAGACACGGCTTTTTTAACTTGCACAGATTTGCTAACATATTATACATGGAATCAACCACAACCCCTGAGGTCGCCTTATCACTTGACGCTGAGAAGGCTTTCGATCAGGTGGAGTGGGACCATATGTTTTACATGTTAAAGAAATTTGGATTTGGCCCTAAATTTATTTCCTGGGTTCAGGTACTCTACTCCTTGCCTATGGCATGTGTTTGAACAAATTCATTATATTCCTGTTATTTCCCACTTAATCGCGGGACTAGACAGGGGTGCCCCTTGTCCCCTCTTTTATTTGCTTTAGTAATTGAACCATTGGCAATGAAGTTGCGAGCAGAAGATAGGGTTAAGGGAATCTACAGAGCTGATCAGGAGCATAAATTATCTTTATATGCTGATGACCTCCTGCTGTATATCTCAGACCCCTTGGGTTCTATTCCCCATGCTCTTACTACACTTGAACAATTCAGCACTATTTCAGGTTACAAATTAAATTTGCATAAAAGTGAGTTATTTTGCATAAATCCTAAAGCCAGGAAGATTTCATTTGTAAAGTTTCCTTTTAAATCAGATTATGTCTTACCTGGGGGTCAAAGTCACTCTCAAATATAAAGATCTCTTTAAAAAGAATTTTGTACCACTTCTTGAAAATACTAAATTAGATTTTCAAAGGTGGAACAATCTGCCACTTTCGTTAATAGGCCATGTCAATTCTATAAAAATGAACATATTGCCTAAGTTCCTTTATTTATTTCAGTCTATTCCATGTTATATCCCAAAGGAATTCTTTGTGACATTAGATAAACATGCTTTGCTCAGCAGCGCCTTCTGCAGTTCTTCCAACGTTAGAGCATGCTCCAAAACAACATTGTCTTGATCCGACACCTTTGGCAAGTCATTAAGAAACTCTTCTGCTATCACAGTCTTCTCTATGATCACTAGCATATCATGTTAAAAAAAGTCCACAGTTCTTTTCTGCAGTTCAGTAGGATCTGTCAGTTCTTTTCCATCTTCAGAACGAATGCAATGGATGAGACGATTTTGTCCATTTTTCTTCTCCAAACTGAAGAATTTTGAAGGAGCATTCATTTCAGAGATATTTTGAAAACGTGAACGTACCAGAGCTCCCTGTGCTCTGACCCCAAGCAGGTCAGCCACAGCAGCTTTTTTTCACTTGAGCGCCTGAATATGGCCTCGATTTCCTGTGGACTCACAAAAAACCTTAATGACATAAATTCTAACTTTCTCATTTTCCAAATATTTCCTCAAACTTTTGTCAAAGTTTAGAAGTCAAACTTTTGACAAAAGAGATTATCTTTAAGTAATTTCTACCCTAAGCCTTATTATTATTGTCAATATAATGCGATTTACATCTAATGTTACTCGAGCAAAGAAAATCTAGATAGACTAGATCATGATCAGAAAACCCCACCGGAGAAATAAAACAATTTAACAATCTATTTCTATCCGTATCTAAAATATAAAAACGATCCAAACGAGCCCCACACGCTATCCCGTCCGTCATTTTCACCTAGGTGTACTGTATATCCTGGGGGTGTTTAGTCCTCCAAGCATCAACTAAATCCACCTCTGCCATCATCTCAGTTAATCTAGAAGACGATGGAGGATGAGGTTCTTCCCCTGTTCTATCATTTAAAAAACTCATTGTACAGTTCCAGTCTCCCCCCAACACCACATACTCATTTTGATTAGACTGCAGCAGAAAACTATGAATATCTTTAAAAATTTTAAGCCTTTGATCCCCTTGATTTGGTGCATAAACATTCATAAAACAGAAAAGGGTTTTTTCTATTTCCACTCGAATCACCAGGACCCTTCCTGGAACTAACTCAGAATGAGAAATAACATTAATGTCCAAAGCTGGTGCTGCTACACCAGCAGATGACCTGGTCCCATGACGCAAAAAATATTTCCCTTTCCAACTCAGCCCCCACTCCACCTCATTTTCATGGTCTGTATGTGTCTCTTGTAAAAACACAACATCAAGTTTCTTTTGCCTAATCGTCTCCAAAACAACCATCTTTTTATGTGGATCCCTCCCACCATTGATATTTAAAGTCCCCACCCTGATGTTACTCATACAGGTGAAAAAGAGAAGGAGGTCAGACAGAGACAGTAGAAAGAGAATCACCCAATGCAATTTAATCATTATCTTATCTCTGAGTCTTCAGTCGCCTTGAACCTTTCGCTTTTTTTGCTGACACCTGTCTCCTGACGCTTGTCAGGTGTTTTTTTTAAACGGAAACGTTTCTTCTCATCTAACATTTCAAACCCAAATATTTTCCGAACAACATCGCACAACCTTGGCGAATACCTCTCTTTACATTAAAAGGTGCACTCAAACCACCATTGACTTTCAATACACTTTCAATGTCACAATAGAGGGTTTTAATCATGGCAATGAAACCAGAGGAGAAACCAAAAGCCTTCAAACTATTCCATAACCATTGGTGCTCCACTCGATCAAAAGCCTTTTCTTGGTCGATAGAAAGCAGACCAAAATTTAAATCCAATAACTTAGAGAGGTCCAAATAATCTCGAATTAAAGTTATGTTATCTCTTATTGATCTGCCAGGGATACAATAAGACTGGTCAACATGTATAACTTGATCAATCACTTTTTTCAATCTGCATGCCAGAACCTTTGAGAAAATCTTATAGTCAGTACACAAAAGACTGACAGGTCTCCAGTTCTTTATTTCAAACAGATCACCCTTCTTAGGGAGAAGAGTGAGCACAGCTCTTCGACAGCTAAGGGGTAACGTTCCCCTTGCCACGCTGTTATTGAGGACTTCCAACAGATCTTCAGCCAGAACAGGCCAACATGACTTATAAAACTCCACAGGCAAGCCGTCTATTCCTGGAGCTTTGCCATTTTCCATGCTCAGCAGCGCTTCCTGCAGTTCGTACAACGTTAGAGCATGCTCCAAAACCACGTTGTCTTGATCCGACACCTTTGACAAGTCATTAAGAAACTCTTCTGTTATCACAGAGTCTTCTCTATAATCACTGGCATATAAAGTTGAAAAAAAGTCCACAGCTCTTTTCCGCAGGTCATTAGGATCCGTCAATTCTTTCCCATCTTCAGACCGTATACAATGGATGAGTCGATTTTGTCCATTTTTCTTCTCCAAACTGAAGAAAAATTTTGAAGGAGCATCCATTTCAGAGATACTTTGAAAACGTGAACGTATCAGAGCTCCCTGTGCTCTAACCCCAAGCAGATCAGCCAATGCAGCTTTTTTTCGTTTGAGCGCCTGAATATGGCCTCGATTTCCAGTGGACTCACAAAAAACCTGAAGTTCCACAATTTCAGTCTCTAAGTTTTCAATAGATTTCACCATTTCTCTTGTAACATTGTAAGTGTATTGATTACAAAACTGCTGAATTTTAATTTTGCCGATATCCCACCACTGCTGTACAGATGTAAATTGACCTTTCATAAGTCTCCACTGTTTCCAAAAAAAACAAAAAACCTTTTTTAAAACAACCATCATTTAACAAAACTGTATTGAAATGCCAATATGCACTCTTGATTCTTAAGTTATTTGTAAACACATTCCCTATGATCATACAATGATCAGAAAAACCCACTGGACACATAGTGCATGATCTAAATATTTGTATCTGATGCCCAAAACAATAAAATCTATCTAACCTTGCCAAAGTAATATAATTCTCTTTATGATGAACCCAAGAATATTGCCTTATCCTTCCATTTTTGAAACGCCATACTAAATCATAAGTTTCAATAATACGTTTCAATATTCTCCTCGAATGTAAATGTGGCTCCAAATGATTCCTATCTAAATCATCTATTGTACAATTAAAATCACCTCCTAAGATTAAATAGTCTGTTGACCCACAATTTAAAAGTGTATTCGCCAACTCTTCCAAGAAAAAACAGCGTTCACTTGGATCCACTGGAGCATATACATTTAGTAAAATCAACTTTATATTTTCATATGTAATAATAACTTTTAACAATCTTCCAGATACAACATCTTCCACCTCAATAGATACTGGAAGAAAATTCCTTGAAAAAAGAGTAGCTACTCCTGCACTTAGTGAAGTTTTATGACTCAGAACAAGATTTCCATCCCATTCTTTTTTCCAATCAACTTCATTATCCACAGTGCTATGAGTCTCTTGAGCAAAAGATATATCAAAGCTTTTAGACTTTAAAAGTTCAAAATACAGTCCTTTTTTTCACATCCCTTGCACCATTAAGGTTCAAAGATGATATTTTAAAACTACTCATAATCACATAGAAAAAGATCCAAAAAAACACGAAAAAACAGCATCTGACTCGCTGCTTCTTAATTTTCATATTACTTGATACGAGCTCTAATTTTCTGCACAAGTTTTCGAAGTCTATATACTTCAGTATCCCTTAACCCGTCAGAAGTCCTTTGTCTCATTAACCATTTAACTGAGTCCACAAACAATTTTCTATTTGGAAAAAAATCAAGACCACATCCCGTTTTCCTTTTGTCACTTCCAAAAACCTTCTAATCTGTTCTAGGCTGTAACCGTTAGCACTCTGGGCATCAGGAATAGAGGAATCAGAAGATTCTCTGTCGCTATCAGAGTCACATAAAGCCTCTGAATCACTTTCTTTTCCATTTTTTTCTTTTAACTGACTTTTCTTAGGTTTCACCCCTTTCAGTCCTTTAGATTTTCTTTTAGTGTTTGGTACTTTGAAAATACTTTCATCATCCCTGATCAAATTTCCTTCACTGTGAACTAAATCTTCAAAATCCATTTCTTCTTGTGGTCCTTCAGGTGTTTGGCTCATTTGACTCTCTTCAGCCCCTTCAACAGAACTAAAGACATCCTCAATGTCACGTTTTGCAACATTTGACAGTTTTTGCTCTCCAGGTGAAACTCCTTCTTCATCATTAATTTCTTGAGCTCCTTCCCCATCGGCAGCTGCCGGGTTTCCCCCCCCCCAGCAGCCTCCGGAGCTCCCTCCCCAACTGCGCCCACTGTAGCTTCATTCACCGCATCCACTGATGTCTCTGGCTCTGGATCTTTGTTAACCTGAACCGTCTCTTTTTGAACCTTTTCAGGGCAATTGCGAACCGAATGCCCCTCTTGGTTACATCCAAAACACCTCATTGTTTCTGTTGTCGCAAAAATAGTGTAATCAAAGCCGTCAACCTTAAACTTCATCACTATGCTCAGTTCCTCAATATCATTTTTAAGAATCATAAACACTTGTCTTCTAAAAGACACAACATGTTTCAACTTCTCTGATTTGCAACCCGAAGGGAGCATTTTCATTGCCGACACTATCTGACCGTGACGTGACAATTCCTTCAGCAACACTTCATCACTAATGAAAGGCGGCAAATTTGACAAGATTATCTTTTTTGCAGGGTTTATTAAAGGGAAAACAGTAGTTTGCGTATTTCTCAAAACAACTCCCCTCTCAACTACGCTGTTCACCTTTTCAATTGAGTCCAAAAACAGAACCACAAGTAACATTAATATTGACAATAATAATAAGGCTTAGGGTAGAATTCTTATTATTATTATTATTATCATTACTTTTTATTATTATTATTATTATTATTATTATTATTATTATTATTATTATGGACGGATAATGGAAGTTAAATATAGTTTAGTTTGCATAGAATTATAAAAGACTAATAAACAGCATTCTGGACGCTGCTTTCACACTTTCACACCCGACAATTTCCCCAACAGCCAACCCACACTCCTCAACCGAGAACTCCACGCCAACCGGTATCTTAATCCCGTGTCTTCGTGAAAGGCTCCTAAAGCCTGCAGAGCCATAACTTTTCCCGGCCATCGCACCAAGCTGAAAAGCTTGGTGCAGCCGAAAAAAACACTATTAAAACCACCAGTGAAAACAGAATGTGCTTAAAGTGCGAAGAAAAAAGGTGAAACACCACTGTGAAACGTAAAAGTTTAAACCTTTAGAAAACCTCACACTCGTCCTCCTTCCACTCCACACATGCAGCAGACGCTCACGCATGCGCACTCCAGAGAGAGAGAGAGCGAGAGAGAGAGAGACACGCAGAGAGAGAGAGAGCGAGAGAGAGAGAGAGAGACGCAGAGAGAGAGAGATGAAGACAATTTTATTTCAGTGCTATGGGGGAATTTTTCTGCCATAATTCAAAAGCACACATTTTCATTTTGAAAGCAGGATTATATATACCAATATACCAAATACAATAATAATAATAGCCTTTATTATTTTTGTTAATATTAATATTCATTATTTAAGTTTATTCTTTATTTATAAAGAAAGATGCTGCAGCATCATCCATCCATTTTCTTACACTTTTATCTCATTGGGTTTTGGGCCAAGATATAGTTATAAACTTAAATTAAACAAGTAACATTAATATTGACAATAATAATAAGGCTTAGGGTAGAATTCTTATTATTATTATTATTATCATTACTTTTTATTATTATTATTATTATTATTATTATTATTATTATTATTATTATGGACGGATAATGGAAGTTAAATATAGTTTAGTTTGCATAGAATTATAAAAGACTAATAAACATTCAAATAAAATAAATGTGCAAAGTCATAAGACTCGCGTTTATGTTATTATTACTGCAATATAAAATGTAATCGGTGATGCAGATGTGCTGTAAAACTGTAAAAAGAATTAGAGCAGTTTTTAATGATCGTCATGCATCATGACGATGCATGACGATAATTAATAATAATAATTATTATTATTATAATAATAATTATTATTATTATTATTATTATTATTATTGTTTTATTCTTTTCGAGATTTTTTTATTTTATTTATTTATTTATTATTAGAATGAATCATGCTTTGAACTGACTTTAAATGTGATGGCCTTCTATAGTTGTGAATTGGCAAAAATCTCTTACCTGTGTCTGTGAAGAAAGCTCGGATCCTCAGGTAGCTGCTCGTCAGCCGGATAATGGAGGCCTTGTCCAGCTGGGAGGTGATGGCTGCCGGCAGGGGAAGCAGTTTTGCCAGCTCATAAAACTCCCCATTCTCTCTTTCTCTCCGCGTCTTTGCAGCGTTTTTAGATTTTTCTTTCATCTCTGGGACGGAATTTTGCGCAGATAAAAAAGACGCCAGCTAGCCTCTTTCACGAGCGGCTCCCAGAAAAACGCGTGCTGACGACATGCATTGGAGCATCATCACGATGACTGTCTCTAACCTTGAAATGATGGACAAGTCATTTTCAAGCAAAAAAAAAAAGAAAAGAAAAGCCCTTTCCGGATTCCACTACGCTTCCTCTGTAACCGCAAACTAACCTATTTAAAAGTTTAAGGCTGTCAGCCTTTCTGATTCAGCTCAACGCAGTGAGAAAAATAAAGTTGCAGGATCATCTGGCAAGAACCAACATACTGTGCCGAGGTCTGAGGGAGGTTCTGAACACTTCAGAGCCGCATCGCTCTCTCTTTGTGTGTGTGTGTGTGTGTGTGTGTGTGTGTGTGTGTGTGTGTGTGTGTGTGTGTGTGTGTGTGTGTGTGTGTGTGTGTGGGTTGGGGGGGAAAGTCTGCCCAGAGGCAGAAATCTTTCTCACATTCATTTATTTTATTTTATTTTATATCACTTATTTCTCCGAGAGTTTTGGCGGCGCTAGTGGCTCGTGTTTTTGGCAGTAGGCAGACAGGAAAGAGGGGGAAGAAATGCGGCAAAGGTACCGGGACCGGGAGTCGAACCGGCAATGTCCGTGTCGAGGACTAGGGCCTTAAAGCGTGGGGCGTGCTAACCCCTGCTAACACCTTACTCACATTTAGAAAGAAAGATGCTGCAGCATCCTTCCTCAAAAATATATATTTTTTTTTCACTTAACTATGAATGGTTCTTCTGTAAATTTCATGCAGGGCCTGCAGTTTAAGAGCAGCTCTTCTTGAGATTAGAAGTACCAATATCACACTGAACCAATGCCTCCGCCTCTAGAACTGAGCCACATTCTTATCACACTACTGAGCCATTAAGGTGGTCGATTCAACCCAGTCACCACCTTACCACACCTAACCACTCCATGCCTGCATGTCACCTCACTGAACTGACCCAGATGATTTTGACAGCTGAGCGTGGGTCTGCTGCAGCATCCTTCTGGTTAAAATTTCCTTTGCACTGTCACCACATGCTGCAAATGACCTGAAAAGGTCATCTTTAGATGAATAACCGATTTGAAATATGAACTTCTCTTGGTAAGAATTCTATCAAAAGTATTCATAAGATTTAGAGCCAGTAGAACTTAGTTAAAGTGTCCAGTTTACTAAAATCTGGACACATTTGAAATCTGGTTTTCAAGTCCAGGAGGGGAACCTGAGTCAGATGTTCTGGAAAATACACCAAGCCTTTTTGTCCCTCTCTGCTGACCCATTCAATTCTCTGTTATCATCTGAATTATTTCATCTGGTGAGGTGTTTTGGGCACGTCCCACCGGGAGGAAGCCCCGGGGAAGACCCAGGACACGCTGGAGGGACTATGTCTCTCGGCTGGCTTGGGAACGCCTCGGGATTCCCCCGGAGGAGCTGGAGGAAGTGGCTGGGGAGAGGGAAGTCTGGGCCTCCCTTCTAAAGCTGCTACCCCCGCGACCCGACCTGGATAAGCGGCAGAAGATGGATGGATGGATGGATGGATGGATGGATGGATGGATGGATGGATGGATGGATGGATGGATGGATGGATGGATGGATGGATGGATGGATGGATGGATGGATGGATGGATGGATGGATGGATGGATGGATGGATGGATGGATGGATATTTCATGTGTTTTTATTTAGCCTCCATTTATACATGTTTCGTTGAGATTCAAGATCTCATTTACAAGAAAAACTTGTTTTGGAGTTCTCTTGGGAATTCTGATTTTTTTTTTTGTTTTGTTTTGTTGTTTTGTTTTTTATACAGATTTATTAATTTCCGGAATTTAAAATTCTTCTTACATGAACCAATTCTAATTATGTATTAAGGATTTGGATTGTTCCATTGGTTGTTCTCAACAATTTTCTTTAAAAACATTGCTTTTATAAAGTTCATAGTAATATTGGTTTATGTATTTACCTTTAAGATGGTCATAAGCATCATTTGTTTATGACGTCAAAGATGAGTTATACTGACGCAGTGGAAAATCTTTTTGATTTGATTCTGACTTGTTTGATTTTGTTTATTTTTTGCATGTATTATTATTATTATTATTATTATTATTATTATTATTATTATTATTATTATGTTTTTTTTAGTTTTTTAGTTTTATTTTCCTCCGTAAATTCCTGCGCTTGAGCGGAGATGAGGCCAAGAACAGCGCGAATGGCGAGCGCGATCACAAAGAAAGAAAGAAAGAAAGAAAGAAAGAAAGAAAGAAAGAAAGAAAGAAAGAAAGAAAGAAAGAAAGACAAAAGAAAGAAAGAAAGCAAAAGAAACAAACAAACAAACAAACAAACAAACAAACAAACAAACAAAGAAAGAAACAAAGAAAGAAAGGAGACAGGACAGGAAAAGACGCCGTTGTTATCTCCCGCGGTATTCCAGTCCTCCCCTGCTTTGATTTCCTTCCCTGCGTCGGGAGCGCGCATGCAGCGCAGAAACAGCAGATCCGATCGACTGTGGTTCAATTCCAGGTATGAAGTAGGAATGTTTTGTCTTGTAAAAGAGTAAAAGATGAGTAGTTCTTCCGTTTATCAGTGGCGGCCGTGCATTTATAATAATTGTGTCCTAGAATCTGAATAAATTTTAAAAATTAGAATACATTTTAAGAGTGCGATTTTGAAGCAACTTACTTCGTTCTTAACAAATTTCAACTTGAATTGAAATTCAACGTAAAGTTTACTTTTAGTAAACTGGAACAACTTTATATACGTTTACGAACGTTTTCATTTAAGTACTTATATATATTAGATTTTTCTTTTGCTTATTTTATGCTAGTTATGAAAAAAATGTTATTTTAAGTGTCTTTACATTGAATTTGTATCAGAAAGAAAATATATTAACACTCTTTCCTACAAATATCTTATATAATAGTTAGTATTTAAAAAAGTCATTTTTGAAACAATTTTGTTTGCTCTTATATTTGCATCTAATGTCCGAACTGATTCTCTCTAAAAGTTCCATAGAAACACAATACAAGGTGAAACCAACTTTTATTTAATGAACTACATGCTCAACGTGGGTTTTTTCAGAGTGAATGATAGCGCAGAGTATATTTTATACAATTAATTGTTTTTACTGTTTTATGATATCTTTACAATTAAATGCTAGATGGAAATAGTTTTTTCGTCACCTGCAGTCGTCCTCCACTGCACACACATATAACTCCTGATGCACAAGCTAATATTGAATGTGAAACTTTCAATAAATAGACATGAAATGTCTGATGCTTCTTGGCTCTTTTTGTTTGTTGACCCCATGTGGTAAAGCATTTTGTCAACATTGCCCTCACTAAATATAAGTCTTTTCGTAAAAATAGCTATAATATGGATAATTAGATAATAAATAAATAAATAAATAAATAAATAAAAAAATAAATAAATAAATAAATAAATAAATAAATAAATAAATAAAAAAATAAATAAAATATTCATTAAAACAGGAAAGCTGAAGTTTTTTTTCTTCTAATTTTCTGAGGAGTTGTATTTTATATTATACTGCGTTTGGGACACTGTGTTATGTGTTAAATAACTGGACTTGGTGAGTTAAAAGGTGTTTTTTATTTCCTGTGAGGAATGTTATTTGTGGCATAATTTTATTTAATTGAAACTGAAAGCTAAAGTAGCACATTTATGTTGTTCTACATAAATGGATGCAGGTTCTACATCCATTACATCACAAAACTGGATGTAATGGATGAACTGGTGGGTGTGGGATGAAGCATGCCCCCCTCCCATGACACAACATGTACAGCCACCAAATTTATATCGCTTCTGTGAGCTAAGCAAATTTTTATGCTTTGTTGGATATTAAACCAGGCCTTTAAGGTTCTGCTGGAAAAATTGGACAGGGAAATTCCCAGTGATTGCTGAGTTGGTTTCTCTGAGTGAGAAACAAGATGGCGACCTGGACCCCGAGGCGCCCTCGGAATACTGCTACGCCCTCTGCTGGATCATCCAAACTGGTATGACCTGCCCATGTTTGCTGCTGAAAAGAGTGGAGTCAGAGAGACGGGATGAACCCTTCAGAATAATCAGAGAGAAAGCACAGGTTATTCAGTCTTTTGGTGAATTGTTTTCTGTTGTATTTTATTGTTTTCTGTTTTTTTCTTCAAACCACATTCAATATTCGTTGTTACAGTGTATGATGAAATGTAAACATAAAAACAAAAAAATAAAAATAATAAATGATTAAAACAGAAAATTAAAAATCGTAACTTCTTGAAAACAATACTAAGTAACTCAAATAGACTTAAAAGATAAAAAACTGTAAATCAAAGTACATTAGCAGTATTAACTGGAAATTAAATAACTTAGGTTGAATAAATAGTATCCTTTCATACCTAACATTAGGTTTAAATTTCAAAACAGGGATTAAAAAATATATTATGAAATATTATTTTCTGGCCTGTGGTCATTAATACACATTTCACTAGTCTTGTAGCTGCCCCTAGCGCTGGTCTTATTGTGAGTTCTAATTACTGTAATCACATTGTAAGTATTACATCAGCAGCTTGTTACTGATGGCGAGACACAGTAACAGAACCTTTTGTTTCTGACCTTCTGATCATATCAGGTCTTCTTATGTTGTTGGGTTGCTTTTATGTTGTCTTGTGCAAATAATGCCATTTCCTGCTATCTCTCTCTCTTAGAGAAATTTCGCTCTCACATTGCCCAAAATGCTTCATCGTTTTCATCCTCTGACATTGGGTCCTACCGCAGATCTGTGGTAGGACTGCCAAGGGTGTCTCACTTGGCAGCCATAGATAGTTTGAAGTGTGAGAAATCTGTGGAACCTCCTGACAAGCAAACAGGTAACTTGTGTCAGAAACAAAACTTGTGCAGTATAGTTTTGAGAGTGGTTATATTACTGCTCAAAAAAATAAAGTGAACACTCAAACAACACAATATAACTCCAAGTACATCAAACTTGTGTGAAATCAAACTGTCCACTTAGGAAGCAACACTAATTGACAATCAACAATGATTTTGTTGTCAGCACATTCAACTTTGTACAGGACAAAGTATTCAATGAGAATATTTCATTCATTCAGATCTAGGATGTGTTATTTGAGTGTTCCCTTGATTTTTTTGAGCAGTGTATTATTCCACAAGCCCGTCTATTTGGGGGTGAAAAGTCCCTTAATTCCTATTGCAACATGTAAACCTGTTGCAATAATTTGGACAAAATGTTTGTCCCACAATCTGTAAGACTTTTTTTTTTTTTAGAAATTTCTAGAGAAAAACTATAGGAGGAAGGGTGGCGACATAATTATTCTAATATGGGAAATTAATGGGAAAATGCTAACAAGGGAGCACGCTGAGACAGAGAGGTAAAATATGGTAGTTTCCCAGCCAAAATGGGAGATTTGAAAGGTATGAGCTAGCAACATGACAGATATCAATAGATCTGAGTGCAAAGACCTCAGATATTAGTAATATCTAAATATTACCAACGACAACCTGATCTAATGATCTCCTTTCTAATGAGCCCACACAAGGTGCTTCAGTGATTGGTAGTGGTTGTAGCTGACGTTCACTGAATAATTTACCTCAAGTCAACATCTCACACGAAGGCCAAACAAAATAGCTGCTGATTCTACTGAGTGTCTTGTGAAAAAATCATATGGCCGACCCAGATAATCGAATTGTCCAGCTCCATAACTTTGTGCCTGAAACTTCATACTTTCCCTTCTTCTGATACAAGATACCTTCTTTAAGTTTGTAAACTAATTTTTCCAGGAAGTCTACCTGGCCCTGATGAGTCACCCCTGTCACCCTTTCAAACCAGGGTTTTAAAGTAGAATCATCTCTCCGGAATGCAATCAATCTGAGGGATTATTAAAAAAGCTTATTTGGCTTAGAAATAACCTATTTGATATCCCTTCATCACCTGAGGCCAGTGGCGGTTTCTGATATGGGTGACATTAGGACAGCGACAACATAAGCGCACCCCCATCGCACCCCCATCGCCCCTCAAATCCCCCCCGAACCCCTGTTCAAAGGATCTGAATTTCAGTAGTGCTTAATGCAAACCATCCTCATCCCAACGGCCCGCAACGCCCCAACAACTTTGTGGAGGGGGAGGGCATATGGCGGTGCCGTAAAGGCAGATCGGCCAGGGTGCTAAACAGGCTAGGACTGTCTCCGCCTGAGCCTTTTACCTTTTCCCAAATTTTCTGAGATCTAGACTTCTTGGGCATTCATTCACTAGAGCTCTATACTTTTAAGTCTAGAGCTTGAAGATATGTGTGGCATATTAGGTATGTATGTTAGACATACACACCTGGTGTATGTGAGAGTATACACGAGGAAAATTGATGAAACTCCAAAGGTTTCTGATGATCTGAAAAATCTGATAATTTTCAGCTTATCAGTCTCATATTATATTGTTATGATACAGTGACAGTTTGAAGAAGTCTGTAAAATACCTTTTTTTTGTAAGTTACATACTTCAGCTTTAACCAGGAGTTACCAAAACAAAATCAAATAAAACTGATATGCATACATAAAATTTCTCTCACACACAGGTTTAACAGAAGTTATTTTAATGGGTGTTGTACAAGGAATAGTTGTGTCATCAAACAGTGTTCTGACAGCAATGTGGGCTTGATAAGGAGAAGGGGGATCCCACAATACAATGGGAATACAGTAAGGCAAGGCAGCACTAAACAAATTGGGCTTTAACAATCAAAATAGCACATCATGAAGAACATTGTTTACATAATGTATGGCAAGCACATGGTTAATAATGTCAATTGATCTACAATTTATCAGTTAGGTAGGCATTGAAAACCATCATTGCAAACTTAGGTTAAAATAAGGAAGGTGTAATCTACATTCTAGTTAAGGACGAATGATCTCATACATGATAAGCTAATATATATAATGCGTTTTTCTGTTTGAAATTTGACTAAACTTTGAAGAGCTATAAATAAACTAAAACTCACACACAAATATTCTGCTTGCAGGATTGTCCCCACATTCGAACCAAACCAGAGAAAGATTACCCCAAAACTCAATGCAACAGTCAATAGTTGTCTGTTTCATGAATCCTCACATGCTCCAAGAAGTCATTTGGGCGTACTCATCACACTTCCACCAAATTAACAGTGCAGCAGCTGTCCTTACAATAATTGTCAGAACAAAATATGCACAGAAGCAAAAGTATACCGTCATAGCATACCTACGGTACAATCAAGGCTGAATTAGAAAAATATAAGTAGAAAATGATTACATTCAAGAAGACAGTACTAGCACAAAAGGGCATTATAGTTATTAATCTTTGTAACTAATATAATAATTTTGAACCTTAAAGAAGCATTTATAAATAGAAAAGTCAAGAGGATGATCTGTAGATGTGCAGTTGTTACTGGATGTTTAGGTACATGGAGCAATTCCCAAACTATATTGAGTGAATGAAGAAATATTTTATTTATTTTTTGTTTAACGACCATGATAATTTTGGTTTGGGTCATAAGGTGCAAATACTTTATATTCCTTGTGTTGATGTTGAGTCAAACTCTGAATTCAAAAATAAACATAATTTTATTAGATATTCACAATGAATTGTACTGATAATGTTACCTGAAGATTCAAACACCTAAAAATTCCAGTGCAACAGTGACGCTAGCATGATTTGTATTTCCTCCAACAGGATTTCCCTTCGAACGATAATATTCATTTTCTTTGGCAAATGTCAATAAACTCACTTGCTGGAGGTATATTCCTTTAAGAAGATCAGGTGTTGAGGGTTAATGTGGACACATAGGCGCAGGGAACTCCTTATTTCCAACAAAACAAAAGCGCAGATGTTGTTCAATTGTGTTTCAATGATGAAAGTTTCTTACACCTGAAAATATACATTTCCATATACCAATTCTTATTAAGATTATGACAGACTGTAGTTTGGTTTTCTATTGTGCTACTCTGTTGTATTTTAAACCAAAATGAGAAATTCCCAGTTGATTGCAGTACTGTATTATTTGCAGACTAACAAAGACATGAACAAACATTATTATCAGATCTGAACATTGTGATTTAAGAAATCAAAAAGGGTTTCTAAAACCCATTTTGTGTCACATTCCATAGCAAAAAGCATTTTTAAGACATACACCAGCTGCAGGGTAACAGGACTCATGTATTGTTTAGCCTCAATTTTTTTTTTTATAAAAAAAGGAACAATATTAAATAAAATAGAAAAAACAACATAATCTATCTAAATTACAGTAGAATTTTATCTAGCATGTGGTCATGGAAGTATTGGTCTACATACACACAGAGGAACAAAAGGCTCCAGGGGAAGGAGGTGTGGCTGTTGGTCATGGTAAAAACTGCACAAAAACTGCACAATAACTGCACACAGGTTGTTGTTTTTTTCCTGTTTGTATCAATGAGCTTGTGAAGATTCCAGCAAATCTGGGAAGACGACAACCTGCATTGCTGAAATAAAAACAGGGACTTTGGAATGAAATGACTCTTATCGAGAACTGTTTACATATACAAAAATATATATATATGCATATATACTCTGAGCAACAAAAACAGGAATCAGCTACATGCCTTGCCTCCACTAGCCCAAGCTAGCTTTCTTGTATTATGAAACAAGTCAGACTACACAAACACTGGATCTTGATACTTAAAAACAACCCTACACTATGAAACAGGTTTCTTCAGTAGATTGGCTCAAACTAACCCAAACAGTAAGGATGATGTTTACTGGTATAAGACTGACTTGATCACATCAACACTTACTGTACATCTAAAACAAGCAGAGTTGGACTGACGTGATAAATAATAACATAAAATAAAATTAAATAAAGCCAAAAAGCAATTTAGCATAAAAAAAACGATGCAAAAAAAAATGGATGCATGAAATGAATGAACCATTGCACAGCTAAAGCTATATTTATTATTCCTAAATGTATCACTTATTATGAGACATAAAGGCACAAGTTAATTTTCTTCATTAGATACTATTCAGAAAAATTTGAATGTGTATGTTTAGGTTCTTTTGGTCTCTTGCCACTTATTTAAGTGTTAAATATTTACTTATCATAGTAGGACTGCAAAAGAGCTTCTCCAGTCTATGTCAGGCAAATGCAACCTTTATAATCCAAGAAGCTATTTTTGCCATCAGTCCAGATAAATAAGAACTTTGAAAAAAGACCATTCTTAAAGAACCACAATTTTATTTCCATTTTTAGGTTGTAAAATAATTAAAAAAAAACTTGTGCCAAAAGATGAGTGATGCATAATGATAATAATCTAATAAAAGAAAAGTTTAATTTACTAATTCTGTTGCATTTATCCATCATCTCCATTAACTTGTTCTGCATGGAGAGACCTGGTGGTTTTCTGCATCAGTCCTTAGCTGCTGAGGATAAACCAACTGGCCAGGGCCATGGTTAAATTATGATTACATTTCATTTAATTGTTTACATCTTTCACTGCCATAACTTTTAATAACTTCCAATAAGTTATTATTAAAAGCTTATGCACATAAGATTTAAATTTAATTTCTTATTTAATGGAAACAACACAATTGCAAAATTGTGGTTTTTTTATGTTATATAGACAAAGATTTGTGCCCATTTGTAATGGAAATATAGCTACTGGGCAAGGGGCAGAGAATGCCCTGGACAGGACTCCAGTCCCTCACTGGGCAATGCGTCTGGATTGTCCATAAGATGAACAATCACCCACACTAAGAGCGATTTGGAGAGACCAGTCAGCATAACACTTAACATAACCTTCAACTGCAAAATCTATATTTATCACTTTAACCAAAGTTATGAAGCATTTTGGAATGTCCAAAGTGCCAAATGCAGCTCAGGAGCAATATGTTGCAGACCCATGATTTAGGCCCTGAAAAAACTATTAATAGAAAAGAGCAAACTTTAAATTGTTTCTGCTAGATCCAGATGACAGTTGTATATCACTGTCTATTTCATTCATTTTCCCTGTTTTGTGTACTGATTGGTGGAATTCTGCTGCTTTTGAAGATTTCAAGCATACTGACACAGGTAAGAAGGCAAAATGATGAACTGAACCTGAAGATGCCTCAAAAGGCCACAAAAACTTGCTTCACAGTGCAGACTGCTGTTTTTTCATGTAGAAACTTCAGCTAACTTGATCCAGAATGTCAAAGACACAACTGTGGTAGAGGAACCCTGTGGCTAGTTGGGGCATTGCTTTCCTCTTCCATGTGAAATTTAAATGTCATCATTTTGATTTCAAATTAGTGCAGTTTGAAACTGAATACACAAGCAGTGAATACTCTGTGGAAATTATGCAGACAAGAAATTAAAATCTTTTTCTCAAGTAGTGAGAAAACTGCATTGCACTGTTTAAATATACTAAAACTGAGGACAAATCTCCTTCAGGACTCTGTGGTGGCAAACAGCATGCAGATGGGAGGGTTAAGGCTAGATTTTAGTTCTGAGATGCTGAAGAGAAAGATAAGCAATAGCAATTCCTCTGCTATTATGAACTCTAGTTCAGATGGAGGGGAAAACATTTCTCTTAACATTCAGTCCAACATTAGTTGACACAAACTTTGCTTAAACTAAAATATCTTCTCATAAATATAAAATGCTCATTGATAGTACATACTAGGACACTAAATTAGTATACCACCAAAATAAGCTCAGCAAGTAGTTGTTAAAACTGGGCTGTCTTTTTATATAAAAAAAAACTTGTTTTTTAAATATTTGCTGAAACTGTCAGTATGTCCTGACAGTAAAAAGATCGATCTTCTCCGCCTCCTCCCTACTCAGACAGTCTGAAGATATGCAGCGCTCCCAACTAGAAACAACCAATTAGAGCCAGGAGGAAGGTCTTAGCGACATCAGTATATATTTTGTATATCAATATATATAATATATCAACAGTTATCAATCATATAACATATCAACCTTGTGCTCATAGTGCTAATGGTGAAAAAACAACTAACCTAACCGTGCCATCTGCCATCATAGGTGGTCTGACAGGGACAAGTTGGAGCATAGTAGAGAGCAAGGGGACAGTGCATACACTAGAGTGTTTGACAGCACTAAGACCCTCCTCCTGGCTCTAATTGGTTGTTTTTGACAGAGCTGTGTATTTCTGTACTTTGCACAGGGAGAAGGCCGAGGAACTGCCTTCTTTTTCTCACACATTATTTGTCTCATACCATAGTGTCACAACATAATGACAGTTTTAACAAATACGTAAAAATGACATTTTTTGCAAGAGTAACATACCACAGCTTTAAAGGAAGTCTGTCATGATCATTTACCCTGGTTCAAAGTTCTTTTGGGATGAAGCTGGAGGCAAAGAAGCTTTTCACATACAAATGTGTTCAGAGAGGTGCGGGAACTATTCATTAGGTAAAAAACAACCAACATGACTGCAAGTCAAAAGCACTTTCACAGCCCCGTTTCAAAAATTAGGTCTTTTCAGTCACACTTAACCTCCAAAATGGCTTCCCTATCCCTTTAAAAATGTTCTGAGGAAAGCTTGTTTTTTTTTTTTGCACAGACTAATCAGGTGTAAATATAGTAGGTGTTTCTTTTCAGTGGCCGTGTTAAACAGTACATAGTGACTGCAGCCACAAAACGTGCCATTGTTGATGTCTTCATTTCCATACATATGGAACACATGAGTGTAGATGAATCTTGTGTGCATGTGGCAGTTGGGAGCGATCCGTGTCACATTGCCTGCAATAATTGTAGGATCACTGAGGATTCCTGACAGATAAACCAAATCCTCAAATCCTTTTTTCTGCCCAAGCTGAAGATCTTCTGAGCAGCAAACTGAAAACTAAGAAGCAATCAAAAAGCTCCTTCCAAAACCTAAAAGCTCTCGCTCTTCAAGTTGTGATGTATGTGGAACTGTGATGGAAGTATATAAATGGCCCCCTATATATCCAAAAATTATTGACAAAGGGATGATTTTAGTTTGCATAACATAGGAGCTGTTGGCCTGCTGCTCGGCAACAGACCAACAGCTCCGATGTTCTTATGACCATTTTTCTCAAAGCAGCTAGTGCGTTTGAGAAAACAGTCTACCTGAAAGTCCACCTTACCTACTCTACTTGTTTCTCAACAACTGGACTGTACTGACCACCACTTACTGTAGGGAATTCACTGAATGTCAAGTACATCAGCCATTGAAGACACAAAGCTTTCCTTTGAGAAAATCTGCATCTGGGAGGAAATTCTCCCTGTTCTACCAGACCGATGCAGGTACAAGCATTCTACCTGGCGCCTGACAGAGGCTCAGGATCAAACACTGAGACACCAACAGAGAAGGGGCAGGCGGGAGAAGAGGAGAGGGTTTCTTTCCCCATATATTAGATTCAAGCAAAATCAGAGTCTGGAGTTTGTCCAAGCCTTCCAAACAAATGACCTCTCAGGAAAGCAAAGTTTCACGACTACTGTTCATGTCATCTTGTTCCAGAAGCAGCAGTATCACTTCACTGATCAGCGCAGGATATGAGAACCGGAGTTTGTGCAAGTTCTTTCTTCTGGCTTTGAGCTAAGTTTCTCTGGCCTCTGAAATATGGACATGAAACAGTCATTACAGGCCCACCAAAACACCTCATGTTGTTCTCCATCTGCTGAACAATATATGAGCTCTTACCTGTGAACATTTTCCATGGCTGCTACCTCAGCAAGGGCTGCCAAACTGAAGAAAGCAGGTAACTCTTGTGGTAAGGTGTTTAGCCCAGTTTCCTCTGCTGTGGGACTGCTGTAGCACCTTTTTTCATTGCATAAATTCTGTTGGTTTAATGGCTTCTTATCCTGTCCCTGGTTTAGTTCCCTAGCTTTGTTTTCTGTAAAATAAACGAATAAATACATGAATACATACTTAAATAAATAAATAAGACAAAAATCATATGAGCATGATTTTTGTTGACCTCTCGCTTGCCAAGTTAAAAATGCGCAAAACATAAATTTCACTTATTTGATGATTTAAGGAGAACATACTGTAAGAAACGGGTATCTTGAAACAGCTAAAAGTTACTTTATAGTGTAGTATATCAATCATAGTGAAGCCCCAAACGTACATTTAGTCCAACAGTATTTATGCTGATGTGACAAAATGGACATCAGAAATAATTAACCCCCCCTTTTTCTTACTTTATTTAAAGACTTATTTAAAGATTATATTCTTTAGCTGCACTTCTACTTGAACTGAGATGCATTTAACTGCAGTTACAGCAGTTCGCCACCAGTTGCCACATAGAGCCCGGTGAACACACCTGACTAAGCAAGCCAATGGCAATTTAGCACAGTAAAGGCTGGTCAGCGGAGGCGCCCACTGTCGCTCTTGTCTGTTAACAGTGTTCATCAAATAAAAGAACTTGCAAAAATCACACTGATTAATCACAAAGTGTGCAACACTGACTTTTTAAAATTATTATTTAAATTACTAGAAAATCCTCAGTCCAACAACACATGTCCATTTTCTTTCCTCTCGCTGGTCAAGTTAAAAGTTAAAATCCCAGACCATCAGCACAATGATTCATAAATGAAGCACCTGAGAACTCACCATCAGCTGCAGAAACACTGCCGTCAGCCGTGCGCACCAAGTGTGTAATTCTGGACTTCCGAGCCTTCCTCTTCTGGCTGCCAACCAGCATCTCCATGCTGGACGCATTATGGATGTCAGGGAACATGGAAGCAGAGGGCTGAACTTTTGAAACTGAATCCAATTGCCAGCAGTTATTCTGTTCCACTGTAAAATTGCACAAAACAGACATCAATCAGACCAACTTAGACTTTTCACAGTTTGTATCAGGAAGGATACAGCAGATAAAGGTTTGCATAACATTCCCACAAAAGCACAGAAAAAAGGACAAACCAGCCCTGCACAACAGACAATTCTGTCTGACTCATTAGTCACAACATATCAAAGCTGAGCTAACAAAACAAAAAACAAAACTGTATGTACTTCATGTAAAATAAAAGAGGATCTTGAAAAAACATATTCCATTATCTCTATAAAAAAAAGTTAGCAAAAGTTAGCATGCTAGCAAAATCTGTCACAGCAGTTGTTGAGGTTCATGAGCCGTTAGGCTTAGGTGGAAACAAAACATGACTGAGTGGACAAAGTTTTAATTGGATTAGAAGTTAATTTGACTGGCGCTACATGTAAATGAACTCTGTATTCAGGATTTCACCCAGAAAACTTGTTAGGGCGTCGAGGCAGCCCACCAGCGGCCCACCAGCGGCCCACCAGCGGCCCACCAGCGGCCCACCAGCGGCCCACCAGCGGCCCACCGTGTTTTTGTGTTAAAAATGTCCAATTGACAGGAAATGTTAAAATATTACTCAGTAATTATGTTATTAGAAGACATTGCTGACAATACTTAAATCCACAACTATAGTCTTATAAACAACATATATATATGTTGTTTATATAT
Organism: Poeciliopsis gracilis; assembly: GCA_911649635.1. Lineage (NCBI taxonomy): Eukaryota > Metazoa > Chordata > Actinopteri > Cyprinodontiformes > Poeciliidae > Poeciliopsis > Poeciliopsis gracilis. The sequence goes on from CAJVRI010000585.1 coordinate 60,380, forward strand.
ATAAAGTACAGACCAATGGCCTTAAAGGACCCCTATTTCACTTCTGTTAAATCCAAATCCAAATCAGCAGCCTTTTCATGGCCTTAAAGGACCCCATAAATGCCAATATTTATTTTAATATAGACCACAGATATAGAAATCTAGCATTTGTCTATTGAAAATGTCAAAGCTGTTAAATTTGATTTAATAGTTCCAGCATAGGGGTTAAACAACTTCATATTTTTTAAGGTCAACTACAACATGATAAAAGTTGAGTCGAAGCCGAATGGTCGCGATGACGTAATAGTGACATAAGTGCAAAATGCTTCACATCAACTTGGAGGCTTTATCAGCTATAGTCACAGCAAATATTGATTAAAAAAAACACTTTTACTAAGTCTATGATGCAGAATTAAAGAACAAGAAACAATCTGGAAAAATCGGTTTTGTCACGTGATTAGGACTAGTTGACTAGCCTCATAAAGTCATTGCAGACTAAAGAACCGACTAGTGGACTAGTTTGTGCAACCCCTAATTCCAGCATAGATAAATTAACAGATTCAAAATTGTTTCACATTTAAATGTCAGACTTTAAGGAGTTGGCAAGTTAACTTTGTAAAAGTGCAAAGAACAATCATCATAGTTAGATTGCTTTGTTGCCATAGCTACAATCTGAAGCTATGAGTTTAATCTTAGAGTTCTGTTTGTTCACAAACACACGCACATCTACAGTATATTTGCGTTCACATTGAGATGCACAACCTGAGCAAACATGGTCACTTTTAAACTTGACTCATGCTTTGATGTAGTTCTCCAAAGAAACATGAGTGCTCACAGGGGGTTGATAAAAATGTCCACTCAGTTCAAGTGAAAGAAAGAGCTTATGATCTGCATCGAGGTAAACTTTAGCGCCACAATAGCGCGCGAGGCGGCCAAATTGCAAAGGTGCGAGCAGTGTGATTGGTGCACTTTCTTGGTTTTATACCATGTTCAAGGCATAAAGTATAAACCCATCTCACAGGAACAACTCTGCTCTGCCAGTGAAATACTCAGCGCAGCAAGAACGTGCGCAGTTGGCTTAAGGTAAAAAAAAAAAAAAAAATTCATTATAATTAAGTCTTATAATACACTGGGGGAAATCCTGTCATTGCTTTGTTCAGTGGAGTGACCTTTGATATAAACAGCATTCTGACCTTTTGGAGCTTTAGAGGGTTCATCTATGCTAGAGGAGCAGTCAGTTTTCTTTTTCTTGGCAACAGCTGTCCCTTTCTTATCGAAGGTGAGTGGACTGTACTGTGGCAGGCTGTTGAACTTCTTTTCAAACTCCTCTTCTAGTTTTCCCAGGCTGAAAAATCAAGACCAATGTTAGATCACAAACAGTGCGGGAAATAATTATATGGTACCATTTTTTTAAAAGGTTTTAAAGGCTCGAGTGGCCTTTATTTGATAGTGAATTAAAAGGAAGGGGGATAACAAGAGAAGGGGAAGATATGCACCAAAGGTAACCAGGCTGGGAATCGAACCTGCGATGGTTGCATTGAGTACTAGGCCTCTACATGTGGGTTGTGCTTAACCCCTGCGCCACTCCATCACTTTGGAGGTTAAATGGCTTTCAAAGAAATGAAACTATTTCAACCAAGAAGCTTGATTCTGATAGGGAAGGACCCCAGCATATCATTTTATGATATTTTAAAAGGATGTAATGTAAAGGGAAATCAAATTCGGAAAATATATAATTTTTTATTGCATAACACAGGAGATATTTCATGTTTTCCACTGATATTCTTACAAGTCTTCCTTGGTGAGGAACCCAAAATCCTTAAGACTGCATCACCCTAACATTTAGCTCGTTCTACAGATTTTACATAACTTGAATGTATTTGTGGTGGGATATGACGAACCTCTGTGAAGACTCTTCTTTGGACTTGGACTTTTTTAGCTTCTTGGTATTACTTGGTCCCATGTGTGAAACTGACCAGCTGTCCTGACTCCAGTTAGAATCATGATCAAAAGCGCGTAAACCACCTCGTTTACCTGCAGAAATGAGTCAGCCATATTAGATACGTTTATCAGCATTTCTAAACTACATATTTTCACAAGACTAGAGTGGAATGTTTAACCCATCGAATCCCACCGGTAACAATTGTTGCCAGACATTTTTTCTAACTTCTGGGAGCTCTCAAATAATAGTTTTGACTTTTGGCAGCTCATTGAAGTTTTACAATAAAATAATAATGCGTCTACTCTAAGCAATATCAATTTCATGTATGTAGTGTGAAAGGTCACACGCCCAGACCCCTTTACTTTCTGCCTGTAAATGTCTGTCACAAACATGTACAGAGGAAGTCAGTAAAATACTTTAATAAACAAATATAAATAAAATATTTTGAACAGATGTTCTTTCAAGTGTCTTCTACTGGTATATAAAGAAAATTGATCAGAAGAAGAGTAAATGTAAGCACGGCAACAACTGTTGCTGCTAGCATGATACACACGTAGCACTGTGCTATGTGCCCATGTGCTATGTTCCTGTTTATTCTACATGCCTTGCTGTTCCCACACAGCTCAAAACTATGAGATATTTTTGATCTTCTAGATCTATATCACTGTCATTCCCACAGTTGAACCCCTCTCCTATTTCACCTCCCCAAAAGGTGATCCTTTACACAAAATGTGGCCTATGCACTGAATGACCACTACAAGATGACACCACACCTGAATCTAGTTTCGGACAGGGTGAAGGTGTACTGCTTGGTCTGGTAGAACAGGGAGAATTTCCTCCCCGATGCAGATTTGTACATACTAACATTTTTACCTGATTTTGCCTCTTTTATGAAACGATCACACGAGGTCAAAGGTCACTCGGCAAATTGAAACAATGACATCTGCAGGATGTACTACTGAATCTTTATGTATCTAAAATATTTCTGAACATTCTTGTAACCATTCTTTGTTACAACAGGTTGTGCATGCCATGATTTTTCTTTCTTTTTTCTTTTTTAGATTTCTGTAATTCAATCTATCCAGTTTCCCACCAGCAACAATTGTTGCCAAGTATATAACCTACATTTTCACAAACATAACCAACATAAAATGTAATAATTCATAAATATTATGTTAGGGAGGTCCAAGGATTGAAATGCATGCACTTTTTTGTAGGAAAAAACTTGGGATTAAATGGGTTAATCTATTTGGTTGAGAATTCAAATGAAATACCTCTGTCTATATTGGCTCTCAGTGAAGTTAGCATTCCCTCAGACACAAGAGTTTTGTACAAGGCCCCCTTACAGCTTCGCTCAGATTTTCTGGAGCCATGGTTGTGTGTGTTCAGCTCACAGGTTGTGTCACTAGTCTTCTGCTGTTCTTTCTCCTTGTGCTTCTCCTTGTCCTCTTCTTTGGGCTTCACTGGCGATTGGTCGCAGTGGAGCTGGGGAGACTCTAGCATGCAGCCTTGAAGGCCTGTGTTTTCACCAGTTACACTTTCTGCTTCAATCTTGGCCTCAATGCCAGGCACTACTTTCTTTCTTTCCCCATCAGAAGATCCCTGCAGCTTGCTGCTGTCTTCCAACTCCTCTTCTTTCGTTTTAACCAGTGTCTTAACTTTGGTCTTAGTTTTCCTTTGTGGCAGACTAGAGCTTCTACTGATAAGACTGGCAGGGATCTTCTTCTTGGATTTATCCTCTTTGTCAATCCAAGTTCCTCTGGCTACTGCCTCAATGGTCCTGTCCACATTTGATTCAAAGTGCTGACAATTCTCGCCCACTCTCTTTTCTGAACATGGGATGTTGTTGCACTTCTCTTCCTCATATTTCTTGTACTTTTTTTTGACACATCCACTTTGTCTTGAATGCTGAGCAGTGGGGGTGGATGTTCCAGAGGAAGGAGACGGAGGGGAAGGCGATCTATGAGGAGGACTACGGCAGTCAGAGTTGTCTCTCTCCTCCTTAACTCCTGGCTTCATGGATATTTGCTTGAGTGTTGCTGTGGAGCAGTTGTCATTGGGCTGAGACACTATTGAGTCTATTTTTCCTGCTTCTGATGCCAAACACATCTAAAAAAAAACAACCCAACAACAAACAATTACATTATGTGAATCTGTATTTTTGAAAATATCCTCCACATATCCTATAATCATAATGATTCTATTCAAGATATAAAAACACATATAAAACAGCAGGGATGGAGTCAAGATCAGTCATTCCGAGCCAAATACCAAGGCCAAATATTTAGAACTTCTGACAAATATTTTGGGCATTGTCTTTTGCACAACAAAAAATGCAAAGATTAATGGAAAATAACTGTTAATTATTCAAACAAAGTCTAGTTTAATTAACATAGAAGTTTTTAGCTAATTGTAGAAATGTACATATAAAACATTGTTTTATTTTATATTAAAAAAACTTAAAGTTTTTTGTTTGTCAACGTTTTCTTAATCAATTTTACATGTAACTAAATAATAGTAATAATAATATATGTTGTTTTGTTCAATATGAGACACCGTATATTAGTAAACACAGATCTCAGCGATAGCAAGGTTGGCTCCTGTGTGTTGAGCTCACTATTACTGTATGTTCAACAAAGCAGAATTGCAAATGCAAGTAAAAAGGTGAGCAAGGAAGACCAAAGGGTGGCATCAAAGAGTGGTGGGTTTTTGCTCCTATGAGACTCGATCCGATTGGATAAATATTGCATCAGAATAAAAAATACAACTTCAGAACTCTTAAAATATATTAGCCAACAATTACTGCAGTCCAAACAGATTGGTATAAAAAAGCTTTCCTGAAGTGTCCTTTAAACACATTATATCACAAGGAACAAAAATTGTAAGTTCTAGATATAAATATCACTATTCAACAGATGGGCTTTTTTGGAAATTTGTGAAAGTCTAAGTTTAAATATTATTCCTAAAATGTCCTAAAAGATTGACATCAATATGGAGATTTTGGTCGATCAAGTCTAATGTATGCTATTATCTGCAAAAACATGGATTAATGAAGTTCTGTTGTCAACAATATTTTGACCTTCCTAAACCTGTATTCAGGTATTCAAATTTTAGATTCTGAGACATGGTCATGTCATTGTCTTTATGACATTAATTAATTAAACATGCATCTTTTAAAGATGATTCACTTACCTCTGCAAGCTGGAAGAGAGCTGACTGTCTGTATGGTTTTCCTTCAGGGGTGCCTGACAAGGAAGACTGAACACACCATGACATAATCAGTTCTCCATCCTGTTACTTCCTGGTATTATATAATAATTCTGTTTGATTCTAACAGACTGAATAATATACATCTAGACTTCAGCTTTTACTATGTTAAGTGATGAAATTAGCTGGCTCTTGATGAATCCAAATGGTTGAAGCTGTTAATTAAAACTTGCTTAAAAGATTGAAAAAATAACTGAAATCATTTAAAAGTGCACATATTTCATCTAAAGCTCTCAGTAAAATGGTAAATGGCCTGGATTTTTATAGCGTTTTATCAAGTCCAGAAGACCTACAGCGCTTCACACACATTCACACTCTGATGGTGGCAAGCTATTAAGAATTAATATATAATTCTGTCAAATCCATAACTACTCTACTGAGTAGAAAGACACAAACAATGGTCCTCTCACTGTCCAAAGTTTCTATCAGTTCACTAATTAGCATCAGACCAAACTTTACCTGTTTAGTTTAGTTAGAATTAACAAAATTATTTATTTTTAATAAATAATTGCCAGAAAATGCCAGAAAACTTGGCCAGAATATTTTTAGAATATTTTCTGTATCTTTCCTAGAATTCAAGAGTTTATATACGTTTGGTCAGTATCAGGGACAACTTCTTTGTTTGGGTTTCCTTCCACAAACTTCTCACTGGAGGTGTGCCGATCCATCAGCAGAATTTCCTTGAAAAAGTGTATAATCAGGACGTTTGCCAAATTACCTCTGGAGTGAAGCATGTCAAATTGCATCAACACAACAAATTTAATTTGGCATTTAAAAAACTTGACGGAGTTTGGCGACATCGAGGCTCATTGCAGAAAAAAACGGTCAGAAAGCTAATATGTATTAAAATATGTCTATTATGTCTGAATTAGGTGAATTTATTTGCCAGATAATTTTTCAATTTTGTCAGAAAACAGTATCATTTATACCTAAAGTGAAAAATTAACAGCCATTCCAGGTGATCAGCAGTGATAGGTGATCGGCAGAGATCGACCTCATGGATGATCGGTATCGGAATCAGCAGCAGAAAAACCTGATCAGAGCATCCCTACTTCTCCCAATAGTTGGCTGGAGTTCTGGTCCATTTCTCCTGACAGAACTGATATAACTCAGTTGGGTTTATAGGCCGCCTCACAAACCTGACTGAGTTTGTGAGGCGGAAGTTGTGGGAGAAGTCTTTCCACAACTTCTCCATAGGAATAAGATCAGGACTTTGTGAAGGCCACACCAAAACACTGTCCTTAAGCCACTTTGTAATCATTTTGGCTGTAAGCTTAGAGTCTTTGTCCATTTGGAATACCAATGTGAGCCCAAAGTTTTTTTTTTCCTGGTTTTTGTCCTAAAATGTTGCTTCATAATATTTATATAATGTTCTTTCCTCATGATGCTACCTATATTATGAAGCTAAATAACACCACAACATGATGCTGCCACCCCATATTTTACAGTTAGGATGGTGCAAAATTCTCCCTCAAAATGTAACAATGATCAGTATGACAAAACCATACTGATCAATTTTGTTTAATCAGATCACAGGAAATATCTCCAGAAATTAAGATCTTTGTCTTTGTGGGTATCTGCAAACAGTGATCTGGCTTTTTATGTTTCTTTTGCAGTGAAGTTTTTTCCTTGCTGATTGACTTTACAGTCCACATTTGCCCATGTATAATGGCTCTGACTTACTAGCTTCAGAGAGCATCACCACAAGACCTGTGGCTTTTGTTCTAGGGTCAATCTAGGGTCAAAATCTCCATATTTGAGACATAGAACCTGTTTCCTTCCTGAGCATTATGATGGTTGGACATCTTCTCTAGACGAATCTCTGAATTCCTGAAGTCTTGGCTGATTTCTATTGACTTTCCCATCATGTCAAAAAAGAAAGAAGCATCTTCCAGGTGTAGCCTTAAAATACATCCACAAGTGTAAGTCCAATTAACTCAAATGTTTTAATTAATCAATCAGAAGTTTGTGGAAGGAAGCCCAAAAAGTTTAACACGAGTCATACATTTTAAAAGAAACAAGTTATACAACTATGTCTGTTAAGGGGTAAACAATAAAAGCAATCTGGTATATTGATGAGCACAGTGGCTCCAAAGTAAGTCTGAATTCATGTGGAAATGTCATGGTGAATGTCCTCTAGCAAGGTCAATGATAAAATATATTCTACACACCTATATAGGTCATGCTACAATCTTTCATGATCTTAACAAACAGATATTTGTCCAGTTTGATGTCCTTTAAAGACCTGAAATTATGGGGTCTGAGATTCACGTGAGATTTCAGGTATACTGCAATATATATTCAGTTTCCCATATCCAATTTTTACAACATGGGAAAGTCCAGCTTACATTTACAGAAATGTGCAACAATGTAAATGTTTGCATTAGGGCCATGAACTTAAATGTTAAACACTTCTGCATCACTTGCTTTGTAAATAAACTTTTTTTTTCTTTTCTTTATTCAACCTGTATTTTATTAAGTAAAACGTCTGAGGCCTCCTGATCATGTCTCCTGATTCTGAAATATCAGAAAAGACAAAAAACATTGTGGAGAACTGACATTTTGTTTGAAATTTTGAATTAAAGCTACAGAATACTTATTGTATAAGTGCATTCAGGATTGTTCATAAGCCTAGCATATTAGGGACGCATTTACTCTGCCAACAAACATCAGTTTGCTATATATGTTTTCCTTAAATCATTTAAAATGACAATCTAAAAACAGTTTTTGTCTTAAGAGTATTACTATTTCAGCCACAAGGCGGCGACAAAGTATTTTAATCAAAAATGGGACTCTCCAAACTCAATCATTAGTTATAACAATACCCGCCTCTCGCCCGAAACGTTCGCTGGAAATGGGCACCAACAAACTTTCTGACCTCACTTGGGGAAAGGGTGTACAGAAAATGGATGAATGGATGGATATGACAATACTGATGACTGTAGGTAATGTATACCTACCTCTTCCACCAGGGAAAGCCCTGTCTTCATCCTGCTGTCAATAATATCAGGCACTCTGTTGGGAATTGTCTGAGACAACATCTACAGAGGTATATGAACAAAAATTGGTTAGCTTTATGGTAAGTTATAAGTTCTAAAAAGTATTATCTTGTTAACTGGGTTTGTTCAATTACCATTTAAAGCAATTCTGGTAAGTTAAGGAAACACTAATCGCATTGTTAAAATTTCAAATAAAAAAAACACTATTTACAGTTACTAGTATGAGCAACAAACTATCTTATTCAATTAATTATTTTAAAGGCCTTTTTGCACTGTCAATACTATATATGCTTTTCCACAGGAAATTTGTACACTAACTGGTTAATGTGCGGTTTGGTTCTACACCCAAGTAGAGAGCTTTTCCATTATACGGTCTGTTCCTCTTTATTATGAGGGGACATCAGCGTGCAGCAGCTGTGTTCATCTCTGCTGATGTTTGCAGAGAAACTCTGTATTGGAGAACCTTGAGGTTCTGGTCCCGATGGACTAAAATAAACCTAGATATTTACTTTCTTAAAAAAAGAGTGTAGGCTTTCTGGAAAATACCATTATAATGTGAAATATGACTGATTGCTGGATAAAAGAAATTTCTAGTTGTTAATTTTTGGTGACTGAATCATACTATCACACAAAACAACCATGGAGATTTTGAAAAGATTTGCTTTCTATTTGCCAAAGTTAGAGGCAAAATAGAAGAGGGGGGAACCAAATATTTCAGCTGTCTGAAATAATCTGTTCCCCTCCATAACATGGGAGCAAATTAAGTACCAACAAGTGTTTAACTGTGCTTATTCCTCTCTTCAAGAACAATAAATCCTGTAAATATAGTAACATTGGCTTTTTATATGACAAAGTTATGAGGGGGGAACCAAATATTTTAGCTGTCTAAACTAACCAGTTCTCATAACAAAGAGCGTTAAACAGGGGAACAGAGTTCAGGCAGATAAAATATTTGGTTTCTCACTCAGAACTTTGGAAAATATTTACCAAATGTTTTCAAACTTACAGGATTTATTGTTCTCTTGGCCATTAGAAAAAAACACAAAACAGTGTAAGAAGACCTCCACACAAGATCTCATTTATTTATTTATTTTACAATTTTGTTAGCAGCCGATTAACCTGAAAGTTACAACCTTGACATGATTATATGATTTGTTTTACTGAGAAATCGATCAAAAGCGCAGTGAAAATGGTCGGAGCAGCCTCGCCTGGCTGCAGTGCACGCGTTCCTGACACGGGGGTGGGGGGGACAGATTTTCACAGGGGAACAGAATTTTGCACAAGACCTGCCCGAGCCGCGCCGGATTTGCTAATGGAAAATGAATCTGGCTGAGGCGACCAAGACCTAGGAGGCGGGCTCGTGGAAAAGCGCCTTTTCTGGAACCCCAAGAGCTTCGTTTCCATTCAGGTCGGCTGGAAAGGCCTGGTTTAAAGAAAGCTGTTGATTGGTTCATGGGTTGCGGGGCGGGTGTAGAGATGACTTATCTTTCAGATCGCACAGTCAAAGTTTTTCTTAGATTTTCTCAATGTCCATCGTTTTGACTAATGGCGTCAATGCTGGTCAGTCTATTTTTATCCATCAAATTTTAAATAATAATGACATATTCAATTGCACTTAATGTTTTTCCCGATTAATTAATATTCAACGATATTCACACATCTAGCAGAATAATAGCTCTGACTTTCTCTGCAGTAACAAAAACCACTGACTGTTGCTGTTGATGTTAAGCTGCAGGCTGAATCTGCACTTCGGAGACTGAAATTAGAAGCAACGCTTCAGCCAAAGTTTTTGAAGTCAGGGAACTTTTCTCAATTTGAAGTGATCAGAAGTCGACTCTGTCAACGAGGAGGAAAACCCTCAAGCTGCCGTGATTCAAACACAAGTCCAGCTCAGAAATTATTCTCAGATGATCTTTTTTTTTCATTGACTTAGTTAAGGTAGCTTACAAGGTAGTTCAAAGTGCTTTACATCATAAAAACACAAACCTAAAAACTCATAAAAATGCCATTGGCATCAATTTGAGAAACTAGTAACAAACACTACATTTTGGCGAGTACCATCATCAAAATTATCAATACACATCAGATATGTTGGTCAATGTTCTATTTATTATGGTTCAAAAACAACTCTAAACAGGTGGGGTTTTAGCCTTGATCTGAAGCAGTGGTTCCCAAAGTGTGGGCCGTGCCTCCAAAGAGGGGCGCGGGAAGCGGTAAGGATGAATGAAAAATACAAAACAGTTATACAAAAGTGTTTCACTGGAAAGATGGTTTGAAGTTTGTTTTGTTGCAATCTGAAGTGTGAAATAAACTTCAGTGGAGTTTGAAAAGAAAATATGTGTATAGGTTTATGTCAGGTTGAATAATGGGTGTGCCCAGTTGTTGTTGTTTTTTTGTTTGTTTTTGGGGGGTATTTTATTGTAATCCACAGGGGGGCCCAGAAGAAAATCTTTGGGAACCACTGATTTAAAGGAACTCAGTATTTTAGCAGATTTGCAGTTTTCTGGAAATTTGTTCCAGATTTGTAGTACATAGAAGTTGAAATTTATACTCTTTTCTATCTGTAACTCTATAACTCTTATGAAGCACTTTGGTCAGCTGAGATTGTTGTTAATGTGCTGTACTCTATAAATAAACTTTGAATTTAAAAACCTTGAACTAAACAACACAATGATAGAATCATCCATTAAGAAATAAATGTAATTTTTTCCACCCTAGCTAAAGCCCATTCAGTTTAGAAAGTTATCATTCCACCAGACAATTTACTATCAAACTAACATTTTCAGAATAATAGATATTGTTTTCTGTTTATTATGTAATTCTGAATAATGTAACAATTGCCATTTCTATTGCAGAAAGGAGCAGAAGGAATTATGAGACTTAGAATAAAGAACAAACCTCTTTAGTTTCCTCTGAAAAGGAGCTTCCTTTAATGGCTATGTCAGGTAATGTAGACTTAGTGCTGGGAGAGATCTAGAAAATAAAACATTTCTAGGGTTAGGCAGATAATAGAAAAGAACCGTCAAACTTTTAGAAACACAATTTGAATTCAAAAGTATATTTGTAAATGAAGAAACTCAAAAATTCAGTTTTTAGACAACTTCAGTTTTTGCCTCAAAAGATGCTTGAGAGGATCCTACCTCCCTATTTGTGAGGGCGTGTTCACCAGCTAACAGCAGCATGCTCAGGCCTCCCATCTTTGTGGGGTCTTAAAATGAATGGCACAAGTTAGAAAAGTAATCCAATTCTTCATCATCTTACTACTATGCTATTAAACCCACCTGCCATGGCAAAGTTCAACTGGTGCAAACTGTCGCTTTTGGGCACATTTTTGGCAGTAGAATCCTTGGGTGAGTTGCAGGAGAAGGACCACACCTTTTTGCGAGAACAGCTGACATGCTGATAGGAAGAGCTCTTGAGTGGCTTGCTTGTGGTGGGACACCACTTGTAGCCTGGGTTTGCCTTCATAAATGCATCTTTATACTAGAAGAACAAAATAAAAAGAAGTGATCTTGTTGTAAACAACTGTAGCCATGTTGCAATCAATCAAAATGAAAAGATTTGTTTTCATTTTTCTGATTTGTAAAGTGGAAAAAACATAAATATTTCTTTTTACACGGCATATTTATTCACTACCTTCTGTGGGTCTAAAAGAGTTGATGAGTATGTCCATTACCACTACTGTTCATACTCTTTTTTTTTTTTCTTCTTTACTACGGAGTTACGCATTGGGGGTAATTTGTGAAAATGTACAACAAAGAAACGAGCATCAAACCTTAGAGTCTCATAATATACTTTGTATATGTAATGTGACATTACCCTAAGCTGGCTAGACATTTCAGGGTTAGGTCTTTTTCATAATCATACTGGTTTTTGTGTGAAGCACAAAACCAGTAAGCCAGTAAGCATTTAAACAATTTGGATAGGGAGAAGATGGATGTGGAGAACTGAAAATATAGCAGTTTCTTTTTTAAACCAACTTTGTTTTGTTGCAATGATCTTTTATGTTCACTTGAATTGTTATTTATGTCCATTGTGTCATGTTTTCTTAAATGTCCTCTTTATCAAGTTCTTATTATGTCTTCAGTAAATAGAGCACTGACCAACATCACTTTGGTGGACTGGAATGTCCAGGGACTAAGCCATCGAGTGACTGACAGCAGATCAGGAGTTTAAATGAGCCGATCAACCACCACTGTGTTTTAGTAATCGAAATGGCTTCTACCACGATAATTATGTGAAATTTAATTATGCCCCAGATTTAGAAGATTTGCCTTTAACTCTGCAGAGCTCTTTGGTTCCTCCTATCAGTCTATAGTTTCTCATATTGAGGTCATCAAACCAAATTGTCAGATCGACCATAACTGACTGACAGCTGCTGGCCTCAGGTTTGCGACCAGCTTCTGACTGAGAAACCAGTAACCTGCTCCCAGTGTCAGAATCTCACAGAGGAAGAAACTGCATTAGGTTTCCTATCACTTTATCATTTCTGATAACTGATGTATATTTGTATAGAAAATAAGTCAATGTGGTTTAATTTACTATTTTTATGTCTTCGTAACATGAGGTAGACCTCAGCCGGCTGGTAAGAGAAAAAGTAGATCTTAGTTTCAAAAGGTTTGAGCTCCCCTGCCTTAGTTGATTTCTTTTGGGCCCATTTTTCCTATAGTTCTGTGATTTGTTGTTGCAAGCCTTTTGTTAAGATTTCTTGGAAAAATAAATAGAAGTTATTTTTTTATATATGCCTTTGTCCTTGTCCCTTGCTGGGCGGACCATAACATGGATATACATCTAATCCATCAATCTTTGATGACTGAACCTGTTCCTGGAAACGGGTCTCCTAATCACATGTCTGTACCTTTACCTGCTTATTCTAAAATAATTATTTAGGTTCACACCTCAAGGTTCTCTGTCATTCATGAAGAAGCTGAACTACTGCACTCTTATACTGCTGCTTTTGACGGCACTCTCACAACAACATCCTGATATCAGGTGCATCTGCACCAGAACCTTCCTTAAATTTCATTCAACCATCAACTCCTCCTTTGTTCAATATCGCTTTCAACTTTATCATGAGCCTAAAACCTTCCAAAGTTAAACTGTGGTCCCAACCATCAACTACATAATTTCTAAAATTATATGACCTTATTTCTGTAGAAAAACTTTTCAGCTCCTGAAAAGTCTATCCACACCAGAAGATTGTATCTGAGAAATCTGAAGAGATTTATATTCAACTCTAGAGTGAAAAAAACATACAGAATTTCTGATGGACAGACTGAACGATTCAATCTGAAGTTGGAGGCTGCATTGTTGTAACAGATTTCAACAAATTTACAAGTACATGTTTACACTGGACAGATTATGCTCATAACTTCCATGTTTTACCTGACACTACTTTGTGTACCCATGAGGTTCACCAGGGTTAAAAAGAGCCTAATTTTGCCTTTATAATGAAGAAAGCTTCTGTGAGCACTGTCATTCATAATCTCTACTGACTTTATGAGCTTGAGAGAAAGTGATTCAGTAGCGAGGGGCTACTGAATCGCTGGCTTTTTCTCAAAAATGACTCGGGTTAAATTGTATGCATGCAAGGCAGAACTTAACGTAACTTTACTACACTAGTGTAATAATGTAAAGATGCATTACCTCCTTGGCCATGTCAGTGTATTTCTGCTTCTCCTTGGGCTCCAGCACAGCCCACCAGTCAGCCAATATTTTTGTGGCCCCACGGTTGTCAAGACGAGGATGTTCCTGTCGCACCAGAGAACGGTGCCGCTTGCAAAAGAGGAGGAAAGCATTCATAGGCCGACGTGCCCGGTGTTCATTAGAGTCTTCTTCAGCTTCCTCTGTTGTGCTTACATTATGCACTTGGGAGTCCTGATCTTCACTGCACAGCCCTGCCTATTAAGAATAAATTTATAAACTGCAATGTAGAGTCTGCTTCTGGTGGTGAATGCACATATCATTATTTAGGGTGAGGCTGGAGAAAAAAAATAATCCTGCACCACTGAAGCTACTAACCTTCCCCAGCTCCTCCTCATCTTCTTCTTCCTCTTCCTCAGAGAACTCTGAAGCCTTCTTGGAAAGAAGAGGGTGCCACTGCAGGCATTTACGTTTAGGTCTTTTGCCAATGACCTCCTCAACAGGCTGTACCTTACCTCTTCCTCCACTCTTCATGGTACTACCGCACCTAAAGAAAAACATTTAATATCAGAAACTCTGTCTATACATACTATATGTAGAAAAAATCCTATCAACTTTTAATAACATGCAACACTGAAGCTGAGGTGGCAACTCCTATATAAATTACTGGAAGAGTACCAGAAGGACCATTTATGTGCATAACACAGCGAGACCATTAAAGGTTTTCAAGCAGGTCACAATAAACTTGGGCATCTAAAATACAATGTCTCTCATTTTAGCTGTAGCTACAGTTTTCTAGTAAATAGTATTTTTAGTGCCAACTGTCCAGCAGTTACAACAGCCTAAGCAATGTTTCAACCTTCTCTAAGCATATTGATTGAGGAAAAAAAATAGAAAGTTGGATAGGTGGTCAGCATTTTACTCAAATATAACAACAGAAATTCTTGGAACTTTTGATGTGTTGTGATGAACCTCCAAATCACAAACAAATGAGAAATACTCTGAAATGGAGAAACTGATTTCACTATTTTGTGGCTAGAAGAAGCTGAGAATCAATTTGATTCTTAAAAGAAAAACAGTAGCACCAGTTTGGATGTTTTTGCACTAATAAAGCTGTTTTATTGTAAAATGAAAAATATACAAACAGGCTCATCAGCAGGTAATTACTGGTCAAAAATTAGGATGCAACTGTAAGTTTATGTTCACAATGCACAATGTTTTTCTAGAAAACCTGAATTCTCTAAATTTTGGACTGAATGCTTGTGCACGTACGATCAGACGTTACTGTCATTGATACTAGGCCTGTCGCGATAAACGATAAGTCAATTAATCGAACGATAAATTAAAACTATCGACCTAATTGTAATTATCGACTATATCGTTTCTTCCTTCTTTTTTCTCTGGCTGTTGATGACACTGAATGAAAAAAGGCTCAACTCCGGTGCTCTCCACTTCCTCCCTTAGTTTAATGCCCAGCGTGCGCTGCACGATCTTATGTCGCGGATTGTCGGCCCATTATCAAAACCTGAGACACATTAGCCGACAGAAATCCTCGCTATAACGGTTCGATCGAAACCGTGTTGTGTCCAATGGACACAAAATAATAAGTCCAGTTCACTAATTTTGAAACCAGGCATTAATCCATTCCTTACTGTAATCTACCTGCAACGCATGTAGCTAGCGTCAGTCTGACTGAATGAAAATCATTATAACTATTTAGGTCACGTGAACGGAGAACAGCTGAAAAGTTGCCTGGTTTTCTGGTAGAAATTTCGCTCCAACTCCTCTCCCCTAGTTATTTATATTTTCTTTGCACGAACTGTTGAATAAACATTCATGTTGTTTCCGATGTCCGCTGGACTTCGGGTTGCGCCGTGTCAGTTGTTCGGGATTCCCTCCGTGTTTCCCCTCAGAAACCATGGAGGAGAATCCGCGCTTTCTGATTGGCTACCGGTCACATTCAACAGGTTGCGTCACTCTCCCAGTCTGGGCAAATCCTTGATTTAGATCGGAGCGGCCACGACGATCTACCGTAACACACAACACAAGTGACGATCTCAGAACGAAGAACGTTCTAAGATTGTCGTTCGGGGTAAAAAATCCTGTAGTTTGAACTATTGCATCAGGCAGTCGGATGTCTTCTCTATTTAAATCTAATGATTACTGAAGGCCAATATACTATACAGACTTCATAATCTGCACTCTTTTGGTTGAATGCAGTATTTATTTCCACTTTGGTTTTATGTTGTTTAGTTTTTATTCAAGTACATTTATTGTTAACGGAAACTAAGAATCTATTTTATTTTTGGTTTTGGTTGTTTTATTTATTTTGTGTATCAGTCCCAGTGGTAAGTGTTCTTTTTAAAGTAAAGTGTATCCTATCTTTGGCAGGAAATCGCATGTATTATTACGTACTTTCCATTAAATCAATGTAAAAAGGTCTTCAAACAATATTATCGTTTATCGCAATAATTTTTTGAGACAATTTATCACCCAGCAAAATCTGTTATCGTGACAGGCCTAATTGATACATATCAAGATTTTACCTTTACACTGAAGTGACCAGACCATTGCTGAATTGAAAAGAAGGGCTTGGTTTCAGAAGTTACAACTATAAATGAGTTTGCATACTGGGTATACTGTGCTGTTGTTAAAGGCAAAAATATTTTATTTTGAAGATATCAAAACCTAAGCAAGAGAAATCCAAATACCTAATAATTAGATTCCTTATATAAAAATCATGACTACATATAAACATGACATCAATGAAATTATGATTCTTTTGTACATTTTGGATCCTTTTTCCTGAAAAGGATCCAAAATGTTCAAGCAGGTCACAAAAAACTTGGGCATCTAAAATACAATGTCTCTTATTTTAGCTGAAGCTACAATTTTCTAGTAAATTGTAGAAAATTGTAGCTACAGTGTACAATGTACTTTTTAATTGCAATGTACATTAAAAAGTACATTGCAAATCTGGAACTGAACAGCTGGCACTAGGAAACATAGCAGAGAAGCAGCAACTTTTTAAATAATTGACATAGAAAGTGAATTATTAGAGTTCCATGTGAGTCACTAGGAGCCTTCGATGACATGCTGGGTATGACAAGAAAAGCTTGAACAAACTTTAATTGGTAAGAAAAAGTTTGGATTTGTTTTGAATTCTCCCATCCAACTGCTTTCCATATATACTCATTGCTCATTAAATAATTAAGCATTGTATTCTTCTTGAGTCACTTTAAATATTTACATAACAAAATAAAATGAATACAGCCAATGGTGTGACTATGTGTTGCTGTTCTGTAAATATGAAAAAAAAATAAATAAATAAAAAACCAGAACAAAACACTCAACACAGGTGATTTGTAGCTGTCGCTATCAGTCAATCAATCAATCAATCAATCAAATTTTATTTGTATAGCACATTTCAGCAGCAAGGCATTTCGAAGTGCTATGTACTCATCCAGGAGGAGTAGTGAATGCTGTCAGTGAATGACATCAATATGTTAGGTTTCCTTCGACAGAAAACCATTTAAAGTAATTTGAATAATAAACAAATCTTAATGCCCTATTTTACATGTTTTACAGCTTATATTAGACTGATATTGCTCAGTAAGGAGAGGGGTTCTGTATGCCAGAGATGAATGTCTTTTGGTACAAAATGTGCAAATTAACCCCAGAACAAAAGCCAAAAATCTAGTGGAAATGCTGTCTGAAACTGTTAAGAGAGTCACTATCCACAGTCAAACTGTTCTCTACCGACATGGATTGAAAAGCCAATCAGCAAGGAAGAAATCTTTACTTTGAAAGAACTATAAACATATAAATTGCAGTTTGCAGATGCAGACAGGATCATTTTGGAAACTTTTCCTATCTACAACTAAAGTGGAGCTGTTACATTTAGAGGAATAATGGGGGATGCTTGTACCATTGTATATGTAAAGTATGGAGGTGGCAGCATCATGTTGTGGGGTTGTTTTCTTGCAGGAGGATCTGGTACATGGTCTTCCAAATGGATAATAAATCTAAGCATAGAGCCAATGTGGTTACTAAGTGGCTTAAGGACAACAAAGTGTTTTGAGATGGCCACCACAAAGCCCTGTTTTATGGAGAAGTTGTGAGTAAATATGAAAAGGTGGGTGTAAGTTAGGCAGCCACAACCCTGACTGAATTATGACAGTTCTGTCAGGAGGAACGGACCAGAACGCCAGTAAATTGATAAGCTTTTTGGAAGAAAAACCCAAAAGAGTTGACCCAATTCATCCAGTTTAAAAGACAATTATCCCTGATACTGAGCAAATTTAAGTAAATGTCTAAATTATATTGGTAATAATTTTGGTTATTATAAGATAAAACAGGAAAAGTTCAGACAGTGAGTGTCTTTCAATTTGGTGTAATTACATGTCTCAGTTCAACTGCACATGGTGTTGTTCTCTGTTGCCACTCCATTTGAAAGTACTCTAGAGGAGAGGAAACTTAAGAACTTTACGTTTTGAACAGTAAGAGAAAGCCAGAGTTCCTAGAGAAAACCCATACATGCACTCTGGGAGAACATGGGAACTCCATGTAGAATTGATAACAACTGCTTCCTCTTGCAGTCTGGCAAACAACATACAAGTAAAAAAAATAATAATAATATTAATAATAAGCAACAAAAAGTAAAATGTTTGCATTTCTCACTGTGTTTGACTGCATTCTGGGCAGCATGGCACAAACAAAATTCAAACTCCATCAATGAATGATTTAAAACTATCTTATGGATGCAGAGTGAAAACAGGAATACTTACTTAAGAAAAAATTATGGAAATGCTGAATGAATGATGAGGACAAAGCTGGCACAGCCCGTCATACAAAGATGATGACCTATAAAATACAAGACAGCGATCTCAGTCATGCATTACACCGTCATCTCTCCAGTCGCTCTGCATAACGACAGCTTTCTTGAAGGAAAGACGAGTTCAAAGTTACTTCACTGAAACATTATTGGAATGCATCGAAAATCCGGAGCAGCCCTGAAGTAGGATGGGACGTTGGGTGGATCATCTGTACTTGCTGTACAGCTGATCTACTCATGTGGCCAAAGGAAAACATGAAGGCCAAATCCCTGTGACCACCGAATGCATTTAAAGCAATGCAAACCAAACGGGTCCAAATCGAGGTGGCGCAGCAGCAGAGACCTTTAGCTTTACTTGTTCGTCAGGTCCGACTGATGACGGTCGGACTGAACTATTTTTACTCTAAAAGTCCCGTCCTGCTGTGTTTCACGCGCAGCAAAGATGTATCATATGCGAGATTACAGTCGTAAGAAGATCCAATGGCGTACAGCCTTTATTCCTGCCTCTGAACACAGACTGTTTTAATCTCCATGCAAAATGTCGATCTATGACGAGACAGACGAGCAGAATCAGAGTCCATCTTGCTGTTGGTTGGAGAACACCCCCAACCCGTCCTCCGCCAACTACAGAAGAGAAGGTTTATACTCCTGTCAAACTCCCCGATGATAATGTCACCCGTATTCCTTACCACAGGGTAAAAACATCCAGAAAAGCCGGATTAAATCAAGCTTTTCCTTACCAACCTCATACATTTGTGAGCAATGTTTAGCTGGGCAGCAGCTGTGTTACCGGGCATAAAGTAGCTAGTTAGCTTGCTAGCTCTGCCTCCTGCTAAGTGGAGATGTTATGTTTTATAGTTCAGCGCTTCCTAAAGCCCAGTAACCATATTAATTAAAAACAAGAACGGAATCAGTTATTAAACTTCTATCATAAGCTTTGGCAAGGTTTTTAGCAACTGTTCTTTTGAATGCGGCTGGCGCTGAGGTTGTGATGCGTATAGGAAGGAGAGAAAGGGGGAGGGAGGAGAGTCCTAGCACCTTAGTTGCTTTTGACATTTTATCACGGCTTATCTAAGGCTAGACACACATTGTAGCTACGCTGCAACAGTAACACAAAAATGCTCGACCTAACGCTGCCTTCCAGTAGGATGTCTATGGAAGAGACAGCATAATAACAAGGATAACCCAGCAGGCGGACATCATGTCCAAAGCAGCGATAGTAACAATTTCTCACAAAGCTGAGAGGCGGACTGGGTTTTCAGAGTCCGCTGACAGCACAAGTTCCCTGTTAGGAACTCATGGCCATACCTGAAGTACTGCTGTCAGGAACCAGCCGGAGCTTCTCATCATCGGTCTTGTTCACATTTTTAACTTATTAACACATGACAACACTTCAGCACTTGCTGTACTGAGAGTAGTTCCGTTAAGCTTAACAAATCCAGTCACAAAAAAGCAGGAAGCTAAAGACATGTATGTCAAAATAAAAGGGCGACCTCCAACAGTTCCTATTTTTACCAAACAGAAACATCAAAACATGAACAAAATGTAGCCAAAAAAGCGATTTCAAAATGTTTAAAACCTCGTATAGCTTCTGGAATATTGTTAAATACACCTGCATTCTCTTGAAAGGGAGAATGCCCTTTGAAGTTCTAATTGGACTCTTTAAAAAATGACTTTAAGTTGATAATATTTAATGTGTATCATTTTGGCATCTTCATTTTGACTTAATTTTTAAATCTTTTCAGTTTATTCAAATATGGAGCAGATTTGCAATGATCTCTGTCGATAGTACAACATAAACAAATCCACTTTATTTTCAGAAATATAGTGAATGAAGTCACTCAAATGCACAGATTCCGATCAGTTACAATAATTTTATCCTAATTCTAAAACAATGTCATCAAGTTCAGTTTATTATCTGTAAAACTTTTTTCTGTCAAGAGAAGATTAAGTGATTGCATCAAGTATGATCATTTATCTACCTCAGTATGCATTAGGTGACAGTAGACTGTTGATTGCATTGTCATTGACTTTGTTGCAATCCTTACTGCTTGCGATGACATGTGATACCAAAACTTTTTTTTATCAATAAGCCCCCATTAGTTTTCAAGCTAATTAACATTTCAGAACCTAGAAAAAAGCTGATTACTGCATTATTAAAACACCAATAAAAAAAAGGAAAAATTACGATACAATACACTTTTATCTTGTCTAACTAACTTGTCTAGCTTTTAGAGATGAACACTGTTATCCGTACATTTGCAATAGATGCAAATAGACCCATTCTTGTCTACTCAGATTATGGAGTTGAAAACAGTTTCTTTGCTGTTTATTCAGCTGATTTCTGAGAACACAGAGTCTCAGTGAAGTTAAGGTCCACAGGTTAAAAAGTAATAATCTTTGAAGTACTTTTTCTTGTAATACAGATATCCATAGTAGTGGAAAACCCTTAGGTAATTTCAAAACTGTACCCAAAGTTTAGAAAAGTTTCTCAGGGATGCATAGGCCCTACCTTTTATTCATAATATTGTTCTAAGGAGTAGTTGGACTAGATGGCAGAGTCTCATACACTTAACTTGACATTACTCTCAAATAATACATCATTTTTCCCCCACATTTTTAAACTAGTTCTTCTTGATACAAGAGTTTAGACCAAAACTGTATAACCCACCTTACTTTGTGTTCACATACACTCAAACCTACTTGTTGTGAGAGATGACAAAATTCTGCATTGGTGTATGCAATTGTATCTACTACTCCACCTAATTTCAGAGTAGCTGTTGTAATTCTATATTGGTTTTGAAAATTGACTTCAAAATTCTATTGTTCTTAAATCCCTGTGTGGTCTTGCATCATCATATCTATCTAGTTGTGTAGTTATGATGGTGTAGGATCATAAATCAGGATCTGATTTAAGGATCTTCTATCCTACTACTTTCTACTCCCAGAGTTTGACTGGTGACAGAAAGAGGAACGGCTTTCATGGACAGGGCTCCTAGTTTGTGGAATGCTCTTCTTCAAAATATTAGACAGGCCTCTTCATTATCTTCTCTTAAATCATTAGTTAAAACTTACTTGTATAATAGGGCTTTTAAAATATGACTTTTAAATATATTTGTATTTCATTTTGTCTTACAAAGTTATGTATTTTAATTGATTTGGTGTACTTTTTGTCTTTTATGGAGTTGTTTTAATGTATTTTTTAATGTGAAGTACTTAGTAACATTTGTTTTAAAAAGTGCTATATACATAAAGTATTACTATTTTTAAAAATTAAAAACAAATAAATAACATTTCTATGAAAATATAGCATGAAAGTTTAACAGTGCTATATGGACTAGTTATTTAAAATCTAAGACCTTTATTTAAACATGCAAACCGGATGTGACCCTCACTGCTCTGTGTTGCTTGTAGAGTGAGCACGGAAACGCAGCTTTTCAGAGATGAACAGTTATTCGCTAAGGTGACACATTTAACGAGTTACAGCACCCAAAATAGTATCGTCTGAAGTTGATTCTGTCTAGAAATGCACTGGTTCAGTCACATCATTCAGCTAAAGTTACTTTCGGTTTTCCACAAGCAAGGAAAAAAAATTGAAGTAAGCTCTCCCCTCCCCCGGCTGAAAGTGCTCCTAACCAGACTGGGCTGGCCTCCAACGACATCCCTGACTTAACTTCAGATCTTAACCTTCTAACGCTGACAATTGTTACCGAAACGCCAAAGGTACCCCCTGAAAAGCCTCGGGACGAATGGTTGCAGTTCCTATCTGACTGATTACTTACTCCACGCTTCCTGGCTCTTTAAGGCTTTGCAGCCACAGAGATAGTAGAGTGTTGCAGTGAGAAGCACATTTGAACCCTTTGTACAGCAGTACGTACCTGTCACAACTCACGCGATAAGGCCAGAAGTTCCTACAAAGCTCTAAAGGTTAGAAAATTGTCATCAACAGTTTTACTGTACACAGTAAGAAAATCCAACCCAACCATGCAACGTTGCATGTGATTGGACACTCTTGTTGATAGACAGGTTGACTGAGCCAATGGAAAGCTTCGTTGAATTGCCATAATTACATTTTTGTTCAGCAGTCTTGGTTCGGGCCCAATAAAGGTAGTTTCTAATGAAAAGCATCGTCTGTCAGCAGTACTGATCATTTCATCAGCAATACTCCTTTTTTCTTTACTGTACAACTTTTATTGTGCATGTGTTTCACAGACACTGCTGACACTATTGCTGAACTATTTGAGGTTTGCTGGAGTCCTCAGGGGTCTGTTTCATCAAATCTATAATTTTATTGTTGTCTTGGATTCTTTTGTCCATGAATAAGTTCACAAGAGCAGTGTTGTATAGTAACGAAGTAAAAATACTTCACTACTTTACTTAAGTATATTTTGGAGTACTTCATACTTTCCTCGAGTAAGAAATTTTTTGATAACTTTCACTTTTACTTCACTACATTTCCGAACTTAATTGCATACTTTTACTCCGATACATTTTCAATGTGTGGTTTAGTTACTCGTTACAAAAAAGCGAGAGAGAAACGCAACTGTTTTGATCACCTACTGATTGACTGCAACAAAGTCGGTAGCCGTGCATCCTATTGGTGTTCATCTACACCAATAGGATGCACAGGTTTCGCACCTCCCAACTACGTCAGAAAGTCCAGCAAACAGTCTGATTGGTTAGTGCTCCGGTTGCGTAGGTTTGTGCGGTTAAAATGTTCGTTTGTGCAGCTTTGGTTCCCGAGATATTAAGAATGATGTTTTTAGGCCATCCAGAGTTTACCATCCCCGCATTTTGCTCCAAAACAAACCAAAGTGGGCTGGTTCGTTAATGCTCCGTTTGTGCCGTTAAAACAAACGCAGCGAAGTTGTTTTCAATTTGGATTTTGGCTATTCCAATATCCGGTCTGAGCGGCGTCTAACTCGAGGTTGATCCGATTCATGAACGCTAATCTCGGCCAGCCGTTCTCAGGTCTCTCCTTCCTCAAGGTGTCGGAGGTTCACTCAGGGAGAGTCAACAAATTTTACATCCAAATTCTGAGAAACTAATGGAAATAGATTTCTTACCTTGTGACCAACTGACACAAAATTCATGCTGTTACACGAGACACACTGTTCTCTAGTGAATTTTTAGTCATACTCAATATTTTCAGTAATTGTAATCTTAAAAAGTATATATTTTGGATGGCCTAAAAAATAATTTTTAATATCTCGGAAATCAAAGCTGCACAAACGGAGCTCTAACCAATCAGATTATTTGCTGGATTATTTGAGTAGGTGGGTGTCAGCTTCACGGAGGTCTGTTTCGCTTCTCCCATTAAACACCAAGTTAACAAAAAAGCTCTCCCTCTTCAGATGCCAATAAGCTGCATTTCCCTCCCAATTCGTTTTTCTTTTGCATAATGACCAATTGTGGCACCTATAGTTTGTGAAGTAAAGTAATCGTAACAGCTTTTTTTCTTTATGTTTTCTGTACTGACTATTTATTTTTCTCATTTTCAGCACTGACCTTACTGAAAGGGAAAACTTAAGGCTTACAAAAACTTTATTTTCTGTCCTGGAGGGTTTACTAAGAAGCTGGTTCAGTTGTAAAGCAGGTTAACCTAGTGGTTTAGGTAAAGCACATAATTTTCTTAACTAAATGATGCCTGCAGGTTTATCTATTAGTAGGTTTCATTTTGCCTGCACTTGGTTGTGTACATTATTTTAAGTGTATTTGACAAGTTTACCAAAATATAAAAAATGTCATTCAAACTGCATTTGCCTTGTTTTACTTTTTACTTATACTTTTCATTACATTACTTGAGTACATCCATTTTTACAGTACTTTCCATACTTAAGTACAAAATATTTCAGGTACTTTAAGACTTTAACTCAAGTAACATTTCAATCAGTGACTTTTACTTTTACCAAAGTCATATTTTGGAGTGGTACCGATACTTTTACTTGACTCCGAGATTTCAGTACTTTATACAACACTGCACAAGAGTAGTGAGTTTTCGTAGAGATTCAGGATTGAGTGAAATCTGGTCTTCACCAGACCAATTTAACAACCGTTTTCAGCATGTTTGCACCGTTCGCCCACAAATCAGATTGATAAAAATAACTGCTTTCTCTTTGCATGTAGCAAGCCATCTATGGACATAATAGCTGGCCAAATGTGAATATGGATTTCACATTTTATTGGTTATTTAACTCAAACAATATCCAAATTGTTTGCCCAATCAACAAAGAATGCAAAAGATGTGCAATGACATTTTTACAGTTTTTATAATTTTACAATTTAAAAGATTTTACAATGAAATATTTTTACAACAAGGTGACAATCATGTCACACTGACACCTTTATTGCAACCTAGAGATGTCAGACATGCTAAATATTTAGTACTAGATTGTTACAGTTGTTGGGAAGTTCTCAAGGTGTTTCAAATAAATCATTCAAATCATGTATCAATCAGTACTATTTTTTTCAGTGAACATTGAAGCTATCGATAAATACCTGAAAATGGAACCTCATCAGTTACCTCCTCTTCATGAACAGTAAGCTGTATACAGCAAATTTTGAAGTGTTAATTCAACTCTTTGGAAGTTGAATTAACACTTTGAAAGTTTCTATATTGGTCCACTCTTGATCATGTTAAAATTAATTGAAATTTAATACACATCAGTTCCTAACACTAGTGTGTAGTGTCAAAAGTTAACACTATGAATGTGTTCATTTAACAAAGAAGTGTTAAATATAGATCAACATAGAAATATGAAATTTAAAATACTACTGGTGGGGTGTTCTGTGGTGGTGCAGAGGTTAAGCACAACCCAGTCCTCTTAGCCTTAGTCCTCAAAGCGGCAGTTGCAGGTTAGCTTCCTGACCTGGTGACCCTTGCCGCATATTTTCCCCATTCTCTCATTACCCATTTTCCTGTCAATTGACTATCAAATAAAGGTCACTAGAGCCAACCTTTAAACCTTTTAACCTTTAAAATAATACTACTGGCAGTCAATAGTCCCCAAATTCACTTTAAAAAACATTAGATACCACATGAATTTACAAAAACCTCAACACAGGTTGCATTTTGAATCAACTTGTTCTTCTAAACAAGAACAACTTCAAACAGCACTGGCAGCAATAAACAACAAAGGTCATACAGTATGGCAAACTGCTATGTTTTCTTTCCCACAAATCTCAAGAAACAGTTTGCCAGAGGGTCTGTAATAAACAAAGTCCTCAACTGGAAGAATGTAAAACGAATCCTCTTACTGATACAGAATGCATTTAAATGATCATCATATGAAGAGTGTCCACTCTGCTAGGCAAAATAAAACCACATGTGTCATGCAAAAGTTGAAAACTGTAGGCTGGGTTAATATACAAAAGTTGTAGAGGAAGTCATGGTACTTCACACTGTGGGTGAAGTGTATGGAAGAAAATTCCATCCATCCATTGTCTTCCGCTTATCCAGGGTTGGGTTGCGGGGGTAGCAGCTTAAGAAGGGAGGCCCAGACTTCCCACTTGTTCCAGTTCCTCTGGGGGAATCCCAAGGCGTTCCTAGGCCAGCCGAGAGACGTAGTTCCTCCAGCGTGTCCTGGGTCTTTCCCGGGGCTTCCTCCCGGTGGGATGTGCCCGGAACACCTCACCAGGGAGGCGTCCAGGAGGCATCCTGACCAGATGGTCAATAAAGAGAGTGTCCCTCGTTCGACCAAAGAACATGGTCAAATGCCTTCTCCAAGTCCACAAAACACAGTTGGACCGGTTGGTCGAACTCCCATGCACCCTCCAGGACCCTGCTGAGGGTGTAGAGCTGGTCCAGTGTTCCATGACCAGGACGAAAGCCACACTGCTCTTCCTGAATCCGAGGTTCGACTATCCGACGGCCCACAGACCAAAAAGGCCTGACAGGACTCCTTCTTCAACCTGACAGCATCCCTCACTGAGGGTTCCACCAACGGGTTCAAGGGTTGCCGCCACGACAGGCACCGACAACCTTGCGGCTGCAGCTCCAGTGAGCTGCGGCCACAACATGTTCTGTTCCTCCTCTACAATGGAAGTGTGTTCAAAGTTCTGTCGGAGATGGGAGTTAAAGCTCCCCCTCACAGGGGATTCCGGCAAATGTTCCCAGCAGACCCTCACAACACGTTTGGGCCTGCCAGGATTGACCGGCATCCTCCCTCACCACCGGTGCCAACTCACCACCAGGTAGTGGTCAGTGGACAGCTCCGCACCTCTCTTCACCCAAGTCTCCAAGACATATGGCCGCAGATCCGATGAAGCGACGACAAAGTCGATCATCGAAGGACGAAGGGTGTCCTTGTGCCAAGTAAACATATGAACACCCTTATGCCTGAACATGGTGTTCATTGTGGACAATCCATGATGAACACAAAAGTCCAACAACTGAACACCACTCGCGTTCAGATTGGGGGGGCCATTCCTCCCAACCATGCCCCTCCACTGTCATTGCCAATGTGAGCGTTGAAGTCCCCCAGCAGAACGAGGGAGTCCCCAGGAAGGGGAACTCTCCGGTACCCCCGCTAAGGACTCCAAGAAGGGTGGGTAATCTGAGCTGTTGTTAGGCCTGTAAGCACAAACCCATCAGAACCCATGCCTCACCCGAAGGCGGAGGGAGGCTACCCTCTCGTTCACCAGGATAAACCCCAAAGTACAGGCACCGAGACGGGGGACAACAAGTATACCCACTCCTGCCCGACGCCTCTCACCGCGGGCAACTCCAGATTGGAAGTACGTCCAGCCCCTCTCAAGGAGACTGGTTCCAGAACCAGAGTCATGCATCGAGGCGAGACCGACTATTTCTAGCCGGAACCTCTCACACACCAGCTCCGGCTACCTTCCCCACCAGAGAGGTGACATACCACGTCCCAAGAGCCAGCTTCTGCAACCGAGGATCAGACCGCCAGGGACCCCTTCCTCGGCCGCCACCCATCTCACATTGCACCCGTCCCCTTTGGCCCCTCCTATAGGTGGTGAGCCCATTGGAAGAGGGACCCATTTTTTCGCTTCGGGCTGAGCCCAACCGGGCTCCATGGGTTAAAGGCTGGCCACCAGGCGCTCGCCATCGTGCCCCACCTCCAGGCCTGGCTCCAGAGTTGGGCCCCAGTGACTCGCGTCTGGGTGAGGGAACACTAGATCCAAAGTTTTTCTTTGTCATAGGGATCTTTGGGCTGGGCTTCGCCTGGTTCCTCAAATAGAGTCCTCAAAAAGGTAAATTTTCAACAGAAAATTCAACTTTTCAAAATTCAAATTCAACTTGCTCAAATTTGCTGTCTCAAATTCAGCGTCTAAATATTCACTGTAAAAATGGCGAGGTTACTTCAGCAGGTCACAGACATTAGCAATGGATGTCAGATTCCAACACCCAGCCAATCACAAGATGCCATCATCATATTGAAGAAATACCATCATCACCAAGACTGGTGTCCATCGTTGCACAGTGTGCTGCTGTATGATTCCAGACAGGATCAGGAGAGGAACACTGCCGACCCTTTACAACCTAAAGAACCAGACATCAGCAACTATTCATCCCTCAATCATCTCCTGAAGTTGAGAATGCCTCAGGAGATGCTACTGATTGCTACAGTTTATTGTGCTTTTCGCAAACTATAGTGGATTAATTACTTGCTTAAGATGTTAATTTTTGATAAAACTTTATTGAATAATGATATGACTCAAGATAATATAAGTGGTCATTTAAAGAACAAATCATACTAATAAAAATAACAGTAAATATTTCCCAGTTAAAAATTGTTAGGACTTTCTTTGTGTTTTATTCAGAAATTATAACTTATTTTAGGAATGATTATTCAGTGGCCATTTAATGTATTATTTCACTATTATTTTATTAATGTGTCCTACCAATTGGGATAACCCGACTACCTATCACTGAAGAAATAAAAATGTACAGACAGATACCTGCAGCCCAGTGGCTGCAGCTCTCGGGGGCGGGGGGCGAGAGGAGAACTCAAGAAATTATACTAAATGTCTTTTTATTCTTTAGAACTTATGGTGCTTCAGTTTTAGCTGCTCTAGTGAGATAGAATGACACTTTCCATCTGCTAGATCAGGGATCTGCAACCTGTAATTCTGGACTACAGGTTGCTCATTTAATATATTGGTTTTTAGTTTCATCCTTTTGTAAATAACCCCATGAAAAAACATTGACTAAATTTTTGACATTTTTCTTTTACAGCTGGGTGAGACGCTTAAAGTTCTTTTTCCAAAGCTGAGGACATTGAAGTTTATTCTTCTTGTGGAGAAATGTATGTATTTACCTGATATAATAATTTTTATCAAACAGATGACATAAGTGATGAAGATGACGACTGCTCAAAGGAAACCAAATGCCGCATTTCAGGATATCTGAAACAGTTCCTTGCAAATGATAATGTTACCAGTGTCTGATTGGAGATTTTCGGATAATTTTTCAATGAAGCATGCCTGTAGGAGAATTTTTTTCATAGTTGCTTACCGTGGTACCTCACAATTCGGTTTTAATCTTAGTCAAAATTTAAACAGTTGAATTGCATGCATGTTTGTGTGTTCTCTCTATATCACATGTGTCAAACTCAAGGCCCGGGGGCCAAATCCGGCCCGCCGTCGCTTTTTATGTGGCCCTCCACAGACTAGACTAAACACTAAGTGTGATTAAATATTATATTATCAATCATATCAATGCAGTTTTTATCTGTTTACTGCCAATTTATATCAATCAATCCCTCCAGTTTCTTGAGAATTTAGTTGATGTATGATTATAGACAATGATTTATACAGTAAGTAAATAAACAGTCACATTTATTATTAGTTCCTGAAGGGACTGAAAAGATCTTCAATAATATTATGTAATTTTAAGAATTCATTGACATATTAACAGTTTGTGAACAGGTTTTATCTACACATTCTGGCACAACCGGCCCTTTAAGAGCCTTCATGATCTTGATTTGGCCCAAAACGAAAATGAGTTTGACACCCCTGCTCTATATAGTCTCGCTCTATCCCAACATGTGGCTCCAGAACTGACGTGGATTTAAAAAAATAAAACGATCTTGAAATTTCCAGTTACTTCTTACAAACGTACTAAGTTATCCATATGTTGTGGATGTATAGTAAATTAGATTTGAAAATGTGATTGTGGCTTTGTTCTCTTTCAAAGCCACACCACCTGAAATGAAAGATATGCTGAAATTCTGTACAGGATGGGAATATCTGCCGGCAAATCTGTCTGTGGAGATTGTTCGCGGAAACTCCCCAACAGCTGCCACATGCTACGAAATGTTAAGAATTCCTCATCACTACAGGAAACACAAATCTTTCAGTGATTTTTTTAGCATGCATTTTCTCTACGCAAACTGCCGTTGGTTTGATTTAAATGATTTACGGTACCTATTTAAAAAAAATCTACATTTAAGCTGTAGCAATTCTTTGTTTGTGAAGCAGCTTTGTTAAAATGAAAGTTTTGCTGAAATCTAAAATCAATTCAATTTTCTGATTTTGTTAGACCACAATTTCAATACATATGATTATATGTAATCATATGCATTACTCAGAGTAATACATATGATTACATATCATATATATTACCAATTAGAGTAATACATACATATCTAGATGTATGTACATACATATCCAGATATGAACCAGTAAAACCCTCCTGACTACCAGGAAAAAAAATATATCATCCAATCACCATTATTTTTTTATTTGGCAATTTTTGTAAGGTAATTAGAATACTGAAAAAATTGGGGGGAAAAAAAGTTATTTTTGAGATAACGTGTCCACTACAGTGGACATCGAAACGCCATACATTTAAAATTGAACCTTGATGGCAACCAGTTTGTCCCAAAGAAAATATCCAAACCTCAACGTAAGAATCAATTTCACTGACAAAACTGCCCATCATCACACTAACATAAATATTAGTTGACTATCTTAGCAATTCTTGTGTTTACTTGCTATGATACTTCAAATAGCAATTCCCCTTCTTGGAAACACAAATGTGTTTCACTTTGTGCACGTCACATATGGTTTGCTTGCTTGTGTTTTGCTTGTGCTGCCAGATCTCTGACACCTTGACGTATGTGTTTCATCCACCATCTCTGGAAGATGGATGGCAACGTAGTGTCTCAGAGCTGGATGTGGTTGTGAATTCCACTTTTGACGTGGAGGAGTGTAGTCATCTTCACTGTCACTTCCGATTCCTGCTTGGGCCCCAGTAATCAACTCCTCACCAAGGAGCAGTTTGAAGTTTAGGAACTTCAGTGGTTTCTTCCCCAGAAACTGGCAGTCACTCTTATACCAAAGCCATGAGTTGGTGATTGCCAGGACAAAAAAGTGTCCATGCGAGAAGCCATCCTGTAGAAACTCAACATTTGGTCAACCAAGTTGGTGTTGTTCTCAGCAATTGCCAGTGACCTTGACAGCTGGACAAATCTTTTGTCTTTCTTGGACCATCTTCTGCATGTGTCCTGAGGTTCAATGCCAAATGCAGAGGATGCCAGGACAACTGGCTTGTTGTCCAACCATTTTATGACAGAAACTTCAGGAGGGCTTCGTCTGACAACCATCTCTGATTCACCTCTTCCTTTCTTTTTTAAGGTCTTATCCTCTATGATCTTACAGTTCTTTGGAACCCTGTTACTAATGAGTTCCTGTTAACCCTTTTGTCTTCAGGGTATCAATCTAAATCTTCAGAGACGTGTGTGGAAACAATTATATTGACATCTTGGAGTTATAAAGAACCTGTAAAGAACCTGTCAAAGAACAGGTGGGTTCTTTGAGGAACAGACTCTGCCAAATGAAGAACAGCTTGTTCTCCAATGCCATTTCCTCCTGTAACTTGGAAGATAGTCTTACCTTGGTAGACTACAAAGTCCAAGACCACACCAGTTGGTGCAGTCAAGACAAACACCTTCAATCCAGTTGGATGTGGTTTGCCTGGTATGTACTGGCGCACAGGGCATCGACCAGTTTATGGAATCATTTGTTCATCAATGCACAATTTCCCTGTTCTAGACAGACTCAAACATCATTGTCTTATTTTGGTCAAGAGGGGCCTGATTCTTCACAAGAGATCACTTCTTTTTTCATTATCTGAAACATCAAGGTCAATTGACGATCTTGATGGGAATTTCTAAGCTTGTAAAACTGATTTTTGGCCATGGATTCTGCCACAATTTGAACCCTGGTACTTGAGGCCCAATATATTTAAATGTTTGGATATCCTAGACAACCTATGTAAATAGAATTCCCAAAGAATGTCTTCAGTTCTTCAGGAGTGGTATTTAATATTGTTCCATGTTCAGGACTTCATGTTGATTTGTGCACAGGGCCATCACTTCAAACAGAGTCATCAATGCACTGCTTAAAATAATCCATTGGGGTCCAGTTTTGGCGTGTCATGGCATCATTGCTCTGAATGATGGTATAATCACTGTGTTGGAATTGGAATCTTGAAAAAAAAAACAATAAAGGGAAAAAATGTAAAATTATGCAATGCAATAATAAAAATGCAATAATTCAGCACAACGTGCTACAGCCAGCTACGGTTTCTTCTTCTTCTCATTTTTTCTGCTGTCTAAACCAGAGTGTACCTCACAAGCCACCTGCTGGCGTTTTCTGGTATCACAAGAAAACTCAAAATTAAAATATACTGCTCAAAAAAATAAAGTATAAACTGATTTGCTGGTTGCATTAAATAACAAAACAAAATCCTACAGAAATAAAATACAAAATACTACTAACAATAGTATCACACATACATATGGGGGTTACACATGTACATCAGCTTGTGTTTGTGAGACCGCCACGCACGTGGTCGTCGCGCTACTATTTAGAATGGGCATCAGCCAATGAAACGCAGCCCCTGTGATAAGGTCTAGGCACTTTCCGCAACACTACATTAGCGGTAGCATCTCCTGAAAAATTAGGACTTTACTAACACTGCCTGTCTCAGTCTCACCTAAAACAACATACAAACAATTCAGAAAGTCGCCACCCATCAGTTCTCTTAACAGATTCAAATCGTATTTCTTTTTTAAATAAAACGGGGGAAATTGGGTGTGGGACAGCGGGGAGAGGCCAGGGGGTGCTAGGAGATAACGAGAAGTAATATGCCAGCACTACATGGTGTAAGATTAACAACGACCCAAACCCGTGTTTTAAATCAAGCTTTAAGATAATTTATCAAACTTCAAACACAA
The DNA here is from genome assembly GCA_911649635.1 of Poeciliopsis gracilis. Classification (NCBI taxonomy): domain Eukaryota; kingdom Metazoa; phylum Chordata; class Actinopteri; order Cyprinodontiformes; family Poeciliidae; genus Poeciliopsis; species Poeciliopsis gracilis. The sequence goes on from CAJVRI010000585.1 coordinate 93,251, forward strand.
AATAAAATATACTACAGAAATATGAAACTCACCTTCATGGTCGCCAGCCTTGGTGATGCTCGTGTAACGGTTGACATCATTGAACTTCAGAGGTCATTCAACTAGACTTCAATCAGATCTTTTGATTCTGGGGAGAAGAGCTAAAACAAATAAACTTCCTCTCCAACTCCCTCTCCTTGCACTCCAGCCCCACAGCAGCGCAAAACAACGCTGCCTACTAACATTTTTTTTCCAGATTCAACAAGAGTCAACAAAAAAAGAAATCTCACAAAAATCATAAACTAAAAACAAGAAGAGAAAAACGCCACCTGGTGTCCACAACAACACAATACAGGGGGACAGAGTTAAATTAACAGAGATTAAAAATATAACTTAAAACACATACCTGGGGGAGAAGAGCAAAAACAAATAAACTTCCTCTCCAACTCCCTCTCCTTGCACTCCAGCCCTATATGTGAAAATAAAAATAATGTTCAACTGAGCTTTTTTTTTATGTGCTGAATTTTTTAACACTGAAAAAATATGTACATTGAACATTTTATCACTTGAATTTTTTTAACAAATGAAAATTGCAACCATGTACAAATAATGACACTGAATTTCTTTTTTAAGTTGAAATATATTCAGAATTTATTTTAACACTGAAAAAGTAAACACTAATATACAACATTCACATTTCAGAGGCATTTTTTATTCAAATCCTGATGGCACATATTTACTTCCATACACAGTCCAAGCTACCGTGTGCCAGCTGAACCAAAGCTCCTTCAGCCGCTATCATTTCCTGCCTTTCCCCACCGACACTGCTGCCACTGTCACTGTAGGCTCATGCTTTTCCAGCCCAGAGCCGGAAGAAACAAATGCTTTTTTCCCCATCTCATGGCTTCCTTTCTTTGTCCCAGTCACAATTCCTCTTGCTCAATGGAAATCTTGAGCAAGAGAAATCTTGCTCAAGATTCCTCTTGCGACAAAAAAAAAAAAGAGGTTTTTTCTGGGCAGACATAAGTTAGTTTAGGATAAACAATTTGAAAATTGTTTGAGTGTCTATTTCACATTAGTATTTTTTTGCAAGATTTAATCCTTCAAACTGTTTGGATATAAACATGCTGCTAGTCCATGGCACAAACAGTTTTATAAGGTTATATGCTAACAACGTATAATCATGAAACTTGCCCCATTTACCTGAGTTTTTTTATCCTCGGTTTTCAATTTCAGCATGCTAAATGTCAGTTTTCTCAAAAACTAAATGGTATTTCCGCAGGGTGTCAGGACTATCCACCTGGGGATAGGGTGAGAACCTTGGTCATCCGGAAGGGACTCAGTGTAGAGCCACTGCTACTTCAGATTGAGAGGAGCTAGTTGAATTGGCTCGGCCATCTGATTAGGATGCCTACTGGACGCCTCTTTGCTGAGGTGAGGCACTTCTCACTGGGAAGAGGCTCTGGAGGAGATCCAGAACACCCTGGGATTCAGGGGAATCTCTTTTCAGGATTCCCCTGAAAGAGCTGCTCCAAATGGCTGGAGAGAGGGAAGTATGGGCCTCTCCCGAATAAGCGGAAGAAAATAGATGGATGGATAAACGGTAGTTAAAACTAAGTTAGTTAATATCAACTATTATCATAATAGTTGATAATAACCAACTATTATTGATTCAAAATCAGCTTTCTCTGTTCTTGCTGTGGTCATTCTAATTGCTATTGCTCATAAACAATTAATTTAAATTTATTGTGCTTAAAGTACATGTCGGACTTGAAAGATATTGTTAAAAGCAAAGCTTGGACTAAAAGCTTTGTGGACATGTGCCAGGGGAACCTCCTCCTGATCAATGCAGGGAAAAACAAGGAGTTGGTGATACAGACATCCACAGACAGTGAACATCCAGGGAGTGGATATTGAGACAATAGACTCTAATAAGTACCTGGTTAGGGTACAACCCTGATGGTCCTTACAGGACTGGGCAGAGCAGACTCTACCGCCTGAGGAGGCTGAGGCAGTGTGTGCTTGATAACCTTCTTTGACTCTGTAGTAGCATCAGACATCTTTGATGGTGTGGTCTAAATTGGAGCAGCAGCTTATCTACAGCTTGGAAAACCAGTTCTGTGCTAGGATGCTTCCTCAACCCAGTGCAGGTGGTGGCGACAGTAAGACTCTGGCTAAAACAACATCATTGATGGACAATGCCTCCCATTCCATGCATAAAGCTGTTGCTGAACAGAAGAGCTACTTCAGTGACAGACTGCTGCATCCTAAACGTGTAAAGGGTCATTATAGACACAGTTAGACTTTATAACCATCACTAATCCCTAAAAACTCAATAAATGTTTAAATCCCCGTTGTACTGTAATTTACACAGTTTTACTCATTTTAAATGACAACCTTGTTGGTATTTGCACATTTTGTTTTCACAAATTGTAAAGAGACTGTTGTTTTAATGCACAAATACACATGGAACATTTTGCAGATTTTTTTTTTATTATCCCACTCACTTGCCAATTCCTTAGATTAAATATTTTTGGTAACTGCACAGTATTTTGGGTTGTAATCTCTTTCTTACAGCTTGTAATTTCTTTCTTACAGCTCAGGCATTTTCTTTTAGAAATTATTAGTTTTGACATGTAGTCTGAGAATTTTTTTGTTTTTTTATTTTTACCTTACGGTAAATTTAGAGCACAAGATGACCTGTTCTCCTCTAGATGGAGCCAGTGTTCTGTCTTCTCTCAGTGCCTTCTGCCTCCAGCTGTTGCGAAGTAGCTCAGCTGTTGCAGAGACCTTTGGAGGGGCACGGGCTCCAAATGAAAAAATGGACTCATTAAACAAAATCTTCAAACACAGTACAACATAGCAATAATCCATATTAATGAAGAATCTAACATTTAATCAGATCATACTGTATCACTGTCATCATGTGGGACAATGCAAAGCAAATGTAGTCTATGTTTTCCCTGATAAGTATGATGTTGCTGTTTCTGCTACTGACAGTGCTGAAGGGCTGCATTGATCTGAGACTGTAGTTTTTAAACAGACCATAGGAGAGCAGGTAGCTGGTTATGAAGTTATGAAATAAGCAAATTTGCTGCTATTTTAATAAATAAGCCCTACGACTTTTGTTTAGCCTGTAACAACTTGGCTACTGACTGCTTTCAAAATCACAAAAAAGCTCAGAGGGGTAAACTCTAAATAAATGTTTGATGTTAACTCCTCTGAGAGATCTAGAATTGTAAGACAGAGATGTCAAGGCAAAGTAAACCCAGTTCTGCTGGTAGGCCCCTTCAGACATCCAAGGGCCCCGATGGTTGAATTGTATTACAGACCATAGATCTCAACCTCAAGCATTCATTTAAATTTTATTTAATGTATTCAACAGACTGTGACACACTGGCGACCTGTCCAGGGTGTACCCTACCTCTCGCCTGGAGCGTTAGCTGGAGATAGGCACCCGCACCTCCCGACCCCACTAGGGATGATGGTGTATGGATGGATGGATGGATGGATGGATGGATGGATGGATGGATGGATGGATGGATGGATGGATGGATGGATGGATGGATGGATGGATGGATGGATGGATGGATGGATGGATGGATGGATGGATGGATGGCATTCAACAGAGAAAAATAATAATGAAAAAGTGCATTTAAGATTTAATTAGGAAATTTACTTTGTAAAAGTTTAAAGAACCATCTTGATAGTTTGATTGTTGTGTTACCATGGCTACAATATGGTCTAATGTTTCTGTTTGTGATGTATTTGTCTGTTCACAAATACATCAAAACAAATAATCAATAATCAAATAAGAAAGGCAGAGGAAGCCTAAATAATGATTCTGCCTAGGGTGCCATATTACTTTGGGCATATTACTGCATGAAGATCGAGCCGCTGCGCTGCGCATCTCTGTTGTAATCTGCCGGTAGCTTCTATGCCAGTCCGCCGATATTTTTGGGACATTTTGATTTACTTAACTGTGGTACCAGATTTGGCCTTATGCTACAGTTCAGATTATTGGTTACAGTATTTTCACTGATGCTTGTGTGTTATTTTGTAACTCCAAATGAGACCTAAGTTTTTATTCACAAACAAGTGCATGTTGGAAAAAACAAATTTAATTTTTAGAATATTTATTAGAATATTCTATTCTATATTTACAAAAAATAAATAAATAAATTACAAACAAAAACATCCACATCCTTTCAAGTTACATTAACGAAAAAAGTCATGGAGGGAAAAAACTTAATAAACAAAGAGTAAAGGTAAAAATGACAGTTTTACAAGTTTAGAAATGACTGCCTGTTTCTTGTTCCCAGCAGCCAGGATTGCCTTTCAAGGTCGTGAGTCATTTTCATTTTTCATTTGATGGAATCCAGATGTAGGGTCCTGAATGTTCATCAATGACTTTTTTAGTCTTGTGATAAATATCATCTAAGGTGTCTCCTTGAACCAGAGCTGAAAGCAAACATAAACAAGAAATTACTATGAAAAGTAACTGCTACAGATGGTTACATCTTTGCTTTCTCTTGAGAAGTATTAAAATCTCTTAATTTTGTCATCTCAGCATGCATTACTTCATCTTTTTCATATATACTGTGAGAAGAAGATGCAACACACAAGAGCTAGGGAAGAGGCATTGTGAAAATCAGTGATAGCTGTTTTTAAAGAGTATTAGGCAAATATAAACACGGCGGTAAAACTATTATTCATCTACCTGTGTTGTGATGCTTGTAAGTGGTTGGCGAATAGTTGAATAGCCCATTCACTCATGTACAACTTTTGGATTTCATGTTTCTTCAGCACTTTGCACAAAACGTAAATGTTTCTGAAGCTGTTTTATACAATATTTTTCATGCAGACAGTCTTATATCAGAATTTTTGTAGTGAAGTAGTTCTTGCTTTTCAAATTTCCATACAGGATAACAGAGAAGCAAGACAGTTTAACTTTAGTTTTCATTCATATTTTAATAACATAATTTATAAATACTGTTGTGTATTACATGCAGCAACATAGTTTCTAAAGAAGCTGTGTTTCAGAAAGCACGGTTAACAAACTGATTACAAGGAAGTTACTCTGAATAAACTTACCATGTCCTGTGAGGCTCTAGATTTTCAATTTAAGAACAGGAGATAAACTTGGCAAATAAGTTTTGTTTCAAGTTGAGTTAAGCATGAGTGCAAGTATAAGAAGAAGCCCTCACCAATGGAAAGCAGATAAGGTCATTCATCATGGTAAAGGGAGAAAAAAAAGCCTGAAAGTATGCATTTCCCTCCAATCGAATTCTACATTTTAATGATGGCATAAGTAGGACAAACTCAGGATTTGTTCAAACAATTCTTCTACTGAGCAGGGTTGGTTATGATAAGTTACAGTGGCAAGTTGACTAAAAATAACCACAATATAGGTCCTTGAAACTGAAAACCCAGGATAACTTACTCAGAATTTTCACTCATCCCGCTTTCTGAAAGTGGGATGTGTTCCCTGTTTGGCCAGGGAATACAAGAACAGACAAAGCAGTCTGGTATTATAGTTTGACTACCTTTTCTTTTCATGAAAACTGAATCCAGTCATTGCAGCAGGTCAGTCTTCAACCTTTTATTAGCCCTATTTTATATAATATCACAGCCAAGTTGAACAGTTTCTATTAGTAATTTGGAAAAACAGTAAGAATTTTTACTACTAAGGTGTTTACTCCCCTGTCAGATACAGAGCTCTTGCTATCTTGGTAGCAAAAGTGTTGACATCAGTTAAATGAAACAAGTCATTAATTGTTTACTGAAAAAATATGATGCTGAATTATAGGATAAATATATCAAAACAAATTTAAAATCTAAAACAATATTATTTTAAGTAATGGAAGGTGGAAACCTGATGTCTGTCCTCTGCTAACTGAATAAAATATTGAGAATAGAAATGAGTTTGTTCTACATACTGCACACAAAAAGTTTAGATGTAATTCAGAGAACACCATCCTCTGTTTCCTACTTTTCTTTCTACACGTCTGAAAGTTTGAAATTGATTTAAACAAGTTTTTATTGTAAGTTTAAAGTTGACTATTGTATGTTTCTGCAATGTTTAAGAAACAGGCCTGGTTGTGACATTGTATTTGTATTGATAGTAAAACTTTACCTGTAAAGAATTCTCCAAACTCCCTCTCCAGCTTCACAACATTTTCAAATATCTTCTTCGCTTGTTCCTCAGTCAGTTTCTTATTCATGTCCCTGGGTATCACAAAGAATAACATTTACATGTTTTTTTCATTCATTTCTGAAACAGACATGATGTTCAGGAGACATTAAAGATGGCTAGTACATCTGTATTGGAGCATGAGGCATGTTACTCTCATCAGGTCGGCCATCACAAGGTCAACATGAATTCAAGAATTAAAATTAAATAATAAACAAAATCTTTATTTATCCCCAGAGAAATTCAATTTACTGTAACTCATTATTCAAGCTTCTTTAATGAGTTGTTGCTAATGCTGAAGGCAGGAAGCATTTACTGTTTGCTGCTTGTTCAGTAAACTGTATGTCAAGAATTGGGTTTAAAAGGTGGTGAGGATAAGGTTGTGGCAAAAATTATTGTTTTCATGGTGATCTCAAAAGGGTACAAAACATCCAGGCAGCACATAAAGTGAAGAATTTAAACTTTGAAATAGAACTAAACAACATACACATTTGACTTTTAAATACACGGGGAAAGTAATCAGGTGACACAAGGGCAGCTGGGGGCTGTCCCTTGTTTTCAATTAGGGGGAAGACCCGACAACATAGGAACTAACTAAAAGAGAAAATCCAAATCCTCACACTGTTTTTTCTCTGAAGGATAAAACTTGTCACTTTCTGTGGTCGCCATCGCACTCTGTGGATATGTTGATATTTGAGACTCTTTTGACTCTAGTTTCTCTGTCTTGAGACCTAAGTGAATTATATAAACACATATGCACAATAAAACAAGTATGATGTGTATTGAACTTTACTTTTTGTGTACTCTTTATGTTTCACACAATTTATTTTTTTTATTTGGCATGGTAAGGGCTTGCTTGCTTAGATAGCTTGGTGTTAACTTAGCATCAGCATTACTATGGCTTCTCTTGCTATTTCCAGTCTGTCTGAATCTCCTCTTTTTGGTTCTCTGTCAGATGTTCAGTAACTCTTCTGCCTCATATATTGATAATGGTACATGTAATAAATGTAGCACTTTTGTAGCATTTGAGGCGAGAGTGTTGGAATTGGAAAACCAGCTCTGCACTGTTAAAGAACAATGCTGACGCCCCTTAGCCACTGTGGACATGACTAGAATAAAACGGTCCATCACCCAACCAGCGTATTCCCAGACTCTAGCCTTTTGGTCCCTGGTTTAATTCAGAGCTCTATACTTTGAAGCAGAACACTAGAACTTTACATATCTAAATGACTCCATACATACATACATACGGACGGACGGACGGACGGACGGACGGACGGACGGACGGACGGACGGACGGACGGACGGACGGACGGACAGACAGACAGACAGACAGACAGACAGACAGACAGACAGTGGCTGGAAGCAATCCCCAAAATTAATAGCTTTAGTTAACAAAATAGTATGTAAAACTGATGTTACTGAAGACCACAGAAATACTCACATTAGTGAATCAGCAGACTTAGGTTTTATCAAGATGGCTATCGGATGCAACTGTGCTACTTGAAGTCGTTTGATAGCATTTCCAGAGACATCCAAAATACAGTGTTTGCCCTAAAAAGACATTGTGATTTAGAAGATATTCTAATAAAATTTTTATAAAGGAAAAAAAGAGTTATCTATTATGTTTTTTCCTGGTTTGTTGCTGAAGAGAAGAAAACAAATCAGCTGGAACAATAACATTACAAGTTCTTTTTTTTCATATACACATATTTAACATTTATGCTTCTGTGTGGTACAGCCAACATGAAGTAGAATGAAATTCTATTACCCTCTCAGCTACATATTTTACAGACTGGACACTGGTCCCGTAAAGATTGTCATTGTATTGTCCAGCTTCTATGAACTTGTGCTCTTGGATGTCTTTCTCCATCTGCTCTCTGGACTTCATGAAGAGATAGTCTTGCCCATCAACCTCATAGCTCCTTTTTGGCCTTGTGGTGTCTTGTGGTATAAGAAAGAGAATACATTCTTAGCATATCGTAAAGGATAGTAGTTTTAATTCAGAAAACAAAACAAAAAATAAAAGAAACAGCATAAATATGTGATTCCTATTCAAAAAGCCAAGCAGTTGGAGAAAGAAGCAAAGCTGCAAGACAAAGCAACAACTACTGAGAGGCTAACAGAAGTTATATTCTCTCCAAAATCACCAACTGACTTGGCTGTTGATAAACTGGTAATGGTAACTAATTGTAAAATGAATCAAAGATACAGGATGGGCTAATGCCAGGTGATCATTAGCATCACCTGGCATTGATACTAATGCTAAGTGATGCTAAAGGTTCAGCAGATGTATCATGTGACACAAAGAAAACAGAGACTCTGAAGCTCCCCACAGATCCTCATTCAAAAAATCCATTTTCAGCACCACCCTTCTCCCTAACGGGGTCGGAAGGTGCTGGTGCCTCTCCAGCTGCGTTCCGGGCGAGAGGCGGGGTACACCCTGGACAGGTCGCCAGTCTGTCACAGGGCAACATAGAGACAGACAGGACAAACAACCAGACACACACACACACACACCGAGGGAGAATTTAGAGAGACCAATTAACCTGCAGTCATGTTTTTGGACTGTGGGAGGAAACCGGAGAACCCGGAGAGAACCCACGCACGCACAGGGAGAACATGCAAACTCCGTGCAGAAAGACCCCGGGCCGAGAATCGAACCCAGGACCTTCCTGCTGCAAGGCAACAGCGCTACCCACTGCGCCACTGTGCCTATAAATTCTTTTGATGTATTTTCACTAAAATAAAAAAATTGTGAAAGATTTTTATGAATAGCTTTTTCTATGCTTTCATTCAAACAACTTATGGTGCGTATCTGAAGTGAATCAAATTACTTGGTAATGATTTATTTAAATTTGATTTTATTTATTTGAATGAGTACATACACAAATGCTGAAACTGGATTTCTAATTATTCCATAAGTTCATAACAATTTGTATGTTTTTTATTTTTGTAAGAGGATATTTTTTCAAATCACAGCTATTACATAAATTTACTCCATATACTGTATTCTCCAACCTACAGTATGAAACATTTTTAAAAAGCTGTCATTAACATTAAGCACATGAAACTTGATAATCAGAACTATCTGAAAACCTTACCTATTCATTTTAATGAAAGGGGTGTGCCTTGCAGCAAGAAGGTCCTGGGTTCGATTCCCAGGGTGGGGTATTTCTGTATGGATTTTGCATATTCTTCCTGTACATGCATGAGTTCTCTCCGGGTTCTCCAGCTTTTTTCCACAGTCCAAAAGCATATTAGGTTTATGGATCTGTCTAAATTCTGAGAGTGAGTGTGTGCATGCATGGTTGTTTGTTCTGTTTATCTCTGTGTTGCCCTGCGATGGGACTGCCGGCCTGTCCTGGGTGTTCCTTACCTCTCTCCCGTTGACAGCTGGAGTTAGGCACCAGCAACTCTCCTGACGCCAATGCGATACCGGTGTAAGAAAATGGATGGATGGAGTCAGCTACTTCTTCTCTGCACATTTATTAAATGCATCAACACATGTAGTACACACACACACACACACACACACACACACACACACACACACCCACACACACACACACACACACACACCACACACACACACTCACACACACACACACATATATAAAATTCCCTTCTCACCCACCGCGGGTGGTTCTTATCCTCTGAGCTCGGGTCCTCTACCAGAGGCCTGGGAGCTTGAGGGTCCTGCAGTATCTTGGCTGTGCCAAGGACTGCACATTTCTGGACTGAGATGTCTGATGTTGTTCCTGGGATCTGTTGTAGCCATTGCTCCAGTTTGGGGGTGACTGCCCCGAGGGCCCCGATGACCACAGGCACCACTGTGGTCTTCACCTTCCAGGCCCTCTCCAGTTCCTCCCTGAGGCCCTGGTATTTCTCCAGTTTCTCGTGCTCCTTTTTCCTGATGTTGCAATCACTTGGTATTGCTACATCTACCACAACGGCTTTCCTCTGTTGTTTATCCACTATGACGATGTCTGGTTGGTTCGCCATTACCATTCTGTCTGTCTGGATCTGGAAGTCCCACAGGATCTTAGCTGTTCCTGGGCGGCCATGATGAGGGCCTCTGTGCTGTCCTTGAGTCCAGCTTTTTCCAGCCATTGGTAGGATTTACTGATATCAGCCACTTGGGTTATTTGATGGTGGTACATCCCATGTAGGGGCTTGTCCTCCCATGATGGTATCTCTGGCACCTCAACCTCCGTTCCCTGTTGTCTGAGACATTCACTGAGCACATTGTCTGTTGAGGCTTTGTCCCTGATGTATCTATGGATCTTAGTTGTTTCGTCCTGGACAGTGGTTCTCACATTCACTAGTCCTCTGCCTCCTTCCTTGTGGCTTGTGTACAGTCTCAGGGTGCTGGATTTGGGATGGAACCCTCCATGCATTGTTAGTAGTTTTCTAGTCTCAATATCTGTGGCTTTTATCTCCTCCTTTGGCCAGCTAATTATTCCAGCAGGGTATCTGATTACTGGCAGGGCATTGCTGTTTATCTCACGGATTTTGTTCTTGCCATTGTGGCAAGGCTTCTCAGGACTTGCCTTATTCGTTGGAGGTATTTAGCTGTGGCTTCTTTTCTTGTGGCCTCATCGAGGTTGCCATTTGGCATCGAGGTTGAACCAAAAGAAGGTATACATAGGTATACCTATGTACTTGTAACTGTCCTCTATGTCTGCTATTGTTCCTTCTGGGAGTGAGACCCCTTCTGTGCGGATCACCTTCCCCCTCTTTGTGACCAGCCGACCACACTTCTCTAGTCCGAATGACATCCCAATGTCCGTGCTGTAGATCCTGGTGGTGTGGATCAGTGAGTCGATGTCTCGCTCACTCTAGACGTACAGCTTGATGTCATCCATCTAGAGAAGGTGACTGATGTTGGCCCCATTTTTGAGTCGGTATCCGTAGCCAGTCTTGTTGATAATTTGGCTGAGGGGGTTCAGGCCTATGCAGAACAGTAGCGGGGACAGAGCATCTCCTTGGTATATGCCACATTTGATGGACACTTGTGCAAGTGGTTTGCAGTTGGCTTCAAGGGTGGTTTTCCACAGCCTCATCGAGTTTCCAATGAAGGCTCTCAGAGTCCTGTTGATGTTATACATCTCTAAGCATTCAATGATCCAAGTATGCGGCATTGAGTTGTAGGCTTTCTTGTACTCAGTCCAAGCCATGCACAGGTTGGTTTGTCAGGTTTTGCAGTCTCGGGCAACTGTGTGGTCTATGAGGAGTTGGTGTTTGGCTCCTCTGCTATTTACACCGATACCTTTCTGTGCCATGCTCATGTGTTTATCCATGTGTTTGCTTATATTGGTCGCTATGATGCATGACATGAGCTTCCAGGTTGTGGAGAAGCAGGTTATTGGTTGGCTCACTTTTCTCCTTGTTACCTTGATTTTAGCCTTTAACCGTCTTTTCCATGGTGGGTATTGGGTCTCATGGTTGCTCTTACAGCATCTCATCCTGGATGAGATGTTATCCCACTGATGCTGAGTTGTAGATCAGCTCATGGTGTTGGTAGGGATCGTTCTCAAGGGATCACATTCACATTTCCAATGAGGCTTTCTGATGGTACTTCACTCATTCGGGATGTCATTCGGATTGTGAATGGTCAGCAGCTGTCTCGTTCAGCCACCTCTCTGGGTGGGGACTTGTAGTTAAATCTCCACAGTTCTGACATCCAAGTTTCTCCTTTTTGCCGTAGCATTTGTGTTGTACCTTGTCAATCTCAAGTTGTAACAGCAATTGTCATTTGCGGATGTTGGAACACTGAGCTACTAGTATATATATATATATATATATATATATATATATATATATATATATATATATATATAGATATAGATATAGATATATAGATATATAGATATAGATATAGATATATAGATATATATAAAATAAAAAATAAAAAAGTGACATTGCAGCAAAAGAAGCAATGACTTAGTTTCGCTCTTCATTTAATGAGCCTGAAAATATTGTGCGTGTGAGGTTCAGATCTTAAGTGATCTTCTTTTGGCTCATTTTCATGAATGTGCGTCATGAATGTCGATAAAGATCTTGTATATATATATATATATATATATATATATATATATATATATATATATATATATATATATATATATATATATATGTATGTATGTATGTATGTATGTATGTATGTATATAATCCCAAATTGACAAGATCTTTATTTTTAAAAGAACCTCCATCCTTTCCTTGTGACTTCATCGAGGTCACGAGGTCAAAATGTTCCATACGCATTTCCATGTGTATGGAAATGTCATCAACAACAGATTTAATGGAAGGGTACTTGGATAGATGAGTATTACAAATTAACTTTTAGAAAATGTTATGGTTAACTGGCTTATAACAGGTGTTCCTGCCAAAGAAAATGTAAAGTGTGGAAGGTCACCATCTGCCCTTTATTGTTAAAAAATTATGAAGCTGTCTTTATTACCTTTTGCATAGAAACTATAACCAAGATATCTCACTGCTCTTAGGCTGAGACTTTTTACATTGTTGTAAAACCTTACTATCCCAGAATTTATTGGACTTGAAATCCAATATAGTTAATCTCCAAACTAGTTATGATTGCCATAAAGCCTGAGAAGAATAGCCTCTTTCAGATTAAAAACCAGCTAATGATACCAGCCTCTTCACTGAGGACTTTGGGGTCTATCATGCAACACTGTACTGCATGACTATTTACATCCATTGACCCAAAAGCCTCTCTGGCTGGAATCATTTAAGACAAATAGTAACTACATAATGGAAAAACCCAAGTGCCTAGTGCCCAGTTATTGTCTGTGTGTTCACTGATATGCAAAAACTACATTTATATGTTGGGAACTTACGTGGGACACAAGAGCCAAACTTGTCCGGAAACTCCACAATTAGATCTTCATTGATTTTGTCCTTCATGGGTCCAAGAATGATGACAGGTCTAGCATAATCAACTGAACAGGAATACAAAGAATTTCGGCACTGTCATTAACCTTTCTTAAAGTCTCAGCACATTTGCCATTTTATGTGTTTATTTTTCAATGTTATAATTGTAATGGGTTGTCAGAAAAATTGCCAATGTTGACTAAGGCAAAAATAAGTCTTTTTCCATTTACCAGCTCAACCTTGATCTAAGTGTATTTACTGTACATTTAAAGCAACTTCTACATAAATAACTTGCAGTTATTTATGTAGATAAAATATGTTTTATACCAGAAACGAAATAGCAGGCACAAAGTGAAAACAACAGTGAAGGTGTTTTCACCCCAAGTGAATATAGTTATATACATTTGACATGATTTGTAAGGTTTCTCACACAGGATTAAGACTCCTCTATAATTTCAGCCAGTAAATGAGTGGTCTTTGGAGAGCCTAATTCAGTCTGGTTCATACCTCTGACTTCCACCATGCTAGGATGGGCTGATCCTCATTTATTTATAGCTCAAACAAGTTCACAGAAATCAAATAAAAAGTCACATTCACCTGTTTTTCCTCACTGTGTCACTGTTTTTCCAAACTTCTCTTGCTTTAGGTCTGTTACAATGACCATAATTCAACATCAAAACTATATTAAGATTCTGTTAGGGAAATTTACTATTGAGTATTTATTATTGTATCCTTTTTCAGACAATCCACTTACTTTCTTGGCGTAGCACGTATTCATAGGAGAGTCTTACATCATCTTGACTTCCTGCTGAGATAAAACGATAAAAATATTAGAGATTTTTACCACAATAGAAAAATTTGAATGAAGTAAGAGTCATGTCATTTGAAAAAAAAAAGATTTAAGCTGAAATATTTGCTCTTGGTTGTTAGGCAAGCTTTTAAGAGGTTAAAAATCCACTTTGAGGCTTTGAGATATGTCATAAACACCAATACAATCAGAAATTCAAACTTTACAAACTTTAGGGTATCTGATTTAAACTGATACCCTAAACAAGAAATAGTTTCTGGATGTTTTGAACCTTAACCTGAACCTTAAGATGCAAAGTAAAGAGAATTACAAAGCCAGCCTTCTGTCAAATGAAGAGCGATAACTTTCTAGATAAACTCATCCATGCATTTATCATTAGTTGCATTGATTAGTACAACAGTCTCTTCACAAATTTCAAGAAAAAAATACACAGGCAATATTTTTATGCTTCAACATCATCTTATTTAGGGTCTTATATGTACACTTTCAAACATAAAGACAGGCTGCATAATGAGGAAGTAATTCACTCATTTTATTCAGGTGTATTGGATTAGGGACACGTCAAAACATCTGGGGACAACGGCCGTCTAGGCCTGGATTAAAAGACCCCTGGTCCTTCACTAACTTCACACCATCTTCACTAAATAAAACATCTTATGTTACTTCAGAGCCAGTTGAGGCGGCTCGGGCATCTGATTAGGACCAGATGCCTTTCTGGTGAGGTGTTACAGGCACGTCCCACCTGAACAAGGTCCAGGACAAGACCCAGGACACACTGGAGGGACTATGTTTCTCGGCTGTCCAGGGAAGGCCTTGGGATTCCCCCAGAGGAGCTGACCCAAGAGGTTGAGAAGAAGGAAGTCTGGACCTTCCTATTTAGGCTGCTAGCCCCATGATCCGACTCCGGATAAGCGGCAGAAGAAGGATGTTACTTCTTAAAAACAATTCATGTAATTTTATGTGATTACATTCTTTTTATGAATTACTGAAAAAAACAGAAATTCTGTCTGCTTGGCAGTGTTTTCTATGGAAAACATCTTTCATCTCTTTTAACCTTTTAGAAATGCAACCTAACAGACCAATAAACAAAGATGGGACCAAAAAATATCACTTGATCAACTCTTTTGGGTAAAAATTATGGTAAAAAGAAAACAGAACAGAACAAGGTCTCACACACTCCAAACTTTAGATGAGAATTGCACTTTGACAGACAGCCCAACATAAGAAAATAGTAAAAAATGAACAACTAGAGCATGCAGGAATACAGAAAGGAGAGACATGCTGAGACAAAAATGTTTATGTACAGCAGTGGTGCCCAAAGTCAGTCCTTGAGGGCCAGAATCCTGCATGTTTTAGTTTTTTCCCTGGTTTGATGCACCTGGATCCAATGATCTGTAGGCTCATTAGATGGGCTATGTAGAAGCTTGACATGCTGAAAAGGTTGTTACTACCACCAGGGAGAGAACTAAAACATGCAGGATGCCAGCCCTCCAGGACTGACTTTGGGTACCACTGTTGTACGGTGAGTAACTTTGAAGTGGCCATGCTGAATAGGGGTGAGAAATCCTTTCTAAACCAACTTACTGAATGTTCTTGTCCCATACCCATCATCACCTATTCCCACGATGTCCTATTGATCATCCAAAGAGATCCGTTGCAGAAGATGAAAAGGAAAGGGAACAGCTGCACATTCAAAAGGTTGGAGGCAGTTTCACCCACAAGTTTAGGTTTACAGAAATATCTAGCCAGCAGGAGCAACCAAAACAAACAAAAACAAATACAAAGACAAATAACATAAAAAAGTGTTATGATAATGTAATTGTTAATTACAGTAACAACAAACAGTACTACTATTCATCAGGGAATTGGTAATAATTTATATAAATCTTAATCAATTTTTTTGTACCAAACATAAAGGGGAGAGTGTTGGTAATTATTAGACAATTACAACAACAATAATACACCATGACAGCAATTACTAAGCAGTGAAAATTGTAAAGTGAAATACTTGCCTCTTTACAGATATCTTCAGTTTTTGCTTTTTTGCAGCACTGACATGGATGTATCAGATCATGATACTAATTTCCATGTTGGATAAAGTTAAGCTGAGTAAATCACAAAGACCAGTTAATCAGTGAAACTGACATGGTCTTCTGGAAATAAGATCCCTTAGCAGTAACAACTTACATCCAGAGTTTACAATGTCTGGAAAAGTCTTTAACATGACAACATAAACTTTGGCCCACTCTCCTTTGCAGAACTCTTAATTTACCTTGGAGGGTTTTCAGGCATTAACAGCATGTTTAATATCACATGCCATTCTTAAGATTTAAAGTATTTGAATTGGATTCAAGGCCTTTGTCTAGGCCACTCCAAAACTTTGTTATGATATATATTTGAGTTATCCAACTATGCTTTGGGTCATTGTCCTGCTGCATAACCAAAGTGACTGGGCTTAAGGCCCTATAATGATGATTGGACAATGTCCGCCAGCATTGCTGCAGGAGGAATTGGTCATGACGAACAAAAGTCATGAGAAAATATTGAGGTTTTTGAGAAACGTGAATAAATACTCCGACTCAAATTGGTTGAATACCTGCTGAGCATCTAATGAGATAACTGCAGAGCCAGGAAGGTTGGTCTGGCAAATAATGTTTAAGAGTCAGCGTCTGAAAACACGATGCAGTTCAAACTGGTCAAACTGGTAAGAGGCCTGTTTGATCACAATGGACCAAGGGAGCCGTGTGTTTGTTTGGATGATTAGCTAACACTTTGGTAAAAAAAAATGTTGTAACTGGTTAGTAAGCTTAAAGGATGGTATGATGCGGTTTTGAAGCAATACCTGCTTTTTTTCAGGAGAAGGCATCATAAAAAGTCTGAGGAAAAATTCTCTCTTTCAACGAAAGAGGAGAGGGCCAGTCACATCTAAATTACTTTTATAGATTTCGGATCTGAATCTAAATGGTTCACAAGTGTTACCACAAGAAAATGAACAGAATGCAGCTGGGAATCCTTTAAGAGTAAAATCAGAGTCCAAGTCTCCCTAAGCATCCAGAACAAGTATGTCAAAATTGTTTAGGAAGTCTATAATATCAGAACTGATGGCGCTAGACTTGGAAAGGTACAACTCTGCAATCTTGTGTGGATATCGGGGCCAAGTGCCCTGGATTAGCAGACTTCCCTATTGAAAAATGGGGACCACAGAGTGTGTTCCAACTACAGCGGGATCACACGTCAAGCCTAAGGCATATTCAAAGGTCCTGAAATTAGGGTTTTTTCACAAGTGTTTAAAAAACATCAAGTTTATCTGTGCTGTAAATCCTGGGAGCGAAACCTTCATCTTAGTGTGGTAGTTTGAACCAAGGTCTTGGCAGCCAATCAGGAGCAACACGAGTGAACAGAGGTCATTACCTCTGGGTAAGCCAGAGGTAATGACATGTTTATTCCATGTTTATTTGGAACATGGAATAAACAATGTTGGGCATTGTTGTTGCCCAACTTTGTTGGTTGGGCAACACAACAATGTAGGGCTTTTCTCTCTCTCTCAGTCTCTCTCTTGGCAGATAAATTTTCCTCGAGTAATTTTAATAACTGAGGTACTCCAGTCACTTGAGGAATCATTACAGCCCTAACACAATGTATCCTTAGCGTGCAAAAAAAGTGACTGAACATGCCCCCACACATACACACACACCACAGTTGACACAAAAAAATATATAAAACTATGTGATAGGACATATGTCTGCATGCCAGTTAATTATAAATACATCATAGTAAAAACGAAAGGTCTTCTTAAAACTGTGTAAAGTGTGTCAGTACAGGGAGACACAATTTCCTCTGCAGAGCTATTTTAGGAGAAGAGCTCTCTTTGCCCTGGTTTGCAATTTAGAACGAAAACTCAAGTCTGCACACATTTACTATCTGCAAGTTAGTAAATGTGAAAGTGAACAAACTGAACCTACACGGTAGAATTTGTAAACATATTATAAACACACCTACTACAAAATTTTACCCAGGATATTCATAATCTATTCAGATATTTCTGCACTACTGAACGGCAGAGCTGAATATCGATGTCCAAATTTAACCAATTCATCAGGAAACATTTATTTTGGGACGTTTTAGTTAACTTAGTGATAGTCATTCCGCAATTTCATTGATGCACATGTTTGAAGCTTATAGTAGAGAATTACTAACTGATTTTAATTTCAAAGTTACCAACAGGAGTTAATAAAGACAGAAAGGAAATGTCAGTGCAAAGGCGTAAGTTAAGGCTTAAGGCCTTAACTTTTAAAAACAGAAGGAATAGTCTGCCTGAGAAAACAGATGACTACTGGATGACTGACTCATTGCGATGTCAATACAGGAAAAAAAATAATATTTTCCAGATTTGTTGCTTCATGTTCTAATCGTCAGTTTCATGTGTCATCAAAAACTGAGTTTATTTAGCCACCATCCTTCTTATTCAGCTCTCTACACCACTGTCTGAAGAGAAATCAATATGCTTCCATGTGGTTTCTGTTAAATTGATATTTAGTATTGACTTTGAACCTACAATACCTTAATAACTGATTGTGGTTTTGATTGGAACTAAAAGCTCTTTTAGTGGGTGTTGTTCAACTGGTTTGGTTGTGTGCTTTCTGTGGGGCTTTTGTCTGTTGGCTTATTGGCATTTATTGTTCAACTTATCAGATGGTTCATTAGTGTAATTGTTTGATTATATGATATAGGAATCAGCACAAAATGCTGTTATTTTTTTATCACATTGAAGTGGATGACACTTCAGTGTGATAATATGATGTGACTGAACTACTAGAAAAACAACTGGTAAGTTGAAATTGTAAAACAAATACAAAACATTACAGTAAATGCTACAAATACAGAGAAATAACTAAATTCAAAAACAAGATTAAAATGAATGTATTTTCATACAACTCATATCAAATTCTGTTTAAGAATTTATTCTTTTTATACTGTATGTTATACTTTATATTTGTTAAATCAATTTATTGACTCACAAATGTAATTTTGAGTCAATAAACACTTTTATTATTCTATAAATTCTGAGCAACTTGAAAAATTACGTGTTATGAAAAAATATGATAATAAGATATGATAAAACCCAAAATATTGCATCAAGCTATAGCAAAGGGAAAGTAGTGCACATAAAACATGAAGGATCACAATTTTTTTAGGTTGGAACTTGAGATGGTATTCTGATTGCACAGAGAGACACATGTCAGTCCTATTGAGACTGTGAGAAAGTGGTGAGTTTCACAAAAGAAACTCACCACTTTAATGAGTTTCTCTCACAAAAGTGGTTTACACTACATGATAACACATTTAGCATGTTTATCTGTCTTATTTTATAACCACGTAGAAAATTACTGTGATGAAACTACATAAAAATACAAACTTGAACATAAGAGCTGTGTCTCTCTCCCAAAGGTGAAACCATCATCACATTGTTATAAAAACTAAACAACAAATGACTAAGAGTAATTAGAAGCCATGTAGAAGCCATGTAAAGAAACTTAAAGATGAGTTCTGCCAAAAAGACAACTTTGAATGTTAATGAGGGGTGTGATTCATATGGAAAAGAATAAAATCTTAATAAAAGAACTTACCACTTTTGAATCACACAATCCTGCACTGGCATTAAATTTCACAGTTTTTAGACGTGCCCGCTCCTTACGTTCCACTCTGCAAACAAATCAAGTTATTTACCAAAGCAAAATAATTTCAGTAATTAATGTGATATAATTAATCATAGGTTGGCTCTGATAACTGAGCAACCAACATAGCAAATGACAAGGAGGCAATTCACTTGCGTTAACTTGGAGAGGCTGGTGACTTACCCCTCCAAATAGAAACCCAAGTTTTTCTTCTTCTTCTGCAGGCAATTAGCCTGGGTGAGCTAGCATTAGCATTGGATGTGCTGGCTCTAGTATTTGATAGTCTAGCAACTAAAATATCTAGTCTTGTCACCTGCAAATTGTACTTTCTTCTTTAATGGAAATTTGGTTAATATCTGTAATATTTGACAAATACTTAAGTGATTTTACTTAATTTTCCCGTAACTTGAGAGTCTTCAATAGTTGTAGTTTAAAAGCTTCAACGCTCATACTCTTCAAACATGGACTAGATTATTATACTCCGAGAACTGAATATTTAAACCTAATTTAAGATTTATGAAACTACTATTTGATTTGTGAACATTCTAATATAGTCCTTTTGTTGAACTTTCTTGGATCAATTTAATGGATACGACTATCCATGATGTTAAATTTGGTGTTCTTATTAATGACAATTATATTGACTCAGGTATATATAATATTTTCTAATTAACCAACATTACAGACTGAAAACAGTGAGAAAAAAGATGTTACAGATCCACGATTATGCAAATGGTAGATCTATTATTTATTTATTCATTTGTCTGTTTTGCATAGACTCGTCTCCTTGTCAATCAGCTTCTGCTGTGATTAACAAGCAGAAGCAGCTGCTGTAATTGATCTGATTACAGCAGTTGAGTGAAGAGTGAAACAGCTTTTCTACCACAAAATCAATGTTTATATTTAATTTTTTATATGAAGTCAACTCAGAGAATATTTCTGTTATTTTTGTCAGTAAAGAAAATACTCTTTTTGAAACCAGAAAACTCTCTGCGGGTGCTTTTTGTTTTGAGTGAGTCGACAAGCTCTTCCTGAAAAACTGTTCTGGCATTTTTGATTTTTCGACCTTATGATTATGCAAGAGTCGACTTAACATATGGTTTCAACTGTAGCTCTGAAATCTGAAAAATAAATGAAAAGTGTCTGTGTTAGCTGCGTCGGCATTAAGCAGAACTGTTTACAGGTATTACCTTTTCTTGCTGGGAATGACTCCTATCTCCTTGCTGTCTCCATGACTGGTGACACGGCAGGCTTGCCACCACTCATCATCTGATGCATTGGTGACATGAAGGATATCACCATACTTGAAACTCAGCCCCTGGCTTGGTAGTCCACTGTCCTTTGACTTCTCATAGTCAAACAGTGTCCTACACACATAGGAAGACAACCAGACATTGTTAGATTTAGGATATAATTATTCAGTTATGCAATTTCTGCTTTTAAGCTTACAGTTAAGATATGAGATGCTTTCTCAGATGAAAGAAAGAGGTGCAATCTCATATCAAAATTCTGTGATATGTGAATCTACTTTAAAATGTCAGTGCATACATCTGTACACAAATGACAAACATTAGACATTTGTAAAGAGATAAGAGTGATTTCCTTAGAAACCTGGATGCAGCAATTGGTCCCTGAAATAACAAACTTTATAAGTTTGTCAGTATGCTGAATTTTTCTTCCAACAATTCGTCCAGCTGTGGACAAAGTCCATACAGGGCTGGTGCCTACCTCCTTCAGTCTTTGGGTAAGAGCGCTTCACCACAATCATATGGTACCCAGCAAAAACCCACACTTGAATTGGAATCCCCAACATTTTCTGCTGCAAGATCACTCTGAATTTGTTTAAAAGACTGTTTCTTAGGGTTTTATGAAATGGGACTAACCTGACATAAAGTGATTTCTTCTGATTGGTTTGCAGGTACCCTGACCCAGAGCTCGAACTGTGGTTCATCATGTGTTCCCGAAGGTCATTGATTTTTGCTTCAAAACGTCCATATTCTTCATGGCAACATTTTCAGACATGAAACAGAAGAACGTAAAAAATGTTTTAAATTTGTGGCATACTTTGCTAAATTTTTCACTGCAATTATATTGGGACTGCATTAAATGGCTTTTTCGTCCTGGTAGAAGTTTAGTCATGACACTCAGAAGCAGAATTCTAGAGTTAACTAAAATCTGGTGTTATGATTGTGAAATTATTCTAATTCTCAAACGTAAAATGTGTTTATTTATCAGCCATATATCAAGCCAGAAGAGAAAAAAAGTATGTGATAGGCTTAAATGAATATCTTGTATAAACACTAATCATTAACCTTATGACCTGATAGATTGTTTATATGTTCTAGAAGTTGTGCTTTGTGTAAGATCTTTGTACCAGGAAGTGTGACAGATTGGGGACAGATGGCCTGGAGCCCAGAGCTGACACCTAGGACACCTAGCAGGAGAGGACATCAAAGACTAAGAGATAAAGTTTATGACCCAGATAGAGAACTATGACAACTGCTTGAAGACAACAACTGCAATTAAGGAGACAGGATAACATTGTTTTAGATTTCGGTTTGTGACTATGTTTGAGAGCTGGGTTTTCGTTTGCCCCTCCCCCTGTAGACAACAGATGTTAAGTGATTTGTAACATAGGGAACGCCTGAATTGTAATAAATGGCAGTTCTGAAGGAGGGTTATGAGTGTAAAATCAAATCCTCAATTCTCTCTCTCTCTTCCTGTTAGGTGGTAAACCTAACAGTATGAGTAATGGACATCCATAGTAAAAATGTGCTGTACGTCAGCTCAGATTTAGTTTGCATTTAATCTGCTGGCATGTTGGAGAGTCATCCTTAGGTTTGAATGTGCTACAACAATGAAGCACATTACCACATAAGCGCTAAGTCTATTAGTCACTTTTCTTTAACCACTAATGAGTCCTTCATAAAAAATAAATACATGGCATAAATGCTGGTTGTTTTTAAAAAGAAAAACAAAAGTGCTATTTGCTCTAGTGGCCTGTATTTAACAGTTGTTAGATAGGAAAGCAGGTTATGAAAGAAGAGGAAGACATTCAGCAAAGGCCATCTTTGCTGGGGCTTGAGCCCGTGATAGCCGCATTTAGGACTAAGGCCTCCATACATGGGTTGCATTGCATCATTGCACCCATAAATGCTGTTTTTTGGCATTAACTCTGTGGCTTTATGGACTTCCAGAATAATTCAATTTTCCTGACGAACCTTCTGGTTTGTACTGAGCAACAATGGTGACCACTTGACCGGCTCCCTTCAGTGCAGCTGCTGCCTGTTCATGTGTGGCTCCACGAAGGTCAATGCCGTTAACCTGTTTTAATAAAGCATCAATTCACAAGCTGTAACCAAGAACATTTTTATAAGTACACTTTGTATCGCTCACACAGCCATAAGATGCATTTCAGCTTCAGTGTGGTGGATATTTCTATATCCACCACACTGAGCGAAATAAATGAGCATATTATGACAATAATTTTATTTAAGAACATTAAATGAAAATGTGATAAAAATAAAAAATAAAAAATTCAGTTTTTCTAATACTGAAGTTTACATAAACAGAAATTCATGGCCATGATCAGTTTAAAACGGTAGCATCAAAAAAGACACAACATTGTTTAAAAGTATGAAAATAGTGTGCAAAGACATTTAGGTGAGGTCAAGTGAGAAAAGTTATTGTTAGATCAGAAAATCAGGTCATTGCAAGAACATTGTCTAATTTCATCTTCCAATTAACATCTCTTGATGGTAACTGGAGAAAAATTTAGTCGCATGCAGTGTCACTCTGACTGAGGAATCTGCAAAGTTATAAAGAACATCAAAATGATAGTTTTGTTTGGATCTTGCTTCTTCCATCCACTAATCTACTTATATTCTTCTATTTATATATTTCAGTTCAAAATACATCTAAACAATGATTGAATGGTTTAGAAAGCATTTCATTAAATATGAATCAATATTCTATTTAAAAGCAAAAGTGTCAAATGTCTACAATATATTCCAGATATTTGCTACAACTCTTGATGTAGATGTGTTTTAGCCAAGATGAAAAAAGCAAGTAGACTTGTTAAGAAAGACCTTAAACTAACGAGTTGAAGATGTAATAATAATAATAATAATAATAATAATAATAATACTGCGACAGGCTGGCGACCAGTCCAGGGTATACCCAGCCTCTCACCTGGAACGTGACTGGAGATAGGCACCAGCACCTCCCAACCCCATTAGGGATAAGGGTGAACAGCAAATGGATGAATAATAATAATAATGATCATTATTATTGTTATGTAATTACAATAATAATAAATATCTGAATTATAGACTTTGAAGGGTTGTGTCAATTCTATAATAGTTAAGTTGTGTAGAGCATTTCTCATTGAAAATTGTGATTAATAACTGAAAATGTTCTAATGGAGCAAACTGAGCTTCTTTGATAATACAAAGTATTATGGTGCATCAAGAATTACAAAAAGATTGATTTGTTAATTCAGTGGCTTGTCTGAAAGGAATCTACAATACAGTTGTAACCTACATTGTATCGGGTTAAAACTGTTTGTTCAAACAATTCAGTTTTGGCCAGTGTTGTATAGTAACGAAGTAAAAATACTTCACTACTTTACTTAAGTATACTTTCCTCGAGTAAGAAATTTTTTGATAACTTTCACTTTTACTTCACTACATTTCCGAACTTAATTGCATACTTTTACTCCGATACATTTTCAATGTGTGGTTTAGTTACTCGTTACAAAAAAGCGAGAGAGAAACGCAACTGTTTTGATCACCTACTGATTGACTGCAACAAAGTCGGTAGCCGTGCATCCTATTGGTGTTCATCTCCACCAATAGGATGCACAAGTTTCGCACCTCCCAACTACGTCAGAAAGTCCAGCAAACAGTCTGATTGGTTAGTGCTCCGGTTGCGTAGGTTTGTGCCGTTAAAATGTTCGTTTGTGCAGCTTTGGTTCCCGAGATATTAAGAATGATGTTTTTAGGCCATCCAGAGTTTACCATCCCCGCATTTTGCTCCAAAACAAACCAAAGTGGGCTGGTTCGTTAATGCTCCGTTTGTGCCGTTAAAACAAACGCAGCGAAGTTGTTTTCAATTTGGATTTTGGCTATTCCAATATCCGGTCTGAGCGGCGTCTAACTCGAGGTTGATCCGATTCATGAACGCTAATCTCGGCCAGCCGTTCTCAGGTCTCTCCTTCCTCAAGGTGTCGGAGGTTCACTCAGGGAGAGTCAACAAATTTTACATCCAAACTCCTGAGAAACTAATGGAAATAGATTTCTTACCTTGTGACCAACTGACACAAAATTCATGCTGTTACACGAGACACACTGTTCTCTAGTGAATTTTTAGTCATACTCAATATTTTCAGTAATTGTAATCTTAAAAAGTATATATTTTGGATGGCCTAAAAAATAATTTTTAATATCTCGGAAATCAAAGCTGCACAAACGGAGCTCTAACCAATCAGATTATTTGCTGGATTATTTGAGTAGGTGGGTGTCAGCTTCACGGAGGTCTGTTTCGCTTCTCCCATTAAACACCAAGTTAACAAAAAAGCCCTCCCTCTTCAGATGCCAATAAGCTGCATTTCCTTCCCAATTCGTTTTTCTTTTGCATAATGACCAATTGTGGCACCTATAGTTTGTGAAGTAAAGTAATCGTAACAGCTTTTTTTCTTCATGTTTTCTGTACTGACTATTTATTTTTCTCATTTTCAGCACTGACCTTACTGAAAGGGAAAACTTAAGGCTTACAAAAACTTTATTTTCTGTCCTGGAGGGTTTACTAAGAAGCTGGTACAGTTGTAAAGCAGGTTAACCTAGTGGTTTAGGTAAAGCACATAATTTTCTTAACTAAATGATGCCTGCAGGTTTATCTATTAGTAGGTTTCATTTTGCCTGCACTTGGTTGTGTACATTATTTTAAGTGTATTTGACAAGTTTACCAAAATATAAAAAATGTCATTCAAACTGCATTTGCCTTGTTTTACTTTTTACTTATACTTTTCATTACATTACTTGAGTACATCCATTTTTACAGTACTTTCCATACTTAAGTACAAAATATTTCAGGTACTTTAAGACTTTAACTCAAGTAACATTTCAATCAGTGACTTTTACTTTTACCAAAGTCATATTTTGGAGTGGTACCGATACTTTTACTTGACTCCGAGATTTCAGTACTTTATACAACACTGGTTTTGGCTAAATGTACTTAAAAACACCATAATAGCCATTCTTTAAAGCTTTTTACGTAGCATTTAGCAAGCAACAGAAGAGCTCATTTTTATGTCTGTTAGCTCTGTGTTTAAAGTTGTAAAAGTCACTTTATTCTGAGCAAAGGCAGTGAATAGGTAAAAGCAAAACGTCACCTAAAGTCTAAGACAGGAAGTCCCTGATGTTACGGTTGCTTTTTGACCACTCGACATAGTGTATTTTCAGTACTTACAGATAGGATTTCATCACCCCGCCTCAACTCTCCACTAAGGTCCGCTGGTCCACCTAATAAAATGAAGGAGACAAAGATGCCTTCACCATCTTCTCCCCCCACTATGTTGAAGCCAAGGCCGGTGGATCCCTTGTGGAGTACAACTGTCCTGGGTTCCCTGTATAAACAGTTTAGGTAATATATGAGCTCCAGGGAGTCTGTGGGTTTCAGCATTGTCAACTGCGATAGAGGAAGGTTAGATTCAAAGGACAATATACTGAAGCTCTTCTCAGGCAGACAAACGTCAAGACTATTACAGCTCCAAATGGGGATGGTGCTCTATTTAGTTCCATTTGTCCCAAATTCTAAAGGCTCTCTCTCTCTTTTTTTCTCACTGTCACTCTCTCTCTCTAGCTTGATCTCTTTCTTCTGTCAGAGCCTGCCATCTGCTGCTAAAATTGTAGAAGTCACATAAACTTTGTGTCTTGTTAAAGTTTATGTGACTTTAACAAGACACAAGATCTTTAACAAGATCTGCATTCCATCGAACGACCAAGACAGACTCCATAAAAAATAAGAAGACAGCATAATTAATTTCCTTTTCTGTAAATCTATTGGATATTGCAGTTCTCTGAGAATCCATGTGAAACTAATGAACTTACCAATAGCATTCTGTTGAACTCTCCTTTAGATACAACCTCAGAACCTGTCTTGAAACAGCATTCAAGGCTGGGACCAATTCACAAAATATCCTGATTGCTGACTACCTCACCCATTCAAACACAACAGCAGAGGGGCACAAATGTATGAAGCTGCTCAAAACGTTTGCCAACATAATGTAGGCCTGGTTAATTTTGGAAGCTGATACAGGTATGCAGCTTCCAAAGATAACTATGGTTTATATATACTGAACAAAAATGCCTCATGTCAAATATTGTTGCCAAGTGGAGTTAGCAATTGTAAATGAGGATTTGCTGACATTGTACAAATATAATACTTCTCTTGGTTTCTGTATAATTTTTAATCCAACTTGCTGTCAGTGAGCATAACTAAGTGCATGGATGAGGCATGTCCAGTAAGGTGATCACACAAAATGAGCAACAGCTGGACAATCCTTGGACAGGGGACAATAACAGACCACCCCAAAATGTCAAATTTTGTCACAAGTCATAAAGTCTCAGATGTTGCAAGTTATGCTCCTGCATAACTTGCAACATGCATCCAACATGATGTCCGTCAGAGCAGTATCATTGCAGTAATGTCCATTATCAGCCCAAAGGCTATTTAAGAATTTGTTTCCAACACACTGGCACTTCTGTAAATCAACCTTATGCTCGTCAGCCACATCAGGCACGTCCATCTGTGTATCCAGCAACACACACAGCTGATGAGACTATTGGTCTGCACAACAGACGCATCACACCTCAGACTGTCTGTAACCACCTATGACAAGCTAAATTGATCAGAATCATATTCCTCAACCAGACCCCTATCATGATGAAAGGACTGTAAATCTGCCACAAATAGCCATTCCACGATGTTCTCAATGCCGATATGAAGATCGATAATTACTGAAAATATATTTTCAGTTTTTCTTTATATTGCATGACCCAAATGTTCATAAAACTCTTAACTTTTACATGGGGCATTTATATTTTTGTTCACTGGAGTCATTTTCTAACTATGAGCCAGACTGCTTATTTTCACATGAGCCACGAGGTTTCACCCACTTCTTGTTGATTTATTTAACAACAATTTTGATTGAAATTGCATATTAAACAAGGCCAGAAAGACATTCTGAAACACACAAATCATCTTCAGAATACTTATGACAAAACGATGGTCATAAGTCACTGGGTCACTGCGATGTACAGACAGCCTTTTCCAAACAACAGAGGAAACACTAAAAGATGGCTGAAGACTCAAGTGAGGCTGCATACCCAACATGTCCTCAGTAAGTTTCTTTTGCCAAGCTTGAGCTATATATTTTTTTCTTCAACAGCACACATTAGTCGATGCCTGCCCAATGAAGCTTGTGTGGCTTTATGTATAAAATCTAGAGGTTGGAAAAACAAGACTTCAAGCAAACTGAAGTTGTCTGTGACTACCATCAGAAGATAGTCACAGGCAAATAGGGGAACTACCCATGAAAAATATTCAGCTGAAGAAACAGGACTTCAGTAGTGCATCAATACATAACGACTCTACAATTTTCTGCCAGAGAAACGTAGAGTCGTTATGTATTGATGCACACCAAGAACATTGTGATCACCATCCACTGAAAATTCTACTGAATTTCTTTGAAAGAAAAGATTAGTGGTATTTTTAATGCCACTGATCAGGTGAAGCAAAAGGCAAGATAAAACTGCTATTTTAAAAGGTTTTATGAATGGCTTTGGAAGGATGAGTAAGGACAAAAGAAGCACAGGCAAAACAACATGAACAAAGCCTTTGTTTTGGAGTTCTAGTAGTGTGGCAGTTAGAGAGGTCACTCCCCTATGAATAATAAAAGAAATTACCTTTTTAAATGGTCTTCGACTATTTGATGAGTAGAGACAGAAGAGTAGTTCTCAGGATAGATGGAAGACCATCCAGACTGGTACTCCACAGTGCCGTAGTTGATCATTGACAAAGTGTGATTATTCATGGGAAAAAGTGCCGCACAAATGGAGTAAGAGAGGAAAATGTACATGATGTTATAAACAGAGCACATCTATCACAGTACTACATGTCTGTCTTGTATTGCGTTGGTATACGAACCTTTCCTAAAATATTAGAATATAATGAAAAAGTTATTTAGTCCCCAAAATTCCATTCAAAACATTTAACTTTCATAGGTTATGGATTCAGTAAAATGATTTCAAGTATTTGTTTGTTTCTTGTTAACATAATTTGGGCTTCCATTTCCACAAAAACAGAAATTCAAAAAAATATATTCTGCAGAAATCAGCCTAAACAACTGTTCAGTTTCTGGGTAAAAAAATTAAAAACATTAAAATAAAAATATTATATTAAAACAATATCTACTTGGTTGGGAATCCCTTTGATTTAAAGATTACCTCGATATCAAGGCAAACAGCCTGAGGCATTATGGAAGCCCAGATTTCCTTCCTGCCAACTTGTTATTGGACCTGGTGACCCTCATTTTTCTCTTCAGAATACCCCATAGATTCTCAGTGGGGTTTAGGTCCAGCGAGCTGGCTGGCCAGTCAGGCACTGTGAAAGCACGTGCATCAAACCAGGATTTGTTGCTTCTGGTCAGGTCTTGTTGGAAGATAAAATCTGCATCTCCATACAGATTCTCCGCAGAAGGAATCATGAAGTCCTTTAATCCAAGATCCAACATTCTGTTGGACCTTAGATTTAAGAAATCAGAGTTTACCAACCCAATGACTGACTGTGGATACTTCACACTGGACCTCAAGTAGTTTGGGTTCAGTTCTCACCTGTTCCCCCCTAAACCTTTAGATCTTCATTACCTAATGACAGGCACACTTTACTTTCATTGGAAAAGAGGACCTTGAATCACTAGCTAGTGATCCAGCCTTTCTGTTCCTTGGCCCAGTTGAGTCGCTTCCTATGATGGCTCAGGTTCAGAAGTGGCTTGATCCAGTTGTAGCCCATCTCCTGGATGCCTCTGATTATGGTCATTTTTGATGCTGTGACTTCAACCTCATTCCACTTTTTCTGCATTTCTGCTAGATTCTTGAATTTTTGATAATCCATTGGAGTCCACGGTCATGTCTTTGGCTGGTGCATCTTCTCCTGCCACATTTTGCCCTTCCAGTAGACTTTCCATTGATATGCTGTGAACAGCCAATGATAGTCTTCTGGCCTTTATTATAGGACTGCAAACTTCCTCATATTGGACCGAACTGAGAAAATGGAAATAACAGAAACAATTTAATGACATTTGGTGGTGCTTTAAGTTTAGCAGATGATTAGTGTGTCATCCTCAATATATAATATTCATGCCGTGTAAAATTTGGCCTGATTTCTTTAAAGAATTTTAATTTTTTTAATTCTTATTTTTGTGGGTTTTATGAGCTTGAAGTCCAATTATGTAATAATAAACAAACAAATACTTGAAATAATTTAAACCGGTGGTGCCAAAAATTGCTCCTGGAGGGCTGGCATATGTTAGTTTTCTCCCTGGTTTAACGCACCTTGATCAAATGATGATGGCTCATTAGAAGGCCTCAGAAAAACATTGGCATGCTGAAAAGATTGTTTCTGCCACCCGGGAGAGAACTGAAACATGAAGGATCCAGGGCCGACTTTGGGCACCCCTGATTTAAACTGTGAGCCCTAAATCTATAAAGTTTAACTTTTTGAATGGAATTATGGGAATTAAACAACTTTTCCATGATATTCTACCTTTTTTTGGACAGGGTTTGTATATAAATAGGCAGCTTTCAGTAAATAAGGCATTGCCTTTTTACAAATCTTACACTGCACCATAAATACTTTGACCTCTAGCTAAGAGAGTCGGCCACAACTCTGTAAGAAAAACAAGTAAAATACTGGTTTACAATATCAAATACTCGTGCACATATGGCTGTTTTAAGAATGCCAATTTTAAGCAGTAGGACTCTAATAATTCCAACATAACATCTTGTTATAGAAAAACACTGTGGTCTAGTGCTTGAAAAGCTGCTGCAGATTGTACATGCTGCATGTCCCACAAAATGTGCTGGCAGAAGTTGTGTGTGGGACAAATTAGCATATTATTTTCAATAATGTACGGTGTCTTTGCTACTTCAAGCTGAGGTACATAGAGCTCTAGATGCGAAAAACACGTCACTGATTTTATTTCTGGTAGTTTTAGTTTCATCATTTTATCCATGATGAAGTGAGTTGGTTGAATAAAAGTTTTTAATGGTGAATTTCATTTTGTTAAACTCTTGTAAATTTGAGAGAAGTTGTATATTCCATACACATCTTGCTGTTCGGATAATGACAGTGCTGGATGCCATTATCAGCTATTTTTTTTAAATCAAGACCTAATCAGGCACATATAATAACTGAAACTTAACTCTTTAGATATTTGTTTTTCTCTATGAGAATAGTGTCCCAACTTAATATATATTTTTAATAAATTTCTGGTTTTGTTAATAATTTCCAAAAGCAAGTGTAATATTTCATGGCCAAACTTCATTCCTACTGAAAGCACAACACAAAAAAAGTATCTAAGATTTAGATTGCCTAATATGGTAATTAAGATTTTCCAAGTAAAAAGATGCTGTCATCATTTCATTGTTTTAGGTAACTCAAACAACAATGAGTTAATGACTTAATCATGGTATGAATGATTAAGTGATTCATGATACCATGAATGACTTATATAAATGCTTTTCAGAGAAGTAACATTTTCTGTAGTTCTCTGAAAACCGTCAGAATGCATCTGACTGAGACAATGAAGTCATTGTCACAGACTCCCAACATACCGAAAATATCACAAAGCTGAAGTTGAAAATCACAGATTAGACAGATTTGAACTTTCAAAGACATTCTCAATATTATGAGGATAGGTTAGCTTGAAAGATACAAACATTTTAAATTCCTAGCCCTGCAGCCCTTCAAACGTTTTCTGCTTGACAGACTGTACATTTTTAACACAAATTTTCTCTAAATAAAAATGTGTCCAATACCTGTTTGCTGGAGCTATCCTAGTTGCAGATTTTAACCTTGGTAACTGCCTTCATCTGTGGATAAACAGACACCTGTATGCTGAAACTCAGCAGCAATTTGTACTGGACACATTTACTAGCTCAGAATTCCATTGCCTGAGTAACAAGGCTAATCTTTTCAGGTGATGCAGCCAAGTATCAACTTAAAGCATTAGAGGGTATAATGCTGTTCTGTCCAATGCCACAGCTTCTGCTCATATAAACAGACTGTGTGAGATCAACTTTGTCCTAGATGGTAGGCAAAACAACGAGGGAAAAGATTGACGGTTCCAAAAAGAAAGAAAAAAACTTCACTTGTTCCCTTTAGCAAGAAGATTATTACATTCTTTTCTACAAAGGAGCTTCACATCCACTACATAGTCACAAGTTACTTAAGTCTTTAATGGTGGATATAACATATCTCCAAAAAAATATTCTAAAGCTGTTGTTTACAATATGTTTTAAATAAAATGTATGCTACTCAATCCAGACTTTAAGATACATGTACAATTACAAAATAGAGCACAAAAATAGAGAACCTCAACAGCCAAAATTGAATCAGTTACTGATGAGGATAAACACAAGCAGTGTGAGTCAATGTCAAGCAGAAAGTGACTTTACTGCTGTTATCACAAGAAAGAGACTACATATTTACCATATTTATGTTTGCTTACATATTTTAAAGCAAGAAAAATTAAACTGCTCAAGTCAACACTACAAAAATGTTACTCTACATGAGCACTGGTTAATAGTATTCTGCCTTGCCTATTATTTCTATGCACTTTGTAATCTCATTGAATAATGTGACCTCATTGTTGGTCAGATTACAGAGTTAAAATCTTTTTAAAATAACTGCCGCTTAGAGAGTTAGGTTGCATCACAAAGCAGAGTACTACTGCGTAATCAGCTAATGTGACGGGACGCGTACATTTTGTTACTCAATGAAACACAGTTTTGACAATAAAACTGAAATCATTTTTATATTCTTCTATTAATCATGGTTTAGTTTTTTCTCTGATTTGGTTTTAATAGACTAATCAGCAAGCTAAGAAAATATACACTGTTACTGCTAGAGACTGTCAACGTCATTTCATGAATAGTGGTGGACTACGTTGTATTCAAACTTTATGGGCAACAGTTTACTGTTTTAGGATAGTAACAAAAGTAGGGGTGTTCTGCGGTGGCACAGGGGTAAAGCACAGTCCTCGACACGACCGTCACAGCACAGGCTTGAGTCCCAGCCTGATGACCTTTGCCACTTTCCTCTCTCATTACCCCTTTCCTGTCTGACCACTCTCCAATAAAGATCAGTAGAACCAATAAAACCTTAAAAAAAAAGACATGGCATCGAGAAATGCTACCCAAATCTACTTTTTTCCCCCTGCTTTTTTCTGAGTGGCCCAATTATGATCTTTTTACCCAAAACATAAATCCAATCTGTGCCTCTTCCACATCCAGTGGTTTTCAAAGCATTTACCGTTTGAACTTCGTGTCACATTTTATTTGGTTTTTAGTCGTTGATGTGACACATGCATCATAATTCTGCCAGAGATGATAAATCAGAATGTAAACAGTGACTGAAAATTATAATTATGAATTTCTTAAGAAGTCTGTGTCACTGAAGTGCATCAGTGACACAGAATGAAAGGATAAGAAATAATTTCATTGTATTACAGATAATGAAAAGTAAAAATCGCACATTTAATCAGTATCAGTCAAATCGTGTTTGTATCATAATGGTCATAATTTTGTGGACGCTTTAATCTTAGGAACTATCATTCACCAGTTAGATATTATGTGGCATCTATTCCACATTTCTGTAACTAAGGTAACATATATATACACATAACTTATGCATAATTGTGTTATGCTGCTGCTCCCCCACATTATATTGCATCAGGCCGACATGCTCTTTGCCATCACCAACATTCTCAGAGGCAAAATATCTTCCACCCAATCTCCATTTGACTGTAGCATACTGCGCCATAAATTTGCTTCAGTTGTTGTTGAATCCATCCAAGCAACTTCCACTCCATAACTCTTTCCTGAACAGACAAAAACAGAAGTGATTAGATGAGACAGACACTTCACTTTCTCTCATAATGTCACCATTTAAGCTGGAAACCTGCTTAGTTTGTGTTCAGTGATGAGCCTTCTTTCTTCAAAAAATATTTTTAGACACCTGCTTTCGATTTTCCACTCCGCAAAGACTTACAATAGCGCTGACTTTTTATGGACAGTTTCTTTTTTGTCTTTTTCTATGACCATAGACCAGGGCTTGGAGCTCAAAGAACATGGGTAAGCTGGGATGTTTGAGAATGATAGATGGGGCAACTCTTGGAACTTAACTACCAAAGAAAACTCTGCAGAATCAAGCCATGCTGTATACCGAGTGTTTACACATATGCTAGTGATAAAATTCGTATTTATTCGCCTCTCTAATGGTACAGTTTGTGATGCCATTCAAACCGTCACCAGCAGACTCTAAGCACAGCATTTCCTGGCCCTTCCTCTGCCTGATGCCATCATGTCTTTCTGTCCTCTATTCTTCCCATAGTCACTCAATATTTGACCTGCCACACCAGACACAATAAATGCTGCACTTATTATATATCGACACCAAGGAGACATCTACTTTTCCTCCTCTGGGGGGCTCAGATCACAACCTGGTATATCTTCTGTCTGTGTATAAACCCCTTATATACAGACAACTTGTGGTATGGACAGTGACACTTCACTCTATTTGCTTCAGAAGACTCACATAGCTCCCTCCAATATCAGTCCCTATCCCTTTCAGGAAGTTAGGAAGTAGCTGTAAAAAATATAAAATGTAAAATCAAGGTGCTAAGGCTTCCACAATTGGATGTCATCAACTGTGCAAACAACTATCTCACAGGTGTCAAACTCCAATCCTCAAGGGCCACTGTCCTGCAACTTTTAGATGAGCCTCTGCTGCACCACCTGAATAGAATAATTGGGTCATTAGCAAGACTCTGGAGAACTGATCTACACAAGGAGAAGGTAATTAAGCCATTTCATTCCAGTGTTTTGTACCTGTGGCACATTTAAAAACTGCAGGACAGCCAGAGGCCCTTGAGGACTGGAGTTTGACACCCCTGATCTATCTGGTGTTAAAGTACACATGTTCAACAATAACCTGAAGCTGGGGAATATGCCACAATTGTGGAAGACCTGTCTGGATGAAGACTAAATATGTCAAGGACCTCAGAAGCAACAGGTTGGCAGCATTGACCTGACTTTGGATGAAGTCAGGTCAATGCTCAATCATCTTCATTTTCTGTTGGTGTTTTGACTGGATCCATTGTAGTTTACTTATTAGCCTGGCATCAAGGCAGATTATCCCATCATTCATATCCTACACCAGACTCTTGGTCTTCCCTTGAATAGTGAACTGGAGTGGAGCCATAACACTAATGCTCTTTACAGGAAGGGTCAGAACAGAGAGAATAAAAAATTGTGCTGCCTTTCTTTTTTTACCTTAGGTGTTTATGGAGGTTTATTGTGTAAGCCTGCAAAGACCTTTTTTATCCTAAAAGTCTTTCTCCTGTGGACAGTGGCACGTTATGGGGTGGACACACAGGGAGCAAAGAAAGACAGCAAAAGGTGAACTTTATCCATGACAGCAGACAGCTACAAAAGTTGAACATTTTTCAACTTTCTTGTGTTGTGTCACTTGCCTGCATGTGAACAAATATGTGTATGAACTCAAACTGCAACATGCATGAATTACATCAAATTGCTCAATTGTGTGAAGGTAATGACGATGCACAAATTCCATTGTAAATACATTTTTTAGGGGAAGATGATTTCTAAACTAACGTTTAAAACAAAATGCACAATAGATCCTGCTGCTTATTGGGACTTGACCGGACAAGTCATCAATATATACTATATATGCACACACCTACAGTGCCTTGCGAAAGTATTTGGGCCCCTTTTCAACCTTTTGCCTCTTTTCAGGCTTCAAACATAAAGATCTAAAATTTCTATTTTGTGAAGAATCAACAATAAGTAGGACACAATCGTGAGGTGGAATGAAATTTATTGGATATTTCGAATAAATATCCAATACATTTTTGACCAAATTTTTTAACAAATAAAAAACTGCAAAATGGGGTATGCAATATTATTGAGCCCCTTTACTTTCAGTGCAGAAAACTCCTTCCAGAAGTTCAGTGAGGATCTTTGAATGATCCAATGTTGTCCTAAATGACTGATGATGGTAAATAGAATCCAGTCCCTGTATAAATGCACCTGCTCTGTGATCATCAGGGTTGTGTTTAAAGCACAGCGAGCATCATGAAGACCAAGAAAAACACCAGGCAGGTCTGAGATGCTGTTGTGAAGAAGTTTAAAGCTGGATTTGGATACAAAAAGATTTCCCAAGCTTTAAACATCTCAAGGAGTGCCGTGCAAGCAATCATATTAAAATGGAAGGAATATCAGACCACTGCAAATCTACCAAGACCCGGCCATCCCTCTAAACTATCATCTGGAACAAGAAGAAGACTGATCAGAGATGGAGTCAAGCCATGATCACTCTGGATGAACTACAAAGATCTAAAGCTGAAGTGGGACATTCTGTCCATAGGACAACTATCAGTCATACACTGCACAAATCTGGCCTTTATGGATGAGTGGCAAGAAGAAAACCATTTCTCAAAGTCTTGTTTAAAGTTTGCCACAAGCCACCTGGGAGAAACACTAAACATGTGGAAGAAGGTGCTCTGCTCAGATGAAACCAAAATCAAACGTTTTGGTCACATGCAAAACTAAATGATTGGCGTAAAAGCAACACAGCTCATCACCCTGAACACAGCATCCCCACTGTCAAACATGGTGGTGTCAGCATCATTCTTCAGCAGGGACAGGGAAGATGGTTAAAATTGATGGGAAGATGGATGGAGCCAAATACAGAACCATTCTGGAAGAAAACCTGTTGGAGTCTGCAAAAGACCTGAGACTGGGATGGAGATTTATCTTCCTTCCAACAAGACAAAGATCCCAAACATAAAGCAAAATCTACAATGGAATGGTTCACAAATAAACATATCCAAGTGTTAGAATGGCCAAGTCAAAGTCCAGACCTGAATCCAATATACGTGTGTGTACATATACTGTATATATCACTGACATGGAATCTATATATATAATAATTATATTATTTTTTAATTATTATATATATAGATTCCATGTCAGTGATATATGTATATGTATACACACGATATTATATACATATATATATATATATATATATATATATATATATATATATATATATATATATATATATATATATATATACATATATATATATATATATATATATATACACACACACTTATACATATATAGCAATGGCTTATGTGTCATATCCCAATAAGGATCAGGATGGGTTAAAATGGTAAGTATAGAAACAGTGGATTAAAATACAACCTGTCCCCGGTCCAAGCCTTACACCACCTATGAAGTGGTTTTGCAGCTGATTATGATTCCATACTGTTATCTCTGCACAGGCCTCTCCAAGATCCTCCAACCGGAAACCATCATACATCATGGTGTGGTTGAACATAGGATTAGCTGTTCTTTTCACGACCCGTGTCTTCTGTCGATTTTTCCGACTTGTGTCTGGAAGTACAGTGCTGTAGTAGCACCGTAGCAGTATGAGTCATTTTTAAATTTAAATAACAGGAAATCACTGACATGGAATCAAAAATAACTTAAAAAAAAACAACTTTTGATTACATCAAGTACAGCAAGATCTAGAACAGACTTTTTCATTTTCACCATAACTTTTCTTAGATTTATTGTGTGTCGTACGGGAATGACTACAATCTGCCATCATCGTTATGTAATGTTTTACTCAGATATTAAAAACAATAAATCCTCATAATAGGTAGTAAAACAGTTTAGAAATTTATGTTGTACTACCACTTTAAGAAGGGGTTGATGTTGACTCCTATGACTGGACAAAGATCCTTGCAGTCTTTCACCCAAATTAGCAGCTCCCCAGCCTCTCCTCTTTTATTTCCCTTACCTATGGATGGAATAATAGCTCATTTTCTCACGTAATTTTAAGTGAGAAAATATCTGCTAGTTTAGAACTCTCACCCTTCATTGTCTGTGGCACAAATTTCAGGGCCACTCTCATCTTTCCACCATTTTCTTTTAGGTTTGAAGGAAGCTGTCCAAATATTTCTGCTGGAACCTGAAGGATGCAGTTCAGGTCAGTTAGGTGTAATCACTGCTGCAACATGAAGACAGGAGCAGTTACCTTGGCTTTTAATGCATATTCATTTATCTCCGTGTTGTCAAAGTCCCATTCAGACAAATCCAAGTCTACATCACCCAGGAAGTCGTTCCGCCCAAAAAGGTCATTGTGCCACACTGAGACGTTCAAGTTCTGGTTTTTCAACTCTTCAAGACTGATTTTAAACTATGAAAAAACAACAACAAAGTCAAGTGTGATGGAAAAAGTTAAGCAATTCATTTATTGTTACATAACAGCTGGTAATTATGAGTATTCAATGATATCACAAAAGGCTGTCAGGTGTTTGTTTTGCCTTTCACAGCAGTCCAGCACATTTGTTAACTTGTACAAAAACAAGAGACCATTCAATTTAAAAAGCTGCATCTACCAAAGACTAAAACACAAGTATTAGTTTTTGTCAACCAAGTGAATCAGCTTCCTTACTAAACGAGGAAATAATCATCACGCTGCCATACCACACGCACAGGCTCCAAACCTGTTCCATTTATGAAAATCAAGGCTTCTGTACTCACTGAAACCTTCAAACCAGCACTTTTTCTATATCATTCTGTAAGGTGAAGTAGCTCATCTCTATTTCTGATTTGACAATCACCATCAACTGTGGGACCTTTTATAGAAATGTGTGCCTATCCAAATCAAGTCCATCAAGTCAATTGAATTTACCACAGGTGGACTCCAGCTAAGTTCTACAAACATCTCAAAGATGATAGGTGGAAACAACTTTATTTTGAGCTTCAGGGCAAAGGCTAGAAATACATAAGTAACATTTTTTTTGCAAACATCTCAAACTTTTTTCCAGAAGTTGTCATCCCATTGTCATAATGAAATATTTTTTGTGTAGAATTTTTAAGACATGCATTAATTGAATACAATTTGGTATGAAACTGTTATATAACAATATGTGGAAAAAGTTACGCCCTGTGAATACTTTCTAAATGCACTGTAAAAACTTGAGGCAAAAATTCAATATAAGTGTGACAACCATGTGATGTCATCCGCCAATGATGAGAGTACACAACAAATGGTGTTTTGAGCACTTAAAAGGTGAGAACAAAACGCATAAGGGTCTGACCTTGAGAACTTCATTGTATGTTGGATGCAATGTCTTCTTTTTAACTGTGGTTTTTCTCTTGCCCAATCGTGTATTATCAGGAACAAGGTAGCACTTCACATACCTGCAAATATTTGGACAGAAATAAAGGGTTAGGATTATCTAAAAGATCTGGATAGAGTAGGCTCTTTGATTTTTGTCACATATTTTATTCTGTCACATTAAAATGGAACTTCACTGAGAAAACTTACAAGTCATAATTCTTTTTGGTTTCAGTCACAGCCAATCCACTGCACTTTACCACAAAGACCTGAAATTCTTCAATCTTTTGGATGTAGTTCACAGCAAACTGAATGCTTCCTTGGACTTCCATGTCTAAAGCGTGAATGGTGCTTATGCTGCTGCTCATCTCGATCAGTCATGAAATTTCATAAAAAAAGATTTTAATTTATTTATGCTGCTGCATTCAATTGCAAAAGGCAAATGTTGTTAGCTCCCTAAAATAATGGTCTAAATCATTTTTAGACAAAAGTGACTTTGAAAAAAAAGAAAATAAATCATTGCCTCTTCATGTCCAAAAGATGTTTTTGGAAAAAAAAAAAAAAAAAAAAAATGACAGGCCATTATTTTAGGAAGATGACGATATATCAAATGTACACAAGACATTTTCAGACATTGTTAAAAATGGAGAAACAAAGCTTGGTAAAGCAATGCACCTAGAAAATATGTACGGTTTGAAGTGTCGTTGACACGAAACCCCTCCACCCCCCCCCCAAAAAAACCCTAGTAGTCATTCAATGAAAGACTACTAGTTACCAGTTATTAACTGAATGAAACTGAATGCTGTCTCCGACCATCAGCTCTCCTACTGGCTGTGCAGTGAGTCTACGACTACTTTAATTCAGGTGACAGAGCCAATAGTTTTTGGTGTTCTACCAACTTTGGAAGCTTGCAGCTTTGAATAAATTAAATTTCTCATAATACATTACAGAGACAGTTTTTAACAGTTTAACTGGTTTCCTAGAAATACAAAATTCTAATGAATTCACTTGACAGATGTCTCTTGCCATGCGTTTGTACCTGTCAATAATTAACAGTTAGATTCAACATTTTGAAAATCCCATTCCATCCTCAATACCCATAATGTGTTGACAACTCAGTAAGCAATGCATAGACATACAGATGACATGGAGGCCATTGCTGAGGACAGACTGGAATTGGAACTGCTGGCATTTATCCTGCTACTCCAGGTGCTTCTTGATGGGCTGCCATAATCTGTCTGATAGTGTCAACAAGTAGAAAGAAACAAATGGAAAATATTAAATACAATGCAAGGGTCAGGACACTTTGTATGAAGATATGCAACATTTAGACCAAACTTCTCTGGGCTAGCAAATTCAACTCTGATCCACATGTAAAACAAAGAACTGCATTCCTCTGTTTATCAAACAGAAGTCATTTCTAACTTATTTACCTTTTGCTGCTGAAGACTGTGCACAGAAAAACTGCTTTTCATGGCAGTGGAGTTGGAAAGAACCTGAACTAATGATGGAAGGAAGTGAACAGAAGACATGGGTGACTTTTAATTTCAGCGAATAATAACATCTCATTAGTACATAAAGTATTCTACATGCTGAAAGGACACGTTCGACCAGGTCATGGAAACACCCTTTTAATCATAATACACAAGTAGTTCAATTTCAAACTTGAAATTATTTTGGGTTCTTTCTACTCCTTAGTAGAAACTAGGCACTAAAACTAAGACAATAAAAAATAAATATTTTGTTGAATTCCAAGTTGTCCAACAACAAAGAACAATGGTACACAATAAAACATATTTCTTTCTTGTTACTTTTTTCTGAGGTGAAATTTTCCAAACTCTTAGATGAAGATATGATTCTTGAGGATAATTGTGCCAGCGCTGATGTGATAGGGTTTTCAGCACAGCCTAAAAAACAAGAAAAATTATTTTTATCAAACATTTCAGCAGAATCTGCTCACTAACACTCACTGAACACTTTTCTTCTACTCAACTGCCCAGAAGTACAGCTGGTCATAGTATTCTGAAATATCAGACCACAAAATTTGACCATTTGATTTTGCATTTAGTAACATTTAAAAAAGAAAGAAAGAAACTAGAGGCTGTTTGGTCAGAAAAACAAAGCATTTCAATTGGCGACCTGTTCAGGATGTACAATGCCTGTCACCCATTGGCCACTGCAGCCAAGCACCAGCACCCCTTGCAACCCCACTAAGGATAAGCATGTAAGTATTTTGTGTCAATGGCACTTTAAACTGTAAAAACTGTGGAACTGGAGCTGTAAATTATGAGTACGAGTTCTTACAAACTAAGAACTCGTACTCAGATAACTCTGATCTTCTTGGTTTCCAGCTAATATTCTGGGGCTCTTTGCAGTTTATGAACAGCTTTGCTGTCCACAACAGCATCTTTTTGTTGTTGGAAAGAATGAATGTGGGCTTTCCCTTGTTGCCCAATATGATGCCAATTGTCCTGTGGGATTAAGGCTCTTGTTAATTGTGTAAGCGGTTTCATTTTCTATAAAGTTTGTTTGGATTCAAAAAGGAAAATTTTCACATTCTCGGTTGATTCAGCTGACCATGACATGTTTATCAATCTATTTGTGTCATGAAATAGATTGATATTATACCACTATGGTGGTGATAGTGAGGCAAACGATTAGAGACCCAGGATAAGATGAAAAGAGATTGAATTATGGCAATGATAAAAAAAAAATAAACAAAAAAACAATACAAAACAGGTCCACGGCCAGGCAGCACAGCTGGACTGAATCCAGGGCTCAACACTGGTCAGATGGTGTTTTGGTAGCACTGGTCAAACGGGTGGACAAGGCGACATGTAATAAACATGTGAATAAACGTCGAGGAACAAAGGACACAGGAGGGATTAAATACAGAGGGTAATCACAAAGACGAGACACAGCTGGGAGTAATTGAGGGGAAGACAGGACAATGGTTCTTACTAGAACCAGGAAGATAGAGCACATAACACCAGTTTTAAAGTCCCTCCACTGGCTCCCTGTAGCTCAAAGAATAGATTTTAAAATACTGTTGTTAGTTTACAAATCACTGAACGGTTTAGCACCACAGTACATTAAAGATCTGCTGTTGTTGTATCAACCTGCCAGACCTCTCAGGTCTTCTGGTTCTGGTCTGCTCTGCATCCCCAGAACCAGAACCAAAAGAGGAGAAGCAGCTTTCAGCATCTATGGACCAAAAATTTGGAACAAACTTCCAGAAAACTGTAAAACAGCAGAAACCCTGACTTCCTTTAAATCTCAACTAAAAACACACCTGTTTAGAATTGTATTTGAAATGTAATATGTATGGATTTGTATTTGGATTTGCATTTGTGGATAAGTATGTAAGTTGTAGGTTGAGACCTTTTCCTGTTGTGGGCAACGGGGCCCGGCGAATACCCGTGGTTAAACAGACGGCGGAGTCCGGCGGTAACAGGTGCTTAAATTCCGTGGTATTTTATTTTATTTTATTTTATTTTTTTTTTTATATTTTATTTTGGTATTTTATTTCATTTTATTCTATGTTGTATTTTGTGTTTATGATGTAAATCACTTTGAAATGCCTTGTAGCTGAAATGTGCTATACAAATAAAATTTGATTGATTGATTGATTGAGGAGACTAAAGGACACAGGAAACTAAAAATAATCATCAAAAAAACACGAAACATGACAATTTGATTTAAAAATAACTGTAACATCTTCATCAGTTAGTGTTTTATTGCACTTTGTTTAGTTGTTTGTGGAGACTTCTTCCTTCATCTCGTTCCTGATATTGGTTCACTTTTCATCTCTCGCCCCCCTCTCTTTACCTCCACCTTTCAAACCACAAGCTTCTTCTCCTTATTTACTTATTTCTAAATAAACCATCAATTTAGTTAGAAATAAATTTATACCCTCCTAGTTTTTTGTATCTTGATTCCTT
This sequence comes from Poeciliopsis gracilis, assembly GCA_911649635.1. Lineage (NCBI taxonomy): Eukaryota > Metazoa > Chordata > Actinopteri > Cyprinodontiformes > Poeciliidae > Poeciliopsis > Poeciliopsis gracilis. Next base: position 136,242 of record CAJVRI010000585.1, read on the forward strand.
GGACATTTAATGTTACACCCTTACCCAAGGGATAAAAGTTTCATTATTGGTGGGACGATAAAAAGGGACGTATTTCTTAAGAGCAATTTGGGCTGGGGGGGATTTCAGTGTGGGTTGGCAAAATTACGGTGAAATGTCACAAAAAATGTAATGAAACTAGTAATGAAAAACAAGTCAAAACCAAACTTGTTTTTCTCAGTAAACAAACTTTTGATACCTATAAAAGTCAAACTAAAATTTAAATATTTAGATGCAGGTTTGGTTCATTGTCACTGATCTCATCTCTGCCATACCTTTACAAAAGCACAAAGGTTTTTCTAGAAAAATGTTCAGATTTTATTTTGTGATTGCAAAGGCTCTATGTTGAATGAAGATAGTAGGAATAACGATAGCTTTATTTTACTGCCAGCTGCTCTGTTCTATTGCCCCTCAGCTCTCAGCTCCCACACACTGAACCATCAGCCCCTCAACGTTCAGCCCCTCCCTGCAGGTTCAAACACTTCTCTCTAACATAGGAGTTAGAGAGCTAAATATGATGGAGATATTTGCTACTTTGGACAAAAATGGAGTTTAAGTCTATCAAAGCAGTGTAGTCAGTTTTGCTAGTTTTGATTTCTAGGAGGGCTGAACAGTGGAGTATTTGCTAGTACTGTTGTCTTGCAGGAAGAAGGACCTGGGTTTTAATCCTGGCCCTATCTGCATGGTGTTTGCATGTTTTCTCAGGGGTTTTTTTTTTCCTTGTGCTGCAGACCCACAGCTAGCTCTTCCCTTCAGACGGTTCTGATATAGCCTATGCCGTTTCGCAATGCTATTGTTGCTCTTACATTATCCTTAATTTTTCTTAGATGAATGGCGGATTTATTTTATTCTGAGTTTCTTTACCTTTTCACATTGATATTGTTTAAATAGAAAGGGTTCTGGGGCGTGCTGTGGTGGCACAAGGGTTAGCATGCCCCATGTTTGGAAGCCTCACTCCTCGACGCGGATGTCGCGGGTTCGACTCCTGGTCCCGGCGACCTTTGCCGCATGTCATCCCCCCTTTCCTCACCCTGCCTACTGTCAAAAAAACGAGCCACTGGCGCCACAAAAACTCTTCGGAGAAAAAATGATTAAAAAAAATAAATAGAAGGTTTCTTTGATGATTTATTTAACCATTCTACACTTTTCCAAGATTGAGGAGGTCCGAACCCCTCAAAGTCCCCTGAGATTTCCAGCCATGCCCCCATATGTTCCCCACGACTGCCTTGGGGAGATAACGCCCTTATTGATTGAAGTGCCATCTGTGGTTAGAACTGGACTGTATGTTAGACTGAAAATCAATATTGTCACCTTCCTGAAATAATGGCTCAAGTAATTTTTCTTTTTGACAAAAAGCAGAAAAGTTCATTTTTATGTGCGGCCACATCTTTCAGCTGAGAAAACAATTCCTCAGCTGACATGGATTTAAGGAGGTTGTAGTTTCTTTAAATGAAGTGTTGCTCTGTGTTACACATTTTATTGATTTGGTCTCATTGGAAAATGTGGCCAAATCATTATTTTCTTTGTCTATATTAAAACTTTTGTCTGAAGCAAATTTGTTGCACATTTATTTGTAACCTTTCAGAGTAAAACTTCCCTGCTCCTCCCTTTGCATTTGGTTGTTTTCTTCTTGAAAAATTTTGATGATAATTATGTTTTGATGAAAGATCTTGTGATGCTACTTTTGAATCGTCATACAGTAATGGCTTACTTTGTGAGGACGTCTCAAGAGAGTAAATGTTGTGCCTGGCTTTGGAACTGCAGTGACAATCCTCTTCAGACTTTATGTGCCCTTGCACATGCTTATCTGGGTCATGTGCAGCCAAAGCAAACGTGGGCTGCACATGAGCCACTAGTGCACTATCCAGTACTTGTGGCTCTGGAAAGGATTGCTCTGATACAACTGCAAAAAAATAAAAAAATGAAAGGATTACATTTAAGATTTGATTTCTAAACAATAGTTAATATTGCATCCTGTTTGGTCTGAGTGTGTAATTGACAAATAGACTTGGAGCATTTGACTGATATCATGATTCTGGGTTCTTGGGTTGGGTTTTGTTTATTTCTGTGTTTCTATTCTTTCTTTGTTTAATCAGTTATGTTCTTGTTCACTTTAGTCCAGCTCTTCTTGGTCATCTGAGTTTATGTTACTTTGTTATTGTGGTTAGATCTCATTCTTGTTTTCCTTTAGTTCAGCTTCTTATGGTGTTTTCCAGTTTCTTTTTTTAATTTTTGTTACTCTAGTCTAAATTTGGGAATTTTGTTGAAACTGTAGATAATTTTGGTGGCATTTGTAAAGTTACACATCAAAAAATTAAAAGCAAAAGTTTGAAGTATTTTGTCTAGGGGAAAAAATTAGAAAGTCAGACTTTCCCCTTATTATTCATTAATTTACAGATGTCAGTTTTAAACAAAATGTTCAGTTATCAAGATAAGCACTTGATTTGAAGCTAATTTAGTTTACTTACTAAATATTTTCTTTTGTAGCTAGACAGTTAGTTTGTAAACTAAGTATTTAGTGGCAATTAAATATTTTTGTTTAAAACCATTACATTTGTAAATGAATGAGAAACACGGTGAAAATATCTAAGAACACCTATAACCTATTTTTTTAAATTTTATAACTGGCTAAATACCTCAAATAGTCACTATTAATTTTTGACGGTATAACTTTACAAATGGCATCCCATACACTTCAAAGTATTTCTACAATGTAATAAATCAATAGAAACATTTTTAACATTGCACAAAAATGCAAAGTAACTGATTTGAAGACCAAACTAAAATTTTTAATAAAATTATCTACAAAGCACAGCAGTTGTAGAGAGAACATAAAACTGGATCACACAGGATTGTCTAAATACAAGTGTTTAAGGGCACACATGTAATCAATATGTGAAGATGACTCGTTTGAAACAAAAATCTCACCAGTAAAGACTGGGTGTTGATCAGCTTCATGCTCCAGAAGATTGGGCTTAGATGTGCCTTTGAGTTCTCCCTCCTGTAAATCTACTTGCTTTGTTGGAACAAAAAGCTGCATGTGCAACTATCAGTATGGCACTTAAGGTAATTTGGACATTTTGCTGCAGGGTGTTTAATAGTTAATAGGTTTTTTTTTATTTACAATATTCCCCATCCTTCCTTTCCATAACACTCTCAGGAACAGAGCTTAAATCAAACTTGCTGCTCTCTTTTTGGTGGCTAGATTCATTTGACTTTGTGGGCTTACGGACTCTGTTTTAGTGGCAGACAACATGTTCCCAGATTGCACCTGTCGGTCATGAGAACCAGTACATCTTCCACTTGACCCATCTCCATTCAAAAAAACAGACTGTGTTCTCATGCTGACTTGATTATTTGGACTCTTCAGAACTGGGATGGATATACTCAGAGTAATTGCTCTGTCAACTCTATTTATCTTAGAGTTAATTACATTGAAAATGCAGTTTGCAGGTGAAAACATGGTGTCTGCAAGAAGTAAAAACCAATAAGCACACATCAAAAATATAAAATAGACTTCTGATGTAATGACACAATTGAACCAGTGGAGTGTTTATAAAACGTCAAATATTTCAAAAAGAGTTATGTGCAGAAAGGTGAATTTAATGTGGATATATTAAATCCACATAGGATTGAAATATTACGCTAAGGCTCAGACATAGTAAACCTCCATTGGTTAACACCCTTTAGCAAGATAGAGAAAACAAGACAGGCATTAGAAAAAAACATTGTAATTTTTATAAAATAACTCACTCTGGTTTTGGGACAAGGTCAGATCTGTTGCTTCATCCAATAACTGGATTTTGTTTTCCTCAAAAATCTGTTCACTATTAAATGGATTCCTTCTTACCTTCAAAACAGAAAAAAATGACAAACTTAACTTCAACAACACTAAGCAACATTACGTAACAGTGATTTTTTTTCCCTACTCTTACACTGTGTACCTACTTTCATTTGTGTTGGTAACACAACTGTTGGAGCATCACTTAAGGTTTCATGCCTGTCCAGAAGAACACAAGAAAAGTGTTCATCTTTTGTGATAGATTCATTCATTCATTCATTCATTCATTCATTCATTCATTCATTCATCCATCCATCCATCCATCCATCCATCCATCCATCCATCCATCCATTCATTCATTCATTCATTCATTCATCTTCCTCCAGAATGTCTTTTCGTCTTCCTCATGCGACATGCCTGGAACATCTTACCAGGTATTTTGTTAGATGTCATCCTAACAAAATGCCCAAATCACCTCAATCAGTTCCTTTTGATGTTGAGGAGCAGACGCTCTCGGATAACCAAGCTCCGCACCCTATATATTGCCTGTATGCGCAATCTCATTCTTTCGGTCACTACACTGAGTTTTTGACCATAGATGGGGGTAGGAATGTAGATGACCATGTTCTGTCAGATCAGCATACCTTGTCAGATTAACATATGCATTGCACAAACTGACAGCTGTGTCTGTCTGACAAGTATATGCTGTGGTTACCACTTGATTTTGTTTAATCCGCAAAATGACGCAGAAGTTAGATTGTCATGAACATCGTTAAAAAAGTGTATTTGTTATTAGTAGCAAATTAAACTGATACAGTGATACGCATATGTCATTCTGACAAGGTATGCTGATGTGGCAGAACACCGGAAAAGGGTAGAATATTTTCTACAGGTTGGAAACAAGTTTCTGCCCCAAGTGAAGATGTTTCAGTAATTTGTCTTGTTCACAAAATGAGGAAAAAATTGGAGCGAGAAATTGTGTTGATGCAGATGCACCAATGTGCATCTGGTACCCTCCTGCCCACCAAAGACTCTGACTCTGCAAGGGACATTCACCCCTGGAGCCTTGCCACCTAGGAGCTCTTTCACCACCTCAGTACCAGAGACTAGAGAATCTGACCCGATCACCCTAGACTGAGCTTCCTCTTTGTTTTATGGAGTTCACAAGAACAAAGTTAATTCCAGCTAGGATATTTCATACTTCACAAAAATTCAAAAGAATTTCTTGTAAATCTTCCTTCTGGCACCATTTGTAGATTACAACTGTCACCACACAAATAAAAAATCCTATTCAGATTTGCAAGAACTCAAGAATAATGCAGCTTTGTTTCTCTGACTATATGTCTTGTGGTTAAACTGGCCAGTACTTCTATAGCTCTTTATCTACTCGAGAGAACACCCAAGTACTTTGTACTAAATTCATTCAATAGTTCAAGCACACATTCACATCCAGAATATTTACAATTTTCTACTGTGTAAGTTCATTTGTTTCAGTGGTTTAAAAGCCTGTTTTTCCTTTTTCTGTACTATAAGTATTACTGTATTGCTAGTACAGGCCAATACTTCTTTAGTTGGTATGAACTTAACAGAAAAGCTGTGCATACCTGAAAGGAGCTTGAGATCTTTCTTTTTCAGTAGTGAAAAATACCATCATGTGATAGTTCTAAGAAGATTATGAAGAACTGTTGGGGCCATTCATCCCTGTGCTATGGTAATTTAACCCTTAAGTCAAATCACAATCAAGCAGGCATGCTGATCATAGCATGCTGGGCCTCCATCCATGACTACAGGAGGCTGGTATGAACAACAATTAACCCATTTTAAGTGTTAGTAAGAAGTTACACTGTATGATTATGTGACATAATGATAATAAAGAGGAGCCATTAAAAGAGGTCAGTCTCTTCAATGGAAGGTGCTGCATTGGAGAGGATCTCCTTATGAAACAACTCCATTCTGCCCCTTACCCCTCACCTCTGCTCCTCATGTACACACCTGCACCTGTTTGTGCACCTGCACAAACCCACACACGCGGGCGCGCACACACACACACACACACGCACATTCTACACACCCCTATTTTAAGGGGCATGAAGAGAAAACCTAAAGATCATTATCTTTCTTGGCTTTCTTGGGTATTTACATGACTTTAATTTTGGTTTAGGACAATAAGTTTCAAGTTTTAAGTAAGCACATGGCTGATTAACATCTCCAACACATCACTCAACACAACCGTAAAGGGTGTTAGAAAAAAAGAAAAAACATACTTCAGAGATAACGTTTGCTATGGAGATATTGGAAAGAAAACAATGGCAAGATTTTAAACAAACATGCTTGAGACTTAATCATATAGGAATTCCTCCTACGTGATGAGAGGAATTTATATCCAGAGGAATAACTGTTGGTGAGTCTTAAAACTATACATTTGATGCAAGTTGTTGCTCACCCATCAGTGTTGAGCTCCAGCTTGGGTTCTTCACTGCAGAGAGCAGGCAGGTCAAAGGCTTCCCTTTTTTCACTGGTTACAAAACTGGACTTTTCAGACAGTGTGTGAGAGATCTCATCTACAAATGCACAGCTTGAGTTAAAAAGTTTCTCAATCATTATAACACACACAGTGTAATATTTAGGCATTTATGAAAGCAAATCCACAACTATTTGTTTAATCTCTGGTTTAAGTTCACCTCGATGTTCAATTCAGTTCATTGCAATTTATTCATTGTATGTATTTAGCACCGTATATCATGTCAACATTTTCTAAAGAAACCCAGCTAAATATATCCAGTCAGTCTTGCAGAAATGATTGGGTATGGACATTAAGGAGGTGAAATGTGATGGAAAGTGTGTTGTCTACTTATGAAAATGACAATGGCAGCTTCACATCACACTGCGTAAAACAAACTAAGACCTTTGAGAAACTCATCTGTGTAAGTAAGATCTAATTGAATTTCAATCTGCCTGCATGAATTAATTGGATTCATTCATGTAAAATATTAATAAATATATTAGGCATTCACTAAAGCCTAATATGTGCAGTCTGTATATTAATTGGATTTTCTTTTATGAAAGCGGCTCGAGACAACTTTTTTTTTTTTTTTTGTGAATTGCCACAACATAGATAAACTGAATTTGAATAAATGCTACAGTATTGCCAAAACGAGAGCAGTTTAAGACTCACCTACAGTCAGTGTCTTGGATGTGTGCCTCATGGAGGCCCTGATGACCTCGGGGGCATGGACACACTCTTGATGATGAAGCTGCTTGGTCTCATAGAACCATTCTCCAGTAAGGTATTTGAGCTGAATTTTATCTGCAACAGTCCTCTGTAGGTTCCTAAGTACAGACAAGGTGAAATGAGATGGTGTCCAACATTTTCTCATTACCCACGTCAGCACCTTTCATGTATTCTAAAAATAAATAAATAAATAAAAATAGTTAAGTTTAAAGAGAATCCAAAGAAAACCAAAAAGTCTTTTCTCTATCTAAGAAATTCCAATCTGGTTTTAAATGTGTACGTAGTACAGAAACCACTTTGCTTAGCGTATTTATTCTCCTTCTAATGGTTGGTTCAGGGGACATTGTCGTCTTATTATTAGATTTAAGTGCAGCCATTGACCACAACCTCCTTTTATTTCGATTGAAGCACTGTGTTGGTCTTAAAACTGGTTCTCATCGTATTTGAAAGACAGAAGTTTTTCTGTACAGTGGCGCGTTCGTAGCACTGTTGCCATACAGCAAGAAGATCCTGGGTTGAATTCTCCATAGGTGTGTGTGTGTGGTTGTTTGTCCTGTCTGTTCCTGTGTTGACCTGCGACAGGTTGGCGATCTGTCCTGATCTCGCCCAAAACTTTCACTGGTGATAGGCACCAGTAACCCCTCCTGACCCCACCAGGGATAAGGGTGAAAAGAAAATGGATGGATGGAAGTTTTTCTGTTCATCTTGATCACTGTTCCTCTGTGGTGGCACCCCTAAATTATGGAGTACCTCAAGGTTCAATTTTAGGCCCTATTATTTTGTATTTCTTGCCTCTTGGACATATTTTTAAGAAATGTAATATCTCTTTTCACTGCTTTGCTGATGTGCAAATATAGAAACTCCACAAGGATGATTCCTTGCAGTCTTTAACAGATTGCTTAATAGAAGTTAGCCAATGAATGAACCAAAATTTTCTTCACTTAAATCAAAATAAAATTCAAACTATTCTGTTGGACAAATTAGTCTTATCAGTAAACCTGATAAAATTGTTGGTTCCCTCTTCTGTTAGGAATCTTGGTGTCATTTTGACACTTGCCTTAAATTGGATAAACAGGTGAGCTCTGTTGACAAATCAAACTTTTTCCATCTGCGCCTTCTAGCAAAGGTTAAATCTAGCTTCTGTCTTAAAGACTTTGAGAAATTTGTACTATACTTTTAGACTATTGCAACTCATTATATAAAAAATACAATTAAATAAAATTGTGAATAATTTTAGGAAAATAACTTATGAATGTAGCCATAATCAGTGGATGAATTATAGGACAATGGTTGGAAAAACAAGTGGATTAATTTTGAATGTAATAGAAGAGTTTGAAAAGGAATTGAATCAACTAACCAGCTTGAAAGTGCCAGGGAGGTAATCATTGACAATTGACCTGCAGTACAGTTACAGGAGGCTTTTTGCTTCTCGGGTTGAAAAAGCTGGCAGTAACTGGATGGCCCTATTTTGAACCACATAGTGCATGAAATGTTTTCCCATCTCTGATGCAAATACTTGGAAGTGTTTTCCATCAGGAATCTTCTGCTAGATTTTACAGAGCAGCTTGTAAGATGATCATGCTGAAAGTTACAATTGACCTCTGATACACCCACATGTTCCGATGCTAGAAGTGCTATTATTTAAAAATACTATAATAGTGCTGAGGTTGACATGAGAGTTAACCAAGACGTTGGGTTTGGATTATAAAAAAAAACCTGGATGCAGGGAAGTTAAAGTGACAAAAAAGTTTTTCTCTCTTTAAAGAACATATTTATTATATTTATCTTGCACAGTTATTCTCATTTTTTTCCAATTATACATTGTTTTTTAAAATTTAAATGATTTTACCATGAGTTAGTTAGTGTAATGCTTCAGTTTGTACTACATAGGACAGTTCAAACTGGGCTACACACATATTAAGTTCATTATTATTAGCAGGAACTTTTGTCTGCTGTATTTATGGTATGTTGATGAACTGAACTAAATAATCAGATTTTGATACTCACTGGACCCGTTTCTCCTCAGCCTTTTTCAGCTCAGCATCTCTTTTCAGCACAGACATAATGGCCCTCTGCTCTTCGTCTGTCAGAAAACCTAAGTCGATCATGGTCTCTGCAGTCACTCAATGCACCTCCTGCGTGAAGTTATCCACTTCAGTTTGACTCAGGTGGATGGACCTTCCACATAAATCATGTTATAACATTGAAACAAGCCAAGCTACAACAATTATTTTAAGAACCTTGGGTTATAATAATATAGATATTAATATTGAATGTAATAATTATGTTTCTGGACTGTGAGGTGAAGTTAGATACTCCATGCAGAAAGATTCTAGACTGAAATTCAAACCCCAGACCTCCTTTTTTAGCCTTTTTGACTAAATCAAAGTATCAATTATTTTGACAGCTCTTGTGGAGAGTTCTTGGAACAGTCAGCTCAGAACAGCCATTAGTAGCTCAGGAACCAGAGACTGAGCTGAGCAGCTAGGATCAGTTACATCATACTAATGTCAACTCCACGTTCTGACTTCAGACCTCCAAAGTAAAGGAACTGCAGCCTTTCAGTGGTAAAAACCAGTGAAAGGCTGCAGTTCCTTTCAAAAAAATGTCAGTACCAGCTGATTCTTGCCCTGTTAATTTTGCACAGGAACATTAAAAAGTAAACAATTTATTTGCCAAAATCTTTAAAAACATCCACAGTAATACACTCATCAAGTTTGATTAAACATTTGCTTCCTTATTTATAGTAAGTGTTGTACACACACTGTTTGGATGTGTGCACAAACAGTGTACACACTCCATTTGTACCAGGGGATGCATCTCCATTGTATTGGAAGTGAGTAAACTTTTATAAGTTCTGCAAGCAAAACCTTAAGCCACATTGGAGATGCCTCTCTCCACTATTAGTGAAGCTACTGTTTTGGAAGTTTTCCAGACTTTAAAGATAAGTAATCAAAAACAATTTAAATGTCTTGAAGTACTATTTTGTAACCTTTCCACAGTTATGGAAAGGTTACAGCTATGGTTAATCCCAGTTAATCACCAGCACTTTTTTGGTCTTTGTTAGAAAACTTTGTGCTCTATAGCTGAAATTGTTCTTGTGGATTTTAGCATCAATACTTGTTTGTACAAAAGGCAAGTTGGTGAATAACAGCACAATTAACAATTAACTGTTCGGAGTAAAACACCACCACAACTGACAGCTTTAATAACTACTAACTATTAACAAGTGAAGCACTGTCTGAACAACTTATTACTTTCATACAGTCTAAGTTATTATAGGTTTAATTAGAGCAATGCTTTTGAAATATCAGATCTGTAATGTGTGATGTTGCATAGTTTTCTTTTGATAGTGATGGAGTGGAACAAGTAGTACTTTTTTATATTTGAATGTCTGAAAAAGTTCAACTATTGCTTTTTTTTTTTTAAACTTTCTGTTCTAAAAATTAAAAGGGACATTATAAAACCATAAAGAATTTCACCATACAAATTTAATATAAGAAAACAAAAAACTTACCTTCCTCAGAAGCTCCTTAGTATGTGAAAAGTGAACTACGCTTGGCAGCTGTAGGAGGGAGGAGCTGCATGAACAGTTTCAGAGAATGACTGGAAGGACTGCTGCCACATTCTGTCTTTGCAAAATGGCACAGACCATAACAAGAACTAGATCTATCAAAACTGAATTTACTCATGTTGTCATTCATTACAGACTCCCAATATAACCTGATTGTCTTTCAGCCATCGTTTTTGTATAAGGTTTTGTGTCTGTTTTTAAATGTAACAATGACTTCCCCTGATATTAGTCGTGTAACCTACACAGCCAGCCTTTAGCCAACTTCAGCAATAAAATAACTACTTGTTATTTTCCACCTCTGTAAACTTTTTCCATCAACTGTAATCTATAGTTTGTACTCCAACAACAGCATACATGTATCAAAACCTGAGGCTCAGAAACATGATGTGTGTTATTAATGTGTCAATGGTTTTGAATTAGCATGGTGATAAAATTAACAAAAAAAATATGATCATTACCTTCCTGTGCAATTTTGCTCAAAAATATTATTGTTTACAGCACATTCTGGGGTTTCTCCCCTTTCCTTGGATTACCACTATGAATCCAAGAAAAGGAGCAAAAGAGAAAATAAAGTAGGACAAGCAGCTAGTTATTACCAGTCTAATATTTTTAAGGCCTCACTGTGCATGATACTTTATCCATAAAATAGGGCTGAAACGATTCCTTGAATAATTTTGGTACCTCAAATACTAAGAATCCATAAGGAAAATTGTCTCCTTTGTTAAATATATTGTAATAAATTGTACTAAAATCTTGAAACTGGCCCACTGTCTCTTTAAAAAGCTGCAGTTCTTTCTGACACTGCTCCTTCCGCAGGTGTGTGCTAGCTGTTTCTGACAGTAGTCTAGAGGAGATGAGTAGGGGAAAATGTAGAGTAAGGACGTCCTGTAATGCGGAAGCTTGGACATTGCAGCACCAAGGAGGAGCTGTTTGGAAAAGCTGGCGCTCAGTGGGAGCAAGAACTTTGGCCCCTGAATGACTGCCATGGGAGATTTCAGGATTTCTCTAAAAAGCATAAAATAATCAAAGCAACACTCCAAGTATCAAAAAAGTCCATTTTACATACTACTCCTTTAAGCTGTTTTTTTTTTTATGTAGTACAAGCTTTGAAAGTGTTTGACACCACTTGAAACACAAGTTAGATAATGATTAGGAGAGACTTTTCATCTTCTTAAAGGTAAGGGCAGCTTCAGTAAAAAAAATTTCTTCATAACAGAATACAAAAAAAATTTAAGATTAAGCAAATTTTATGAATAGAATTTAGAATTATAATTTGAAAAAAATCAAAGAGAACACATGGTATTTTACATTGAGTCTTAAATGAAGGGTCTATGCCACTATTTGAACATGGACCATCTGATGTTTCATGTTCACTGGACCCTGTGTGTCCTCTTTCTACCACATCAGATCTGGTTTCCATATGGAAGATGGGACAGTTACTGACCTGCTAATCCCCTGAAACTCTTTTAAATAGCCCTTCTAATGTGAAGGGAATTTGAGGAGTTGGAATCAAAGTCTAGGGGTTGTGTTCTGCAATTCTGCAGCAGTTAACAGCCCCACCAAGCAGTTTGCCTGCTGCTGTGCTGACTGAGAGCCACCATACACAAAGCTTGATAAGTTTCTTGCAGAGTCTGTGTGCTTGGTTTTGCATTCCACAACTGGTCCCAGCAGAAAGAAACTTCTCAATCGTCAGACCAAGACCACTGGAGTGATGAGAAGGTAATTAGCCCCCTCTCTCCCCCGCACCTGAACACAACTACCTCTGCCACCAGACCTCTTGCAGCGACTAACCATTTGTGAGCCAGATTGGGCCAAAAGGATATGAGTGGGAAACTTCAAAACCTGCTCATATTTCTGAGGCTGTGAAAGGATTTGTATAACGCATTCAGATTTGATGGATTTTCCCATGTTCCATGTGGACAGCCGTTTTTTGTTGACATCTTCAAATAATGAGGTCCTTATGTGTAGGGTTTGTTTTTCAGCTGTGGTGCAGGGTTCTGTTTCTAGTTGTCAGGTAGGGATGCTGTGCAAACCATTCCATCGTCTGTTCCAGGCTTATGGAGAAGGACTGACTTGCTGGCTTCCAGGAACCACAGTAAGTACTTTGACTGTCGCCACAGTCAGGGAGGAAATATCAGCTTTAGAGCAGTGTCTATCATGATTTTACTAACATCTACCTTATTTATGAACAGCAATGATATATGAAGATTTTATGGTGCAGTGATATTTTCCAAGGAAAGCTTTACTAATGTAATTTTTTAAATTACCATAGCTATCAGTAAAAAGTGAAGACGAATGTACAACAAATGTAAGTTAGAGTTGAAGGAAAGATATTTAACTGCTTTGACCTGAAAGTGAAGTGAAAGTGAAGGTTTGTTTGTGTAATTTACCACTCAGACTAACATGAAAATAGACCATTGATTGCACTCTTTGTTCCCCGCTCTGCCAGTCTCAGCTGACAGGAAAAGACGCTTGTGCTTACATTTGATTTTTATTGTGTTACAGGTACTGAAATGGAACATATATTTTGGATTTTTTTTATTTTTTGCCAGATCTTTTCAGTGGGAGCTCAGTTCAATGGATACAACTGTGATTCCAACTTCCATAGTCGCTTCCCTGGTGAGAAACTGGAAGGAAAAAAAAGACGTTCATATTTTATTTGATAGAAATGACCAAATTACTTAAAGGAAATCACTGTATCATTGTAATTTTTTTAATACATTATTTTTATGTTACATGTTTTAGAATGTAGGAAACAATACATTCTTTTTACATTTCACAATCTAATGTGAATGGTGCAGTGAAGAAGATGGCTGTGGGTTTGATATGTGCAAAAATGTAATGTGCAAAACAAAATGCTAAGTATTTTTGATGTCTTTCAAAATGTGTGTGTGTGTCTTTCAGCTGAGCGGGACATCAGTGTGTACTGTGGGGTTCAAACTATCACTCTTAAGGTCAACTTTTGTCCAGTACTTTTCTCTGGCTACACTGATTCAGATTTGGCTCTAAATGGTCGTCATGGAGATGCACATTGTCGAGGATTTATTAATAACAACACATTTCCAACTGTTGTGATCTTTAGTATTAGCTTGGCAACATTGGAGTCATGTGGAAATGCCCTGGTGGTAAGTAGAATAATGTTTAACAGTCTAAATTTTGTACATAAGGTTATTTAGAATGTAAGCAACCAAGGCTGAAATAAAAATAAAACCCAAGAATAGAGCTGATTACATTTACACACCCCTTCATGTAAAGGAAAACAATTTCTTTTATCAATTTAATTTTTGTGAAACTGCATTATCATTAAGCTCACAGATTTATTTTGTATAAATGTGCTTTTCCTGATGATGTTTCCTTCAACATAGGTGTCCACAGCTCAGGGACCCAATGCCTATGGAAATCTCTCTCTGGTGCAAATTGGAAACATATCAGGTTATATCGATACCCCAGATCCACCTACTATCATCAGCTATCTCCCAGGTTTACTCTACAAATACAGTTGCAGTTATCCTCTAGAGTATCTGGTCAACAACACACAGCTGGCCTCGTAAGTCTCATGATCTGTGATTCACTTCTTCTAGAGGTCTTAGAAGAAGGCTAGAAGTTCAGGAATATTAAATGTTGTAGTCCATCTGACATTTCATATCACTTTTTATTAAATTGGCAAGCGTGAACTCAACTTACTTTACAGTAATATACTTAAGACCGTGTTGGACTCTGTATATTGGAATACAATTAGAGGTGCACCCAAATAGCGACTGCAAAATGTTAATACTAGTTTTAAGAAATTAAATAACTGAATTACTGTACACATTATGTCAAAAGTAGTTATCGAAAACTCAATAAGATGGAAAAACTATGATGTTTGCATCAATATAGTTGGTTTTAGTTTTATGATTAAGTATTTTGTTTTCTTTCACTAAAGGTCATCAGCTGCAATCTCAGTGAAAGAAAGCAATGGTACATTCATCAGCACGCTGAATCTGCTGCTTTACAATGTAAGTTCAAATAGTTTTTCACAATATGGTCAACACTTTTCTTGTGTCACATACTTTTTGCGAGAGTTCACATTGATGCGTGACAAGACACAAGTTTCCTAAAACTTTTTCTGCATCTATACATGGTTTGTTACCCTTGATTTTATTTTTGACAACTCAACTCTCAGATTAAACTGAACAATTAAGAATAAGTGATGGAGGTGACGGTTTTTGCTAGGTGTGTTTGAACAAAACAAATGACAGGAAGAAGATCTGAATGTGATTGTTCTTTCTTCATAGGACTCATCATACATTCAGCAGCTGTCCATTCCTGTAGCAGGACTGACCCTGAAGACACGAGTGTTTGCAGCTGTCAAAGCCACCAACCTGGACAGGAGGTACTCACATGTCAACCAGACATGAAAACAACTGTTCATTTTTGATTTCCCACTAGTGTTAATGGATTTTTTTTTTCTTTTGCACAGTTAGTCTCCCTCTTATGTGATGAATTTTATTACAATATTTTCTCCCTGAAGGTTGATTTGTTGTTGTTGACACCATCACCATAGTGGTGCCATCAACAAATTTAACAATGTTAATGTTTACTGTTGTTAAAGCAGAGCAGAAGAAGGGACTAAAGACAGTTTGTGCCAATATTTAAGTATAAGAGTGGAGGAGATCTGGTTCCCCAACCTTTTATTGCTTGGGAAGTCCAGTATTGGGGTACACAGTGAACTACTGAGGGCCATGGTACTGCTTTAAATTCAGAATTATTATTACTGTTGTTCAGTAATGTTAATAGTATTAATAAATAAATAATACAGGTGGCAGAGGGTTGAATGGAGAGCTTTACATACACTGTAAAAAAAAAAAAAAAGTCTAATTTATGGTGGTTGTGGTTCTGCAGTTGCCAGAATCTTGCCATATAAATTTGGCAAAATCTGCAACCTCAGGTGCAGGTATTTTACTGTAAATTAGAGACAATTTTTAGGGTGTGTGGCATTCTCTATTAACCTGTTTCCTCTGAATGTAAACCAATGTGGATCAAGGGGAACAGAAATAGACTTTTTGTTCTGACCGAGGGGCCACTATCAACTCCTAGAAATATATATATATATATATATATATATATATATATTATATATATATATATATATATATATAAAGCTGCTAAAGCTGCTTGTTTCCATGGTATGTAAGCTGTATTTTCAAACAACTAGTTTGTAATTTGGATACACTTTGAAAGAGTTTTGTCTGCATTCACAATGATATATGTTTGAATGAATGTCTAGACATGACTACTTGTTGATTAATTTCAAGTTTGAAAGTGATCAGCTCGACTTATGGTACAGGTATATTTGACAAAGACAGCATTGTTCCAGCAATCAGTGGCTTATTTTCTCTGTTACTAACAGATAAGAAAATTCATTGCATTTCCTCCCATCTCTTAGTCAAAAAAGAAAAAAAAGTCCATGGAGGACTCGTACTCGGATGAAAATAAATGCCAGAAATAAAATCTCAGCTTCTTAAATGTATTAAAAACACTTCTATAAGAAGATCAAATATGATTTTAGTTTTGAAAAATTGTGACATCCCTATGTTTTATGATCAATAATAATTCATTAGTACTCCTTTCCATCCCTCACTAACACAAACATTACTTCAGCATGAAGTCAAATAAATAATATTTTACTATTAAACAGATGGAACGTTCTAATGGACTACTGTTACACTACACCCTCTGGGAATCCGAATGATGAGCTGCGCTATGACCTTTTCTTTAGGTAACTTAAAGTATGAAAAGAAATGTTTTGATACAGTTCATTTGATAATTTTAACTTGCCTCTTTTATAATTATCTTTTATAACGTTTTGTTTCCTGAGCCAGCTGTGATAAGGACCCACAGACCACTGTCCTTGAGAATGGAAAAAGCCAAATGGGTCGCTTTGCCTTTGAAGTATTCCGCTTTGTCAAGCACAAGAATCAGAAGATGTCCACTGTTTTTCTGCACTGTGTTACCAAGCTATGTCGAGCAGATGACTGTCCAATGCTCATGCCAGTGAGACAAACAAAAAGCACATATGCACTGACACATTGGAAGAGTTTTTAACAAAGTGTAGTTACAGATTTTTTAAAAAGGAAAAAGATATGAGTGGGAACCTTTTCAGCATCCAACACATTCATCTGATGTTTAGCATTAGTCTCCAACTCTGGTCCTCAGTGTGCACTGTTGGGATGTGTCAGATATTCATTAGCCTAAATAGCTTTAACTCAAAAGGACTCATTAAGAGAATGTTGAAGAACTGTACTTAAGTTTATATGAGGTTGAATGAAGCAGTTCCACACGATACAAACAGTGGCAGAGTTCAACAGTACTTTCTATTTAATTGGTCTCATATAAAACTGAGCCAAAGCAAAATTATTAGCATATTTATAGACATTTATGGATTCATTACAAGTGTTTGAAGACTATTTCCTGTGATTTTGATGTTATGTAGCTTTATGTTATGAAAACTAAAGTTTAATCAGAAATACTTTTATAACAAATTTATGTCAGATCATGATTTTGAGGTTAATGTCAAGTTGTCATAAGGAAGACATTTTGAATAATGTCAAGTTTGTATTAAAAGTGTCATGATTTACCAAATGACTTTATGACAACAATCATAAATATTCATGAAGACTTACAAATGTTTATGACAGGTGTTATGTCATATTTATGATGGTGTCTTGACAGTCCTATTTACAACAAGTTAAATAAAGTGTTACCAAAAGGACCAATACTCCCTTTGAAATACACAGAAGTTGCTGTGAACTTTAAATTTTATGAATACACATCATGGAAAGCCCTATATTTATGTTAAGATGTAATTGGGATTCCTGATTATAGAGCCAACAAATTATTTTATGTTTTCTATTTTCTGATATAGAAAAAACATTTAACTTCACTACCTTTAAAACTTAAAAAAGAAAAAAAAAATTGCAAAATTCAGCCAACTGATGAAAATTATAATCCTAACATTACAACTGCAAAGAAAACTGAGTAGGCATGTACCTATTGCAGTTTTCTGGCCAATCGCCGATTACCAATCTTTTAAAAAGCCTAACATACCGATTCCGATTTTGGCCGATACCAATTTTTTGTCTGAAATGTTGCTCAATATACAAAGAAAATTGCTGAATTGGCAAAAATGGGGTGACTATTGTTAACTGTAAATATGCAGACATGACCTGGTCGGCCAGTTTGTCAGTGAAACGTCTCTCACGGGAGAAAAGACAAGCACAGTGGTTGATTTTTAGACCTTTGCCGAGGTTGATACATCGATGGATAAGATTGGGTCCACGTGTAAAAATCAGCTGATTACCGATATTCCAAAATTAAGGAAATCAGTACCGATAAATTAGGTGGCCAATAAATCAGTGCACTCCTAGAAATGAGGGGAAAGGTTGCGGTTTCAGCTTCCAAGCATCCATCTGTTTGAAGCTCCTGATGGGACTGCTTCATGTAACGAAGCACAAAACATAAAAAACAGTGGCTGTCTTTACAAAGAGAACATATTTTCTCATTATCAAACCATAGTTGCTGAATCATATTAAATTTGAATTCAAAAATACTTCAATGATTGCAAAGGGAAATTAAATTAATTAATTGAACCACATTTACCATAGCTATTTGTCTTAGTGACCACAGTGAGTGAATTTTTTTATGTGCTGTTTGTCAGATCTGTGGCAGCAAGAAAAAGAGAGCTATTTCAGAAGGAAAACAATCAAGCAAGTCATCAGGAAATGCTGTTCTGACTGCGGGGCCCATCATCACTCAAAGTGGTACAGACTACTCTTCATCCTCAATAATTTTAGCAATCAACCTGTTCTTCTTCGCGAAGAAGGAACTCACAAATAAAAACACAAAGGCTTGTTTTAAACAGTGCACTTTAATGTGATTTCAACTAACTGGAACAAAGTTCATTGAAGATGTATCTGTTCCAGATAATCTAATGACAGTAGTCTTCCTTATGCCTTGGGCCTCTCTTACAGCATTGCTCATTTGTGCAAGTGGTACTCCCAGAAAATTTAGAAAAAGTGGTCAAAAGGTGATGTCTGAAAATCTTTAAACCATATTTAAAGCAAAATACATGAATATAAATAATTTTATGGTTATGGATAGTCTGCAAATTTGAAGTTGCTGCCACGTCACTAAAGAAGAAATCTCATTGTTTTGGACTGTATGTATGTCTAGGTTTTATGGATGAATCTAACTGTTAATAAGCACCGTTAAAGCAGCATTTTGAGGCAAAATGCAGTTGAGCCAAAGGGCTCATGCTATGGTTATAACTACTGAGACACTTTAGGGTTTCAATTAAAAGTATATACCTTGTCTAAAAATGTTGTTAGTGTAGCTTCACTGCTTGAATGTAATTACCTATTATTTTTTTATTCACAGATCAAACACCAAGTAATAATTCTCAGCTGGGTAAGCACTGCAATTTGTGTTATTGCTTTGACTGAAATAAACTGTTTAATAGGTTTTAACTTGAAGATTATTTTCTGACACATTTAGAAAATAAAATCAACTAAATGTTTACAAGAATGATGTACATTATGAAACAAAGAGGACCATAAGATATAACTTACTGTGGTATGTACATACATACATATGCATGTATGTATGTATGTATGTATGTATGTATGTATGTATGTATGTATGTATGTATGTATGTATGTATGTATGTATGTATGTATGTATGTATGTATGTATGTATGTATGTATGTAATTTCATTTACATACATGTCTCACTCCCAAGCAGATTCTAAAAATGTTACTTTTAACCCTACTGCAGAGTCATTTCAATTCATTATGGGGTCTTGAACTGATTTCCCAGAAATCTAATTATACTTTTTGAAAAATCAAATAAAAATCTTGCCAGTGGCCCATTTGGTTGTTTTATAACAGAATTAAAATGGAAGGCATCAACAGTTGAAAATACTATTGAAGATTCCCTTGTCTACTGGTTTTAAAAGGGTGGAGAATGGCTTGTATATAATCTACTGTTGTTTTACACATGCATTATACTAGAAAATCATCATGCTGATGTTTTAGGAAGAGCAAGTACAGAATGTGTGCATGAAATATGAAAAGGGTTAACAACTTCTTTGTTTCTTTCCACTGCTGCAGCTCTTCTGAATGCTCCAGAGTTTCACATGGACACAGTGACCAGCATACTCATCTCAGGAGTGATCATTCTGAGTGTTATAAGCATTTGCTTCTTCCTCTTCTCCCTAGTGCTCCCAAAAGGCAGGAGTTCTCCTGTCACTACTGTGTCTGGTGTCCGAAACACGGCCTTCAATTGAACTCTGGAACTCGGCTGAGTGATGGTAGATAAGCCAAAACTCAGCAAGTGGACACAAGAGACAAGATACTTTTTCATGTAGTTTTCTACAAGAATAATACAAATGTTAATTTAGAAAACTGTTATGCCTGAATATGAGCATTAATTTAGATATAACTTTGTATATATCATATTTGCAGAAAATTTAATACACTGGATGACTGTATATTTTATCAAACATCAAACTATACACGTGTATATATATATATATATATATATATATATATATATATATATATACAGAAGCATATAGATTTGCAGACATGTGAAAATAAGGGCAAATTTACAGTACAGCATACAAACATAGACTTCATAGGCTATGTCAATCCAAAAGAGAAAATTTAATTCAGATTCAATTTCATATGATGTTGGTCTGCACATGTAAAACCTAACTAAGTTAGAGCTTTAAAAATAAAATAATGGACAAAAATATAAATGATAAAAAAAAGATGATGGTTCCGTTTTAAATGTATGTAACAAAACGATAAGGTGTGGGTAGAATGAGATAAAATACATTTTATGTAATTTTTTAAAAACTAATTTTTCCTTCATTTCTTTTAAAATCTGTTTACATTCCCTTAAAATGTGTAAGCCTTGTTGTAGCCATAAGCCAATCTAGTTTTATTTTTAAGTGTAAAAGCATCCAATTAATTGTGCATGTTATTCTCAAAATTGTTTATAAAATATTGACTGCTTATGCTGGTAAGGTACAAACTGCCCATTGTGCATGTTACATATGTTGCACTGACTAACTAAAACTTGCTGAGTGTTATATTTCAAATCAGAAAAATAACTGAATTGGATCAACAAAAGATTCAGTTCTGAAAAACTTAGAATCAAATAGAAGATTTAACAAGTCATTTTTTATTCTTATTACTTTACAGTTTTTGATTCTATGTCCCCAGCGGAAAAATTAAAAATTTGTGACGCCATATTCCTTTATCATCTCAATGATGCAACAAGAGGGGTCCAGAGCTATGAATGCTGGGAGATGCAGTTTGATCGGTTTGCTTCAGAAGTCCTTTGGAAGGCCACCAAGATGATTGGAGATCGGCACCACACCCTTCACAGCCCCACTAGGAATGAGTGTGTGTGTGTGTATGACGGATGGATGGATGGAAGTCCACCAATACAAAGCTAAAAATTTAACAAATTTGCAGTCAGAAAGGAAATTTTGTTTCATCTAATTACACCAGATCCACACACACAATAACTTACTATAACTCCAGCTCAGCATAGCCAAGTCATTAAATATAGAATTTTAAAAAAGTAAAATTAAATATCAAAACCTCCTTTGTGTTCCTTTTTTAGATTAGCTGCAAGTTCTTAGAGAACACTTCCATATTCATATAATGCATTGAGATATTTGTCGCATAGAAATAATGAAAGGAGTCAATAAATTGCATACTTCTTCTCTGATGACTTTGAAGAAGTATTCAATCTTCTTCAAAGTCAGAATGAGACTTCTGACTTTGAAGTCTTCTTCTTACTTCAAAGTTCAACAAGTGAACTGACCAACATGTGGTCTCCAGCATGATTTATTGTGACTCCAAAACAATTAGTGGAAAGTATTACTAATGTATCAAATGAGCTTTTCAAAAATAATTACTGATGATTTAGTAATCATCAGTAATTATCAATTTCCCGTGAGCTGATGAAAATGAAAGCTGGTCTATTAAATTCAGTGTTTCTTCAGTAGTCTAGGGTGTAGTTTTAGAGGAGCAGTCACATCATAAGAAAAAAGCTTCAAATGAATTACAGGTTGGAGAGACAAGAGACAAATCACAGAACTCAGGCTCCTGAAACACTTTTCTAAAATAACACCTGTCCACTTTGCCATCGCTGTGCCCCTTATAAAAGCATAAATGAAGTTATAACATTTTATAGTGAGATTTGTGTTTGATACATTTTGAGTCTGAAACAACAGAAAACTTGCGTCATTGGCTCATATTACTGAAGTGAATTCATACTTATTTAAATCTTTAAATATGCACTCAAACAGAAAGATGGATGTGTGTGTGTGTGTGTGTGTGTGTGTGTGTGTGTGTGTGTGTGTGTGTGTGTGTGTGTGTGTGTGTGTGTGTGTGTGTGTGTGTGTGTGTGTCAGTGTGCAGTGGCTCTCTGTACCTTTAGCGGTAGAGGGAATTACTACGCCCTGTCCAGAGCACAGCACCACCTTCTGGACGCTAATGAAAATGAACCAGATATTTTTCAGAGAGCAGAGAAACGAAAGAGGACAGAAAAGATAAGAGCTCTTGGAAAAACAGATCATGTGTTAAGTTTTGAGATTTCTTCAATGCAATATTGATATATCTGTTAACATTTCTAACCATGACCAAAATGACGCATCAACAACTTTACAGCTGGTCTAAGTTGCTGTAGATAAATTTGGGTTCATTAAACAATATGTAAAAATAAATGTTTTCATTCAAACTTGATGAGTTTGCCCTTTGATCTACTGAGGCTGTGACATCAATTTGTGACATCACGCTTTTCTGCATTACATCACAACTCTGCATTCTTGAATCTAAGTTCATCACAAGACACATTTAGTCAGTGAAGAGTTCAAACGTTCCAGGGTTAGGGTTAGGGTTTTTATGAGGCCAGGATGAAGGCCTCATAAAAGTTGGCGGTTGCCTCAAACATGCTTCATTGGATGCATTATCCAAGAATCCAGTCATTCTTCCAAGCAAATATCATGTGTCAAAGTTGCTTTTCTTCCACTATCATGCCACGGTTGTGCATCAAGGAAGGCAGTTCACAGAAAGTGCAGTTAGGCAAGCATTAATATGATGCAACAAACAGACCAAGGTGAAAAATTCTGTTTACCTGTCTTAGTCATGCTAACTAGCTTTAGCATTCATGACAGGCTGACCTGGAGAAGCATGGTGAAGCATATATATATATATATATATATATATATATATATATATATATATATATATATATATATATATATATATATATATGTACTGCTCAAAAAAAATAAAGGGAACACTCAAACAACACAATATAACTTCAAGTACATCAAACTTGTGTGAAATCAAACTGTCCACTTAGGAAGCAACACTGATTGACAATCAATAATGATTTTGTTGTCAGCACATTCAACTTTGTACAGGACAAAGTATTCAATAAGAATATTTCATTCATTCAGATCTAGGATGTTATGTGAGTGTTCCCTTTATTTTTTTTGAGCAGTGTATATAAGCATATATATATATATATATATATAAATAATAAAAAATTCCCTTCTCACCCACCGCGGGTGGTTCTTATCCTCTGAGCTTGGGTCCTCTACCAGAGGCCTGGGAGCTTGAGGGTCCTGCGCAGTATCTTGGCTGTGCCAAGGACTGCACATTTCTGGACTGAGATGTCTGATGTTGTTCCTGGGATCTGTTGTAGCCATTGCTCCAGTTTGGGGGTGACTGCCCCGAGGGCCCCGATGACCACAGGCACCACTGTGGTCTTCACCTTCCAGGCCCTCTCCAGTTCCTCCCTAAGGCCCTGGTATTTCTCCAGTTTCTCGTGCTCCTTTTTCCTGATGTTGCAATCACTTGGTATTGCTACATCTACCACAACGGCTTTCCTCTGTTGTTTGTCCACTACGACAATGTCTGGTTGGTTCGCCATTACCATTCTGTCTGTCTGGATCTGGAAGTCCCACAGGATCTTAGCTCTGGCATTCTCCACCACCTTTGGGGGTGTTTCCCACTTTGATCTCGGGGTTTCCAGTCCATATTCTACACAGATGTTTCTGTACACTATGCCTGCCACTTGGTTATGTCGTTAACCTCCGTTCCCTGTTGTCTGAGACATTCACTGAGCACATTGTCTGTTGAGGCTTTGTCCCTGATGTATTTATGGATCTTAGTTGTTTCGTCCTGGACAGTGGTTCTCACACTCACTAGTCCTCTGCCTCCTTCCTTGTGGCTTGTGTACAGTCTCAGGGTGCTGGATTTGGGATGGAACCCTCCATGCATTGTTAGTAGCTTTCTAGTCTTTATATCTGTGGCTTTTATCTCCTCCTTTGGCCAGCTAATTATTCCAGCAGGGTATCTGATTACTGGCAGGGCATAGCTGTTTATCGCACGGATTTTGTTCTTGCCATTGAGCCGGCTTCTCAGGACTTGCCTTATTCGTTGGAGGTATTTAGCCGTGGCTCCTTTCCTTGTGGCCTCATCGAGGTTGCCATTTGCTTGTGGTATACCTAGGTACTTGTAACTGTCCTCTATGTCTGCTATTGTTCCTTCTGGGAGTGAGACCCCTTCTGTGCGGATCACCTTCCCCCTCTTTGTGACCAGCCGACCACACTTCTCTAGTCCGAATGACATCCCAATGTCCGTGCTGTAGATCCTGGTACGGACATTGGGATGTCCGTACCACATATATACCCCCCTCCTTGGTATATATGTGGCATATACCAAGGAGATATAATATATATATATATATATATATTTTTTTTTTTTTGTTTGTTTTGTTTTGTTGTTGTTTTTTTTGTTTTGTTTTAAAGTTACATTACATACTGTAGCTAAAATCCATTTTCTGGGTCGAAACCAGAATCCGCCAGAAGTAGCCAAGTCAGACCTGTAAGCTACACGCCACGCAGCAAAATACTTACAGACTGTTGCATTGTGGGTTTTATCCCACAAACCCGTGTTCCTCGACAACGCCTCTCCTCCAGACTTTAGTAACAAGGTCAGAAGTCACTGGAGGACATGAGTTAACACATTGTGGGCCTGTCAGTCCAACACCTCTGAATAACTTTACACATCCGACTTCCAACTGCACCATGACGCAGAGGCATTTTATCACTGCAAACTGCCCAGGAGGGTATGTTCGCCTGTGTGTGTGTGTGCGTGCGTGTGTGTGTGCGCGTGTGTGTGTGTGTGCGTGCGTGCGTGCGTGCGCGCGCGCGTGTGTGGGTGTGTGACAGAGATTATCATTCTTCGACTCGATAAATCACTTTTAAACACTGCTCAAATGAAGAAAAGTGCTGTTTATTTAGGGTAATTGACACTGAATATAAAGTACAAAACAGAATACAACATATGCATAACTTATTCAAAAATATACCCAGGTTTGGTTAAAAACATACAAAATGTCCATTCCACTTCAACAGTGACAGGTAAGTTAGTGTTGTTCTAACACTGACTTACCTCTTGATACTAACATTTGCAGTAGAAAATACATTCAAATACCTTTTCATAGTGATATGGGAAGATAATCATCTCTATTTTCAAAGGGTCAAAGTGGATTTCAACTATCAACTTCCAATTCACTGGAACTTCTTCTACAAAACACATGTAAATGCATTTGGGTGTACTGAGCTATTTGTGCTCCCACTTCATTATGTTAAACTCATACAAACTGAAAGATCTGATTCCAAATTTAATATTTGTAAGAGTTTGACACAATTGTGCCCAGCTGTGATGTTTTTCCTTTTTGAGAACTACATTTTGTGACATTATTGTTTAGTCTAATATGTGCTGGTTACATATTATGTGGCACCTTCACTAAGTTGTAGCAGTGTAGTTGTCTTAGTGCTGCTGTGTTGGATTTGTCGCCAACAGTGGAATGACTGACTGCAAATTTAAAAGTGCTTTTGTGATGTAAATTTTAACACAAAGCCAAACATTCCGAACAAAACCTAAACTTTCCACTATGACTGCTGCAAAGAAATGAAAATTTTATTATTCTAACCTTACAGTTCCAAATATGTTCTTAAATTATTTTTGTCTTGTATTTTGGAAAACTGTTTTCAGGCCTTGCCTCTTTTGTAACTTTCTAACCTCCTTTGAAAAATACATTTAATGCAAGTTAAGGTGAAAAACATAATTTTTACCCCCAAAGATTCAAAATACAAAAATCAGGGCACATTCACAATGAATACTGTGTGCTGTCTGAGAATAAAATTTGTTCATAAGAGTTCTCTGTCATGCAGCCCACAGACTTGGTTTTATGAAAGGGTGATCATATGACAGAGTTATGTGAAAGTAATGTTGAAATGAATGTTTTTGAACAAAACATTTTAACGTCAGGCAACAACTGAGTGACTGAAGGAACATGTATTCAAGTTGTGTTTATTTATTAAGCAAAAAAGCTTTTCAAATCAAAATAACACTCTGAAATAGTAAAGTGTTTTGCCACATTACACATCAAGGCCCGACTCTTGTCAGACCTGTAGAATTAGAAAATCACCTAAATAAAACATTCTGGCAATAAGCACCAGGTGGATATAAATAATAAACACATACTATTTTCTAACTTGCCCCAAATTCCAGGAAGTCAGCAAACAGTCATTGGTATATATCAGTTTGGAAGATCTTACAAATGCCTTTCTAAGACTTTGAGACTCTACTAAACTACAGCTGGAGCTATTAATGACTAATTCAGAGAATATGGAACAACCAGGAAACACTATAAAGAATGATATAGCTGCATCTCTAGTTATGCTTATCAGAACTGACAAAGCATTAAAAAAGCAACATCCCTCCAATGAAACAAGGTGATGTGATGGTCTGGGGATGCTTTCTTATTTCACCTGACTCACAATATTTTACGGTGCTCTTTAACAGAAAAACCTTTAGAGGAATGTTATTAAAATGAAGGCTTTTAAATGATCTAGCCAACTATGAAGTGAAATCAACTCAGGTGGTTGGGAATTACTATAAGCATGCTAATTTTGCTCTAAATTGTACAACTTGACTAAATTAAAACCTTTATAGAAAAAAATAAGGGGTGGCCAAAGTTCTTCTTCAGAGATTTAAAGATTTATTACCAGTTACTGGAATTGCTGATGGCAGTTTTTGTAGCCAAAGGTGCAACAGCTGTGATACCTTCCTCTCCTGCTAATAACTTACTTTCATAAAAATGAAAAACAATCCTACATTAGCTCATCTGTTTGTTTTTTGTGTCTCTGCTGTGTCTTCTCAAACTCCCAGTGGGTTGTGGCAGAGGGTCGTTTGGACTAAGCCAAGTTTTGCTGGAGGTTTCTTCTTATTAAAGTTCTTCCACTCCACTGTTGCTACATTCATGCTCAGTATAAGGGATTGCTGTTAAATCATCATCACAGTACATGTGATTGTTGCCACATGCTGGTCCAGGAAGAGTTAATACTGCAAGTCAATGACTTGATGTAATCTGCAGTGTTTTATTATATAGAAACTTTTTAAACTTCAGTGAATAACTATTTAAGCATACAGTACTGTTTGATACTTAGGATCAGTTGGAATGTATTTGTGATTAAATTGAAAAGAGATTTTGTAAAGTGCCTTGAGATGACATTTATTGTGAATTTGTGCTATATAAATAAAACTCAATTCAATTCAATTCAATTCAATTCAATTCAATTCAAATGAAATGAATTGAATTGTGGGCTGTGGTGTGGTTGGTAGCAACTAGAAGGTCCTGGTTTTGTGTCCCAACCTGTTGGTGTTTCTGAATGGAGTTTGTAGAAGCTCTTTATCTTGTTAAAGGCAGTAATGATTTTGCATTTATTCAGTGTATTTTATGTGATAATAAAATTAAGCCTTAAATGTACTGTAACTATATTTCCCAGCACTGGATATGCATATGCATTCTATAAGCTTTTAGTGCTCAGGTTCAAATCTCATCTTCCAATTGGCTGACAGTAAATGGTCTTGCTTGAAAACAAATTGCATTTTAAGGTTAGAGAGGGCAACATGGTGTGGTAATAAAATTATCTGATTAACTTTTCTTTTTTAATTAATGCAAACTGGAATGTATGTATGCATGTATGAATGTGAACATTGCAAAATGACAGGCTGATTTAATTGAATCAAGATACACATACTAATATTTAGAGAAGGTTAAAAGGCTGAACTTCTAAGTCATTTATGATTTGTCATGTTTGTAGCTTTTTAAATTTGTGGTTTTAAGTTAGAGACAACAGACAGAAAGTAAACCTCTGTATGTGAAGGGTTTGTTAAACACTAGTTGATATCAGTCCTGACTGCATATGTATCTCTAATGTCTAAGATATACAAAAACACACACACAAACGTACGGCCAAATGCCTTAAAATAAAGCACAAAGCAGATGTGGTAATCTGTAGAATAAATATTGCAAACAACAGTATATACAATTGGTCCGATGCAATTTGTCTGGATAATTGTTTTAATATTTGAAATGGTTACTTAACCTTGAAAAAGCGATGCTCTTTCATCGCTATCTTTTCAGAAAGCTGAACAAAACCAGTGGTGTTTGTTGGAAAACTTTATAAAGTCTGTTAGATGTGCTAAAAACACTTGGTACTACAGTTAGTAATACAGTGACTGTATTGTGACTGTAGTAATACAGTCACTAATAATTAAACACAAAAGTGTTTAACAAATAGAACACTTTAACTCAGATACAGATATCCCAAATGAAATGTATCTGAGTTTGGATACATAGTTATTGTCTAACTATGTACATTTTTTAAAAGCAAAGTGTATATTTAATTCCCTACTACTTTCAAGAATACATTACAACAGAAACCAGTGGAAAAAATATAACCTGTGAAATTGCTTCAGGCCCATTTTTGATGCAGAGTTGTACCCCTTGTAATCTTGTTCTTTCTTCAGTCAGGCTAAACTTATAGAATGAAAGGATATAGGATGAAAAGATAAATCAAAATGTCTCAGGACTGAGATGTAGCTCTGACTGTGCAGGATGATTAAGAGTTCTTGTGATGAAGCTGCCATTCAATCACTTACGCATACTTTTTTATTTCTTGAAGCCATGGTTTCATATGAGGATCTCAACGATGTCTGTGTCTAACTCTTGCTGGACTGCTGGAGCTGACGGGAGAGCTTGTTGCTGTGAATGGGACTGCACAAGGAACCTCCGTTCAAAGGTGCTGCTGTGAAACACTGGAACTTCTACACAAAGATGACAAATAACAAAAACACATGTAAACGTCAGACAAAGGTTTTAAGATGAACAATGAAAGTGAAGTTAACCCTGATCTTTCTTTGGTTTGATGCACAACTTTTATTGTTCATCTATTTTGCCTCAGTCCTTTACTTGCTTCTCCCATATAGTTTTAAATATTGCACACAAGTAATAATACCTTTGTATCCAGAAAAACATAGATAATATTTCAACAAGGTATGTGAAAATATTGACTGAACATTATGAATAGAACAAGATCTGTAAGTGGCCATTCAAAATTCTAAAATAAAACTAAATAACTAAAATTTATGTAATGAGTTCATTGAGAAGAACTCTGTTTGAAACACAGTTCTACAAAAAAAATTGTAAAATTAATTTGAAAGAGCTGATGATTTTATAATCCTACAAGCTAGCATGTGAGCTGACCTGCTAAGCGATCTGGGATGTAGACTGGGCTCGGGCTTGATAGGCGGGCAGGCAGGGTCATACTCTGCAGGACTGAAGGGCTGGGCTTGCTGGCTTCTTGGCCTTGACCCTTGTCAGTCTGTGTGCAGCTGTCCCGGCTGCCTGTCTTTGAGTGACCTGTAGTCATCGGGGTGGTAGAAAGTACGGGGGAAGGGGATGACGAGATGGATTCTGTCCGCAGAGACTCTGTGCGACACTCTGGACCCAGCAGAACTCCTACACAACCATAAAAAAACTGAAAAACTTCTTGAAGAATTAACATCTGATTTTAGTCCCACCCTCCTCTAACTCTCATTTGTTTTAGTCCAACTTACCTAATGAACCACAGTCTGCTTTAGGAAATAAATTACTCTTCATAGAAGCATTTTGTCATTATTCAGACTGTTTCCACTTCAAAGTTCTAGACATCAGACATCAGTCTAGAACTTTGAAGTGGAAACTTAAAGGAAATACATTGGAATCAGTTTTTTAAACATTTCAACAATAAAATGACATTCTGTTCTTGCAGCCCAAGTTTGGGAGTTTCTTTTTGATGAGTACACTCAGAGCAACAGTTACTTAACTGTCCAGGATTATGACCACTATACCAACCTGAAATTATTACTTCCTGTCCAGGAGACTAAACTGTACCAACCCAGGAGATCCTGCCTTCTGTAGAAGGTATACTTCAACTAAATATAAAGTGTATGGCACAACTTCTCCGATTGGAGAATAGTTAGCTCTTGACACAGGGCGATGTGTGATGCTTTGCATATTGCTTATCTAACTTACTGACAGAAAATGTTTCTCTCTTTTGTTTTATCATTGAGCTGAGCTAATGGCTCGCACATGGAGGGAGCCACCTTAGTTTCTTATGAGAAAGAGAATAAAAAGCTACTATATATGAATACATTATAACATTAACCTGTGGAAGAAATATAATAACTTCTGAAATGGTTTCAGGCCCATTTCCCAATCAATCTTTGCACTATCAGAGACCGATGGGAACTTCCCAAGATCACTGTGAAGTTTCTACTCCAGAAAAACAATTGGTCTTTGTGGTCTTGAGAAAAACAACATATTTATGTTCTTGTGGAGTATGCAAATGCACTTAAAACAACAGAGATGTTAATTCCTAAAATGTTAAGTCAGAACTGCTGATCTTGACTGCATAATATTAATGCCTTTTTGGAGTATTTATGACCACTGTGATGTAGTGGTTTGCAATTTATTTATAGTATTGACACAGAAACAAATGTATTTAGTGTTCTCCTAAATAATGTCATTTAATAACTTGTTTATATTATTCTTTTTATTCTCAGTCCTTTGAAAATTGATGAGGCTATAGCAGTTAATTTCATTTCCAATTTAAAGCTCAAGTTTCACCTGTAGTAAGTTAGAAGAAAAAGAACAGCATGTTTATACCGAGGCTTCCCTTCCAGCTGGCATCCTTGCGTTCCTCAGTGATCGGTGAGCTGCTAAGCCCAAGGTTGTGCGAAAGCAGTCCTGAACCACCTGGACCAGTGTTGGAGATGGACATCAAGGATTTAGAAGGACGCATTGCAGATGGTGCATCAGACTTCATGGGTTCCTTCCTAGAGCGCTGATGAAGAACCTTTATCATGGCATCTTTCTCAATGATCTGGGCATGAAGATTCTTAATCCTGCAGTAATGAGGAATTAACTTTGAATTAGATCAGGATGCAGAGACCATACAGCTGCAAAGTTAGTCCAGAATGGCACTAACTTTGCCACCCCCCCCCAAAAAAAACCAACAACAAAAAAAGAGAACTCTACCACACTAATAATATGATTGTTCACAATCAGGAGAATTTACAATTCACAGTGTGCCTCATCTAGATTGTTTTTTAATGCTTCATCAAATTCCTTTTCAGAAATGATACTCCATGAGCAAACCTTGTCCTTCTGACTACTCTGACTCGGGATACATGCAAAACTCAATGCAGACCAGTTAATCTGACTTCATACCTCCATCAGTTCAGTTGTTAAATTTTAGGGGGAAAAATTAGCTCAGCTCAGCAACTGAGAGTCTGGGTAAAGCGATGCGTAGAGCTAATATGCTATTCTTTAGCTATGTGCTCATCCAGGAGTGATCAATGATCTGCTAGGTTTCCTTAAAGCGAAACCTTTTAAACTAATATGACTAATTATCTGAGCTCAATGTACTGTTTGATAACTAGGATCAATTGGAATTGATGGTTGAATTAAAATCACTTTTTTTGTAAAGTGCCTTGAGACAACATTTGTTGTGAATTGGCAATATACAAATAAACTGAATTGATCATGACATAATATCAAAGTTGTCCTTTTTGTTTTCTATTTTAAATAATTTGCTTTTAATTTCATGTCTTATATTTTTGTAAGATGATCATGTGGATAATCATGTGATCATGTGAAAATTGATTATCATCATTAGCTGTTGCTGAAAACAAACTCAAGCAAGGGTTGTCGCCATGGTTATTCAGACAGCTGATGGGAGCGTTCTGAAGATTTATGCTAATTTGCAGCTAATCTCGAATTAGGATTTATAAAAGGCAACGTGTGTCTGCACACAATTTCATAAATTAGAATTGTTATGGTAAGTTTCAGTAATTCTGCCTCCTGAAAACTTTCGGTACAAAAACTACACACTTTTCTCTGAATGAAGATTCAGATTTCATCTTTTTAACAGCATCTAACATGGCATTTCCCACAGCAATCAACATCTTGCACCATGTGGCGAAAACAACTTATGAGGCATTATTATGGATATTTTTGGACTGAGAGGCAGACAACTTAAATACTGAGCTCAATGTAGCTCAATATCTGATGGGCCAATGACTCACATGGATGTGACTTCAATGGCCCTATAAGCTGAAATTGTTCTGACTTGAAGATGTAAGCTTGTTACTCTCTACCATGATCAGTACAGAATGAGCTGCATGAAGTTTCTTCAAAAAACAAGAGAAGTCCAGTTATCTTCTATTTTAAACACATTTTAAAGCCCAGAATGAATTTACATGTGCTGTATATTTGTTAACCAACCTGCTCTCCATATCGAGACAGCGGCGATTGGCCATTAGGATCTCTTCTTCTTCCTTCTGAATTCGAGCTTCAACAGAAGTATCATAGCTGTTGCTCGGAGAATGGCTTATCCCTGCTGCAGATGTATCCCTACAGCACAAGTGACAAATTTTCAAAAACGAGCATAAGGTAATGATCTTGACCAGAGGTCTTTTTCTCAAGTTCTCAAGGCACATTGTGCTGCAGCTTTTTTAACACATTTGAATCAAATGGCTGAATTACCTTTCAGTATGTAGTCAAGTTAAGAAGACTCCTGCTGGTGACTTAATTTTTTGACACAAGTGTGCTGAAGCAGAAACACATATAAACGTTGCAGTGCACCGGTACTCAAGGACTGGAGTTGAAGACCTCTGATGTAGATTGAACTCGACTGATCATTTGGTTTAATTAGTTTGTTTATTGTATTTCTTACTTACAGATGTATACAACAATAAAACAGTAAGTGAGAAGCTTCCTTTCATTTGCAAACTAATGCACAGTAAACAGATTCAATGTTCAAATGCTTGTTCTATGAACGTGTCCATAAAAAAACAAAGTCTGGACACAAAGCTGGTAAAAAAATCCAGTGCTGGTTTCAGAAGTCTGCATATCAGAGAGAACAATGTCAGGTGGGTAAATCTTAAAAAGACATTTTGAGGAGACAAATTGCTTACATTTTACATTAGATTCTGCAAATTCCCACACAACAACTCATTTCAGCCCTAGATCATGTTACTGATGTTCCTATTTGGTGGTACACAGCTCTGCCCATGGTAAAGAGCTTCGTCATTATACGGTGTGTTCCTTACTATTGTGGGCAGAATGTGAGTGCTTCATGTGACTGTTTCACACTGTCGGAGCAAAACTGTTGCTATTGCAGCTGCACCATTTCTCTCTGCTTTACTGCTGTCCATTCTTCAGAGATCACACTGTACAAAAAGTCACTGTAGAATTTACGAAACTGACAGCAGGGTTGCAAGCCAGTTACTGTAATTTTTACAGTGAAGAAACTACAATACCTTTACAGTCCTCTTACTGTAATTTGTTTTACAGTAGTAGTCACTGTAATTCTATTACAGTTTTACTATAATTTTATTACTGTAATTTTATCACAATTTTACTGTAATTTTATTGCAGGTTTACTGTAATATTAGTTTTACTGTGATTTTATTACAGTTTTACTGTAATGTTACTACAATTTCACTGTGATTTCATCATATTTTTATCATAATTACAGTAGTCCTGTAGTAGAATTACTAAATGTTGTCATTTTGCAGTAGTTCATAAAACTGCATACTTTGCTAGCTTTCAAAAGTTTAAATATGAACTTGCAACTTAATTTACCAAACTCTCAAAAAAAGTTTTATTTTTCTAATTAAAAAATATATACATATATATTTTAAAATGGCTTTATTTTATTGTCAATTTAAATCTTACAAACTGAAGCAAAACAAAATATAGTATTTTACAACAGCAATATGTGCTTGTTACATAGAAGTTAAAGTATTGCAACCAAAGTGAAAAATACTCTGATCTAACGACATAACTTAGACATTTACCCTCATGGTAATATTACATTGAATACAATGAATTAAATAATCTTTACGAAAACAAATGTGCCCAAACATCGAAGTTTCCAAGCAAACTGCATGTCAAAGTCATAAAAACAATGTTTTACCAGCTTTTCATGTAAAACTTGCAGTCAAAATTCTAAATGTCTGTCGTTTTCTTCCTTTGAAGGAAGGAAGGGATCCAGCAATGTCAAATTTTGAAGTTACATATTTTTCAAAACATTATTGGAGCACCAACAGTACATCTTAAACATTTGGGCAAGTTTAAGACTTGGTGAACAGTCAAACAAAACCAAAATGGATGAGTTGGTCTCAGTCCTGAACTTCTCCAGAAATCATCAAAGGGTTGCTAGAAGATAAAGAAAGCAAAACATCTTTTAATACATAAGATAAACAGCACATTAAACTGCATTTATGTCAGATTAATACAGACAGGGGGGAAAAGGACAGATTTAGTGGGCAGACACTCTCTGACCTTCCACTGATTCATGAAGGAGGAGAATGGAGACACACGGGTTCACTGTTGTCCTAATGTTTTGCATAAGCTGTCCTGTTGGTTTTGATGTCATTTTTCCGTTTGCAGCTTTTGTTCCACTTTCTGGGTTGAGTCCCATCTAAAAACAGATGGGAGACTGCTGAAAACAACCCTTTTTTTTTTTAAAGTACAGATTACATTTTTATATTAGATGCCTGTGAACTACCAAATATGTTTCGTAAAGGCATTATTGAAATAGTTCTCACCTATGAGAAAAAAAGGCACTGCTTGTGCCCTTGATGCTGACTCCTGAAAAATAACAATGTTCAGAGATATCAGTTTTAATTTTAACTTAAAACTCGGGTACAGAGACATTTCCATCGACAGATACATTCCTCTCTCTCTATCCATGTACTATGTTTGCAGACAGAGACCCTCCTGTAACTTTACCTGTAGACCTAAGGCAATATCTCACTGTATTGTGTAATATGATTAGCTGCAACTGTATCAATGGCAGCTCTTCTTCTCTTCAATGTTTGTTAGCTGATTGGTGCAGCTCCAAGCTCCTGCTACTGGTAGCTTCACCGCATCAGTTCAGTGTTACACCGGCTGATGACGGTGCTGTGATTCACTTGTCTGCTGCCTGATTTTCAAATATTTTATGTTTTTTGAGGATTTTTGTACATCTGTTTTGGCAGTGCTGTTATCACATCAAAGCAGCAACTTGTATTAAAAAGTGTTTTACTGTCCCCCTGGATGCTGCCCACTTCCATGGAAGGACAACGAAATATCACTCTTATAAACGTGGTGACTAAAATCACGATACCCTCACTGTGCATCCCACAGAATAATGAACAAATTTAAATAAAGAAATTCATTCATGGGTGATACCATAGAGAGCGCTCCTTTTATAGAGTTAACATTTGTGCTGTAAGTGATCCAGTATGAAACAGATTGAATTTTAATCATCAGAATACCTGAGCTAAAAGGTTTACGACAGTCTGCTGTTCTCCGACCACTACGCATGGTATGGGGTAAAAAAAAAAATAATAAAAACAACGCGCACACTGCGCAAAACTCTGAAACAGGAGAACCGTGACATAGAGTGGAGCAACAAACTAGAAATTTTATGGATGATACTCTGATGTCCCATTTTCCTGAAGGCAGCACAGAGCTGCACCACCAGAATCTGACAGAAACACTGAAGAGGTGAAGAGTTATGATTGACATAATTAAAGTTCTATCCATGTTTTAATACTGCAGAGCACTGTCTACATGCAAAGACTTCATAGTTCAATCTTGTATTGTTATACATCTTTTATCTAGTCATTTTGTGCAATATTTAACAACTTACATCATAAAGTGGCACAGAACAAGAATATTTTTTTCCACTCTGATTCTCTGGGAAATTATTTTTGGTGATAACTCCAGAAACAACCATAAAAATCAAAACATCAACAATAGTGATAATAATATTTAAAATAAAATAATATTCAGTGAAAAGTAGCCTGGGACCTGGATAATGGACTGGCCCAAAAAAAGGTTGAGAAGCACTGTTCTAGGCGAACTGAACTAAAAAGCACTTGTGTTACACATGAAGCTAGCTGAGAAACAACCGAAGTTAGCGTTAGCAAACAAGCGAGAGTAGCTCAATATAACCACATAACATATATTTTCTTACATAAACAAAAAACTGCAAAACAATGTTTTTTAAAAAGTACTTACCCAGTGAATGTCATTGTCGGCCCGCCCGCTAGCCTGTGAATGTCCCACAATGCAACGGTTCATTAAAATTTACAGAACAGCTGTAAATTTCCGCATGTAATCCAGGTCCAATCACGTCCCATACACATTTCAGTTCACAGTCAAGAGCTGTATTTTCAAAACCCAGCCACCAAACTGTATTTTCGTGCTGTACTTTTAACAGCCATTTGTTACAGTTCAGCTGCTTACGCCGCTGCAAAATTTAAAGCATGTGTTTCTGGCGAGGCTCCTGATTGAACTCATAATATGCTCCTTAAGCAGCTCTCTGACAGCTGATGGCATGTTTGTTCTCCACAGCTGAACTATAGTATTGTTTTGGCCATGAGGTAATCACCAGCTAATCAGGGAATGATGTCAGCTGTCAATCAAATTTTTTCGGTGCCATACCTGGCTCGGTGCAGCTTATACTACTACCCCTGAAGTAGGTCTTCCAATGGAAAATTATTCTGGCTGGAGTGGATCGGGATCAAACAGGTTAGAGATGGTTTAATGGAAAACTACCTTATGATGTTGGCTCAACTCCAGCCGATTGACAGAAAAGCTGCCAGTTTTTTTTGCTCTCTATTTACCTTTTGTGAATGTCCACAGAAGTCCAGGGAGGGAGTTGTCATTTCATCATGACTAAGTAATTGTCAGTTTCTTACAGTCAGATTGAGGGGAAATCAGAATTTGAACTGTCTACATAGTTTTTTCGTGAGCTTTGGGAAGAGTCAGCCTGTGATTAGTTTCCAACTTATGGCACAAACTAAGCATTATGACCAGTTGTCATAATGTTGTAAAATAAGACTGGCAAGATAAAAATGGGGTGGGCGGTTCGCAGCCGAGTGTGAAGCGGCCGGGATGAGGATCAGTGCCTCCAAGTCTGAGACCATGGTCTTGAGTCGGAAAAGGGTAGAGTGCCTTCTCCGGGTCGAGGGAGATGTCCTGCCCCAAGTGGAGGAGTTCAAGTATCTCGGGATCTTGTTCACGAATGAGGGAAGAAGGGAGCATGAGATTGACAGACGGATTGGTGCAGCGTCCGCCGTGAAGTGGGCGCTGTACCGGTCCGTCGTGGTGAAGAGAGAGCTGAGTCAAAAATCGAAGCTCTCAATTTACCGGTCGATCTACGTTCCTACCCTCATCTATGGTCATGAGCTTTGGGTAATGACCGAAAGAACGAGATTGCGAATACAAGCGGCCGAAATGAGTTTTCTCCGTAGGGTGGCTGGGCTCTCCCTTAGAGATAGGGTGCGAAGCTCGGTCATCCGGGAGGGACTCAGAGTAGAGCCGCTGCTCCTCCACATCGAGAGGAGCCAGTTGAGGTGGCTCGGGCATCTGGTCAGGATGCCTCCTGGGACGCCTCCCTGGTGAGGTGTTTCGGGGCACGTCCCACCGGGGAGGAGGCGGGGAAGACCCAGGACACGATGGGGGGACTACGTCTCTAAGCTGGCTTGGGAACGCCTCGGGATTCCCCCGGAGGAGCTGGAGGAAGTGGCTGGGGAAAGGGAAGTCTGGGCCTCCCTTCTTAAGCTGCTACCCCCGCGACCCGACCCCGGATAAGCGGCAGAAGATGGATGGATGGATGGAAGATAAAAATATTTTCATACACAAGACAAAATTTAGGCCTGAAACCTGATGTTGTCTTCAACTGCAAAAATCTCACCTCTGCATAGCAACGGACGCAGCAGCATCCAGGGCAAACTGCCTCATTACACTTTCCTCTAAATACTTCTGCTCCCATTTAGTCATGTCAGCCTCCAGAGCCAGAATGCGCTCCTCCTTCTCTCGTAGGTGCTCCATTAGGGCTGTGGCATTGTACTCTGATGTCACTAAGCCGCTGCTCTGTGAGGTTCCTTGACGCTGAATGGCATGATTAACACGTGAAGATCGATGGGAAGAAAAAAAAAACATACAGAAGACATTAGAAAAACATTTTCTAAAAGTTCACACGTTTATCTCCAATAATCTAAGGTAGTATACAGTTCCTTTTAATACCTCTAAACTCCATCATTGTTATCAACGTTTTGGTATTGCTAGTTAAAATCTG
This sequence comes from Poeciliopsis gracilis, assembly GCA_911649635.1. Taxonomy (NCBI): domain Eukaryota; kingdom Metazoa; phylum Chordata; class Actinopteri; order Cyprinodontiformes; family Poeciliidae; genus Poeciliopsis; species Poeciliopsis gracilis. The sequence goes on from CAJVRI010000585.1 coordinate 174,452, forward strand.
AACAGCAGTATTTTGGACAGCAGTAGGTCCAAAAACAGCTTCATCTTCGCAATCATTATTGACTGAAAAACATAGCTCTAAGAACAGTAAGCAGCAAACAAAATTACATTATTGCGTGATCAATCACTGTGGTGCTCAACTGGTTTCATGTTTTGTAATCAGAGTGAGAGCTACATTGCCTTCCCTTCCACTTGCGCAAATGAGAAAGCATTTAGGTTTACAGAGAAAACTGCTCTGAATTAAGCATATAAACCAAAAGTTAATTTTAGCTCAAAACTAGCAGTGAAATGTCACAAGGTTGATACAGAACTGTGGAGATATTTTAGGAATACAGAATTGTGAAATGGTTACCTGCTGCAGACGTAGAGACTCCAGTTCTCTTTCCAGTCTTGTACGAAGACGGTGTTCTAGTTGTTCTCTCTTCTCACATGCTGCCTGGAGCTGGGCCAGAGCCTGTTGCATCCTTTCCACTTTCTCCACATAAACTTGTTTTTTTTTAAGCTGCAGATACATATAAATACATATTCCTTTTAAGTTACTGTTGATGATGCTTTTAATTTTTTGTTCTGCCACAGTAAAATAAAAGACTTATAATCAGCCATCCTCTCCAGCAGAGTGTGAGACAAAATAATACAACTTATTAAAAAATATGACTTTCTCCAGATGTTCTTATCCATGTTAGAGGTGTCAAAAAGAAAATTTGACGGTGTAGACATGAACTTAATGAAGGATTGAACATCGTAGATATTCAGTATCATGTGTAAATGTATGATGGTGCATTTCAAAAGAATTGTAAAGCATTCAACTTTTTCCCAACAAACTCTCATAGTATTTTCTTTTTATGTTTTCTTATGTTTGGACCCACACCAAGTTGTGGACTAAAGTAGAAGGAGAATGCCACTTGGCTTTCAAACTCTTTAGAGAAGAGAAATCTGAAGACTGTCTTATGTTTCAGTATTCCAACCACTTCATAGGGAGCTATCCGGTTTAACCCATAGCAAGCTATCAAGCTACCCATAGTTTTTCAGGAGATTTTCTTCAAAACTCGTATCTATACTGAAGTCAGTTTATGATGAATCCTTGGTAAATGGAACGCTGTCAAAACACTGATGCCAACTATAAACTCAGTCCCACTTAAAAAGGATAAGGAGGCACCTGCTCATTGCAGCTAAGAGGCTAGGCATAATCAATCCTGCCGTAACTATAACGCCGAGAGTGAATTTGCGTGTTAAAAATTAAATTGGTGCATCAACACAACGAATCTAATGTGGCATTTAAAAAACAAACACTTGACAAAGTTTGGCCATATCGAGGCTCAATGCAGGAAAAAAGGACATCCGGAGCAGCCAGATAGCAGGTAAAGCAGCACACAACCATCAAACTCACCGAGAAGAGCATGATGGTCAGAAAGCTAGACAAATAACTCGAAAAATAATTTATGTCAACGAGCTGGCGGTGTAAGACACTGGTTCTGCTCTCGCTCTTAGACCGCCGCTACGAGCTACCGGTAGTAATATTTCACAGACGTAGAACCACGCAACCTCCACGAGCCTGAACTCAAAAACATAACATCCGGTGTTATGCCGATAACATCCGGTCACCACATCATGCAGAGCAGCTTGGACTGTGGGAATCACCTACCGGGATAAATCCATTCTCCTGTCTCTTCTCTGGACCTTTTACCTTCACAAAGAAACTTTCCAAAGAATCTGATCTGTTTCTTACTCATGTTGCTGCTTGTGGCTCAATGTTGGCGGCAAGGCGCAACCGAGAGAATCCGACTAAAGGATTTTTAAAATAAAAGATCCTCCAGACTCAAATAATACATAAAACAGAAATATTTAATTATTTCTTGAGCGGCTTGGTGGTCGGGGGACCACTGGACTAGGTCATCAAATCAGTCTCTCAACTACGTTGCCTGTAGTGATTTCTAATTATCCAGCAAGTGTCAGTATTCAGTGACACAGTATCAATACAGTTTTGCTATGGGTTGATGCTTCATGACGCCTCATTTACCCATCACTATTCATTAGCAGTTATCTGGTCCAATTAATAAAATGCCTGATCTTCTTTATCTGTTGAGAGAATTTAGTAATATATCAGGAGACAAAGTTAATCTATATTTTTCTCACCTCCTCCTCCAGTTTAACCACTTTTGCCTGGGCATTGTTCAGCGCTTGGTCTCTGATCTCAATGTGTCTCCTTTGGTCATCTGCAGTTGAGCGCAGTGCATTCAACTCCATCTCCAGCTTTTCCTTCTCCCGCAGAATTTCTTTATCTTAATGGATAATAGAATATAAAAACATTTACGGTGATTGAATATATAAAGCACACTTTCATTTTGTCCATTTTGAAGCATGTAGACTGAATCCTGCCTAAATCAGATTTTCTACTGATTCATTTGCTTCCTGGCTCTTGCCTGTAGTCTTTAGTCCCAACAAATCTAATGATCAATAAAAGCTGATTCAGCTACAACACCCCTAAAGAACTTTCTCTAGTAAAAGGAATAAGAAAAGGCACTTCTAAAATCAAAAATGCATTTACTTACAAGTCGGAGCGGTCATGGTGTGGTCTTCAAATTTTAATACCCAAAATCTCATTTCAGAATTGTTTCAAAAATGTTCTAAGACAATTCACAATTGGATTGCAAAGTCACGTGTGCGTGTGTGTCTGTCACTCACTCTGAGCAACCAGCTGGGAGATGGTTTTCCGATTGTCTTCAGAGCTATCACACTCTTTAGAAACGAGCTGTTTATTAGCAGTCTCCATGCGCTCTTTAAAATAACAAGACAAATGCATCATGACATCGATAAATAATCATTTAAAAATCTGTCAAAGAAAAAGAAGTGGGTCTAACTAGGTACCACCAATGTGTACCTCACTAAGTGGCCGGTGGATATTCTGTTGACAATGGCTGAGTAACTTCAAGGTAATGTTAAAGTATTTCCTATTTATTTAGCTATTTTGTGGAGTTGCAAAATGACTTACTAATGTTAAAAGCAGCCATCCAGATTTTAGAGCTCATGGACAATGAATGATAAAAATGATGGTAATGTTTTCTAATAACATATTATTAGAAAACTTCAGTTAACTCAAGAAATTCCAAAGCTAACAAATGAACAATAAGTTCACCTGTGACATATCCATGTTTTGCTCAATAAATGTTCTTTATGTGGATATTTACCTGTCTCCACTTATGCTTAATATTGTCTGATAATTAGATCTACATTATTTTGACTGAATCATATTATCATTTAAGATTCACATTGAACTACTGTCCAGCTTGCAAAAGCATCTTTACAACATAGTAAATAATAGTCTTTTCTCAGCTCTCACCTCGCAGGTCTCTGTTGAAGTCATGCAGTCGGCGCACCTGTAGTTCCAACTTGCTCCTCATAGTTTTCTCCAATGCTTCTCTCTTAGAGGAAGACTTGGCAAGGTTTTCATAGGCCTCTGACACTAGCTGTATCTCTGTTTCCAACTACCCAAAAACAAAGCATACATTAAGTGACTGATTCATTGATGTATACCCACTTATTACCAATTATTAGAGCTGTCCATGGCCAGACAAGTTATTTTTTACATAGTCCCCCGTACCACCTCTGAGCTACTTTTTCAACTCAATAGTATGATGTAGTGGTAAAAGTTAGGTTGCATTAGAGGTGTCCAAGTCCAGTCCTCAAGAGCTACCATCCTGCAACTTTTAGATCTCTGCTCCAACATACTAGCAGTCATTAAGCTCTGCAGAGGCCTGGTAATGAGCGATTCAGTTAATTCAAGTGTGTTGCAGAAGGGAAGTACAAAACTTGCCTTCACCACATTGGAGAAACTCCAATTTCTACATTTCTATACTTAAACATTTTTCTAAAGTGGATTTTCAACCAAAGCAGGAAATAATACTAAAGGATGACCAACACCGGAGCTGAAAGGTTTGTTTTGAGAAAGAAGGGTGCCACGCTTCTCAAACGGAGTTGTATACAAGAAAAGACAAGCTTTGTGGATGTCCTGCTAGAAACACACATGACTGCTTTCTTTGCCAACTGTTCTCAACTTGTGTTGAGGACAGACTTGGCTTTGGATGAACATCTATAAGTAAAGGTAAGACAGAAATAACATTTTTAGTTAAGTTTATTAATACGATGTTCATTTTGAGAGCTACAGTTTGCATGTGTAAAGAATGCAGAAAAGAAACATAACCCGCAAACTGCTGTGTTAGATTAGCTAGAAGTAGCAGAAGTTATAATCAACCACAGCAATCACTTATTAATAATCGCAAAATAAATATTAAACTTCAACCACACAGACTGAATGTATTATTCCTTGTATGGGAAATATCTAAGTGATTTTTGTTGATGAATCCTGAAACATAAAGGATGGTGATGAGTCTGTGTGTAGCTTGGCACATACAGAACAAGAAGTGGTTTTGAGTTGTACTTTGGTCTTTCACTTTGCTGTGGAGTATATCACTAAATTAATAATACCTACATTTCCAAGTTTCATTGAATTAACAATAACATGCAGGGAGCTATATTTGCAGCCAAGACACCCATGATCACCCTGGATGAACTACAAAGATCTAAAGCTGAAGTGGGACATTCTGTCCATAGGACAACTATCAGTCATACACTGCACAAACCTGGCCTTTATGGATGAGTGGCAAGAAGAAAACCTTTTCTCAAAGTTTTGTTTAAAGTTTGCCACAAGCCACCTGGGAGACCATACATACCAACTTTATTTATAAAGCACTTTATAAATAAAGTGCTTTATAAATAAAGTGCTTTATAACCTTTATTTATAAAGGTTGATACAATCAGCTGTGGTTGTGTCAACCACAGCTGATACAAAATGCTGTACAAAAAAATAAAACAAATAAAAACTCTTACAGTTCAAAACAAACAAACATACAATGTAAAACTAGATCTCGCAGGAGTTGAAAGCCAAGTAAAATAGATACGTTTTAAGACGAGCTTTAAAAGTGGACAGTGAAGGAGCCTCTAACCTGCAAAGGCAGATCATTCCATAACTTAGGACCCACGACAGAGAAAGCCCTGACCCCTCTGAGCTTCCTTCTAGATCTCGGTTCCTCCAAGAGCAACTGATCTGCAGACCTGAGAGACCGATAAGGTATGTAAGGGTGAAGAAGCTCAGTGAGGTAAACTGGGGCAAGATTATGTAGTGATTTAAAAACAAACATAAGAATTTTAAAATGGATCCTAAAATATACAGGCAGCCAGTGAAGTGAGGCCAGGACAGGAGTTACATGCTCTCGCTTTCGAGTTCCTGTTAAAAGTCGTGCAGCCGCATTTTGAACCAGTTGCAGACGTGAGAGCAGTGACTGACTGACTCCCAGATATAGAGAGTTACAGTAATCCAGTCGAGTTGAAATAAAAGCGTGGATCACTGTTTCAAAATGCTGCCTGGAAAGAAAAGATTTCACTGATGCCAATCGCCTCAAATGATAAAAACTGGACTTAACCACAGCTCTAATTTGGCTGTCCAATTTAAAATCACTGTCCACCTTAAAACCAAGGTCTGTAATAACAGGTTTAAAATACACCTCCAAGGGTCCCAGGTCAACAGAGGAGGACTCACAGGAGCCACTGGGTCCGAACACCATCACCTCTGTTTTCATTTCGTTAAAATTTAAAAAGTTCAAAGCCAACCAAGCTTTAATATCACCTAGACATGCCAGGAGATGTTTGATGGACTGGACATCTTTCTGCTTCAGGGGCAAATAAATCTGGCAATCGTCAGCATAACAGTGAAATGAAATCCCATGTTTCCTAAGGATAGAACCCAGAGGCAGTAAATAAAGACAAAAAAGCAGTGGGCCCAGAATTGAGCCTTGTGGTAAACCATATGGCACTGAAGCAGTAGATGATTCAGAGTCTCTAATATTTACTGAAAATGTTCTGTCCTCCAGGTAGGACCTGAACCAATTAAGAACAGTGTCACCAATACCTACAATGTGCTGTAATCGCGATATTAAAATGTCTTGGTCTACTGTATCAAAGGCAGCAGTGAGGTCAAGTAAAATCAGAACAACATGATTCCCAGAATCACATGCCAGAAGGATGTCATTAAAAACTCTTATTAAAGCAGACACACTAAACATGTGGAAGAAGGTGCTCTGCTCAGATGAAACCAAAATCAAACGTTTTGGTCACCTGCAAAACTAAATGATTGGCGTAAAAGCAACACAGCTCATCACCCTGAACACAGCATCCCCACTGTCAAACATGGTGGTGTCAGCATCATTCTTCAGCAGGGACAGGGAAGATGGTTAAAATTGATGGGAAGATGGATGGAGCCAAATACAGAACCATTCTGGAAGAAAACCTGTTGGAGTCTGCAAAAGACCTGAGACTGGGATGGAGATTTATCTTCCTTCCAACAAGACAAAGATCCCAAACATAAAGCAAAATCTACAATGGAATGGTTCACAAATAAACATATCCAAGTGTTAGAATGGCCAAGTCAAAGTCCAGACCTGAATCCAATCAAGAATCTGTGGAAAGAGCTGAAAACTGCTGTTCACAAGCGCTCTCCATCCATCCTCACTGAGCTCCAGCTGTTTTGCAAGGAGGAATGGGCAAGAATTTCAGTCTCTCGATGTGCAAAACTAATAGAGACATATTCCAAGCAACTTGCAGCTGTGATCTACAAAGTATTAGTGCGAGGGGACAGAATAATATTGTACACCCCACTTCCTAGTTTTTTATTTGGTAAAGTTTAAAATATCCAATAAATTTTGTTCCACCTCACGATTGTGTCCCACTTGTTGTTGATTCTTCATAAAATAATAACAATTTTACATCTTTATGTTTGAAGCCTGAAAAGCGGCAAGCTAAAAAGTTCAAGGGGTTGGATACTTTCGCAAGGCACTACATAAATAGATAGATACTTTGCAAAGATGTGGGTTCTAATCCACCACTCCAGCCTTTATCAGGTCAGCATGGATCTCACCAACTTACCAGACATTAGTTACTGACCGATCTGTGTAATGTTGCATTGATGTGTATTTTTGTGCCTTATCACTTATCGCTTTCAGGGTTTTATTTTCACCTGTTTTTTTTTGTTGTTGTTGTTGTTGTTTTGTTTTTCAAAAAACTAGACATTAAGCATTAAAAATCTGGGTTAGCACTAGAATACCATACAAATCTTGTACTTTTATACTATTACTGTATGTTGGTCAATGCAAGAGAGGGAGCTAGATTACCTCTTTCAATTGAAACTGCCTGCAGATAAGTTCAGAAATACTCCAGTTTATTTTGATAAGGGTGTAACTGTTGCATATAGGTTTTCTGAAAATATTGTGGAAAATATTTATAGCATTTCTAAATCATCTCTAAACTCTTGCCTAGTAGTGATATCCTACAAAAAATGCAAAAACACAGTCCTGCAGACGGCGTAAGAACCAATGACTAAGATCAGATGTTTAGACCTTCTGATGAAAATCTTACCTTGTGTAACCTGGTGACCTTCTCGCGACAAGCCTCCATCTCTTGTCTCAGAACTTTGTTCTCCTCAGTCATCACATCCACCATCTGCTGGGCACGGGCCATCATTGCAAAAGGCTCTCCCTGTAGCTGTATGAAGGACTGCTGCTGGGGAACATGTCCTGCCTGCATAGACAACTGTGGATGGGAAGGACCCTGGAGTTGCTGCTGTTGTTGACATTGATTATGTTGCTGATAATGATGCAACCTTGGAGTGGAGCCGTAAGAATCAGAAAGGAAAGCATGACCCCTCTGCGTTGTCTGATGAACAGGTCCTGGGGGGAAAGGCTCTGCCACGTGATGGGAGCCTGAACCATGTGGAACACGGGGTCCCATAATTGGGTATGGCTCTCCTTGGCTTGTAGGTGACTGGTGAGGAATTGATGGATGAGAGGAGTGAGAGGCGGCAGAGAGCATGCTGCTCAGAGTAGAGGATTGTGCACGAGACAAAGATCCAACAGAGGTCACAGAGGAGCTGGGACTGTGCTGGTTGAGGGGCCTCTGGTAGTGAATTGAGACCTCCTTAGTGGATCTGAGGAGAGATCAGTTGTGAGGTCATAATGCTGCCTGCCTTCAGTTTTGCACAGAATACAAAAAAATATTTGAATGTGGACAAAAAGACCATTTCAAGTTTAGAAATACAAAGCCATGACAAAAAATGTTAACTTTAAGGTGAGAAACAACCAGTCAGAGCTAGGAGGGTGCTTGCACTAGCAATCACTCCCGTGTACAGTCTGCTCACACACTTCCCATTGCTCTCTACTATGATACAGCTTCTTCCTGGCAGTAGAGCCTGTTGTGAATGCTCAGACTATTTAGCCTGGCCACTACTGACGGCAGATAAAAAGTTTTGACTTCAGGGAGCAGAGAACTTATGAAGCACATGAGAATATATGTGTTATGGAGTCACATTTTGGATTAGAAGCAAATATCAAACAGATCCATGAGGCATGACCACTACAGCAAATTCAAGGTGTCTTGGTGACCTTATCTAGGCTGGCTATTGCCTTCCCACACAGTTCTGTTCGATTCTAAATTCCCTTCAGTGCCTTGTCTGGGCTTTCTCCCATTAAAGTGGATTTCTTAGGCAGAATTTCAACCAGGTCAATCAGCAATGAACAAAAGGAGAAGTTGTGAACAATGCCGTTGATTTTCTGCGCTGTTTTAGAATTGTAGTCTGCCTATGGCTTTAGCCAGGGCAACAGAAGAAGTGAACGAAGCCGTTTGGTTCGTGATGTCCACACTTCCGGCATTAACAGCCGCCTTGTTCAGTTTGGCATTTCTCTTTGTAGTGGATGGGGGATCATTGTTTACAGAGCAGATCATTTCCGGTGAGCTTCATATTGTTGAACTAACGCATTACATACATCACAAGTAAAGGTTAGAGATTGAGTAGCTTTAAGAACTTTAATAGAGTCCATGCCTCCAGCAAGCAATCATTTCTCTCTATCCAAGGGTCCAGATCCTCTGTATGATTTGTGTACAACAAAGCAAAGCAGAAAAAATTTCTACAGGGAAGTGAGGATGATTCAAGAAAAATCTTTTATTTTATATATAAAACATAATATACTCCATCTGCCATGGCTGCTCTTGCATCATAATTACCTAAAAAAAAAGGAATGTCAGAGCAGTTTCTCAGAAGCAGGTTACTGACACACTTAAAAATAAAATGCGCTCGCAGAGAGGTTTCTGATATCAAAAAGGGTGAAACTTTACTTATAGAAACAATAGAAATATTCTCTGGGTTTACTTCATTCGAATTCCAAATACAAATATTATTTTGCGGTAGAAATACTGTTTCATTCCTTCAATTCAAACAATCAGACTTACAACCCCTCGGCTGTTTTTTCTCCTCAATCACAGCAGGAGGTTGACCTGACAGTAATAAGAAATAAACAATAGCTCACCTACATCTGTAACCATTAGCATAATTTTGGATCATTAATAACATTTATCACTTGGCAAATAATTAATTTCTCAAACCATCAACAAAAATTTATATTAAAAAACATGACATCAAGAGACTTTGTGCATTGGAACCATAACTGCCTTTACTCTCACAAGACAGATACATTTCGTGTCTCAACTTGTCCTGCCAGATGAATAAAATAGTTTGGAATTCATTACTGTTAGACTCTGGTGATGAGAAACCAGCCCAACAGGATCTGTCCTTGTCATTTCTGAGACACTATTGAGAAACCATGTTTAACTGACTTATCTAAGATCAAATCCTATTGGAATCAAGCTGTGGCTTTCACTGGAACCACATTTCATTCTTTATTGTCAAATGTATAGCAATAATTTGTTAACTGGGAGTGTGCACACAGTGGCAGTTTTTCAATCAATGAGACTGTAAACGTAAAATCAATAAATGGTCCTGCAATGTCCTGAGAATTGTGATCATTTTAACCTGTCTAAATACAAAATCAAGTTGTAATTGATCAGAGCATTGAGTTTGAGTTGTCTTTAATTCAATATTTTCAGCAGGGTTGGCAGATTTTGTCAACGTAAAAATATGCCATACACACTGTAAACTGGGAAATGACTTCAACAAAATGTTGGGGATTTTCAACTAGTGAAAAATGCTTTGTATGCTTTCACTTTAAAGCTCCTCTTTCATTTCAGTGCTCACCCAAAATGTCCTACCTCCCTACCAGGATTGCTTTTCTGGGTTTTAGTGTGTTTTTGGACTCATGTGGCTCTGATTTTTTCAGCGGGAAGACATCTTTTGTGTGTGGAAAGGCATGCATAGGTGTGTGTGTGTGTGTGTGTGTGTGTGTGTGTGTGTGTGTGTGTGTGTGTGTGTGTGTGTGTGTGTGTGTGTGTGTGTGTGTGTTCATTGTTCATTACCTGAAAGAGCCATATTCAGGAGGGGGCTGATATCGAACATTTGGAACCTCCCTGGAGTGATCCCTTACTCTTTGCTCCTGATAAAAGTGGCCTCCAGATTCCGGATGACTGCCAGGAGAACATATTCCTTTAAAAGGATAGTCTGGTGGTGGGCCTCGATGCTGTGGCTTGTAGTAGTCTCCAGGCTGGCATGATGGGGGTAGCTGTGGGGAAAGGGGGGTGCTGCTTACAGGAGCATGGGCTTTAACACCACTGGTGGCTAAAGAAAGTTGCATAAGCCGTTCACTGAGAGACCTGACATGTCCTTGCTTTAGATCTTTTAGTCCATCATCTTGGTGCACCTTCCCAGTACCACTGACACGCTGTAGTGTTGGGCGACCCTCAGTGCGAACTTTGGTGCTGGTCAGGCCAGTAACGTAGAAAGCAGCACCTAACGAGGCAGGCAGTGAAGGCTGCTGCTGGCCCTGGCTGTTCTGCTGCTGCTGAGCCTGAGGAGGAGAACCATGGCCGCGGAAGTACTGTGACTGTACTTTGGCTTCCTCGTATGTAGGGAGATCTTCTAAGTTAGGGCACTGTCCTTGGGTGATGCCACCAACTCCACTGCCCCCACCACTGGATGCTTCTCCACAAGAGCCCACGCATCCCCCACCTCCACTGCCCCCACCATGCCCACCAACTCTGATGACACCAACCTTCTCCAGGCCACTGTCCGTCTGAAGCTCCTGTCCCTGGGGCTCTTGTCTTGCAATGTGAGCACTTGCAGAATGATCATCAGAGGGGCTTACCTGTCCATGTACTGAATAGCCACCTCCACCTCCTCCTCCTGTTGAGACTCCAACCCCCCCTCCTCCAGACTGTTGCTGTTGTTGCAGCACATAGTTTCGATTCATCTGCTCCTGAAGGAGCCGCTGAAGGACTGTACTGCCACCGCTTGATACACTGCTGTTTGATGGCTCTTCGGTTCCGGCCCTCATCTCCATCTCACCCTGGCAACGAACCTCATGGAAGGACAAACTACGCCCCCTGTCTGTTATCCAAGAGAAAAGTAAAGAGGGAAACATGTGTAAAAGAAAGGTAACTGTACCAGTACCTGTACCAGTACCTGTACCAGTACCTATCTAGAGTGATGTTTCTCAGTTCAACTTTGTACTCAATTCCTTAGTCAGTGCAGCCATCTATTAGGAAATTTGAATGCACTTCACATCTTCATGGAAATCCTGGTTTTATTTTCCAGCTGCAGTTGGCATCTGTCCACATTTTTAAATGACCTATATCTTCTTCAAATGGAATTAGCCAGAAAGCTGGCTTTAACTAAACCTTTCAGATAATCTTTATATCTTCAAGAAGAAGGAGAAAAAGGTCTCTATTAAAGCAACTTGCTTTTCTTTATCACATCATTAGATCCACAAATGAAAATCCTTTACTACAGAAAAAGTTTTTGTGACATATTATGCTCCGTAGTAAATTCATGTCTTGAACATATTTACTGGAATAACCCAATTTTTAAAAATATTCAAATTTATCAACATGAAAGACCTATTTAATCTGATTTTGAAGAAAAAAAAAAAGAAGAAAAATCAAGTGAAGAAAAAAGAAGGTGGACAGAGAAACAAAGGGACCATATGTTACACCCTTGACCTCAATCAGATCCCCAAAAGACTTGCTGATTTGATGGCACAGCAGAACAAAAAAGAGGTAGACAAAGTGAGGTGTCATTGCTTTTATAGAAACCCGCACCCACAAATGAGTATTTTACCACCACAAACATCAGTTCAAATAATTCTAATTAAAAAGCAGTAGCTGAGGCAGTTTTCTGAGAGAAAAATGTAAACTTGAGGGAGAGTAGTTGACTCAGGCGATAATACCTTGCAATTAAAAGTATTGTAACTACCTTGCCAGAGCACAGAAGATTGGAGAACTTGACAATGTCTCTGAAAAGGAAGTTGTGTTTTGGTTGTCGATTAACAGAAGCAGAAAGCTTTTAGTTAATCACATAATCTCGTCTAGTTCCTTCTTTGTCTTCTGCAGCATTCTGTTCTGTTACAAATTACTGTCAAATAAAGGGCACTAGTACCAAAAATGTTCCTAAAACGTTAAAGTGGCAAAGGCTTTTCAGAATAAGAAAAAGCAAACAGCTCACACTTGCAAAATTACAGCATACATCATTTGAACATTTCCACAGCTGATTCAAAGAAATTAGAAATATTCACCTAAAGACATAAGCATGCATTATTAATTCAACATTCAACAATGTCAAAGAAACCAACCCAGATGTATTTTAAATTTCACAACATTTTCAGTGGTCAGAAAAAGTATTGGGTAAAACAACCAGAGTTCTGAATCCAGTTAAGGAGAAGTGAAAGAATTTACAATAATAATAATGGCTTCTACTGACAAAGCTGAATGTCTAACACTTACACCCATTTTACAAAGAGGAAAAGATTATTACATGTTGAGCTTCCCGTTATCCTTGTCACTCTCAAGGATGAAGATGCTTTTTTCCGAAACATCTGTAGGTAAATGAGACAAAAAGGAAAAATGTCTGTTTTAAAAGGATTTTCAATCATTTTCTTTAAGAGGAGTGTCCGGTGAATGCGTCGCTTTTTAATAACTTTCAGCTTTCAGACATTTGCTGGGGTCATGAGGGTGGGGAAAATCAAACTGCACTGATTTTTATGAACATATAATAAAATCACAAGTTTTTATTTCTCACCACATTAGGACTTTGTATTGACTTTGATTTATTTATTTATTTGTGATGAAACTTAAGCAATAACATTAAATTTGTTACCACTATATTTCTAACCATTCCTGTAACCCTAACCACTATTTCTAAAAATGGAGAGCCACAATGTTACGACCAGGCTATAAACATCTAAGACTTCAAAAGGTATCATATACCAGCAATGGTTACAAGCAGGAAATATGAACAAAATGGCCCATTCAAGAATAGCACTTTATCTAGTCTAGAAGACGTCAAAGTTCTTTACACTACAATCAGTCACTCACTCTTTTATGCACATATACAGGTACACTGCTGGTGTTAGGCTACATTGTAGTCACAGCTGCTCAAAGGCACAGTGACAAAAGCAAGGCTGCCATGAAATCATCGCCACTGGGCTCTCTGATCACCACCAGCAAGAAAACACAGACACACTGTATACTAACATGTTTGTATTTCAAGGTACATCGAAGTACTGAACTGTACTTCCAACTTCACATTCATTTTAGTAGCTCAATTTATGCCTAACACTAAACTTAATTCACATCATAACCTTAAATCTAAAAAAGATAAACCACCAAATTAGCACCAGCCTTTGGTTCCCTTGTGCCCTATCAGACTTCAGAAGGTTAAGTATTTATGCCATAAAAGGCCTAAATAGGCCACAAAGCCAAATACATCAATCATACACCCAGACATGTACTCGGGCCTGCTGCTAGATCTTTTTAAGAGCCTACTTAATCTCTGTTACTTTCCTGTAAAACTCAAATATAAAAATATCCTACCTTTGCTGGTTGGAGTAGTGATCTGTGTAAAGGAAAGAATCCACTAAATTTCACTTAGTTTCTCCAAAATCAGGGAACTGTCTGCTTTAAGCTCAAGTGAGGCAGTTGTTTTTCCATGTGCTGCTCACACAGTATTCCCACACAAAAACAGGTGGGGCAGGGTGGTAGACAGGTGAGTCTGTCAACTGTTCAGTTGTGACTACACCTCCATACTTCTGTATCAAACTCTGGCAGGACTGAAAGTGCTCTTTCATGGCTTCAAACTTATCACATGAGGGTTTGCTATATAACTTTTTCCTCACCTTGTAATAATGGGACATTATAGTTTAACGCAAAGTATTTAGCTGAGTTGATTTACAAAAAAAAATAAAAAATCTTCCCACTCTATGAAAAGCCTTGGGTGAAAACCGTCTCCCAAAACACAAGAGACTTAATAAGGCCGTCAACAGCCCATATGTACACATAAAAATAAGCCATTTCCATTTTGGAAAAATTATGTTAAACACTGAAAAAATCTCTTCACCAACCACAGCTCAAAATCCAAGGTGCCTCCAGATCAAACAAAATGTGAACATGTTAAAGAACTATTTACTACTGACTTTGACAGTATTTCAATAAATCCGTCACAAAACTTGTAACAGACATTTACACATTTAGTAAGGACTTTTGAATGAAAGAAATGCTGGGACACAATTTGTTATCAACCTATTATTCTAATTGTAGCAAGTGTGATTGCTGCACAAACAATTACTGACTCTGCAGGTCCTCTAATTTGCAGGTGAATAATAGAGAAATTGGGTGTGACAGTTTTCTCTTTCAAAGCAAGTTGAAGAGAATGATAAGCTGGACAAATACACGGGAAAATGGAACAAGTGACAAATACGCTAACTATAAAATGAAGAATAAAAAGTATAAAAAATATTGTCATATTTATGCATTTAGACCTCATTTTAAATGTTTCTGTGAATTGAGATATTGAAGGTTAGAATTATGTTTGCCTTTATAATGAAACAAATTAAACAAATATCTTCCTTGCATAAACTTTGCAAGGTTTATGCAACTTCCTTGCATAAAGGAAGTTGCTTTATGTCCAACTTTGGTTGGGTATTTACTTAATGAACAAACAACAGATTGTAATCTGACTGTTAAAAAAAGCATCGGTACAACCAAGGGACGCACAGTGGAGCCGCGTGGATCTCACACCAAGAAACAAGCAGTTTCCTCAAGAAACCTTAAAGCCTGAGGAAATGGGGCGGGGCGGAGCGGAGCGGGGCGGCTGCTCAGTTTGGCTTTTTAGAAAATAGTGAATCAACACTTCAGCTTTTCCAGGCTTAAAAGTTTTAGACAAAACATAAATCAGTTCAATAGCAGCAGCTTCGTCTGTGTGTGTGTTGTGTGTGTGTGTGTTGTGTGTGTGTATGTGGAGGGGGGGTAGAAGAGTAAATGACTCGCGAGAAGTCAACCATGTTTTTAGGCTGGAACTGGAAGTTTTTATCTGGTTCTTTTTTATGTTCGTTTGCTTTTGATGCCTACAAAGTCAGTTTCCTGAAAGCGTCGGGCTACCAATGAGAGCAGCTCGGTTCTTAAGCGGTGCACTGGGACTGTGGACAGTTTGAATTTACCTTTTTGTAAAGCTGCTTCCGTCTTCTTTCCTTGAAGCTACACGAACATCTTTTTTCTAGTTCTTCCCCTCGACTCAGCATTAATCCTGTGTCCCAGTTTACAGGCTCACTGCTTCGTGACCAAATAGTTCGTCCTCGCTGAAAACTGTACTTGTAAAGTTGTAGAAAAAAGTGGAGCAATAGGCGGCAGGAAGTCGTCCCAGACTGTCCTGCACAACAGGAGAAATTTCCAGCCTCCCCCTCCTCAAAGACCTCCTACGTCTTTAAAATATTTTTTTAATCTCTCTTTATTTCTGCTCGGAAATCCCTCATCTCATCTTCCAATGTCCCAATTCTTGTATGTTCAAATGAACTGAATTCCTTTAGGACACACATGATATTCCAAACGATCACATTACACATTTCACCAATAGAAAAGTAAAACTTGAATGTTGAATGAAATCATAGTTTTCGAGAAAAAAACGGTTATTACATATTTGTCACACTCTGGCATGCTTCGGAAGTTGTTTCGTATTTCTAAGAACATAATAGTCTAGAGTCCATCTGCTCATTGCACAGCTCTGAACTTACAACAGAAAAAAGGAATTAAACTTGAAGAAAGGAAAAAATGACAAAGACCGTTTGTAAAACGATCTGTTGCTGCTTTCAAATGCCGTCGGACAGACGAGAGGCGCTGCGTGCGCAAGTCAAGTAAAATGTGGTTGCTAATATTGGGTTCCTGATAACCTTTAATAATCAGTTTAATTCAGCTGAGAACGGAGAACAGAATAATAGAAACTATAAACATGATGTGCATGAAATATGTCACATTCCCATTTGTGTGACCATATAGAACGTCCTCTATGCAAACAGTTTCATTCCATATGAGATGTAACATTTTCATTTTGAAATGAGGTAAACTGGGAATGACTGTCTTTACTGCGTGTCTACACTCAGTAGCTACATATTTATGACTCAGTTATTGCATCAAAACGTTTTCTGTTTTTATTCATTTTCTATGCAAGCATTCTACAAATTTGTTTAATTTTCTTATCAAGATTTGATGTTTTACATCTCAATAATGAAAATCCTTTGTGAAAATCATAGAGTAAAATAACTCGGTAATCTTCCCAGTCTAAAAGCTGGAAAGAAGGACATCAGATAAATTTCCTTTGTACATCTATAAGATTTCAGCAGTAGATGAATCATAGGAACTATCCAGTTCTGTCACAGCTTCATGCATGCAGGGAGAGTATAAAAATGAAGATATTACATTGTACTACTTCCTGCTTGAGAACTACACTACTCACATTAAATATTAATAGATTAAAGCACACATCTTACTGGAAATGGAATAGTTTCCATTGTATTTTGCAGTGTTTGTAGAACACAATTCAATTACTAACTTGATTTTATTTTTCTCATAACAATTTCAATAAATTCTCAATTCAGCTCATTTTGGTGAATTAACATTTTTATGCCCAAACAAAGAAAAGCTAAAAGTCTTGTTATGAAAACATGGTCACAGACATGTCATATTGCTAAGAACCTTCATAAGACGCCTGTATGAAAGACTGATGATACATTGAAGTGCTGTCTACATGTCCTAAATGAACTCCAAACGGAGAACAGAATATTAGAAACTATAAACATCTTAATTTTGAAAAATTTTATACATTTAATTGTATTCTATTTCTAGGAGAAAGGCTTTTTAAATTAATTTAGGATTAGAACATACCTTTTATTTTTGGTTAACACCTCAAAATAATAAGAAAAAATGATCAACTCATTGATCATTTTGGGTCATACAGTTCTCCCTCATTTCCATTAGCATGTGGACTTAACAACGACAGTAAACATCCCATGTCTTCAGAAACCCATGTACCCTGTGCTCCCAGGACCAAGTCTAAACAGAGCGAGGCAGGATTTAGTTTTTATACTCTATGCCTATTGAACAAACTCCTGTAAGAACAAAGATGTGCAGAAAAAGTTGCTTTCTTTTACTTGGAACTATAAAACGTTTTGTCTCTAGCAATTTTGATCAAAGAATTTCACTGAGTTTGCTTATTTAAAGCATGAGATTCAAGACTAGATGTGGATTTAATACATTCAAAATTAAATTTTGGTCTAAATTAAAATCTAGATTTTCTTCAACATCTGTTTTCTAATATTTATTTTATGCAGAATTTATGTTTATGATGTCTCCTTTTTGTATTTCCCTGATTTCTTGGGTATGACTGGTGCTGCATAAACAAACTTGTGTTGACTGAAAGAAATTAGAGCTTCACTCTGAGTTCAGTAATCACAGAGATAATCTTGTGATTTTGTGATCTGGACAGGAAACATTAAAAGTTATATAAAAAGCCCGGGAAAAGTTAGCCTTCATGTGTTGACTCTGTAGACTCTAGTACAGAATGGACCATTATGCGTCACCAATCCATCAGTGAAAAAATGGCGACCTCCATCAGTGAAAAATTTAAGTAATAACGAGTTTTTGCAAATCACAAACAGCAATTTTTAGGTGATAGGAAAATTGCAACATACTTAGGCCAACATGTCCAACTAGTGGATCCTTTTAAACACTAAGCATGACAAGAAAGATGCTTTGGTTAGAATACTCCCATCACTTGACAATAAAACAACTACTTTAATTAAACTTTTAATATGCATATAAATCATAAACCAATATAACTAATAGTTCATGTGGAGGTTACTGCTTTCCGATTCATTTCCGCTGAATCTTGTTAGCTGGTTGATTCTCCATGGCTTCCGTTTCACTTGGCAGTGTAGATTCTTGTTTAACTGGATTCCCCATGACTAGCTCTTAAGCTGGAAATAAAAAACAGGAAAGTGGGTGAGGCAATTCAGAATATTTATAATTATTTAGATGATTAAAATTTGTGGGCGGCAATGGTGAAGGGGTATGACCTTTGCTATATGTTTGAATGATGAATTAATATTATTAAGCCCGTTCTTTGACTCCAATTCACTAACTACAACAAGGCAATTCCTCTTGACAGAAGCATGCAGTTTGAAGTGGACTCTGCCCTCACTAGGGTTGTTTTCACATAGGAGTTGGTGGTCACAGCTCACTACTTTTAAACCAGTTATTGTCTATATATTGGTCAAACATCTGTTGAGTAACAGTGTCCTGTGTGCTGCAGAGCTTTACTTTGCAGGCTTATTGTACACATTTGAAACCATATCAGAAACCATAACATCAGAAACAACCAGATATGTCAGGGAACTGGTTTGTGTGCATCTGAATCTTCCTTTGATTACTGTCCCTATTTCAATTGTAATTAATCTAACCTAAGAAATGGACATCTACAGCAGGCTTTTTAAGATAGCTGTAGTTAAAAAATTTACGTGAGACACCTCTCCGTTAAGATAATTCAACAAATTACGGACCTATATTTAATTTTGTCTTGTGGACTCTAAATGTAAATCTTCTGATATTATGAGTGATTTGCTCTTGGTGCTTATGTTTAATGAAAAGGATGTTGAAATTTCGTTCACTTCGTTTTAAGAGAGTTGCTGGCCTGATTCAGGCCACACAATTTTGCGTCAGTGTGTTTTAGTTGGTCGTGCTCAAGAATTTTCATTTATACATTGTGTAAGTGATGGTGAGGTGATGTTAAAGCTGCAATTCTTAAGGCATATGAATTGGTCCCTGAGGTGGATGGACAGAAGTCCAGGAACTGAAAAATAGGTGGCAAAACTTGTGTGGAGTTTCCAAGAGATTTGGGAAATTACTTATAATTGGTGGTGCACTTATGCTCAAAACACTTGATGACCTCTGTAATTTCAAGAATAATTTAAGAATTTTGTTTCTGAACATATTGCAGTGCATATTAATGAACAAAAGGTAAAGACAGCATCAGAAGCTGCAGTGTTGGCTGATTCATGTCATAATTCCCAAGACAACACTAGGGGATGGGCGATCCCCTAATAGGGGATGAGCGATAACGATACCGATTGGATGAGTGCTTCAAATTGGTGTTGAACATATTCTGGAGGGTTTTTTTCAGACTGCAGTAACTGGACAAAATTTGTAGTTATTGTCAGAAAAGGTCATTAGAATAAAGACTGTGCTGAAATCGAGAAACAAAATTTTATCTCAATTTAAACCAGCAGCACTTGCTGCATCAATTCTTTTAAATGTTCCACACAAAATCACTTAGGTGCCATTAGAAAAAGAACTTTATTTGAGTTCAAGCCATTTCTTATGAGAGGACAACTGTCTTCAGTAAGGGAGTGACATTGATGTGTCAGTTACAATCTTGAGAGATCCAGGTGCATATGATTCATTCATCCTGGCATCAGTTTTACCCTTTTCAGATGATTCTGACACTGGATCATCTATACCTGTGTTGAGCATGGGTATATCTGTGCTTTGTGTTACAGTGCATAAGTTTGATGAGTTATTTGAGGGAGAAGTAAAGATGGGTGTTTAACCTGTTCCTCCTGTAGAATCTACAGGAAGAGCAGGAAAAGATGAAGCACCTGTTAAGCAAAATTCTCTGGGCCTTATGGAGTTGTGAAAGAGCTACCAGGACAAAATTATCTTATTGCTAGTCCAGAACAGCAGAAGAAACTACAAACAAGTAATGTTAACCACTTAAAACCATATCATGTTCATGCTTGGTGGATGAAGTTCACCCTGTGTGTATTAATAAATAGTGACATCTGCTGGGGATGAATGGAATGGAGATGCATTGCTTTCTTACAGATTCAGCAATGTTAACTGGTTGATTCAAGAACTCTGAAGTACTGGAATACTTGCAAGCAACTCTGATATCAGTCCAGCTATTTAACATTTTGGAAATAAAAAATTAAAAATATGGCGTGTTAAATCTAACAATTTTTATACTAACCAATGATCGTGGAGAATTTATGAGGCAACAAGCTGTATTATTTGCATAATAAATGGTTGCTTAAGTCCATGTTATGCTCCAAAATCAAGCAGAATCTTGTGTCAAGGTTTTGTTAGAAATCTTACTTCAGCTGTGATTGAACCAATGGTTGAATCCAGGAACATGGCTGACTCCTGCTCTGACTCTGCCAGTGACTCAACCTGAATAATAGAATAATACAACCAAATGTTATGAGTAATAAGTATACAGAATATTTTTGATTGTTATTTTGTTCATTTATTTTAATCATGATCAATGTTTGAGTTCCCCAAATTAAGATATATGATTTTGGTTCTCTTAAAGTTAGTTTCACAAACATTTACGGTAATTTTTTTGATTATCCATCCATCCATTATCTGTTCACCCTTGTGAAGATGTAAATATTGCTTTTTTAACAACACGAGATAGTTATTAGAATAAGATTAGAATTCAACAAGTCTTTGCCTGAGACTTTTTTCATAAAGTTGCAAAAACATCCAAGGAATTACAAATTACAGAACAATTAAGTTTCCTCTAAAATATAAAGTTTTCAAGTACAAAATTTATTGTCAAATATAAAAAAAATAATAATAATTTTTGTTGCTGTGAATGTATTACAAAATACATTGTCATTCCCACATTGAAAATAAATCTTCAAGCTGCAGTATGCAAGTTTTACAAAAATATATTTTTTATATATTTGTTGAAAATGTCACTATTTCCTGACAGCAGAGTATGGTACATCTAAGCTGTGAAAAAAATCAAGCTCAACATTAGATTGTATTTCTTCTTTTGCTCTTTCCTTTGGTTTGTTATTTTGTTTGTATTTAATTTTAATTCCTCTAAAGCACTTTGTATCGCCCTGTTGCTGGAAATGTGGTATGTAAATAAAATTACCTTTACCTTTAGTTTGAAAACACAATGGATCTCATGGGAGGGATGACATACAATGATGTTTGAATAATGGGTATTATGCCAGTGTTGTTACCTCCAAATGAGAAGCTTGCTGGCAATGTTTGATCAGTTCCATGGCCATGCCGAGTCTGCTTCTGATTAACTCCATGGACTCTTTCTGAGCATCCGTGATCTGGCTGACCTGACACATGAGAAGAAAGTGTTTGGCCTTGATGGACTTCAAATTTTCCAGGATCCCAGTCACATTTTCCTGCACAGAAAATGATTAGCCCAACTTTAATTTTGAAGTGTTAATCTCCACTATATCGCTACTTACTATGTAGCAGTGAGTGACTATTTGAAAGCACTCTCTGTTTTCCATCATTCAGATTGTTATGAAACAGATTATCTGTGAATAGATTTATCTCCTCCACCTCCTCCCTGAGCTACCATTGCCGCCTGAAAAAATGCACCACTCTTGACCAAAAACAACCAATCACAGCCAGAAGCAGGATCTTAGTGACGTCAGCCAAACTCATGTACTCACTGTTAAATGTGGTAATTGTAGAGAAATGTCTTACCGTTACAGGAAAACCATTTACCTGCCGTCATTGGTGGCCAATGGTGTCATTGATGGAACGCTCAGGTTATGCTAGCTTATAGCCTAGCTCATATGATCAGCTGTACCAGGCTAGCATAGCCAGAGAATTCACAAGAAGCTATGCTAGTGCTAGTGTAACAGATAGTAGACGGGAAAGAGGATGAGTAGTGTGATTGGCAGTGCTAAGAACCTGGCTCTGATAGCTTGTTTCAAGGTAGCACTAGGAGAAGACAGAGGAGCTTAATATTTTCACAGATTAATTGTCTCTTACCATATTGTCACAACATAGAGACTATTACAATAAATATGTAAAATATATATATATGATAAAAGTTATACACTACAGCAGTAACAAATTGTAATTGCTATGGGGCATTGGCCTGATTTCTAAATCAAACAGAGGGTAGTGCCAGTGGCCTCACGTAATTTTTGAATAGGAGGGAAAATATGATCAGCTGAACCTTTAAGTTGCTAAATTGTCCTACAATTTAGCAGTTTTTGGTACATTACAGAGGACGTTCAAAAACCTTAATTAATACTGTCGTCTATGTTTCTGTCTTCCAACACATCTGACAGTTACTGAGAAAAATGCATTCAGAACCAGCTTGAAGCACATACATATCATCTTATAAACAACAGAGATACTGGGAGAAAGACAGCTTTCTGTGAGTTATCACCTCAGCAAAACCTCCCCTCTCTGAAGCACCGTTGATGAAATCCAGCTTTAGCCGCCTTTCAATGTACTCCAGGTCTGCCTCTGACTTCAAGAACTGAAATGACATGAATACAAAAAAAAGGTTTCCTCTCAAAAGGAAAATGGCATAAAAGGCACCAAAATGGAGCTGTAGAGTCTTCTTGACAATGACCAATTTATTATCCAAGCATGCATCTTTCAGGGTTTCCTCAAGAAAACACTGTGGCGAAACACTTTGGCGGTCCACCAAGGTTCTGCATTAAAAGATGTTAAGTTGACAGGAAATGTAAAATGTTACTAGGCAATTATGTTACTGGAAGACATTGCCGACAATACTAATACCCACAAATACAATAAAATAAATATCAATCATAACTGAATCCAAATTCAGTTATTAAATAATTAAATTAATATCTAAAAATATGATGTAATGCTGATCGCATTTAGAACTGACGCAAGGCATAAATGAGCTAAGAGATTATTAATGCAGTTAATTTTGATTCAATGGTTTCAGCATAGATAAATTGAAAGATTATAAATTGTTTAACACTTGAATTTAAGATTTTAAGGAGCTGACAACAGTTTTGTAAAAGTTCAAAGTACAATCTTCATAGTTAGATTGTTTTGTTACCATAGCAACAATCTGATCCTCAGTTTAATCTTTGACTTTTAGCTGTTCAATAATCCATCTAGTAAACAATAATTATAATTGATTGCTCGGTCTATTAAACTAGCCGCCCTCTCCCAGATTTCACTACATCAATGGTGAAATGCTGTTAGTGGTGCTGATGTTTGGAGCAAAAGGGGCCCCTAAATCAGATTCTAGCCTCATTGAACCTTGGACCGGCCCTGTATGGCGAGCGAGATTCGCTCACAGCACATCTCTGCTGATAAATGTAGAGGATCAAATGGGAGATTTAATTTATGTGGTTTTAGTAGCTTTTTTTTTGTTTGTTTTGTTTCATGTCTATTGAATTTTTCATAAGTGCCACAGAGAATGGTTTTGTTGCTCGAGCTTCATGGGTTCATGGGACAAGTTGTTCTGTTCTCCACATTGCCGCGCTGACTTTAAGTAGACACAGCATTTGATATCCATTGTGTTGCCACAAAAATAAACTAAAATGAAAATAAACCAGCGTTCTGTGCTAGTCACCAAGCGAGGATGAAAGCTCCTCCACAGGCTGAATCCCCAGTCCATAACGCACTGGCGAACTGGTGTTATGCCGAGAAACGCATGAGTTTCATATTAACAGAATAATATTTATGGGACATAGGACAGTCAGCTCAACTTTGCTGAAAACACTGACTATGTTTTTAAGAAATGTTTTCAGAGAGACTATCTTTAAAGAAGACATAGTGATCTTGGGGTCACCCAACTCAAGGTTGTGAACAAGACAATGTTGAGTGTCTTAACTTTTCATCTCTTTGGCAGGTTTGGTCACATGAGCTGGAGAATGACAGACAAACTCTTAAAAATATTTTCAATGGCAGCTAAAACAGCGGTGAAACCCAAAACAACTCTGTCTCAACTGTTTGCTGAAAGAACAAGGAAGATGGCGAGGAGTATTTTAGAAGTTAGCATTCATCCTCTTTTTTCATCAGTTTCAACAGCTGAGCTCATGAAGGCATTATGATGTTCCTCTGGCAACTAAGAAAATTGCTTAGAAGTCCTTTATTGATATTGCAATAATCATTAAACAAACTAAATGCTAACTTTTACTTATAACATGCTAAGTGTTCAACTCGATGCACAAATTGTTGATATTGTGATTCTATGAGTGTGTTTTATTTGATCACTTTAGAGTCAAAGTAAAATATCCACCATCATAGATTAAATGGTGTTTAATCTATTTTTTCCCGTTGTATAAAACTCTACCAACAAAAAAATCTCTCAAAATAATATATATGGCGTTGTAAAAGCAAAAATTAGAATTTTTTCTTGTATTGGATAACATCCCTGATTATAATAACCAAGTTTGTTATTCTTCTGTGAATCTAATTATTGATCATTATTATTATTATTGATTTTTGCTCAATTCAGTTTCTTATGCATACATTGTAAATGGTTTTGTTATCGTTCCTTGTTACTATTCATGCCTCGTTAATTCTTTTATTCCTCCTATAATTGATGGAGATATATCAATTACATATATCATCGTTATTCATATTTAAAAGTCTTGTTTAGGTCATTTAATTAGCTCTAAATCGTTAAGAAAATAAAAAGGTATGGTGTTTTATTAGAGAATTTATTTTTTACAGTGCCAGTAATGCCGGAATTAATAGTAAATAATAAAGACTTTGTGCTATTCTCATTTAGTGATGTAGTACGTTAGTTGTGTTGCCATCCCCACTACAGGCAGTAGACCCGAAAAGATCCATCTAAGCAGATTTAAAGTGCACAGAAAGCTACAATAATTGTTAAAAACTGTGAGCTGCGCTGAAGTAAATACAAGAGACAAGTTTAAATACATGCTGAGAGTGAAACTCTTTCCTTAAATTTAAAATATCACATATTTCAAAAGAAAATAAAAACGGGAGACCGCGGATAAGTGAAGTAGCGCCCCCTTCATTTCATTTCTAAACTGCTTCTTCTTTTTCTTTCGGATTTTCCCCATATAAAATTTGATGTCCTGATATACTTCTCATTTTATCAGGACAAACGTCAAAAGTACCGACTCCCAACTTTTTCAGACTCCGTATATCAGGACGACTAATATTTCTAAGTTTTTCCAGATCTTTCTCAAGCAGAATACCAGTGATAATACCACGACATATTGTGTTTTCGCCAAGATTTTTCCTTTCACTAACAACCTTTTTGCAAATGTCAATTTACATGGCTCGATTTGTTTTTGTTTTGTTATATTCGATCAAATCCCATTACTTAGAATCTTCGCAAATTATGACCACACCGTCATAAGGCTTTGATTCATGTTCTAATCTTCTTTCCTGAATTTAATTATGACCTCAAATTCGTCCTTTATCACTTTCCTTCTATGTTTTCATCATCTGAATTACACTAAAGCTTCTCTTACTGCTTTTAAAAGCATGCTCTCTGTCATCTTTTAAAGCTTTCGTCTTACCTCTTCCTCTTCCTATCAGAGTCCTGTTGTCAAAGTCCATGCCATCATAATCATTGGCCTGAGTTATCATCCCGTTTGGGGGTTTTATGCACCACCAAATCCAAAACGATATAGATCAGAAAGTTAACATTTTCAAAGATTTCCCGCGTTCTGCTACTTCCGCCCCATAAGGTCAAGTTTTTTAATGATATTTTATCTAAATGAGAAAGAAATGCTTGTTGAAAACCCGAAAGGAAGTAGAAAGTCAGAAAAGACTGAAGAAAAGAATGAATTTTACAGTACCAGACTCTCAAGCTTGTCAACTGTCTGCTCCATGTTACCGCTGTTGTTGCTTTTCTTCGTAATTCTTTTATTGGCTGGTGGCAAAAAGCGTTAAGAAAGCAACACCGCCGCCTATTGGTATGGAGTGCGATTCATGAGACGGTCTCTTTGTACTTCACAATTGAAAAATAAACACAAAATTCAAATTAAATATGCTTGTTTATGGTTGTAATGTGACAAAATATGAAAAATCTCAATGTGCATGAGGATTTTTGCAAGACACTGTAAGGTGAAGGACATTTAATAAAACAACACTCCCAGGTGCAAGTTTGAGTTTAAAATGGAAAAAAGTGATTATACAGAGAAACAGCAGTTACAACAACAACAACAACTCCAAAATAGAAATTCAGATCTTCAAAAGCTCATTTTTCCATCTGTGTTCAAAGTTTTTGTAGGAGCAGATATGCATGGTTAACATGGGAGATTACATAGAAAATTTTAATATGAATTTTCTATTCACTCTGTTGCAGTCATATATGGACTTTGTTTGTACCTCTTCTTGTAATATTTCCCTCCATCTCCTGTCACACCTGTTGTGGGAACCTGAGTGAAGTTGGCCCCCCCACCTTCTTCAAATCAGACAAAATTGGTGTCAAACGTTTGTGCTGGTTTGTGCAGCAAAAATTTTCGTTTGTGCCGCTATCGTTTTCAAGATATTAAGAAAAATGTTCTCCAGGGGTCATCAGAGGTCAACCACTCCCCTGGCCCTGCTCACATTTGCAAAAATAAATACATTTGGTGTCAATCAACTGTCCTACATTTGTGCTGGTTTGTGCAGGACATTTTTTTCATTTATACTGCTATTACAAATGATAGCACTGCAAACTATTATTAGTTATATAAATAACAAGGTCATCAAAGGTCAACCAGCTCCCCCACCTTCTTCAAATGAGGTAAAATGGTTGTCAATTGACTTGACTACATTTGTTCAGCAAAACTGTTCATTTGTGCAGCTATCATTTTAAAGATATTAAAAGAAAAGTGTCCAAAGATTATCAAAGGTCAATGAACATCTGTTCATGCTGAAAGTATCAATTTCATTTAAATTGCCGTGTAAGTTGCTAACATATGAACATAAATAATTACATTATAACATGGAAGAAATTCAATTCAAATTAGGTCTCATCTAAAATGAATAAGTTGGTACATCACCTCCCAAAACAATCTCGGTGACCTGTAGCTTAGCTTCTGATCACTACAGGGCGCTATTAGACAAACTTTACTTTTGAAATACAAAAAATAAGAATAAAACATGTGCTTAGCATCTACTCAGCCTTTTTGAGGTCAATGTTATTATCGACAGCAATCATCAACACTTCTTTTCAATACTTCATCGCAGTGAATCAAGGTTAGTTTGTCCACTTGCGCTTGCAGTATGCAAGACTCATAAAAGCAATGTATTTTTACACATTTTCCAAAACATAAACTGTTTTAGTACAGTATGATGTAAGACAGCTCATCTGTGCCAAAAAATAATAATACTCAGGCTTCTCCACCTGCTATTGTAATCTGCAGAAGTGTAGTGAACCTCTTAACAACCACTCAGTCAGCAGATTATCTCAACGCTGTGATAATGGCAGAAGAACAATGTACTGTTCTAGGAAAAGTTTATTTGCAGTCATCAGTGGCTATGCTAAGTAGCCAGAGCTGTAATGACATGCAATGCTATTGGGAGTAAGCTCTAATATAGGAAATCAGTATTGAAATATCTGATGTAGAAGTTTAATAAAGTTGCAGTACTACATTAATGGTGAAACCACCCCTTTAAAGACATTGTCCGGATGTGGCCTAGAAAAAAAAAAAAATCACTTGTCACTTTGTACAAACCAGCACAAACGTAGGACAGTTGATTGACACCAAATGTATTTATTTTTGCAAATGTGAGCAGGGCCAGGGGAGTTGTTGACCTCTGATGACCCCTGGAGAACATTTTTCTTAATATCTTCAGAATGATAACAGCACAAACGAAAATTTTTGCTGCACAAACCAGCACAAACGCAGCCGAGTTGATTGACACCTATTTCGTCTGATTCGAAGAAGGTGGGGGGGCTGGTTGACCTTTGATGACCTCTAAAAACATTCCTTTATATCTTGAAAACGATAGCGGCACAAACGAAAATTTTTGCTGCACAAACCAGCACAAACAGAGCACAAACGTTTGACACCAATTTTGTCTGATTTGAAGAAGGTGGGGGGGCCAACTTCACTCAGGTGTTGTACGAAGCTCCTCGGTCCAAGACTGGCCCTCTTGTATAACCTCGACCAGTGCCAGGCAACTGCCTCTTTGCACCGTCTGCTTGCTATGAACTCAAGCAGCTGAATCCTAATAATCTAAAGGACAAGTTCTGTCTCCACGTTAGAATATCTTTCCATATCAGACAGAGAGCTGACCTTTTCAGTTTCTTTGTGCTTAATAAACTTATGGTGATTTGGGCTTCCATACTTAGGCTTCATAACAGAAATCAAGATTTCAGCACACACAAAACAAACACACATGCACTAAAACTATTTATTTGTATCAACTCAAAACTATGGAAGCACTTTTTTGTCACTTTGATGGGGAAAAAAGTTTTATTTCAGAATTATGATGTGGTTTCTTATAATTATCATTTGGTTATCTAATGAGATATTGTCTATTAATTATGACGTGGCATTTCACTATGAGATATTGTCTATTAATTATGACTTAGCTATCTTATAATGGTCCACTGGCATACTGAGGAAATGGGTGAGACAAGTTCAGCTTGATAGACAGAAATGGGTCTTGCTAATACAACTGAGTAATACTGAGCAGTTTTACAAATGTTGAAATCTTGCAAGTTTTCAAAGAATCCCATAATGTCAAAAATTAAGTCTCCAGACATTAGTTAGAAATAAGAGTCATGACGATGCACATGCATAATGTTATGAGAAAGTTAATCCACAATAATGAGATAGTAACTTTAATATGACCAAGGTATGTCACAATTATGAGATAAAAGTTCTTTTTGTCCACCAGATTGGCAGAAATGAGCTTCTACACAATATACAACAAACAATAGTTTCCCAACAGATTTAAATGTATATTTAATTTCAAACAAGACAAGGGATATTTAGTCATTTTAAAGTAATTCTGCAGAGTTACGTTTCACAAAACAGTCTAATCTGTTGCTGTACAAATATTTGGATTGATGACCAAAAGTTTTTATATTGCTCAGTATAGATTTGACATGACCACAACAAATTAGTGTAGCTGTCACAGTGTAACAGTTACTAAATAACTTCACTGACAGAGGGTTCACGATGCATCACAGGAAGTTCCAGTTTCTCACACTTTGTTACTCTCAGGGTTAGATGCTGAGCTATCTCATTGGGATCCGTGAAGAATGCTGCAGGAATATTCTGTTCAATAGAAAAATATCAAGTAAATCCACAATACAATACAATCTCTTAAAATGTCATTAAAAAATTATGACTCACTTAAAAAGAATTAGGAAAAATGACAATTCTATACAAGAATTTCACTATCAAGAAAATAATCAGATGTAAATAATCTTGATAACTTTGAACAAGTTGGGGCGTGCTGTGGTGGCGCAGGGGTTAAGCACGCCCCACGTTTGGAGGCTGCGGACGTC
Source organism: Poeciliopsis gracilis (assembly GCA_911649635.1). Classification (NCBI taxonomy): domain Eukaryota; kingdom Metazoa; phylum Chordata; class Actinopteri; order Cyprinodontiformes; family Poeciliidae; genus Poeciliopsis; species Poeciliopsis gracilis. Next base: position 204,008 of record CAJVRI010000585.1, read on the forward strand.
GCGGGATCGACTCCCGGTCCCGGCGACCTTTGCCGCATGTCTTCCCCCCTCTCCTCGCCCTCCTTCCTGTCAATCTACTGTAAAAAATACGAGCCACTAGCGCCGCAAAACCTCTTCGGAGGAAGGAAAAAAAAAACAACAACTTTGAACAAGTCTGCGCATTAAGTGGCACCCCTTTTAAATTAAATGGTTGAACTGTATTACTTCCAGTAGTTTAATAAATTCCAGTTATATACTCTCATTATATACTAGTCAGGTTTAATTATGAAAATATGCACTGAAAAAAATGAGGTGAAACATCATACATTTACGTAAACTGAGAAATGTAATTTTACAGTTTTGTAGTGTAAGTCAGATATAGTGGAGAATATTTCCAATCCCCTCTGCCATTTTAATTTCGCCCTAGAAAAATGGCTCTATAGTTCAAACAAGAAAGCAGTCCTCTGGCCAGTTTGACATAATGCGAGGAAAATCAGCACACCAGCAGAACTCTCAAAGACAGGGGTGCCCAAGTTCAGAACTTGAAAACTATTGTCCTTTGACTCTTACGGTAGCTCTTGTGGGCTTCGATCACACAAGACGCAAATACGACTCAAGCCAGATTTTTGCCCATATGTGAGCCATATCTTTTCATAGATTTTCATGAAAATGCAAATTCAGATCTTTTCACTCCTACAAAATCAGATTTGTGCTACTTCCATGTGTTACTAAATCAGATAAGTATTTGATCGTTTTCAAAGTGTCTGCAGTCAGAACAGTCATGCTGCATTTTAGTAGACTTTTACATTATTATGTAATATGTAATAATTCTGTACCAGAAGAAGTCGGATGCTGTAAACTGGAGCTTTTCAGTCGTAAACAATGGCTGAATCAAATGGTATCGACACTAGGCGGTGCTAATCAATGGATTGAGGTTCAATGCAAACTTTAAAATCGATTTCTAGTCGATGGCATGTATTATGTGGCTTAAAAGAATCATTTAAAAATAAACATTTAATGAAGCAGGCCTGGAGAAAAATTGTGGTACCTCTAGAAAAGATTGAAAATAATTTGACCTTAGAAGCATGTCAAACTGAGATGTGTCCTCTTACAGGTGTGTTCAAGCTTGCAGTAGGTTTGTGTAATAAAAAAGTGATGGTACTATTTGGCTACATGGTGTGTACCACACTGAAAATAGACCAAAGGAAGCAAAAGAGAGAGTTGTCCCAGAAGATTAGACAGATAATTATAGACAAGCAGGTTAAAGGTAAATACGATATCACTCCAAATGATAAATAATGTGACTAAAGCTGTACATATTACTTAGAAGTTTAAGGATCACAGGACTGTAGCCAACCTCCAGGGCTGTGGCTGAAGAGGAAAACTGATGACAAATTGAAGAGAAGGATCATATAAATGGTAACCAAAGAGCCCAGAACAACCTCCACAGAATTTAATGGTCAATTCCAAGGTCAATGTATATCAGTGTCAAATTGCACCATCCATCATTGTTTGAGCCAAGGTGAATTTTGTGGGAGATGACCAAAAAAGAAAGCAAAGCAAAAAAAATAAGACACAATGCATATAAGCCACAGAGATTCTGGAAAACTGTCATTTGGACAGATGACACAAAAATGGAAACCACAATTTTAATGTAAAACTGGAGCTTTTCGGTAAGGCACATCAGCTCTATGTCCATAGACACAAAAATTAAGCAAACTAAAAAAAGCCCTGTCTCGACTGTGAAACATGGGGAAGGATCAGTTGTGTTCTGGGGCTGCTTTGCTGCTTGTAAAACAGGGAATCTGTGTAGGGTACAATGAAATCTCAGAATATCAAAGCATTATGAAGAAAAAATGTGTCAGAAAGCTTGGTCTCAGTTACAGGTCATGTGTCTCCCAATATAATAATGACCCAAAGCACAGCCCAGAACACCTATCCTAGCTCTAAACACACAAAAATGACTAAAAGCAAAACAGTGGGCAATTCTGAACTGACCTTCTCGCTGAAACGTCCCATCTGGAGAAAGTACCCTTAAAATCTGAGACAACTGGAGCAGTTTGCCCACAAGGAGAAGATCAAACTACCTGTGGACAGTAGTCCCATCACCATTTACAGAAATCATATGATTGTAGTGATTGCCTCAAAAGGTTGCAATATTAGGTTACAGGTACCACAATTTTTGTCTAGCTTTGTGTCATTACTATCTTTTTTTTAATGATTCAGTTGAACCACAACCCAAAAGCAATGTCTAATTTTTATTGGATAAGTTTCAGAGATTTGCATCTATTATTAGTCTTGCCCATTTCATGTTAGTGAATGAATACTGATTGGCTTCTTCACACTCAAGTCTAAAAAGGGTATGTGGAGAAGCTTTTTAAGACAATCCACTATTAGCAGATTTTCCCGCTAATAGCTCTACGAGCCTAGACAGTAATGAAGCTTAAAAAAAACAAAAAGCAGCAAGCTGTGGAGCAGACCCAAAACCAAGTGCAAGAGCATAATTATGAGGCCAGTGACATTTCTGCCAAGCACAAAAGCCTTTCAAAGACAAAGTTGCAAAAGATGCCTTTATCGATGATTTTCAGAAAATAAGTGGCTGCTATTAAAAGAGTGCAGTCATTTTGGAATACATATGGCCAGCCCAGTTAACATGCTAACAGCAGGCTGAAACTAGTTTCAACATGGATGCTATGTAGAGACCTAAGAAACTTCCCTCACATGCAAGCAGAACATTATTCTGACATTCAGCAAACAGGAAAAAAATTGTCATCCTCATTGACTTTAGACAGGAAAAATGTATTTTGATTTAACATCAGACTGTGGAGAAGAATGCGTGTGTCTTTTTATGTAGAGAATGTAAGGTTCTGGTTTCAACTATATTTTTCTTTTAGAGCACACACTGATATGCATGACACTGTGTTAAAGTCAGTCTCACTCTTCACCTGGACACAAATACAATCACGAGCAGAACCCAGTATGGAAGTTCTGAAGGCTAATATCACAAGGAAAGCCTCCCAAAGTCAGAAGACACGCCTTGAACTTGACAGGGCTTTCTGGATTAAGTGAGTCTACATTTTTCTCACACGAAAATCATCAAGTACAAGTACAGATACACATGGAATTATATGACCTTTAACCTTGTGAGCTGCCTATACGCCTTGCAACCACTTCATACTTCCCAGCCTGTGAGAACCAGGCTTTTTTCTCCCAGTGTGAGAAATCCCACTGAAGTAGACATATACATTTATTTTTAAAATAGCTTAAGTAAAGTGTTTCCATTTTTTAAAATCTCACAACTGGGTCTGTTTTTTATGGATGTGTTTGCATAAATATATTTGTGTGTTTGTGATGCTGAGAACAGACTAGTAGGTCTCAACAAACTTGCAACTTCAAAAGTAGGCCTTAGTTGAAAAAAGGTTGGGCACCCCTGCTGTAAGGCATACTGTATAACAGCTTGTAAGGGTCTGCTCATGCGCTGTTGTCACAGTTTTTTCCTATGTATACATATCACAATATGATGCAAGTACCCACCTTAAGTTCTGTTATTGTGTTTTCTCTGGTACTGAACTCTCGCAGCATGTAATCTTTTCCATCCTGAAATTTAAACAGTAAAAATTAATTTTCACTTAATATTCCCAATGTACATGAACATTCAGTATATTGATTTTGCAGCAAATATGACAAAATTCTAATTACTCTTTATGGGTTGCATTACGGTGATTCCCTTGCTATTCCACAGCTGGTTCTAATGCAATATTCTACAATGAATTACAGTGGGCCACCAGGAAATGAGGAGAATTCAATTAAAAAATACATTATCAATTCAAAAGAAGAATGAAATGTTGCAACTCAAGATATACAAGTTTCTTAGATGGAAATAGTCCTAGAAATAAAAATAATAACTAGAACATTTTGCATTTGTTGTGAAAATGCAGTGTGAATTCTGAAAGCTAAACGATTTTGGTGAAAATTACAGAAACATTTAGAGTCAACTTCAGAAGTGTTGCAGATATGCAAGAAGTAGGTAAAAGCAGCAAAATAGAGCAAAATCAGAAAGATAAAACTGCTGAAGAGAAGTAAAAACTTTCAATCAACGCAAGAATCCCACTCAGAGAGTATTAGAAATTAATGCAGAACAGTGCTTACTGGCTAAAGTGTGGTAAAATGAGCTAAAAAGGTAAAGCTAGATGAAATACTATTGTTAGCATCTGGCCTAGCGCTAGCATGTTGGCATACAGTAACATATTCCATGCATTGTTAAAAAGAAAAACAGTGCATATTGTTTAGACTGTCAAAAAGCTGGAAAGTCTTAACGCAACTTCCAACTAAGCAATCTGGCAGATGACTCATCTCTGTACCCGCCTCATCAGCAAATTAACCAATCATACCAGCCCCGTCTGACCAGCCCAAATGCAGCCCAAATGGAATCAAAGTTCTCGGGGTTCCAGGGAGCTGAGAGGGACCAAGGCTCAAAGCGCCGATGCAAAATTGATGGAACCTATGCAGGATTCAGACCTGTTTTTTCAATATTGGTAATTTGGTTTACTGTACGCCAGCATTCAAATACCCATACCTTCATTTTATTTCTGATTTCCATATGTTTGACATAAATGAAAAACTCTGAATCCACACTTTCAGAATCTGTAAATAACTCAAAACACCTTTGAGGAGACTTGTTTATGGCTTTGCTACGGTCAGTCATATTTTCTTCTGATCATTCTACCCAGGAACAGAAAATGAACTTATTGAGAGTACATTCTTAATAAGGTTGATACCTGAAAATAGCTACGGAACATAAACATATCAGGGCATAATAAGCATTACACAATATTACATTCTGTCAGTAAGCACTTTATTTGGTGTGGTGCATCAACTTACCTCATAATAAATTCGAGTATCATTTATTCTAATCAAGACTCCGTCCACACGCAGGAAGAAACGCTGCAATAAGAAGAAACTGGATGGCATCACTCTCTGAGTATAGAAAAAAGGAAGAATGTTGCACATTTATTAAACTTCAGTAAATGTCCAACTGAAGCAATATGCATTTGACACCTACAGTAAAATTTTAGCTTTCTATAGAACTACAATACACAAAGTCCCTTAGCTTTTTCTACATTTTGTATATTATTTTACATGTCAAGAAATGTGATTATTATGAAAACGTTCTATATATAGTTTTGTCACTGAGTTTGTGTACAAACTCAGTTTTGTACACAAACTCAATATTGCTTGATATTGCTTAAACATTTTAAGCAATATTTTAAATGTATTTGCTATGGCTTATGAAGAATGAAATCTCAAAATTCAACGTCTTGCAACTAGAATTTTACGAAAAGTAAAAACAGAATATTTCCAACAAAAATGTCAGGGTTCTGATAAGCATGTTTATTTCTGCCCATTAAATCCTTTATAGTGACTTCTTCTTTGGCATGGCTTGATGCAGTCCATCTGTGACATAACCGAGGTGAAATGAACGGCCAGGCTAATGGCCTGCATTGCTGGGTCTGAGCTCTCTAATCTTCCTTTGTCAAAATCAGGTCGAGCCAGTTGAATGGCAAATAAAGCACAGTGACACCAAAACGTAACCAGTTTTTAGTAGTCTTTGGTAAGTTCTACTGGAAACTTAAATCAGCAGAAGGAACCATAGAGCGATGTGAAATGACCTGGGAGATGACTTTATTGATTGTGGGCTTCAGGAAACCAGATGACATGTCATCCACAGTTACAAACCTACTCAGCTATCATCTGTGCTCCTGGTCTGTAACCCAACAAACTCATTATCCAGTTTGTTGGTATCTGCAGATGATATCTGGTTCATATCATCAGCAGAGTTGGCTTCTGTCACTTTCACCTGATCCTGGTCACCTCTTCTAGGCGAAAGTCTCGTCCCTTTAAATGCACGTGGTTCCCGGTCTTCTGGTCTCCTGGTCATTCCTGCTGCAACCTCTACATCTGCACATTTCTTTTGTAAATAAACCTTTAAAACGTCTCCTTGCCTGTGTTTATCTGCATGTGGGTCAGAAGCGTCACTAAAACCATGAAGAAACACTCTCGACCATTTGACCCAGCAGATGCTCTCAAGGAAACTTTAGCCAAACAATACTCCCTAATTCAATCTCATGATGCAGTTCTCTGACCCCTCAGCAAGCAGTAGGAGGTTACAAATCAGTGTTTGGATTACCTGATCTCACTGTTGCAGTGGAGTGAGGCTAAGCACTCATCTCCTCCAGAAGATGGCGCAAGCGCTCCATCAGTAGCTCAAAAGATAAACTTCTACACATGAATTCAGAGCTCCGAATACAAATAAATTATCTGGGGACAGTCGTGGTCACAAGGGCTTTTTATTTCACTGCTCTTCAGTCTTATATGGTTTGACCCAATCATTGCCCCATGACAATCCTAAAATCTCTTATATTTTGGGTCTCCTTACAGGTGTTACGTCGATTGGCGTTTCCCTGTCAGATATGGTTCCCCCAAGTAATCAATTTCCACTCAAATTATGCATAACTTTACATTGTTATAGATTTGATTACCAGAAAATACCATCAATTTAGTGTTTCCTTAATAAATTATTGTAATCAAACCATGATTTCAACTCAGCAATCTCTTCTTCTACTGTTTTTATTATTTCATCCATATTTTTTCCCCCAAAAAATAAATTTGTATCACCAGCAAGCATTATAAACTGCAAAAAATATCATTTAAATAAAGTATAAATAATTTAGGTCCTAGGATTGAGCCTTCAGGAATTTCAATTTGTGACCTTGTCTTATTAATTTGTGCATATTGCAATCTATTACTCAAGTAATGTTTAGTTTTAGCTGGCTTCAACACCATAATCCACACATCAACTGGTCCAATAATTGTTTAGAGTCTTGGTCCACTAATTGTTTAGAGTCTTGGTCCACTAATTGCCTGTCTTCCTGTCTACAGTCCGGTGTTGCTCTGACTCGTTGACCTGCAGTTGCAGAAGATTAGAGTTCATCGATCTAAACTCTAATCCCTGAGGAATATCACAACATCCAGCAGGTATTCAGTAAACACAAAGCACTTCCCCTACCACCTCACCATCCATACCATACTAGGGGTGATGAGGTTGCGATGGTTGGCAAAAGGGCTTCTACCCAGACTCCCTCTGACCTTGCATCAACTACAGGGAATTAAACCACATTTATACAAAAAACACAAATTTCCACTTCCACTTATTTCATCTGCTTTTGAACCTGTACAAGAAGCCACTCCAGGAACATTGAGGACCACCGCAAACATATCCGTCTCATTCGCCAACGCCTTTTAGAGAACCGTCTCTTTGTTAAGGCTGAGAAATGCAAATTTCAAAAAACCTCAAACCCTTTCTTCGCTACATTTTTGAGACCAGGTATATTTGACCGGACCCAGGAAGAATAAGAGCGGTCATGGAATGACCAGTTACAAAGTAACGTAAGCAATTGTAAAGATTTCTAGGATTCAATTTTTATAGAAATTACAGTCAAACCTCAGCACCGTTAACTGCACTAACCGCTACCAAGTTCACTTTCACATGGACCAAGGAAGCAGATCATGTTTTTCTCCAAGTTTAATTTCCAATTCATATCCCCCAGGTTCTAAGAACACTAAACCCTCCCGATGATGCTCAAGAAACCCTGGCTTTCATTTTACCCCTCAGCTGTACAGTTTTATTAACGGACTCCCCACATCCCAAGGTATGACCACAATTCTAACCAGAATCGACCATTTCTCAAAGGCATGTCACCTCATCTCCCTCAGGAAACTCCCTTCAGCTTTCCAAAAGCGCTCAGCTCCTTGGCAAGCATGTTTTCTGGCTGCATGGCATCTGCAATTCATCTTCCAGGTATGGAAACAATTTTCTATAAATATACACCAGGTCAGAAAGTTTGGCTCTCTTATTCCATTAAGATCCATCTCGAAGAAGTTCGCTCTATGCTTTATTGGTCCATATGTCATCGAGCCAATCATCAGCCCCACAGCGGTCTGTCTCTGGCACCGTCCAAATCTCTGAGTCCACCCTATGTTCCATGTCTCCTAAATCAAGCCCATAGTTACCAGTAAGCTGTCCTCCCCACAAATATAGGAAAAACATTGCAATGCTGATATCTACTTATTTGAGGTATATTGAAGTATATTTAGAGTTCAAAGAGCAAAATAATTCAAACCATATGAACAGATTTCAGGGCTTGTGAACCTAGTCAGTTAGAGCTTATCATTATGATTCCTGATTTAAAATTGTATAATTCCAGTATAAAAATGTATAATTTAATAGTTAATAATAAGAGACACACTTACGATTTTGACACTAATCATTGAGACACCGTGGTCATGAAGCTCATCTTCAAACAGCAGAACTTCTTCAAAGAACATGATGTGCTCTCGAGCTTTCAGCTTCTCTATGTCAATGCGCTCCTCTGTATTAGTCACCTTTATAAAGCCAGAGAGAAGTTACACAAAATGAGTTACACATATACTCTGTACTACAAAAATCCACAGAGAAACCTTACCTTTACAAATACATAAGCTCAATGAGAGAGAAAAGATGTAGGAAGAAAGAAAGAAAGAAAGAAAGAAAGAAAGAAAGAAAGAAAGAAAGAAAGAAAGAAAGAAAGAAAGAAAGAAAGAAAGAAAGAAAGAAACATGATTCTTTCTTTCTTCCGAAAAACGAAAGAAACAAGGAAACAAAGAAGGAAAAAAAACAAATTGAACCAGCCTTCATCTGGAGTTCTTCTCCTAGAAGCGTTCCTCTGTAATCTGTGGTGAACGTCCAGTCGAAAGGCCTCAGTACTTCTTGGGCGTGTTCAGACTCAGCTCTGAAATGACATCAACTGACATTTATCTGTGACATATGGTGGCCAGCAGGTGCAAACACGCAGCAAATGGTGAAACAAACTGTGAAGTGGTGTATGACATAAATTCCAAAACACACAAAAACAAATGCTAACACAAAATGCTGCTATCACAAATAAAACACTGCAATGATAAATGAAATGCTTAAATCATAAATAATGCTGCAATCACAAAAAATATTGCAATCACAAACAAAATGCTGCAACCACATGAATGGTGGGGGTAAATGCTGCAAATAGTAAAAACAACAGTATACTCGCTCCATATAACGGAAGTGCTCCAGACCACTAGGGAGAGTCAAACAAAGAACAAAATCATATCGGACAGAAAGGTTAAGGGGTAAATACAGTTAAATACAGTTGAATATAAAATTAATTTGTGAAAAAAATAGTTTTTGCTAACAGGGCTAAATTACTGTAGGCTCAGCAGGCGGGTGGCAAGTGCTTTCCCCGTTCACTGCGGCATGATCTCGGCACATCACCCTGCCTGTTATCTGTTCGTAGCATGGAAAGTGCAATATGAAATGCTTAATGTGTTTGTATATGTGCCGTTTGATATGTGCATCAAAATATAATATTCCATTTTCTGGAAATGTTGATACATCTAAAGTTACTAGAATTTTCAAAACTTTGCCACAGTGTTTTCTTCCAATACCAATCACTTATATTCCCTTCCCTGGATTTCTTTTAGAATGTAAATTCATAGTAAGAAAAATATTTTAAGACAGTACCTCTTAATGATCAAACAGAACACATTTACTTCTATTTGCATGTTTTTGTGTATGAAATACACACTTCCCTTTGATTGACTTCTTACATGCAGTGCAAACTTTTACACTTATTTTTCATTGTTTTATGCAGACATTTCTTTCCCGTAGCATAAATTTATCCAGTAATATTTACTATTCCTGTCTACCGACCATCTTTTCCTAAAAAAACATGGTAAACCACCTCAGCGCCTTGACCACTGGGGAAAACCCTGGTCTATAATAATGGTTGTCAATTATTTCAAATATTTCCTACTTTGTAGATTCGGAAAATAGCTTCATTTTATTGCATTGTGCTTTGGACAATCATGGTTCAATAGTTTTCTGCATGCTTATACATGACAGAATGGATTATAACAAAGAAAAACTGACAGTAAAAAATAGTAATAAAAAACAGTGTTTGAATGACTGCCAGAATATTCAAGCCACAGTTAAGAGCTCGTCCAATTGTAATTGTTGAGATAGAGCAGACACTCAAGAATGTGAAAAATTTGGTGGATTAGCCCTTTACCGAATTGGAAGTTACAATCAGAAACTTTTGTATACAAAACCAAGTCAAAATACAGGGCTTTTTGTGTGTAGGTATCATGATCAAATTAGTTGTACACGATTTTGGACGAATGTATACAAACGGGTCTCTACACAGTACTCATACACAGTTCTCAAACTTCCGGGTCAGGCCACCTATATCACAAAAAAACAAACCAAATCAAAATAGAGTGCTCCTTTCTTTCCATTTTGGTTTTGTGCACAAAATCAGAAATTGTACTCTGGGTTTTTATTTAATAAATGAAAAAGCCAGAGTGCTTTTAACGAAGGTCTGGTCCGATGTGATTTGTTCTTTGTTTGACTCCCCCTGGTGGTCTGGAGCATTTCCATCTTGTGGTGCATGTGTGCTGTTGTTTTTACTATTTGCAACATTCCCCTGTTGCTTGTTTTTCATATAGTTGCAGATATTTACCTTAGGTTGGAACATTTTTTTGTTTGTATTTTTCAGTTGATTGAAGGTTTTTGCTTTTATTTCTGTTATTGCAGCATCTTTTTTGTTGCTTGCAGCATTTTTGGGGTTTTTGTATACGTATGTGCAGCTTATTTTGTCATTTTCTGTGTGTTTACACCTATTTGTCGTGCGTTTCACTGTTTGCTGTGCACTTGTCAGCCACTGTAGTGATACTAATAGAAACCGAAAGTTGGCACTGTGCAGTCAGTACAAATATACATACATAATTACAAAATTGTTGTTACCCCTCTGTTAATTACCAAGAAGTCCACAATGGTCAATGAACTCACTTGAAATAGACAAATGTAAAACGAAACAAAAATTCTATGAAAATTAACCAATTTTATGAACCATTTCCCATAACTTAACTTATGTAGTAACATTTATTTGCTTTCCAAATAAACGTATAAAAGAGTCAAAATTCTAAAGTAGTTGTGTTTATTAGCTCGTTAGCTAATGTGAAATTAAGTAAATATTTTATGAAATTTAACCGATGAAGAAATGAATGTATGATTGTATCTCACTTAGATTGAGCATAAGGTTGCTATAGTGTTAACCCTAGCAGAGCTTTAGCAACGGACTTAGCAGGGTTTTGTTATTAATTCAAGTTTAAGTTAAAAGTTTTATTCTCATGTGCACAGTAAAAAACCTGTTTTCTGATACAATAAAAAAGTTTGTCTACCCAAGAAATTTTTTAAGAAACTTGATTCCATAATCGTCCCATTTCTCTGGGACTATAAAAGGCACCGAATTAGCAAAGCTCATCTTTGCAGGGCAAAACTGGAAGGTGGACTAGCCTTCCCAAATTTCTCATTTTACTATTACTCTTGTACGCTTCGTATCATCACAATTTTGCCTAGATCACAATTTTACACAATCCGAGTGGATCACAATGGAAAAAGAAGACTGCAGCCCTCATGAAATTGGTGCCCTTATTCTATCACCAACAAGTATAGATAAATTGGTATACAGCAATAACCGCATCATTCACGATACTATTCGTATTTGGAAACGTATTAAATCCCAGTTTGGTATTGAATCTGTATCTTTCTTTTTACCGATAGCAAAAAATCCCTCATTTGTCCCTTCCACTTTAGATTCAGGTTATACACAATGGAAAGATTTAGGCCTCAGGACTTTTGGTGACCTGTTGGTGGGTGGCAATTTGGCCTCTTTCTCTCAACTTCAGGCCAAATTTGGTCTCCATAAACATAATCATTTTAGATACCTACAGGTCAGGGCATATGCCAAAACACACATGCGCACTTTAGAGAATGTAAAACCTAGTGAATTTGATGAACTTTTTAAACTAGGTGGTGGGGAAGGACATCTAATCTCCCAGATTTATAAAGTGTTATTATCCAGATCCTCACCGTCCATTCAGGGCCTCAAAGCGGGCTGGGAGCAGGAATTAGGAACGGAGATCAGTGACGAACTCTGGAAGGCTGCGCTAGAGAATATTCACAAGTGTTCTACCAATTCTAGACACTGTCTTATTCAATTTAAAATTATTCACAGGCTTCACTACTGTAAGGTAAAGTTACATAAAATTTTCCCTACCACATCCCCATTGTGTGACAAATGCCATATTGAAGAAGCCACACTTCTCCATTCTTATTCCTTGTGTACTAAGTTAACCCCATTTTGGTCTGGCATATTCAAAATTTTGTCAGATATGTTTCATACAGAGTTAAGGCTGGACCCACTTCTGATTGTACTCGGAGTTTCTGCTCAATTTTCACAATTTAATAAATATCAACGACGATTTTTAGCTTATGCTTTCATTATAGGGAAAAAGCTAGTGCTGATGTTTTGGAAAAAATCAGAGGTTCCATCAGTCAAATTGTGGCTGGAGGAACTGGTAAGGCTCTCTCATCTGGAAAGAATACGGTTTTCATTAACAAATAACTTAAAGCGATTCAATAAAACTTGGCAACCCCTTCGACAATATATTGATAACTCTACTTGAAAAGAATCTGATTGGACTCAGTGTGATAAGAAGTAAGTCCTGGGGAATGGGGAGGTGGGTGGGTTTTGAGTTGTTTATGTTACTTTTGTTTTGACTTTGTTTTGTCTTTCTGTTTTATGTTCACATCAAAAAGAGGACGGATTTGTAATGTTTGTTCCAACCTTCATGTTTGATTCCTCAATAAAAACTGTTTGACAATAAAAAGTTTGAATGCTAGCCAAAAAAGCAAAAAGTCAATTAGTTTGTTGATCCCAAAACACCATAAAGCAAGATTTTAGAAGGGAGTATTTCACTTGGTACTTAAGAAGCTGGAAATGCCGTATAAGATGTTGCTTTTACCATAAATCAATGACATGATTATGTTCACTGTATGTTAGCATTTTATGTTTGTGTGCCTTACCTGCTCTCCTGCCATTCTTGAGCACAGGCTACCTTCACAGTGTCTTCCATATTGTTGACTTTCTTGAGAGCATCAATAGCATTAAATTCAATGCCGTAGCGGTCTGTGTGTTGGATCCGCAGAATATTATCCCCATACAACATCTCTGGGAGTGCAGGCATGTTCAGCTCCTCTGCTAATCTGGCCAGGCAAAGAATAAAAAGTAACATTTCTCATTCCTAATATATTTTGATGTAGACTCTTCCTGGGCACACACAGGTGAAGGAAAGAAATATTCATTAGAAAATGAGGGAATGAGTATGTATACATGGTTATGTTAATCATCTAGGATCTGTCTTGTACAGCACATTTATTTGGAAGATGTTACACAATAGAAGTTACAACTTTCTTTGATCTTAAACTGGTAGAACTGGTAGGAAATGGTAAAAACATAGATGCTGGTATCCATGTAGGATTACAGCAAATCTTTTATACGTTTGCTTTCCAAACAAACGTATAAAAGAGGACAATGGTCAAAATTCTAAAGTGTTTATTAGCTCTTGTTAGCTGCGGGTCCTGATGGCATACCTGGACTTGTCCTCAGAGCGTGCTCTGAGGAGCTGGCAGGAGGGCTGACGGACAATTTCAACCGGTCTAACCAGACTCAATGACTATCGTCCGGTAGCCCTCACTCCCATCATCACCAAGTGCTTGGAGCGGCTGGTCCTAGCACACCTCAGATCCTGTCTACCCTCCACACTGGATCCCCACCAATTTGCATACAGGCAGAATAGGAGCACAGAGGATTCAGTCTCCATAGCACTGCACTCTGTCCTTTCTCATCTGGACAGCAAGAACACTTATGCCAGAATGCTGTTCTTAGTCTTTAGTTCAGCATTTAACACAGTCATTCCATCACAACTCATTACCAAACTCACAGACCTCGGCATCAGTTCACTCATGTGCAACTGGTTGCTCGACTTCCTGACCAGTCGACCCCAACACTGCTCTGTCTCCGACCGGAAAGCGATGCAAAGGGTGGTGAAAACTGCCCAGCACATCGCCGGGGCATCGCTTCCTGCCATCAATGACATCTACAGGAAGCGGTGTCTGAAAAGGGCCGGCAAAATCACCAAGGATTTGACTCAATTTGACCCTGCACACACACTCTTCTCTCTCCTGCCCACTGGGAGGCATTACAGAAGCTTACGGACCAGAACCACCAGGTACCGGAACAGCTTCTTCCCCACAGCTGTCACGCTCCTGAATGCCTCCTGACACAAACTATAAGGACTGTACCCCCCATCCCTGAACTGTTCCCCTCACACACATACATGATCTATATACAATCTTTATATAATCTGTAAATCTAATTTCCCATTATTTAACCTGTATTATAAAACAACTAATATATATATATATATATATATATATATATATATATATATATATATATATATATATATATATATATATATATATATATATATATATATATATATATATATATATATATATAATCCATTCTTCATATTCCTGTATATTCTGTATAATCTGTGTAATTTGTATAATATGTACATAGCTCTCATATTTATATTTGTACAAAACATTTTATATTATAGCACGTCAATATTATTCTCTGTTTATACAGCTTATCTTTGTACACCTGTTTATAAATATTTATATCCTGTGTCGCACCTCTGGATAGATGCAAACTACATTTCGTTACTTTGTACTTGTGACAGTGCAATGACACCAAAGTTGAATTCTATTCTATTCTAATGTGATAAACTAACACTCATATCAACGTTGCTTCTTATAAAATCAAATCAGTAAAAGCAGGTAATATTAGTAAAGAAAACATCAATGTTTTTCTCAATAAGTGTAATTCTAGTATCCTATTGACATGAAATTCACACTAGATCTTATGTAGTAAGACATATGCTGTACATATGTTACCCATATGTACAGCAAAAATAAAAAATGTTACTCCATAAGTTAAGCTATGTGAAATAAAGTGTAATGGTACAGGAAAAAGAGGTATTCAGCACAAAAAGCAAGGGCTGTGCAAAAACTAGGTTATGTAAGAAAGATCTCACAAGATTAAAATATTATGTTCCGAGTTGCTATCTCAGAAGCACTGGATGCTAGCAGTCATGAAGCCTGATGTAGTTGTTATACCCCAGCTACTTCTAATAATTTTTGGCAGCATTTTGGGCTTCCATTAGAAACAAGAAAAATGAAACCTTCCAAACCATATTAGCACTGTGCTTAAATCACCCATTTCTGGCAAAACATAGTTTCCCATGGTTTCCCAGGGTTTCCAACAGTGGGGAGTCAAACAGCCCTCCCCACCGTTGGTCTCATGAGACATTGTGGCACCTGCTCGTTCACGTCTGAATTTCAATCAAATCGGTTGGCCTCTCTGTTGATTTAATTTGTCCTTAGCACAGTCCTTAGTCCCGAGTGAACGTAGACTCCTGCCGGAGACAGACAGGATTCTACCTGCCTGTAGTAGAAGTTCTCAGTATCAAAAAGGAAATTTTCACAAAATAATTAATACATTTCTGGAAGTGTCATTCCTAACTATATCATCTCAGTTTTTTATCCATAACTAAATTTGTGGACAGGTTTGATTTGATTATTATGATTAGACTTTTTTTGTGTGCATGTGACCAAGCAAAGCTTTTTCTTTGCTTTTCCTTCAAAGGAAAAGCAAAGAAAAAGCAAAAAGAGTAACCTGTTATCACAGTGTAATAAGGGTGAAAAAAATTCCATAAAATTTTAGAGACACATACCGTTCAATGTCTTTAGATTTCATGATGTGGTTTTTTGCCGCTGTCACCTTCCATGATCCAAAAGTGAAATCCTGCTTACTGCTCTTGAAGCCATGCAACATCATTGCTAAAAAGGATACCAACAACAAGACAATTAGGTGATTTAAAAATGTTTTAGGAGCAGAAAACAAAACTGTTTTGGTGCGCTATCCACAAAAGAATATCTCTTTTGCCTATGCATTTACCCAGGACAGCATCATGTAGGGATGGGGCACCCAAAAACTAGAAAATGAAATATCTGTCAGGTGTCTCCAAAACAAGTTTGCTTCTACTTCCATGAATGTTTTCTAAGGGAGTAAGTTTCCCTTAGTTTCCAGTAAGTACTGGGAGACTACTACCTGCTTTCTGCGACAAAAAAAAAATCAGATCACTGACTGCATTTTAATTGGTCAGAGAGCAGCAAGACGACTCGCACAACTGCATGCATATTTATATTTCAAACTCAAACTTACAAAGTTAGTGACTAATTGTGATTAACCGATTAACCACTAAATGCAGACTGATTACATTTTTTAAAGTTGATTGATGGCACTAGTTCAAACCCATTTTATTGTTCTGATGTGGTTTCAATCTGCTGAGCCTGATGGGCATTCTGAAAGTCAGAAAGTTGCAGTAAACACTACTTCAGGTACTTTACAAATTAGTTTAATATGCGTTTTATTGGGGGAGGAGGGGGATTTCTAAATACTAATGCATTTCAGACAAACATTTTAGTTTTTAAAATACCAAACATTGCTCTGAGCTATTTCAAGTCTTAAAAATTATATTACTTGACAGTGATGTCAAGTGAGCTTTATAAGAGATTTGGAAAAGGTTTAGTCCCTTTAATGTTAAAATTAAAGTATCGATCGCTGAGAACTACTCTAATACAAGACATTAAGTGCTTTTATCCCAAAAGTTGACAATGCCAAAAAATTATCAATAATTAGAGATAAATTTGTTTACTTAAACTTTCACTGTCATCGTTTTCGTGTCTATTTCTCAATGTCTGTCATCGAGAAAGGAACACACAGGATCAAAAAATTCCTCTCATAATCTATTCTTATACCCATACATTTTTAAATGATGATAATGACATATTCAGTTGCATTTTATTTTCTTTATGTTGAAGTAATATTCAACATAGCAAATGAACTGAACTTATATTGTACTTTTCCAATCATTTTGAGCACTCAAAGCGCTTTTGAGCACTAGAGTTACACTCACCCATTCGCACTCACATTTATACACTGGTAGGCAATTTTTGGGTAAGTGTCTTACTCAGGGGTTCATCAAGATGTGGTAGGAGGAAGGTAGAATCGGACCTATAACCATTCTTATCATCACAACACGATCACTCTACCCACAGAGCCACAGTCACTCCTAAACAGTTGCCCCCAAAAAGCCAAAAAGTATCTAACTTTTCCCACAGAAAATAAAAACCCATAAATGCAAATAAAGAGTAAAAAAACTACTTAAAATAAAAACTTGGGCAGAGCAGATAACGCCTTGTGCCCTGGTAAGTTTATAATACAGAACCTGCTTTATTTTTATTTAAATAAAGCAGGTTTTTGACTCCTTAGAGCATGGTTCCATCTATAAGGCCTTAGAAGAATTTGGTTTCAGTCAATATTTCATAAAATCTACTCAAACTTCTCACAAGATAACATTGATTCTGTCCTAGATTTTCATTGTCTGGAGTAGAATGACAGTGTTGCTCTGTTTCCCCATATTTATCATTAATTGCAATTCAATGTTTTGCAACAATTACTCTTTAAAACAATGTATGTGGCATCTCAGAATTTTGCTGATAAACAAATATGGTTTACTCAAGTAACTAATGAAGTAAATTTCAATGTCTTTACCTTCAATCTTATTGATAAAATATCTTCTATAAAGTTATGTGCCTGAATAACAAACATTGCATCAATAATTCTGTGCTTGTAAACAATAGACTCACGTCTCATCCCTAAATTACACATTTAAATGTAACTAACTAACCCCGTCTGAAAGCAAAACCCCACCAGCTGCAAATTTCAGCACAGTGGACCAAGCCAAGAGGCAAGGCCAAGTGAGTAGTGCTGTGAAGAATCTCAAAATTTGCCCAGAAACATAAAGAGGGCCCAAAATAACCTATTTAGACAGTTTGTCAGCAAAACCATTTGATTTGGGAGTTAGTTTTGTTTCAGTATCAATTGGATAAAGAATTGTATTGAACTCAGACTCCCTGTGGAATTTTAATCCTAATTATATTTTATCTAAATTTGGTGGACTTTCATTTTTATTTATGTCAAGCAGTAATATAGAAAAAAACTCCTATAAAACTTGCCAACTAAGTTATTGCAAATTATTGTGGAAATTCATGTAAAAATCAACAAATCCCTGTGTTAATGCATAATTATAAGTTTATTGCAGATTGTGGGCAAAATGAAAAGTGAAAACTATTGGATCCACATGTATTTTTATTCCCACTTGAAGGTGGATGTTTCTTACTTTTATGAAGCAGCTGACTCATCCTCACATAATGTCAAGTTAAAATCCATAACAAGTAATAAAAAGTTGCATTTTTCCATAAGTAAATGCAAACATTTTCATTTTTATTGCAAAAAATTCCAGAAACAGACACAAAATCCTGGGTGGACTGAAAAGATGTTCAATATTAATTCATTTTAAGAATTTATTTACATTTTAACAGTTCGTTAATGAGTTTTAGCAACAGATTCTTGCACAACTGGCCCTCTAATAACATTCCTTATCTTTATCTGGCCCAAAATGAAATTGAGTTTGACACCCCTGGTTTAGATGCAGCTGCATGGGGAACCCGTCCATGAAGCTCTCTGTGCACTGTTCTTGAGCTAATCTGAAGGCCACATGAAGCTTGGAGGTCTGTAGTGATTGACTCTGCAGAAAATTGGAAACCTCTTCGCGCCATGCGGCCCTTCTGCTGACCCCCCTCTGTCAGATTATGTGGCCTTCCATTTAGTGGCTGAGTTGCTGTCATTCCCAAACACTTCCATTTTCTTATATTACAGCTGATAGTTGACTGGAATATTTAGGAGCGAGAACTTTTCATGACTGGATTAGTTGTACAGTTCCACGCTGGAATCCACTGAGGTCCTGAGTGACCCATCTTTCACAAACGTTTGTGAAAACAGTCTGCATGGCTGGGTGATTTATTTTATACACCTGTGACCACGGAAGTGACTCAAGCATCTAATTCCGATCATTTGGATGGGTGAGCAAATACTTTTGGCAATAGTGTGTATGTGTGCACAGTGCATTCCATTATACTCGAAGTCCCCCGTTTCGTACACAGCATTTATACAAGTACTCAGGAATAAAAATAAAAGATGAAGAATCGAACTGAACAGCTCGTTCTAGTTATAATTTACTACCGCGTCGTGACGCGGGACTGTCATCGTTCCAGAATGCCATTTCTATGGTTTCTTTCTTGTACCTTCCTAAGTCTTATTGTGGTGAAGCTCGCAAGTAAAAAGCGCATGATGATGGTGAAGTGGGTTCTGGCAACCCATTACAAAAACTGTCAGGAAACAGTTTGGTTTAACAATCAAAAGCCACAATATTTTCAAGCGCTTCAGTCAGCATCACTTACTGTAATCAAAGAAATACCGAAAGTAAAAAGAGATACACCTAAAGCGGACAAGAATATAGTTAAAGGTTACCTAACGTCCTTATTATGAGAGATTTGGATCTTTATCTTTTCCTTTTCTTCTTTTTTCTCTTTTCGTCCTTCTTCTTCTGTTATTGGCAGATGGCAACCAACTTCAGGCGTATTTACCGCCACCTACCGGCTGGAGTGTGGTCATCACCTATACTCAATGAGGTGCGAATTTAATAATACACACCTCAATGGAGATGTTCATTAAAGAAATAAAAAATAAAAGGATAAAACATTTTTTAAAAAAGGTGTGTATGAGTGTGCAAATTCACACACTCTTTCTCTCACACTGCTCCACACTCATAAACACACATTCGTAAATGTAGGAACATGCATACACACATACATACATATATACTTTTAAATATAATTAAATAACCTAGTATTTTTTAAAAGTCTGATAAACTGATTTCTTTAAATTCATTTCCTAAAATATTATAGAAAATCAATTTCCCTCTCTGTTCAGTATTGACTTTAAATGCTGTTGTTCTTCTGAATATTTATCACATTCTCGTAAGACATGTTCCACAATTTCCATCTGCAAGTCTCAGTTTCATGTTTCCCTATTTAAAAAAAAACAAAAACAAAAACTAACTCCTAACACCAATTCTAAGTCATGATATAACTACTTCTTTCCAGCTTCCACCTCCCACTCATATTTAATGCCTGCCCCCCTTACAGAGTAAACGTACTGTTTCCACTTCTTTTTCAGTAAAAAAAAAAAAAACTTACCTGTGACATTTGTACTGTCCTCTTTTGAGGTTTGTGAAAAGCACCTGAGAGAAGGCATAGAACCAGGCCTGGAACCTTAAAGGGAACCACACACACCTATCACCTCACAACCCTGTGTACCCACACTTAAACAACACTCCACAGACTACACCCACCAGGGCCTGGAAAGTCGTGACCCTGGTAGGGCAAGGAGGGTGTGCACATGGGAAAGACCCTGGCCAGCCTTTGCAATATGAGAATGAATGCAACTCTTCAGGGCACGAGACATAAAGAGTTTGGGATTTTAAACTCTGTAAGACTGGCTTTCTGGGATAGCTGAGCATCTCTAAGCGTTTCGCTGGTGATGGCAAGGATTTCCTCCAGAAGAGTAAGCATACCCTTTCTGGTTGCTCTCAGCAGGGAGCTCAAAACTGATTGTTTGCCTGTGGCCTGATTTTCAGGCGCTGTACCACAGAGTGCCTGGACTTGGACTTCCTCCAAGTCTCACTTGGAGGAAAAGACCACAGCCAATCTGCTACTCCTGTTGCTGCAGTGGTTTCCACCTGGGTCTTTGCTACATATATACATTTTTTTTTCTTTTGTCCCAACAAACTTTCAAGTTAACATCCTCCAGCAGGTTGTACACTCCAGCATTCAGGTAACTTGACTGATACATTTGAGATAAATAAAAAAACAAAAACAATAAAACAACATATAAAACATTTTATTTATTAGACAAAAATATCCATGTGCTGCATTCTAGAAACATTCAAAATAAAAACAGCTTTTGGCAGAAATGGAAATCAGACACTACCTGGTGAGAATCCAGCTGCCATGTGTTCAGATGCAGAAACAGAAAAAACACAGCAACTGATTTTTCCTTCAATTTACTTTGAGCCGAGTCAGCAAAGCCATGGACTCCAGTCTAAAGCCAGCCTTATCAAAATAGGGTCCAATTTATACTCAAATATTTACAGTGTAAACTAATGACAGAACAATATTTAAGGGTTGGATGAGAGTTAGAAGTCCAGAAAGGTGTAAAACATCCTAATGTCAATGTACGTTTGTAGCTAAGGTTACAGCATTGACCTCTATTATCTGCTTCTGTTCTGTTTATCAGGAGCACTGAGGTGTAAATAACTCCATCAAGAAAAACCAGCAGCAAAAACATGTTACATAAGAATCAACCTTTAATGCTTCATTCCAGTAAATTAACACTTTTCTAATGCCTTCTCAAAAAACAGCAAATAATTTTTATTTCTTGTTTTGTTTTGATTACACCTTTACTTGGTACAAGTGGTGAAATTGCACCAGGTATAAAAGCCAATTTCTTTGCCTCTCTGTGTATCAGATGTGGGTGCAAATGTAACATGCAGCTCTGAATAAATCGATCAAAGTGACAATGTCCAATTTTCATTTGATTATTACTTAATTTACAGAAAATATACTTAGATGTCTTAGTTTTCACATGAAACAAAAAAAAATCATTACACTTCAAGTTTATGAAGTGAGGTGGCTTCTAACACATAGTGATGACAAAGTAAACATCTGGTTTGTAAAGCTGTGAAACGCATCAGAGTTTTATTGTACATATCTAAGCAGTAGCAGTTTTCAAATCCAAGAGAATAACTGTAATCACCATGCTGTTCCATAAATAAAAACTCCAATAGTTATCTTCAGAAATTAAAGAAAAAAACTCCCTGTATAGTTCAGCTTTTGGAAGGTTTTAAACTGCTAAACTGACTTTAAATCGCAATCCTGCTGAAAAAACAAAACAAAGCACTTTCATGCACTGTAAAAACTCAATCTTACCAAGTATCTTAGACTACTTTCTAGTGCAAGTATCTTAATACTTAAAATGAGACAAAACTAATTTACAAGGAACTTTTCTCTAAACACAGAAACTTATTTTGATGTGATAATTCCTTTATACTAAAGAAACAGTACTATTTGCCCTGGTATTACACTGGTATTACACTAGTATTGTAAATCCAGTAGCTCGTATTTCACAATCAATGGGCAGTGGGCCATTACATAGCAAGTTAGTATTTGGTAAGATTTAGTTTTTGCAGTGTGGACAACATAGTATAAAACATCTGGATAACAAAAACCATGCCAATCAAACAGAGTAAGTGAGAAATACAATGATAAACAAAAGTGGGTCATATATTTAATTAGATAAGGTAATACTTCATAAATAAATGAAAGTATGTTTTCCACTTGAATCTCTGAAATCTCTGACTTGTTTACTCACACTCATGAACATATTACTTTTATCAGCGTCTTGGTCTCAGTCTGAGATTCTGCAAGACACTGATGAACTATTCTTCCTCGTGTTTATACTCTACATGCCAGTCTTAATGTTTGTGGCCATTGTGGACTTTGTGTTTGGACTCCTAAGACATCACCTGATGGCAGGAAGTCCTTTGTCGTCGGACAGGTGCTGTTCTCCTGGATGAAAGAGGAGAAACGTGTCTGATCCTGCAGAGATGTTTCATTTTTATGTAAATAACAGACTTTGTACCCATTCAGGAATTCTTCCCAAACAATCCAGCAGTGACAGTTGCATGGTTCAAAATTAATGCATTTTCAAAATACTAACTTCTATTTAAAGCAAACATTTTGATACATTCTACTGCAGCTCCCCCCCAAAAATGTAAAAAACACCCAGAGGTGTACTTTTAAGACAGCACGACTTAAGTAAAAGTAAAAAGTAGCCGTTTAAGAAAATCCTCTACTTAGAGTGAAAAAGAAGCTTTTGGTAAAAAGGCTACTCAGTAACTGATAAAAACAATAATCACTTAATATTTAAAAAATACACCAGACATCCCAAAATATAATTACCGTAAATTCTAGACTGTCAGCCGGGACTTTTTTCCCACAGTTTGAAAACTGTGGCCTATATTAAGCTGTGGCTAATGCGAGCTTTTTTTCATGCCGCCAAAAACATTTTGACCCGTAACAGCAGAGTCGCAGCGGTCCAATGAAATTGTGCTATAAATCAAGAGCATGCTCACAATTCAATGACTGGTATTGTACATCTTTGGGGTGTGCACGTCTTGTGCCAACATGTTATTCATCAGCTTACTTTTGTTTATTTGTTAATTTGGCAGCTTGTCACAAGTAGTCATATGCAGAGACTGCAGTCACTGCATATGACTATGCAGTGAACTAGCTAAAAAACTATTAATTGGAATTTTAACCTTCCCTGTAGTTCTAAGAGGGGTCGAGTGAACCCTGCCAGAGGTGAGGCGCGGTTCTTGCAGGGTTGTCAGTTTAACAGCTTTTTCTTTCTTTCGATTTGGCCAACCATGACATCTGCTGCACTTTTCCTGAATGTCGAGCCAAGACTGCGAGTTAAACAGTTAAATCAAGTCGAAACTTTGCCAAAAGAGTAGAAATCAAGTAAACATTGTTGCTTCACCTCCTCCTCCTCTGGAAGTCTCAGACACATCACCTGAACCTGGGGATCTCCACCCTCCACCTTGTGTGGATCCAAGGATAGGTTTTGCTCATCTATCTTTATTATTCAGTATAATTTGTAAAAAAAAAAAAAAAAAACCAAAAAAAACTGATCCTTTGTTTTTGTGAACCATGTGCATATGGCCAGTATTTCTGCGGTCTAAGTTTGTGCTGTTTTTGTGCAACAGCAACACGCACATAATGCCTGTGACACATTGGGATATGGCTGTGCTCTTATGGGTCAAGTGCAGTGGTGGGTTCGCCCTAAAAGAGGGGACCATGCCCTGGAAAGCGCTGCGGTTCTCGTGCCGTCTGCAACGCAATTTGTGTTGCTGCTGTGTTACAGGCACTGTTGGAAAAAAAGCATTTGCAATATATACGGATTAAACATAAACCATATGTTTAAACTTATAAATATCCTCAAGTGTAATATCTTTCTTTGTAAATAGAATACACAGAAAATCTGGCTAAAAATCCGTTGTGGCCTGTACAACTACAAAATAGATTTTCTTTCTAAAATTTAAGGATGCAGCTTTTAATCAGGTGCGCTCTGTAGTCTGGAATTTACGGTATGTGGAAATGTTGGTAGTTTGAAGACAAAAAAATAATATAAAAGCAATTTCAAAATAATATCAGACAAAATCATTTTTTTTCAAATGACTTTCTTTCAATATAAAATTTATGAAACCAACAAAAACTACTGGTGTGTCTGTGTCCGAAGAATTCTTCAGTTGTTCATCAAATGAATGTTGTTCTTCATTAAAAAAAGACAAACAGAAGGTAGAGTATCCAGAAAGTTTACTCAAGAGTAATAATACATCATAATACAGCATAATAAAATTACTTAGTTTTCATTAGTTATAGAAGTAGTTTAATTTTTTTCATAAGTTGGTTAATCCTTAGATAAAGAATTCAAATAGAGTAATTTTTTTCTTTACTTTTGAGCAGTCAGAGGGCCACAAATTCTTATTACCAAGATATAGATGGTTGAATTTTAGGACTTTTTTCCAAATCATTTTACTTCTCCAGCCCACAGTAATCTGTCTAAATTTGTAATTGATGAAAACATAAGTTTTGATGTGTGATTTTTCATGTTTTGTCATGAAAGATGCGAGTCACCTGTGCAGGGAGGAGTGTGGTTATCATATCGGGAATTGCAGCTCTGCAGAGCCTCGTCCTCAGTGTCGCTGTCACTGCTGGTTGCTGCTACCAACACAGGTGATGACTGATCTACAAAAACACATTTTGACATTTTTCATTAAAAAAATTGGAAAATTTTATTTTTTTTACCTTCACAGCCAAAACCAACGGCTGAGTTTACAGAAAGTCTTGTCTTTTAATGTTGGCTTTGCCCTTTTGGGAAATAACCCATTAATATTAAATAAATGTAATTTAAAATTAAGAATTGGTTTAAAATTTTTTGGCAATAAATTGCCCCAGAAGTTATTGCAATAAACGAGGGCTTGTAGGAGCTTGTTAAAATTTTCAGGCTAAGTCCTCGATTTCAAAAAAGTTACATACTGCAGCTTTAAGTATTCAAAACAAATAAATAAAATAACTGTAACATATAAAAATGGATTCTGAATGCTCTGTAAACAAAACTGTCCTTCAAAATAAAGGCCAGTTGAAACCAATGCACCAGACTGAAGATTTCTCTCCTCCAGTTTTTGATCGAAAGAAAGAAAGGACAAAACCAATAAAATCATGTAAATGGAGATAGTCAAGCTTGTTTTAATTAATCATGTTGAGTAATTGCAACATGCTTATTAAAGATTTTTGTTTATTTCACTCACAAGTAGGACTCCCTCTATAATATTTTACTAGACAATAAATTGTCTAGTTTTTGCGATAAACGATAATATTTTTGAGACCATTTTAAAGTAACATAACGGAAATTGCATGATACTGCAGGTACAATGTCTCAACTATGAATAAACTTTAATTTCTAAACATCTGAAATGATAAATAAAATTAATAATGACCTCTCTGCAGAAAAATTGTCCTTCAAATAAGGGTCTAGTTAATACCAATGCACCAGACTAAAAACTCTTGTCATCCAGCATTTGGTACAAAGTTAGACCAGAAAAAAATAAACAATCATGTAAATGGAAATGACAGCAGGTTGTTGCTGGGCAACCAAAGAGCGAGTGAGCTGCGTCTTCCAGAGTGCTGTGCTGTTCTGGATCAGAGTTCAGTGAATATTCCATATATATTGAATACTGAATATTCTATCAGATGATATATTCATTCATACTATGTGTCTGTTGCAATATATAGTCTAGATTCATTGTCCAGCCCTATACAAAAGGCTTATTAAACATTTTTGTTCATTTCACTCCCAACATTTTCAAGTATATTAAACAAAACAGCTTTAAACTGCTGACCAATTTAGCAGCTAAAGCTACATAGATCTGCTGAACCCACCCTCATTGGACTGTGCTGGTGCAGAAATTTCCTCCAGCAGGGACTGATGAGAGTTTCTCGAGCTTTCCAGCTCACACTCCAACACAGTGGCCCTGCAGTAGGAGGAAATGAAAGAATTATTTGATGGTTTAGAGGCGATGTTGTTTACTGCAGCAGGAGTGTGGCTGGCACCCCAGAGTCCTGCCGCTGAAGGCCTTGCTGGCAGTTGTGTAGCTCGGCCCTCCCAGGGAGAACATCTCGTCTCTTGGCCCCGACGGAGCATACAGCTGTTTCTCTGCTGAGCACTTTTGCTTGGTGCTGGTGTAGGCTTGATCTGACAAGGAGGAGCTCAGAGACACAAGGGGTCCACTGGTGGCTTCAGACTGTAGCTCTCCTGGAACAGATCAAGATGGAAATGCAGTTTTGATTTATTATTTATTATAAAATACAGAGCATGATGAACAAATCAAAAGTTTGGCAACATAATGCATCAAATAGCATTAAAACGTAGCGGCAGTACATCAAGCCAGCATTCAGAAAAAGAAAACATCCTTTACTCTGTTAGAGGAGGTCTGAAGTCAGATTTAAAGATAACCTATCCTTGAACAATTTAGGATGGGCCTATGGGCTATACGAGTTCATTACATGTTTTGCACGTAATAATTCTCAGATTAGATGTTAGTCTGCTGCGATCTGCTATTAATATTCTGACCTCTTTTCCAAACACTCTTACAAGAAAATGGATGCAAACATATTAGAAGATCCTCCTGCACAAGCAAAAACAATTCAGCAAGTGGCTTCTGAATGGTAAGTGAACAACAAATCACATTTCCAACAGCCATTTTCCAGCGCATGCAGCAGTAAAACAAGCTGAGCAAACATGCGGGAGCTCTGCTTGGGCTGCCAGTTAACAATGTACTGCCCATAAAATGTGAGTCGACATTCTGAATGTTCATTTTCTGAAGGAACAGCTCATTTACAAAAGTAAAATTTGTAAATGAGCAATTTCCAAAATTTTGAAACTAAGCAATTTACATTTTTTTTCCAAGAAAATTTCTGAAATGAATCTAAGAATTTTAGGTGGAAGTTTACTCCCTTGTTTTTCTATGTACAACGTCCCTGATATGATGTTGTATGGTTAACTTGTCCTGTCGAGACTAAATTCAACAGCTGAGATAAAAATATTAAAGGCAAACTTACTTAAAAAACAGTTTAAGACATTTTAAGGCTTCTATTTTAAATACCTGAACTTGAAACTTTTTAAGGATGCATGAACACCTTGTACACATATTGAATTTCTATGGAACTATCGCAATGGGCTAAGCAGGGATATTCAGCTTCTGTCCTCAAGGGCTGGTGTCCTCTGCAAAAGGTAGTGTCACAAGATATTAAGGTTTCTAGGCTTGTCACAATAATCAATAAATCAATTAACCGCATGATAAATTAAAACAAACCCAATAATTTCCATTAGTACAATTTATTGTTATCTCTTTTTTTCTCTCTTTCTATCAAAAACTGGATGACAAAGGTTTTTGGTCTGTTGCTTTGGTCTCAAGTTTGTTTACAAATATTTCAAATTTAATTTTGAAGTCTTTTTAACAGAACAAGATTTGTTGTTTTGTTTATTTATTTTGGATATTTAAAATGTCTTCCAGTTTCAGTGTTAAATGTTCATTAGAATGTGAAGTTTACTGATCTTTTAGAATGTGTTCCTGCATCATGATTTTACCATTATATTACTGAACAAAACAATATTATCTCAAAAGAATATTATAGTTTATTGCAATAACTTCTGGAACAATTTATCGTCCAACAAAATTTGTTATTGTGACAAGCATAAAGATTTCCAATATTTGTTGTTTAGTTATTTAAAACATTGAACTACAATGAGAAGGAAAATCTGATGGCATGAAACATTTGTAAGTTTCAAGCTTTTCAGGAGATAGTTGTGTTTTTATTTATGGTGGGCAAATTTGTTGTTTCTGTTTTTGGTGTAAATATTTATCATAAAAAAATAGAAAAAATAACTAATAAGTGAACCCATCATAATAAATCTGACAGCTTAGCAAATCTGAAGTTGAAACCTACAAAGCCCCCAAGGGCACATAGGGAATTTTTTCTGTAAGTAGGAAAGATGAAATAATACATCCAAACTTTTAGGACTATTTCTGGGTTATTATTGCGGGGTAATGAGTCATCTGACCGTTTTGATTATGTCTCTTTTGTGTTGGTGGTTTGCATGGTTTAAAGGGATGTTTACATGTGCAGTTTCATTGCAACTTTACACTAACAGACTGTGAATCAATGGATTTTTTGCACCAGAGAGTTAGAAATAAACACTGAGGTCCTTTAAATGTGCATACATTTGAAATTTTAAATTGACATTTGTTATTGTGTACAAAATAGACCAGCAAATATTGCAGTAAGTATAATGTGAGGGGACACAAAAGAAACATTTTTCCACCTAGAGCAGTGGTCCCCAATCCCCGGGCCACGGACCGGTACCAGTCCGTGGACCAATTGGTACTGGGCCACTCAAGAAATAATTAAATATTTCTGTTTTATGTATTATTTGAGTCTGGAGGATCTTTTATTTTAAAAATCCTTTAGTCGGATTCTCTCGGTTGCGTCTTGCCACCAACATTGAGCCACAAGCAGCAACATGAGTAAGAAACAGATGAGATTCTTTGGAAAGTTTCTTTGTGAAGGTAATAGGTCCAGAGAAGAGACAGGAGAATGGATTTATCCCGGTAGGTGATTCCCACAGTCCAAGCTGCTCTGCATGATGTGATGACCGGATGTTAATGAGGCAATGAAGCTTCAAACTGCCTCTCCTTGCAGAGACCAAGTAGGCTGTGCATTAGCAACACTTCGGGTGTCATTGTCTCTCATCACTCCCTGATGTGAGACATGAACTCAGGGCTCCCAATAGTCGTGTTTCTGAGTTAAAACTTTCACGAGAGTAAAATGTTTGTTTTCATTGTGCATCTGTATCTTATTTTGAAGGGATGTGTAAACGTTACCATAGCGACCAGAGTCAAAGGGCGTTAGGGCAGTGGTCGAGACAAGATGAGAGGAGTAGAGCTTGTGAGTCTGGTTCACACGGCACGATTTAAGGATGGTCGGCCGATTTTCCAAACCTCTGTGACCACAGAGCCGATAAAGACAAACAGGTTCGATCGGTCAGTGTGTCCAACCACACGGCAGGAGCAACACACCACAACAACCCATTCCAGTCACAAACATCCCCATTCCAGAAGAAAATCCAGTAAAACCCCCAACATACCAAGTATGTTTGATTTAGAATAATCAAACACGGATGATGATGTAGAAGTAGTAGTGATAGTTTGTGGATCATTTTAAGCCATAAAAGACAAACAAAAAGAAAAGACCTGGGATAAAAGGGAGCAGCTGCTCTATTTGCTGCACTCTGATTTGGAGGTGACTTGTGTTTTTAGTAGTTAACATTTTTAACTAAATAAACATATGTAAAAATGTCTTTTAGCATTTTTCCCCCACCCCGGGCCGCATCAAAATTGCCAAGTCTTTGCCGGTCCACAGTCATAAAAAGGTTGGGAACCAGTGCCCTAGAGGGGTCCGTAGAAACCAATAAAATTCAATGTTTGTAAAAGAAAAATATGTACGTACAAAGCTGTGCAGAAAGTAGGAATGTTAAGACACAAGAGCTGCATTGTGCCAAAACAACTCAGTTTGAAACTGATGAGCCACTCAAGAATCAGCAACTATTTTCAGCCATACTCCAACAGCACAGAGAGCAGAATGGATGGTTTTAGAGCTACACTGAAGAAATACTTATAAGTCAAGTAGAACCAGGTTTTAAAAACAAGATGTTCTCCATAACACCTAGGAACATTGTGGTGAACAATTTAAAGCTAAACATCAGTTTATCTGACTTAAGAAATGTTTAAACTCTCATTGTAATGATTTCTGTTGTAAGAATGAAGTACAATTGCAGCTTTTCTTTGCTACCCCTAATTCTAATTATCCAATAAACTTTATTGGGTTTGAAAAGAGCTTGAAAAAGCTGAACTAACCCTCTCCAGCTCCTGTCCCATCTTTAGGATGCAGGCTGAGCTCTGCAGTGGACTCTGCTCCTCTGAGGTCGTCCTTCATGTCCTCGGAGTTCCTCCTTTTCGCAAGCAGAGACCCTCCACTACTGTCCAGAACGGGAGACACAGTCTTCCTGGCTGCAGACAGAAAAACACGCTGGAACAATCTAGGGATAATGTCACATTTTAATACAATATAATGCCAACTTTATCATTATTTAATTATGCAAACAGGTTTGATTTCATGATGCATTAATTAAGGCCAAAACACAGAAGTTTCTTCTCTTATTTTGCTATAGTATTTCTAGGGCTGAAACGGATCAATCGTGATTAGTAATTAGTAACCGATTATTTAAATAATTATAAACGTTTGGTAATCAATTAATTGTTAGCTGGAGTATACAGACTCAAAAAAGGCAATTACTTCATAAAATTGTAAAAAAAATATACAGTTTGCATTTAAGATATTAAAAAAAACATTGTAAATATGTTCTGCCTTGAACATAAATGGCAAAGTTTTAGCTTCACTTGGTTCAAGTGCTGTAAAAAAAATCTATTAAGCACATTCTCCTGTCTAAATATTAGCCGGTTAAATTAAAAAAATAATCAACCGATCTGCCCAACACCGTATTGATGTGAAGTCCAGCAGACAGGCTGAAGCTTTTCATATACTGATGTTAGAAATATCTTCTAGCAGCAGATGCATTATTTGCTACAAATGAAGCTAAAGGAGTGCTGTGTTGTTGCTTTTTAGGGAATAAAATGGTTATTTTCTTATTTAAAAAAATGAATTTATTTGATTATTTGCATTTTCAGTGCATTTCTAATTTTGTACTAAAAAGGCTTAAGTGGTTATTAAATGAAAAATCTGCAGAATGTAACAACTTTATAACATATTGTCAAAATAACAGATAGATGAATAGATAGATGGATGCTCTACAGACAGACAACTGAATGTTGCTTTAGAACATTTTTTTGATACAAGTCAAATATACGATGTAGTTCGTGATGACAACAGCTCTCGAAGAGCTGCATTAATATTTACTGCCAGCCTTAAACTCTGCCTCTGCATCAGAGCATTTTGCTGGTTAACTGCTGTTTTCCTACTTTAAACAATTTTAAACAAACAAAAGCAGATGACTATTTCTTTTTGACAGAGTCCTTACTGGGTCGGCAGGCATTGGACCGGCTCGCAGCTGCTCGTCCCACCTGCTCCAGACCGTCACCCTTGTGGCAAGCCGGCAGCTCCGGACTGGCAGAATGAGCCGAAGCCTCCTCCATGCCAAAACCACCAGATGGGCCAGGTCTGGACTCCCCAGACTCGCGCGTCTCCAGAACTTGATTCTTGACGTCAGCCATCTTGCTGCGGACCTCCGCCATCTGAGCCTTGAGGCGGATCAAAACACCTGAATCTGGAGCTGATCGCCGCACCACTTGTGGCCGCCGCTCACGCTCTTTTCTGGAGTGAGCATGGGCTGGAGAAAACCAGAACAAAAACAAAAAGTAATCCAATAGAATATTCAATATATAGAATATTCCAGAATCACACGATGAATTACATCCCTACATCAAGCAGATGTAAGGAAAGTGTTACGACTGGCGTCGTAATTATGTAAATGTGAGTGTGCAGGTGCCCGTCTTTGATTGGTTGACGGAAGACGACGGACGTCCTATTGGTGGCCTCCCGGAGGTGACGGATATAAAAGCTGAAGACGCGCACTTCCTGTCATCCATCCTCAGCTCATCTCAACCGGCCGCACTGTTTGTTTCTTTGTTTGTTCGTAAAATCATGTAAAGTCCTGGAGTTTGTAGGAGTGAGCTGCCGTTTGTGTTTCATTAGTTTTCTCCCGTTTTGCCTAGTTAGGGAGGTAAGTTTTTGTCATTTGGTTTCTTTACTTTTTATTAGGTAAGTTGGTTAACATTTAGGTAGTTTCCTTTTGTTTGTTGTTTTCGGCATTAGCTCACTCTGATGTCATGCTCCTCTGGTTGTAACATCTCAGTCCAAAAATACACCTTTTTTACAATAAATAACATAAAATGTTCAACTTCGTGTCTGTCAACCGCTTGAGATCTGAAGAGGATGGATATTTCGTGTTATGACCTGGCCACCCCTAGACGGGTCGTAACATGAATTGGGGGCTCGTCCGTTCAAATTCCTCCCTATTTTCTGGTGTTCTTCTCTCGATTTGTTTGGTAAGTGTTATTGCTCTGATTTTACAGTTTTATTTTGTGCTCGGAGAATTATGGAGAAGGGATTTTCTCTTGATGATTTTCTGAGTTCACCTTCTTGGATAAAACTGGAAAAATGTAGAAAAGCGGACCTGCTTATTGTGGCTGACCATTATGATGTCGAGGTGTTTTACAGTGATCGAAAAGCGGAACTGAAGGAAACGCTGTGTGAAAAACTGGTGGAAAAAGGTGTGTTGCAGATGGCTGCAGTAAATGAAGTCGGAGACGGCACACTTGGAGCGGTTGTTGACGCAGCACTGGCTGACGTGCCTGCTGCAGTCTCAGGAATCAGCAAAGACTCTAAACCTCTTGAAGGTATGTCGTCGGAGGATCTGCGTCTCACACTCCATATCAGGGAGGTGGAGAACCGCAACAAGCAGCTGGAAGTGGAAGCCATGCATCTGCGAATCAGAGCTCTTGAGCTCCAAAACGGTTCACCTGCACCTTCACCAAAACCACCAAGCACAGATTCTTCAGCTTCAGTCACTTTTGACATTAGTAAGCACATCACATTGGTTCCGCCATTTCGTGAGTCTGAAGTCGACTCTGACTTTGGCGCATTTGAGCGCATAGCCCCTGCTCTAAGTTGGCCGAAGGAATTTTGGTCTCTCTTACTTCAGTGTAAGCTTGTTGGAAAAGCCCAAGAAGTGTGTTCAAGCTTGTCTATTGAACAGAGTTTAGATTATGAGACTCTTAAGAAAACTGTGTTGCAAGTTTACGAACTTGTCCCTGAAGCATATCGTCAGAAATGTAGAAATCTTAATAAAACTGCTAATCAGACATTTGTTGAGTTTGCGCGAGAGAAGAATATCTTGTTTGATAAGTGGTGTCATTCGTGTAAAGTCAAAACTATTGATGATTTAAAATCATTAATTTTGTTGGAAGAGTTTAAAACCTGTCTGCCTGAAAAGATTGTGACTTATTTAAATGAACAGAAAGTGTCATCTTTAACAAATGCAGCATTTTTGGCTGACGAGTGTATTTTGACTCATAAAAATGTGTTTTCTTCACAGAATTTGTTACAGGAAAATTTATCCGAACGAAAAAAACGCATATTTAAAGTCAGGGAGTCGAAATGTGCCATCAGTTGCTTTAAGAGCAAACAATCGTGATTGCTTTTATTGTCACGCACCTGGACATTTAATTGCTGCGTGCCCAGTCTTAAAGAAATAAAGAAGCTAAAAGCATAGACACTCCTGCAAATGTGGCATTAATAGTCAGCTGCCCAGCCGTATGACACGGTGATATTCAACAAAAGTCTAAAGTTGATGCTGATCCAGTTTTTGCCATTTATTTCGCGCGGTTTTGTTTCTTTGACGGGTGAGGGAGGATAAAGTCCAAATCACAATTCTTAGAGATACAGGTGCTTATCACTTTTTTTGTTGGAATCTGTGCTGCCTTTATCCAAGCAAACATGTTGTGGTTCAGATATTTTTGTCTGAGGAATAAAAATGAGTAACAAAAGCCTTCTGTATATGGTGCATCCGTGTTCACCATTAGTTTCGGGACACGTAAGTAGCCGTGCGTCCGTGGTTACCAATCGAAGGAGTTTCCTTAATTCTTGGTAATCACTTAGTTGGCGGAAAAGTGTTTCCTCCACCAGAAGTTGTTGTCCCAGTTTTGTTTACCCTTGTTGCCGAATTGGTTGTTTCGGATGTGTTTCTTGCATGCGCATTTGTGCGCGCAAGCTCGTAAAATGGGTGAAATTGTTTTGTTTGGGTCATTTGTGGCTACATTTGATGAACTGGCTTTGTTCAGAATGACTGTAAAAATGTCGTACTGTGATGTCTCAAATTATTCCTGCAGATATAACTGAGTTTGAACATTAGGAGTTGTTTGTCAAAGCGCAGCAGAATGGTCAGTTATTCTGTTCCAAATAAGAGTGGATTTAAAGCCCTTGTGATACATTTTGATAAACTGTGTGCTAATTAAGTCTTGGTCCCCAGACTCGTGTTATTTGTATAGATAAAGAAAAAAAAGTATCCTATTGCGCAAATAAAAAAAAAAAAAAGACCCTAGTTTACTTTTTGAGAATGTGGTTTTTATCGCGGGTTTTACAAAGATTTTTCAGCTGTGGTTAGTCCATTGACTGAACTTGTTAGTCCTTTGAGATCTTTTATTTGGTCTTCATCTTGTCAGGTTGCGTGAGTCCGCCAAAGCATTGTTGTGCAGTGCACCAGTGCTGGCTGTGCCAAATTGAGTGTCCCTTTAAACTCGAAGTTGATGCAAGTTTGTGGAGCTGGAGCTGTGCTTATGCAAGCAGATAAATAAGAGAGAACTTCGAAGTTTATATTGGTTCTAGTGCGCAGCCTTTATAAGTGTTTACCAGTCACAACCCGCTGGTTTTTGTTTCCCAAATGCGAATTTCTAACCACAGACTGATGCGCTAGTCTCTGTTGTTGCAAGATTTTAACTTACAGATCCATTACAAAAAGGGTAAGAATAATGTATTAGCTGATGCTTTATCTAGAAGTTTTTAACTTATTTGAATTAAACACTTAGGGGTGTGTTTAATTCTTATGAATGGGGGTGTTACGACTGGCGTCGTAATTATGTAAATGTGAGTGTGCAGGTGCCTGTCTTTGATTGGTTGACGGAAGACGACGGACGTCCTATTGGTGGCCTCCCGGAGGTGACGGATATAAAAGCTGAAGACGCGCACTTCCTGTCATCCATCCTCAGCTCATCTCAACCGGCCGCACTGTTTGTTTCTTTGTTTGTTCGTAAAATCATGTAAAGTCCTGGAGTTTGTAGGAGTGAGCTGCCGTTTGTGTTTCATTAGTTTTCTCCCGTTTTGCCTAGTTAGGGAGGTAAGTTTTTGTCATTTGGTTTCTTTACTTTTTATTAGGTAAGTTGGTTAATATTTAGGTAGTTTCCTTTTGTTTGTTGTTTTCGGCATTAGCTCACTCTGATGTCATGCTCCTCTGGTTGTAACATCTCAGTCCAAAAATACACCTTTTTTACAATAAATAACATAAAATGTTCAACTTCGTGTCTGTCAACTGCTTGAGATCTGAAGAGGATGGATCATTCGTGTTATGACCTGGCCACCCCTAGAAGGGTCGTAACAAAAGGCTTTAGCCGCTCAACCTCTTGTGGTTGGTGACATCGACTGACTCGCTCGCTCTTTGGTTACCTAGTAACAACCTTCTGGATTACCAGCAGCTTCAAGTTTCCCTGACAAGATGCTGAGTAACTTGCACAGCAGCAGTTTAGGTTCTGCTACCATGCCTCAAAACTGCTTAAAAATAGGTATATAGACTGACAGTATTTTAGATATTGAAAAACAAAAAAAAAAAATCAATCAATATGAAACTCTTTTATTGAAATGAGGTTTTCACCCATATCATCCAGCCCTAACGACGATATAGTTTTGCTCAAAAGTTGGGAAAATTTGTGGTCTGCTTATTTCCAAATTTTATCTCAGGGATTTATTTAGGATCCTAAAAAGAAACAATATTGTATTTGCACTACGTACAACAAATCTATCTTTAAGACTTTAAAATATTATTCTTCATTTAAAAAAGAAATTAGAAAATAAATATGATGACGTGATATGGCATTGAATAAGCTGATGTTTTGTTGAGTAGTTTTTGTTTATTTTTGTGTTTTTGAAATATATCTGTGTTCTGAGCTGAATAGCTAATTTTCTTATGTGAATAGGGGGCAGATGTTAGAACTGATTAGTGATCAAACATTCATTTTTGCATGTTTATGTCAATAGGAATTTATTACTCTCTATTTCAGAAAATATATCTAAAAAAACATTCTATGCTAGAAATGTAGCATTTATTATAATTTTTTTAAAAGTCTGGATTTCTTTAACTTAGTTCAAATTCCTGCCACTAGATAATTAGACTGATCATAGAAGCCGTTTATGCTGTTTTTCTGTTTTCAGAGTACAAAAATAATGTCTGACTTTTATTATATGTCATAATGTAACAGCTCAAAAGCTTTCCCTGCTAAAACACAAGTAACTTTTCAATAAGATAAAGATATGTTAAAGTATAAAGGGACCATTAGTTCCTTTATACTGATTAAAAACTACAGTTCCCTGGCAGATTATTTCACTTAAAGTAGAAGATTTTAATTAATATTAAGGAATTATCAACTTAAAACAAGCTTCTCTATATTTTTCAAGATTTAGTTTTGCCTTAAGGTTACTAAGTTATTTGCATTAGAACTCTAGACTAAAATACTCTACCCTGCTACATGTGTTTTCATGTAGCAGGGCAACAAATTAGTTTTTTCTTTGCCTCATGATTTTAAAATAAATCTGTTCTTCAGTAAAAAGATTTTTTTATACTAACAAAATTTAAAATCTTTTAATTGTAAAAACATTAAAAGAAATAAAAAGTTGCATAACTGTCATATGTAACAGTCAGACTTTAATCTGAGCTACATTATCACTTTTTTTTTTTTAAAGAGAAACTCTGAGTATCAATCTCTTTCACAATGATTTATGTTTTTGTGCCCTGACCTGGGCTGTGGAGCAGAGACACCGGAGGCCGAGGCTGGAGGCCCCACAGAGATTCCACGCAGCTGCGCTCCTTCAGGTCCAGCAGCTGGATCAGGATGACTGGATCGATTTCCAGAAGGCTGCTGCTGCCTGGCCCAAGAGCACCCCCGACGGAAGGAGCAGAAGCTGCACACGCGCTGCTACTACGACCTGAAGCCGTGCCTCGATGCGATGAAAGCATGCTGGAGCTGAATCCACCTACCAACGAGAAAGTACGATAGAGCCCCAGGCTCACATGGCTCTGATTTCTATAAAGAAACATAAAAAATTTGGAGCTCCATACATTTCCCCCCATTCTTTTATCGAAACGTTAGGGTTAGGGTTAGACTAACCCTACCCTATCCCTAACCCTGACTACCCTAGTCCAACCAACCAACCAACCAACCTCTTACCATCCAATCAGTATAGCCAACCAAGAAGTCTTAACAAAGTGTAAATATATCTGCTAAAATCACTGGGAACATTTTTGGTACTTGGTGAATACTGAATGAAGACCATGAAGCTCAGCCACTCATTCATTCATTCATTCATTCATTCATTCATTCATTCATCCATCCATCCATCCATCCATCCATCCATCCATCCATCCATCCATCCATCCATCCATCCATCCATCCATCCATCCATCCATCCATCCATCCATCCATCCATCCATCCATCCATCCATCCATCCATCCATCCATCCATCCATCCATCCATCCATCCATCCATCCATCCATCCATCCATCCATCCATCCATCCATCCATCCATCCAACCTCTCCTTGGGCTGCCACCTTATCATGGTGGAGGGGTTTGAGTCCCCCAATGATCCTAGGAGCTCTGCTGTCTGGGGCTTCATGCCCCTGGTAGGGTCACCCAAGGCAGACAGGTCGTAGGTGAGTGACCAGACAAAGTGCAGCCCGAAGACCCTAACGACAAGCAAGTACTTTGGATTCCGTCTTCCCTCGCCTGGACCCGGGTCACCAGGGCCCCACTCTGGAGCAATGCCTGGAGGTGGGGCATGATGGCAAGCGCCTGGTGGCCGGGCGGGCTCACCCCGAAGAGGAGACGTGGGTCCCCCCTCCCATGGGCCCACCACCTGTGAGAGGGGCCAAAGGGGTCAGGTGCATTGTGAGATGGGTGGCGGCTGAGGGAGGGGGCCCTGGCGGTCCAATCCTCGGTTGCAGAAGCTGGCTCTTGGGTCGTGGAATGTCATCTCTCTGGTGGGGAAGGAGCCAGAGCTGATGTGTGAGGCTGAGAGGTTCCGGCTAGAAATAGTCGGTCTCACCTCGACACTTGGCTCTGGTTCTGGAACCGGTCTCCTTGAGAGGGGCTGGACGTACTTCCACTCTGGAGTTGTCCACGGTGAGAGGCATCAGGCAGGAGTGGACATACTTGTTGCTCCCCATCTCGGCGCCTGTACGTTGGCGTACAGGCGCCAACGTATGGGGTGAGCTTCTCACCCCTTAGAGATGGGGTGAGAAGCTCACTCATCCAGGAGGGACTCAGAGTAGAGAGGAGCCAGCTGAGGTGGCTCGGGCATCTGGTTAGGATGCCTATTGGACGCCTCCCTGGTGAGGTGTTCCGGGCACGTCCCACCGGAAGGAGGAGCCGGGGGAGACCCATGACTGGCTAAGGGTCCTGGGTCTTCCCTGGAGGGACTATGTCTCTCGGCTTGCCTGGAAACACCTTGGGGTTCCCCCGGAAGGAGAAGTGGCTGGGGAGAGAGAGGTCCAGGCCTCCCTTCTGAAGCTGCTACCCCCGTGACACGACCCCGGATAAGCGGAAGAAAATAATATGTTGTGGAGTATGGAGCTCCAAATATTTTAAAATGTCCAAAGCTGGAATCAGTTGAAGTGGGCTAGGGTTAGTTAGTTGTGGGAGGCAGACAGAAGCATGGAGTATAAGAAATGGGTAAAGCAAATTTTAAATATGCCCTACGTTTTACTGAAAAAAATGAGGACACAATCAAATCAAATGATATTGCAAGGAAAATGTAAAACAACTGCACACATGATTTCTGGAAGAAAAGAAAATGATTAATTATACAACAGGTCTACCAGCAAATATTAATGGTGTAAATGGAGCAGAGGAAATTACTCAAATGAGGCAGAAGCATTATTATGAACTATTTAACTGTGTTAAAATCTCCCCATACATACACACACATAAATATATACACCAAGTTTCCTCCAGACATCGCTTAAAAAGTAAAAACTAATAATTTCTCTCAGCATGAACTCTGAAAACACTGGATGTGAAGAGGTCTATTTTGAGGCTGTCTGCAAAATCAAACAGGTTTTAATAAATGCAGTTTTGAGCTGCGTGGCAACGTTTTTATGAGACCCTACAGGACATGAACAGACAATAAGGACAAATGCTATAGCCATCTGTTAATAGCTGGGGGAGTGGCACATGGAAACAATCATGTAAAGTAGCAGCTGTTTGGATCATACCTGTGGCTCCGGCCAGGTCTTCAGAAAGCTCTCCTTCTTCTGCCTCCAGGTTTCCCATGAAGTCTACATCATTTTCCCCTGACCTGAGCAAAAGGGATGGGAAACAAACTTCAGCTCAGTTTATGGCCCTTTAAAAGTGATCTATTATGCTTCCTTGACCAGGTTGGGATATGTCTATGGCCAACACAAAACATGTTCATCAAATTTATTGCATAAAATCATTCTTAATCAGTTTGTAGTCTGGTTAGTTCTGTCTATTTTGAGCTCCTTTCAGAATGACTATACAACCATACATCTTTGAAAAGCAGAAGTGGAACCTCCAGTCAACAACTGGGCCTGTAACAATAAGCAATAAATAATTAATGGCAAAAAATATTTAAATGAGCTCAATAATTTCCATTTGCATGACTTGTTGTTTCTGTCCCAAAAGGTTCTTTCTGAATGTTTTAAAAAGGTGGCAGACTAGGAGAGAGGTTCCACTCACATGGTCTCCTCGTCTATGTCATTCTCCTCGGTGTTGCTGGTGGCTGTGGAGCTTCCTGAGGTGCTGCTGCCATCCAGCGGGTTCACCTCCTCCTCAGTGAGACAATCAACCTCCAGGTCTCCATCAGACAGTTCCTGAACAACAACAAGCAGGTCAAATCTAGAACCTGCATTCCTTATGACAGGCAAGAGAGAAGCAGACTTGTCTCTAAAGTAACAACAGCTTTTGATTTGGAAAGTCCGAACTTTCCAAACTCAAATCTCCAGAAATCTGTTCTTGTTGTCAGATTGCTAAGGCAAAAATACAAACCGAGCTGTGAATTTATAAAACATAATTCAACAGAAGCAAGGAAAGAAGACAGGAATAAAAGAAGGAAAGAACAGAAAAAAGGGTGGAAGGACAGGAGAAAATGAAGAAGAAAGGAAGTAATGAAATAAGCAAGGACAAAAAAGACAAGATTAAGAGAAAATGGGAAAAAAGAAGGAACAAAGAAAGGAAAAGAAGGGAAAATAAGAAAGTGAGAAAAAGAAGGGAAGAAAATATGTGAGGAAGAATAAGGTGAAGGAAGAAAGCAAGAAAGGAATGAAGGAAGGCAGGCAGAAATAAGGGAAGGAAAGAATGAAGAGGGAAACAAGAAGGAAAGCAGGAGGGGGAAAATTAAAGTAGTAAGGAAAGCAGGAAACAAAGAAGCGAGGAAGGAAGAATGGAAAGGAAAGAAGGA
Organism: Poeciliopsis gracilis; assembly: GCA_911649635.1. Taxonomy (NCBI): domain Eukaryota; kingdom Metazoa; phylum Chordata; class Actinopteri; order Cyprinodontiformes; family Poeciliidae; genus Poeciliopsis; species Poeciliopsis gracilis. The sequence goes on from CAJVRI010000585.1 coordinate 244,496, forward strand.
AAATAAAGGAAAGAGGGAAGGAAGGAAAAGGACAAAAATTAGGAAACAAAATGTAAGAAGCAGGAAAAGAAGGAAGCATGGAAAAAAAGAAGAGAGAAAGGAAGGAAGATAAAGGGAAAATAGGAAAAAAATGAAAACGTGAATCAAGGAAGAGAGAGTGATTGGATGACTATTACAGCTGGTTTCAGGTTAGAAATCACCTCTTATGCATTTATTTTTTTCTCCTTATTACACGTTTTTCATGAAACATATGAACAAATACACACTGTACTATGAAAATTCAAATAATCTTACATTTCAATTCAACTCAATTCTTACATTTGAGTCATCATGCTGCGTTCTCTCCTCCTCTTCTCCCTTCTTAGAATTGCTCAGAGTGGTCTGTGCATCGTCATCACTCTTCACTGAGCCAGGATCTCTCTCAGACGTCGCGGTCCCTGGAGTCAGTCTGAGGTCGGGGGGCGAGGAGCTACGTGATGTCTGGCGGCGAAACAACTCAATGGCCAGCCTCTGACGGATTGAACAGGTTATAAAGGGTTTTGCAGGTATTACCAACTCACATTTAAGACTTTAAGACCTGTATAATGACAGAAATATATAAAAAAACAAACGAGTAATTTATTAAGCTTTTTTTTTTTTCAAGAATGCATGTTGGAGAACGGCAACATTCGCTCGTCATTGATAAAGCCAAACGTTCTTCAGTCAACCAACAGTAATACCAACGATAGATGCAAAAATACACCATGTTCCAAATCATTATGCAAGTGATATTTCCTCAGATTTACCTAAATGGTTGATGCAAATGATAGTATAATTTTCAAGTCATGAACTATTAGAGCCTGAATCAAATGTTACTGAACAAACCTAACAATGAGAACAGTATTTCTTTTCAAATATAAAAAGTTAAAAATGCACTGTTCCAAATTATTATGCACAGTAGATTTTCTGAACATGTTATGGGTTATAAAGAACTGCAAATGGTTATTCCGCTTACTGCTGAATGTTCAGCAGTAAGTGGTCACATTTACTAAAATCAAAAGCCATTTAAATCAATCATTTTTTTAAATTTTAAGCCCTTATTTTTAGATACAAGAACTTCAGATTTTTTCTGATGCGTGGACACCCTGTGATCAGCTGTATGAGGCTAAGCAACCAAAACATTTAGTTACTGGCGTACCTCTTTGAGGTTGTTGATCTGTTGTATGTAGCCACTCTGAGCCGACTCCAACTGGCTGATGTACCAGTACTGATCTCTGCACTTCTGGAAAAATGTAGGTGAGCGAACCTGGTAGCTGCACAACGAAAATAAGTAATTGTCTATACATAAAATATACTGATGTTTATTTTTTAAAAACCCACTGGAATTGTTTTTTTTAGATCACATTATGACAGTAGAAAATGAGGCAACAATACCTGTGTTGCACAAATTGGAATTACAAAAATAAATTTGCTTACTGGAAACACGTCAATTTCGAAATCAAAATTTTCTATAAAAAGTTTTTGATCTAGGATGAGGCAGTTTTTAGCCATATCAAAATGTATGTTTTTCGCAAAAATGCAGTGGAAAAACTTTTTCATGAGATATGCCAATTTGTGTACAGAAGCAATGCGCTTATCAAAAAAGTTTTTGCACATTTTTAATATAAGCACAAGTATAGTTATGTTCGAGCTCACCGAAGGACCAGTGTGTCGGTCTGCATGTTCAAGTAGCCCTCGCTGGCCAGCAGGTCCAATCTGAAGAAGCGGTTATAGCCCCAACATTCACCAATCTCAAAGTCTGAAGCAAACTCTCGGATGATGTTCTTGGTCGGGTCTCTGGACGCCTGGTGCACCATCTCAACACGGTACTCATATCTGAACAGATAAGGAACACTGTTCACTTCTTGGTAAATATGTGTCAAGAAAGAATTAGCTAACTTTGGGGTAAGCAAGACCTTAAAAGAGAAAATATTGAGTGTCCATCTACTGAATGTGATGTGGCCTGTTGTTAACAGGTTTCCAATAACACCATAACCTGAAAGCTAAAGAAGGCATCCCACAACAGCAATGCACAGTGGTTGATCTCTCTACAAGAGGACCATAGCAACCTCCCTGAGCAAGCCCCGGTAACCATCACTGTGACAGATGTCCAAGAAAGAGTCTCAGGTGTGAAAAACTGGACAGCACCAGGGCCTGACATGATCCATGCATCATAGCGGCCAAGAAAAGCAAACACATGGATAAACACATGAGCATGGCACAGAAAGGTATCGGTGTAAATAGCAGAGGAGCCAAAAACCAACTCCTCATAGACCGCACAGTTGCCCGAGACTGCAAAACCCGACACACCAACCTGTGCATGGCTTGGACTGAGTACAAGAAAGCCTACGACTCAATGCTGCATACTTGGATAATTGAATGCTTAGAGATGTATAACATCAACAGGACTCTGAGAGCCTTCATTGCAAACTCAATGAGGCTGTGGAAAACCACCCTTGAAGCCAACTGCAAACCACTTGCACAAGTGTCCATCAAATGTGGCATATACCAAGGAGATGCTCTGTCCCCGCTACTGTTCTGCATAGGCCTGAACCCCCTCAGCCAAATTATCAACAAGACTGGCTACGAATACCGACTCAAAAATGGGGCCAACATCAGTCACCTTTTCTACATGGATGACATCAAGCTGTACGCCAAGAGTGAGCGAGACATCGACTCACTGATCCATATCACCAGGATCTACAGCACGGACATTGGGATGTCATTCGGACTAGAGAAGTGTGGTCGGCTGGTCACAAAGAGGGGGAAGGTGATCCGCACAGAAGGGGTCTCACTCCCAGAAGGAACAATAGCAGACATAGAGGACAGTTACAAGTACATAGGTATCCATCCATCCATCCATCTTCTGCCGCTTATCCGGGGTCGGGTCGCGGGGGTAGCAGCTTAAGAAGGGAGGCCCAGACTTCCCTCTCCCCAGCCACTTCCTCCAGCTCCTCCGGGGGAATCCCGGAGGAGCTGGAGGAAGTGTCTGGGGTACCTAGGTATACCACAAGCAAATGGCAACCTCGATGAGGCCACAAGGAAAGGAGTCACAGCTAAATACCTCCAACGAATAAGGCAAGTCCTGAGAAGCCAGCTCAATGGCAAGAACAAAATCCGTGAGATAAACAGCTATGCCCTGCCAGTAATCAGATACCCTGCTGGAATAATTAGCTGGCCAAAGGAGGAGATAAAAGCCACAGATATTAAGACTAGAAAGCTACTAACAATGCATGGAGGGTTCCATCCCAAACCCAGCACCCTGAGACTGTACACGAGCCACAAGGAAGGAGGCAGAGGACTAGTGAGTGTGAGAACCACTGTCCAGGACGAAACAACTAAGATCCATAAATACATCAGGGACAAAGCCTCAACAGACACTGTGCTCAGTGAATGTCTCAGACAACAGGGAACGGAGGTTGAGGTGCCAGAGATACCATCATGGGAGGACAAGTCCCTACATGGGATGTACCACCAGCAAATAACCCAAGTGGCTGATATCAGTAAATCCTACCAATGGCTGGAAAAAGCTGGACTCAAGGACAGCACAGAGGCCCTCATCATGGCCGCCCAGGAACAGGCCCTAAACACCGATAGAGGCCCAGATCTACCACACCAGACAAGACCCAAGGTGTAGGTTGGAACTGGAGAGGGCCTGGAAGGTGAAGACCACAGTGGTGCCTGTGGTCATCGGGGCCCTCGGGGCAGTCACCCCCAAACTGGAGCAATGGCTACAACAGATCCCAGGAACAACATCAGACATCTCAGTCCAGAAATGTGCAGTCCTTGGCACAGCCAAGATACTGCAGGACCCTCAAGCTCCCAGGCCTCTGGTAGAGGACCCGAGCTCAGAGGATAAGAACCACCCGCGGTGGCTGAGAAGCATCTATATCCAGACAGGCAGACAGACAGACAAGACAGATAGCTAGATAGATAGAATATTTCAAACAGATTTGTAGGAGGAATTAAATAATTCCTACTTTGAGGTTTCAGGAAGTCCAGCAGACAGCTCGAGGAACACAGATAGATAGTTTCCACGGACAACACCGTTACCATCCTGAGAATATCAAACAGTAGGTACCAGCTTTAAACAGAATCATGGACATTTCTTTTCTAAATTATCCATCAAAAACTTTGAAAAACAGCTTCAGCAAATAAAATAGCTTCAGACTTACTGGGTAGACTTTAAGCCTCCAGCAAAGGCCAGATATCTGCAGAGGAGGACTGTAAACCGGGTCAGCCCTCTGCCTCAGAGTGCTGCAAACAGATCAAACCCACGTTTAAACCTACAGCAACATGAACAAAGTGTGACTTTTTACTTCGAAACTACAAAAATACAAAATCTGTTTCTAGTGCAAATATCTTAGTACACCTGAAATAATACAGACCTTACTTTCAAGTAATTTCCGCAAAAAAGTTTGTTTTAAGTCAGTAATTCCTTAATATTGATGGAAAAACTACTAGCTCCACTGGCAAATTATTATCTTTACAGGTCTGTTTGTCCTAGTTTCCAGTGGTAAGTGATCACAAGGCAAGATGTGATTCCTATGAAGTGTCCTACATCTTCCTTTCCCATGTTCAGGTCTTAGTTCATACACTGGGACATCTTGCCCACTTGGCGGACAACGGTATGTATGACATCCTCCCAGTAATTCTTGAGTTTACCAGGACCACCACGAGGAGTCAAATTTCTCACTAGCACCCGGTCTCCTGGAAACAACAGTGAGCTCCTTACTTTTGTATCATAGAGTCTTTTGTTTCTTTGGGCAAATTTCTGCACATTTTCTTGCGCAATGGCATACGCCTGCTGCATCCTTTCTTTCCACTGTTCAACATAAGCATGGTGATCTTGATTACCGGTTTCTGCTGGTAAACCAAACAACAAGTCAATGGGTAGTTTTGGGGAGCGGCCATACAACAGATAAAATGGTGAGAATCCTGTCACCTCTGTGCGTGTGCAGTTGTAGGCAAAGACAAGTTTATTCAGAGAGTCTTTCCAGTTTGTCTTATCCCTGTCCGTGAGGGTTTTGAGCATCTGAATCAGTGTCCAATTAAAGCGTTCAACTTGTCCATTCCCCTGAGGATGATATGGGGAAGTCTTTGATCCTGCCATGTTGCAATATTTGGAGAGCTGAGAGAAAAGTTGGTTTTCAAATTCGCCACCTTGGTCATGGTGGATTCGTGCTGGGAACCCAAATCTCAGTGCATAATCATTGAATATTTTATCTGCTACTGTCTTTCCAGATTTTGATGTGGTAGGGTATGCCTGTGCGAATCATGTAAAATGATCCACAATCACTAATATGTACTCATAGCCACCTTTACACCTATCTAGATGGAGAAAGTCCACTGACACTAGTTCAAAGGGCTGTGTGGTGACTATGTTTACAAGGGGAGCCCTTGTCTCACGGCTAGGTCTTTTCTGTTTCAGACAGGTGCATTTCATCACATACTCTTCAATTTCGCGCTGCATGTAAGGCCAGAAAAAACGATCCCTGATCAATGACACTGTCCTATCGGTGCCCTGATGGCCCATCTGATCGTGGTTTAGGACCCTTGCTTTATGTTGTTCTGGAAGAACCAATTGCTTCCTGTGGGCAGTCTTTCTCCAAAGCACCCCTTGTTCATCTAACTCCAATCGATCCCACTCCCTTATTAAACACCGACCCTGTGGTCCAAGCCTGTTTAGTTCATGTCGTGGAGGCCTCACTCCAGACAATTTGGACTGTAACACCACCCCAATAAGTGAATCATCTTTTTGATCTTGTTGTATAGCTGCTGGGGCTAATGAAACAGAGTTCTCATGAGTGTCTAGAATACTGCAGATAGAAGTCGGCATTGACCAGGAGGCATTTGGCTCTAACTGTGTCTCTACTGCCATTACAGTCGCTCCTATAGCGTCATAAGACATCTCCTCTGTGCACTCAGCCATCAAGTCCTCTACATCCAATGGCATCCGAGACAAACTATCAGCATCAATGTTTTCTTTGCCCGGAAGATATTTAACTGTGAAATTAAAGTCGGCGAGCTCTGCAACCCATCTACTCCCTGTGGCATTCAGCTTTGCAGTTGATAACACATAAGTTAGGGGGTTGTTGTCACTGTAAACGGTGAAAAAGGGGGCATAATACAAATAATCGCGAAATTTTTCTGTGATAGCCCATTTAAGAGCAAGAAATTCTAATTTGCCTGAATGGAGATTATAATTTTTTTCTGGTGCTGACAGTGTTTGCGATCCATATGCAATAACGCGCAACTTTCCGTTTTGTTTTTGATACAGTACAGCTCCAAGGCCCTTACCGGATGCGTCTGTATGAAGAACGAATGGGAGAGAAAAATCTGGAAATGCCAGTATGGGTGGCTGAGTCAGATAATTTATCAGTTCCTCAAGAACTAGTTGGTGACTGTCCATTCAATTGGAGTGTGAGATGGCACTACTTTTGCATTCATACAGTTTTGTGACTTCCTGCCCTTAGAGCACGTCTGGTTCTGATCTTTAATGGGCCCCTTGGTTAGGTCATACAGAGAGGCAGCAATGCGGGAGAAATCTTTGATGTATTGACGGTAGTAACTTAACAGTCCCAAAATTTGTCTCAACTCACCAACTGTTTTTGGTTCTTTGTCCTTTAAAACCTGGACAGCTGCAGTGTCAGAGGGATCTACCTTATTTCCCTCTGCTGATACAATCCTCCCAAGGTAACGGATTTCAGTCTTAAACAGCTCACATTTGCTGGGTTTTAGTTTTATCCCATGTTGTCTGAGTCTTTGCAAAACATTCCGAACATCATTTACATGACTTTCAAATGTTTTACTAAAAACTAGTGTATCATCTAAATATGGTACACATATTTTGTCTCGCAGCCCTTCGAGGCACTCTTCCATGCAGCGTTGGAAGGCTGCTGGGGCATTCATGAGTCCAAATGGAATCCTAGCCCACTGATATAAGCCCCAGGGTGTGACAAAAGCTGTCAACTGCTTACTGTCTTTCGCCATGAACCCCTGGTGGTACGCCTTTCCCTGGTCCAGCAGTGAGAACATGGTGTTTCCACCAAGTCCATCCATAATATCCACACTTTTTTCTAACACAAACAATGGGTGAAGCATAGTATGAGTGAGATTTCTCAATCCATCCTTGCGCAATCAAATCAGTTAGGTGGCTTTTCATTTCATCGTACAATGGTTTAGGAACAGACATGTAGGTACGAGCAACCGGTTCAGGATCTTTCAGTCTAATGTTTAACTGTAGTTTCTCGATACAGCCAATATCATTGTCTGATCGGGAGAAAGAATCTGACTCCTCCCTTAGCATCTCACGTACAACCTGTCTTTGAGTCTCATTCAGGTGACTGAGATCAATCGGTGGATCCCAGGGTTCTGTGGAAACATCATCTTTGGTATGGTGGGCCTGGATCTGATTTACAGAAGCAGACAAATCAGAATCATCACTTGGGCGGAAAGGATACACGGATGTAACTGGCTGTGCTGTGCCTATAACAACTCTGTTTGTTAGTGTAATGTCATGATCAGTGGGGTTTTGGACACTAAGGATAACATGGGGCCGTGCACCTCTATGTACCTGAAATAGTGTTTCACAAAACTGAAGTTCCTCTGGCCAGAGTGGGTTTTCATCTGGCTCAAACACTACAGTGGTGTCCTCTTTGAAAGGCCGGACATTTATCCTGCATTTTACTTGGACGGTACTATGGCTTGGTACAGTCATTCTCTGACATGCTGTTTTAACTAGGTACTCACTGGTTCGCTCCACACTCACTGCTTTAATGAAAGCTTTTCCATTTCCTTTCTTTAAATTTGGAAAAGCCATGTTTACTGTTTTTAAAAGTTTCTCTTTTTCGTCATAGTTCATTTGTTTCTGTCTGTTAAGAATAATGTGTTCAATAACATTAAAGCCTATTATGGGACGGGGAAGATGGCTGCCTCTCATAACAAGCATTGGAACATGAAACTCTTCCGGATCAGCAGCTAGTTTAAACATTACTTCTACCCATCCTATGTATGGCATTTCTGTGCCATTAGCAGCCTCAAGTTGTAGTGGATCACCTGAGTCAACAATTTCTGCTATGTCTCGAAGTTTCACATCAGGGATGTTCTCTGCTTTCCATACTTCATCAACTGCAGAAACCTGCGAACCAGTATCCCAGAGCGCCTGTGTTTTTTTTCTGCTGTAGATAGCAGCTAACAAGACACTTCTTCCCAACAAGATCAACTAATGTAGCATTTTTCCTGGGTAGTGTGTTTTTCTTTTTACCTGTCATAGTTGTGCATAGATGTATGTTTTCAGAAGTTGCTTCAGTGTTTTTGGGTGGCTTACAAATCTCTTTGTGTTCTGGCCAATGACTCTCCTGGCAGTCCTTGGAACAGTAAAGTACTCTTTTGCACACTGAACACTGTCCAAACGTTTTGCATCCTTCCCTTGCTCCACAATTGGCACATTGTTGGGACGTTTTGGTACATATGGTTACTCCCTGTCCCTCGGTGGCAACCTTCCCTCGTTTAAAGGGTGTTCTCTTGCAGTGGTGGGTGTGCGTTGGTATCCTCTACATCCAGCCTGGAAATGTTCGCCGCTTCCACACCTGTAGCAGTGCTGGCAGAAATTTTCTCCCTGCTGCTGACATGCAAGGCACCTTGGTCAGGGGCGTGGCACTGGGTATCTTTGTGGTGCAAATCTCTGTTGAAACTGAGTAGTTCCTCTAACTGACCTCGGATCATAGGTACCTCGGTATTCCTGCAAAGGTCCTCTCTGATGATGGATCACTGCACCCTCTGTGCTCCAGGGAGCAAGCTGTGGAGTAGCATAAGCCGTGTGAAGGGGGAAACCATATTCTGCTTCCTGACACACAACAGGTTGAAATTTAGTTTTATCTTCTTTATTGTAAATGGTTTCTCTGATTTGTGCAACTTCAGTCTTGAGATCTTTGAGCAAAACCATATCTGCTTTGATTTCTTTCAGGTCAGACAGCACATCTGGGGGAAGTGCAGCAACATTTCGATGTCCCCCCGGTCTCTTCTCATTATTCAAATCATTAGACTGAACTGTGTGCACACCAGTGGACCTTTGTGTTGTGTTCCTCTTCTTATCCTGTCTCTCTTTGTCATTAGCGGAAGCAATATTGAGAACCTCAAGGAGCAGCTCATCTGAAGTATCTGATTTCAACAAGTGAGGTTGGAGATCAGTCTTTATGTTATCACTCTGAAGGCCTGTGAGAACCGTGTGCATGAACATGCTTTGCACTAATGCAGGATCATACTTAAGTCCAGACTCCGCCTCTTGTGAAGCAAACAATATTTTTTGCCGTAAGTCCATTGCTCTGATCACAAAATTCTGTGCTGTCTCTCTGCTGCTCTGCACTTCTGTGGTAAGTTGTTTATATAACTCAGTTGCGCTTTTCTCTTGATAATGTGAACGAAGGATTCTCCTAAGAGTGGGAAGGGACAGGTCACTCTTTCCTTCTAAGTAGCTGCGCAGTTGTAAGCCAGGTACTATTGCCCTAATGACAGCATCCACTATCTCTGATTCAGGGTAACCTTTGCTAAGACCTTTGTCAATTTGGCGGGCCAAACTGGAAAATGTTAATCTGTCCTTTTGTCCAGGGTCGCCAATTTGGCCTGAGATCTTAAACTCTTTTCTCCATGGCAGGTTGTTTTCCTGGGCAAACACAGTTCTAATGTCCTTTGTATTTTTGTTTGCCAGGGTTTTCATTTCAGTTTCTTTCTGTTGAACTATGAGTTTTAGTTGTTCCAGTTCTCTGCTTAATTTCTCCTCCTCCTTTTCTTGTTCTGCTGGGTTGTCTTTGACAACTGTCTGCACTGCTTTTATCATGTCCATTAACCTCAGCAAACCTGACATTCCTTCATCCTCTAATCGTCTCAGTTCGTCACTTTCAATATACTTGCTGATCAGTGAAACAAGAATATTACGACTTTTGCCTGTAATCTTGTCTTTACTTGTTCCTGAAATTCCCAGGAAATCACATATTTCGATCAGCTGGTCACTGGTAAGTTGGAAGAGAGCTCCTTTAACCTCAAACCGCAGATCGTCCATTTCTGACTCCATTTTTTTCTTCTAGGTCAGTGGTAAAGTGTGCCGAAGAATAGTGTTTGCCAGTTACCGCAGAACTGTTGTTTCCTAGTAGCTTTTCTGCACTTCAGAATACACAGTCCTCTTGGTTGGGCGTCACCTCGTTGTAGCTGCACTCTCCACTACCTGGGTTTTGATAAAAGGATGGTTGATATGGGGCGTTCTCCTCTAGCGTAGGATTTCAGCGCCTCATCATCAACATCCCAGCGGTGCCTCCAAATGTAAATGCCCTGAAAAAGGGGGATATTTTAATAAAGAGCCGGACACGGTGCTTCTGCTCCAGCGATTATTATTATCAGAGGAGGAAGTTCCGGTGCTCTTCACTATAACTAGCGCAAGCGCTAGGCTCCCCCTACTGGTGGCATCTGGCCACTGCTTTAACCAAATCAGCCTAGTCAGGCTAAGATAACAAAATTTCAATCCATCACACTTGCACTGGAAAGTAGACCAAAAATACTTGGTACTATTTTGTGTTTTTGCAGAGAACCACCATTTTTTTATTGTTATATTAAAATGAATTATTTTATTTCAGAAGCACAAGGACACTGAAAAAAAGTGGATTCATTATTATTTAAATGGGGAAACTATTACATATCAACAAATAACTGTATTGAACAAAATTATTGGTGTCACTATTCTGAGCACCACCATGATGAAAAAAAGAATCTGAACAGGTTTTGATATCCTCTTCACTTTCTGTTGATGAGTGTTAAGGAACATTTAATTACTAAAAGAGAGCTTCATATGCATGTACCCAAGGTATACATAAGATGTGACCAGGGGTCGAGTTAACGGAACATTTTCCGTACTTGACTGTTTTTGTTGTTTTTTAAAACAGCAAAAAAAAATGTTATATCTGTACGTCATTTGACAGGTTATAATTCACACCCTTGACTGGTGCAATTGGGCAGACAATATAGACTTTAAGTAAAATCTAAACTAAAATCATCCATCCATTTTCTTTACACCCTTATCCTTAGTGGGTCAGAAGGGGTGCTGTGGCTAATGATCCGGGCGAGAGGTGGGGTCACCCTGGACAGGTCACCAGTCTGTCGCAGGGCAACACAGAGATGGACAAGACAAACCATGCACACACACACACTAGGGAGAATTCGGAGAGAATTTGGAGAGTCATGTTTGTGGACCGTGGGAGGAAGCCGGCGTACCCAGAGAGAACCCATGCATGCACAAGGAGAACATGCAACTCCGTGCAGAAAGACCCCGGGCCAGGAATTGAACCCAGGACCTTCTTGTTGCAAAGCAACAGTGCTACCAAGTGCGCCACTGTGCAGCCCCGCAACTAAAATCAATCAATAAAAAAAATCTTATCTGAATATCATCTCATGGACACTGAACTAAATGTGTCTTGCTGACCGGGAGCTGACAGAATTTCAAACCTATGGTTGAAATTCCAGTCTCCATTACACACAGAACAAAAAAAAATTAAAGAGAATGCAACGTTGTGTTAATCCATTTGTAGTCTAAACAGAGGAGCTGCCAGTTTATCTTGAGGAAATAAAGGTGTAGAAGTTAATTAGACTGTAACATGCGCAGTGCGCTGCACAACCAATGCGGACGCGGCTCTGCCTCTGCGAAGGATTAAACTTACTCATCCTGCAGTTTCAACACGGTGAGTAATCCATCCACCAAAGCCTGAACGTTGCCTTTGTGTTGCCACCAAACTGACCATGCCTTAATGCCTAGAAGGATGTTTATAATGTTTGGGGGGGGGGTTTATTCTTATTTCACATAATTTCTTTTAATTGCATAAATTATTTTTGTATTTTTTTTAATGTAAATTTTATTTGGTATGCCTACAATTTTGAATATCATTTTAAAGATGCAGCTCGAACAAAAATGCCATTTTTGGCAAAAAAAACATCAGTCCATTTCGGTGAAGCGAAACCACGCGAAAAAAATCCTTGTAAAAGTGCACACCCAGACCACACACAGGGTAAAATACTTGCACAGTTCAATTGATCGGTTTGGATCAGACAGATCCAACTGACTGCTGAACTGCTGCAGATTTCTCTGCAGATGTGGACCAGGAGGAATCTGTGAGGCACTCTGCGTTCAGACCCCAGCAGGTGAAGTGCTGGTAATTTAAGTGGAGTAGTTTAATTTAATTTATTATAAGTTATTGGGGCCACAGTCAGTGTTTTGTGTCACAAAGAAAAAGTTAGATGGGTTTATCTGCTTTATGTGTGATGGGATCTAGATTTACATTTCAACTAGGTAAAAATTAATTAAGCTGCATAAAAAAAGTAGCTGAGTAGCCTAATGTTAATATGATTCTAATTTGACGAGTAGAAACATTACATGACAGATTTTTTTACATGACAGATTTTTTTTTAATGTCAGTCAAAATGACAAACAACAAAAAAATGTCTAGTGCGACTTCTAGATGTGACACTCAGAATTTGTTGCTCAACTAAGGGAAATTTGCATTACTCTTTACACTTTAACTATAACTTTGTCATATCTGCATAGTACTGGTTCCGTTAGATATTTATTTATTAGCTTGAATAATGTAGGCAGGGCTCTTGCTTCGTCCAAACTCTACGCAGCCATTTAGTCCGTCAGTAAACTGTTGTCTGCACTGGAACCCAGTTTTTACGGAATTTTACATTATTTTTATATTTGATTTTTTTTTTCTATTAGAAACTAAAAACTACTACAAAAAAAGAGACAAAATGTTTCAGTAAGCACAATATTTAAGCTTCCTTCTTTGCAGCAAATTAAATATTTACCTGAAGTTGATGAGTACAAAAGTGCTGGAATCATAAGCAGGAACCAGCTCACTAAAAACATACATTCAGGTGAGTACATTCAACAGTTGTTATAAGCCATGATATTTACTCAAAGTGTTATATTTTGTTTCCACTAAGGTTACCTAGTGAAGTCTGGTGGGACCGGCGTGGTGACGAACGACTGCATGGGTTTACGGTGGACCTGCTGGAACATGAGCAGGATCTCTGGGCTCTTAGAGATCAGTTCACTCTTACTGCAAGAGTGAAGCTACGCAACACAAACACAAGCAAACACAAAGGTCTTGCTGTGAAACCACTCAAATATAAAATATACTCAAATCTAAATAGTATGTAGCAGTTGTCATAGTTCTGTCAAGAATCTGTTTGCTCTTATCAACAGTTCATGTTTTTACAGTTCTAAATCATTGTTTGACTGTGTTAACATACGCCATAACCAGTTGAGGAGAAAGTACTCAAACAATGCAAGTAAGTAAGAGTACAAGAAGACGGACAAAAAATGTACTCTAGTAAAAGTACCACATTAACAATTTTACTTGAATAAAAATGAAAAAATACTGGCTGTTAAAAATACTTAAAAATTAAAAGTACTTGCTGAATGTATCGCCTCATCACTAAAATACAATGTCATTAAGTGTATTTATTTCATTTTAATACATCAGTAATGTGCCATTGAAACATGCAGATAAAGCATGCAGATAAAGCATGTTTTTATTGTGTTTTTTCTCTAAGACAGTTTAGATCTAAATTTGTGATTCTTCTTCTCCCATGTCCTTTTGGTTTTGTCTTGTCTGGGTCTACATTTTTTGTATTTGTAAGTGAGTATACATGTTCTCGTGCTCTTGTTAAAATCATTAGACGTATGTTTTTTTAAAAAGCGCCAGTGCCACTTAGATGTAACGCGTAGCCCTAAACTAGGCTAAATAAACTAAAATAAGCTTAAACCAGGGTGATTGTGACAGAACAATGTAATCACATGACATGTCAAGAGTGGTTTCTGGATTGCTTTGGATACTGAAGCAATTGATCTGTGAACAACAGACCTGATGCTCGACCTCCTGTAGCAGAGATTCCAGCAGCTCCGTCTCCTGGGTCAAAGACGTCTTCTGGCCTGTTGGGAAGGATAAGCCATTTCTATTTGCAGTTTGATGAATGGAGGACTGTAGATTTAGTGTGTGGGTGCTGCTAAGAGCAGGCATCCACTTGCTCCTGATAAATATTTAAAATGAGTATTTATCGTATCTAACGGCCACTCTGCTGTTTTCAGCACCAAATTGAACATTTTTTTTGTGGAGAAGAAAAACAAAACACCTCATGCCACATGTTAGTGCAATGACAACAATAAGATCTTTTCAAATGGGAAAAGCAAAACAAGAGGGCAAAAATTTGTTGCATTCAGAAATGCAACAAATTTCCCCATATTTAGCAAAGATCAGGCCAAAATAAAAAGAAGGCACTGGGTGTTTTCATTGAGACAAACTAAATGCAATCTTCCACACACTGTTTGAGAAAGATTATTCACAAGTCAGAAACCTCTAAGACACCTTACAATTTTTACCCAAAAGTGATCATCTCAGGACTTTCAAAGTGTGTAAAACTCAAAGAAAAACTCTTCAAGCCTCCATCAGCAAGTGTAACTGCAAAAGAGCATTTTTCCAATTTGCAGCTGCTTCCAGTCAGTTTTCGGTGACCTACCCATGAGAGTAATGAGTTTGTTCTTCAGCTGGTTGTCCAGACGAGCGATCATCATTTCCACCGCATTTCGGATCTCCCTCACCCTCTCGTCCTTCGCTCCCCTCACAGCCTCCACGTTCCTCTCCTGGGCAAGAAAACATGACTCAGCGTGTGCCTCCTAGAGGACACTTGTGGTAAAACATGCTGAATAAAACTTAAAACACATTATGTGCTGCTGGGTTGTCATTGTAAATTAGTGGTAGACCAATGGGTTGCTGCAATTGCAGCTGGCTGAAGTTAACTTTTTTTTTTTTATGATGAAAGACGTCAGGAATTGAAATAGTGATCTGATCTTACATAAAAAATCTAAAAGGAGGTTTTCACAGACTTTTTGATGCCATCTTTTAAAGGATAACTTTTCTGGCATAATTTGAGAGCACACATTATCAGTCTGAAAGTAGGTCTTCATGCCTTTTGATCTCAAAGCTTTTAATACTTGGTCTTACTTTTTGAGTTTGAAAGCAGGACTTCTTATCCTTTTTAAAACTTATAATGCTTGTGGTCAAAACTTCTGCTCTCTTTCAAATATTCACTGTGCTCTGTCAAAGCTTTTGCCTCGCGCTCAAAACCTCTCTGTGCTCGGATCAAATATCTGCTTGCAAACCTCTCTGCTCCCTTGCAAATTATTTTCTGCTCGTCCTTGGAGCAAAGGACGACCATTAGAGCATTTGAATGGAAAACTGAAAATTCAGCAATTTTGAAGAAAAGAAATGATCAGAATTGGTAAAGCTAAATGAAAAATGTACTTTATAGTACAAACGTTTAACAGAAAACGTATTTATCTATAAGCAAGAAGTCCTGCTTTAATACTGAAATTGTAAGCACATGAAATCCTGCTTTCAGAAATGTGTCAAAATGTGTGCTCTCGAATTATGGGAGAAAAATTTCCCCATAATTTTTCAACATCAATGGGTTATTAACTGTTGCTAATTTCATGTGCTTTCTGAAATGCTCTACTTGCATTCATTTAGCTCACAAATTAAACATGATATTTTGTTTTTAATACCAGATCAGGACAAAAACGACATATTTTATGCCTGTTCTTGTCTATTGCTCCACTGTATACGCACCCTGTTTCATGGAACCTTAGAGTCCTCTAATTAATAAAAGCTGCAAATTGTTCTTCAAAATAACTGTCATTACCAAAGTGATATATATACACTGCTCAAAAAAATAAAGGGAACTCTCACTTAACATCCTAGATCTGAATGAATGAAATATTCTCATTGAATACTTTGTCCTGTACAAAGTTGAATGTGCTGACAAGAAAATCATTGTTGATTGTCAATCAGTGTTGCTTCCTAAGTGGACAGTTTGATTTCACACAACTTTGATGTACTTGGAGTTATATTGTGTTGTTTGAGTGTTCCCTTTATTTTTTTGAGCAGTATGTGTACGTACGTACATGTATGTATGTATCTATGTATGTATGTATGTACGTACGTACGTACATACATACATACATACGTACATACATACATATATAAAATTGTGCTCTGTTATATATATATATATATATATATATATATATATATATATATATAAAAAACCCTAACCCTTGTCCAGAAAAAAATGTAAACACCTACGGCAAGATGAAGAAGTAAAGAGTCCTCACCACTTCCTGCACCAAACTAATGAGCTCCATGAGGCGACGGCGCAGTTTTCCCACTTCCTCCTTCACCTTGGTGACGTGCTGTTCATAAATCTCCACCAAAGGCTTGAAGGTGTGGCCGCCGTGCTGCAGACAACAAAGAAATCCATCATTCAGCCAACCTCTAGAAATATTTTCTGATTAATTCAAAATGTAACTGGAATAATTATCTGACTATTTTTATACTTGTGGTTTCTGCTTGGTATTTATTTCCATTACTTGACCTTTTTTTTTTTTTTCAGATAAAATTGATTTTATAGAGAAAGTTGACAGAGTAATGCAGCAATATCTGTGCATGTGATTCTTCTGATTTATTTATAACTTTGGATTCAGTCTGTAACATAAAAAACATAAAAACAAAAGCTCTAAACATTACCATTCCTCCCCAGAGGGCACATTGGTGGCAGATGCATTTCTTACAGGTCCAGCAGAAAACACTCAACTTCTCATGGTGGTTTTCACATCTGCTCAGTGATGGTGAAGAGAAAAACAATTGTTTTGTTTTTGATAATTGTGTTCTGTTTTCAAAAAATTGATAGAGTTGACCAACTGTTCTCTAATATAGTAAAGCTTAAAACTTTTTAATATATTAAAGTTTAAAACATGTTCGACTATGCACATTACTTTTTTGCACAAAATCATTCTCAGATAATGAGACTTTCATCTGGTCAGTTCTGCATATTTTGAGTTCCTCTCAGAATGACTTTTTAACATCTAAAAAGTTGCTGCTGCCATGCCCCTCCCCCAACTCATTTTCAAATTCTGCAACTTCAATCTCTGAAAAGTAAAACCTCCTGCACAACCAACCCGAATACAGCAAGTGATTTCTCAATGGCAAGTCAGCAACAAAACACTTCTCTTTTCCAGCAGCCTTACAGCAACTACAGCAATCATTATAGTCGAATGTGACTTAACATTTGGGAGGTTTCTGAAACGACTCGTTTTCATGACACCAAAAATCTTTAACTTATTGTCAAAAATAAGTAGAAAAAAAAACATCTGGGTGTTTTTTGGGCTGCTTCTAAAAACCTCAAATTGAAGTATAAAAACATCCAAAAAGTGAATCTTTCATAATAGGTCCACTTTAAAAACTGTCACAGGATTAAATAATAAAACAAGAAAAAGTGAACAGGCTTTAGGAGAGACTCACTTGTCTTTGTCATTGTCTTCATGTTTGGTGAGACTGCAGAGTTGCAGGGTGTCCAGCTGCTGAGTGACCTCCTCGGCCCAGCGACAGTTCACCAGTTCCCTCAGCTGCAGTGGAGCCCTTTTGAACAACAAGCACGTAAAATTATAACATTAACCTTGTGTAAATTTGGCAGGTTGCTGTCTTCAAAGCTTTAAACACAAGGTAAGATTTTTGTACACCTTGAAATTTCTTTTAATAAAAATACCAAGCCAGTATCTAAAGCTGGAAATGCAGTACTTCATTCAGACAAATATAGCTGAAAGTGAAGATCTGTGTTAATATACAAAGGTGTAAATGTTCTCACCGACAATGTGGACATTGGGCTCTCTGCTCAGTCAGCCATCGCTGTCAAACAAGAGATTCCAGTTCAAATATAACCAACACAAGGATACAACACAGGATTTACAGGAACATAAAAAGGTTAGCCTGAGATCCCTACAAACACAAAAACAATCTGACAAAATGTGATTTAACAAAACCGCTGTTCTGGAATATTTAATATAAGGCTTTAGGCAACCCGAACTGCAAGAACTGGATGGATGGTTGGATGAATGGATGTTTAAGATAACATCAAAAGGAAAAAGGATAGAAATTCAAATATCTTTCAACACTTTATTTTTTAGTCCTATATTTATTCTTATGAAAATCTTGTTTTGTGTAGACTTCTCATTAGACTGTGGAGGAAACCTGTAAATAATTTTCTCAGACCTCATCCATGTTCTTCTCTAGTCTATAAGAAACATTGCTCTTCAAAGCAAAGATTAAACAACTGTGCTTTGCAGAGAAAACAGGCCAGTTCCAGTTTGTTGACCACACCCACCCGAATGCAGCTGAAGCAGCAGAGTTTGGAGCAGTGGGGGCAGAGGCGTGCATCCCTCAGTTTCTCCATGCAGATGAAGCAGCGAAACACCTCAGCAATGCTCTGCAAAAACACAAGAGGACAGTTCAACATCAAACTCCCCATCACTGAGACGAGCCAAACTTCCTACCCAGGTTGTATGGGTTAAATAAGTACTACTGTAGTCTGTGTGTACTCACCTCAACACTTTGTTCATCCATTTCAGCCAGTTTGAAGTAGTCAGGTTCAATAACTTAAAAAAGTTGTTTGAAATAAAGCAAACATGCAGCACCTGCAGATAAGATAATATTGGAATTTATGAATGATTACAGCAACCAAGATCAATATATTTTTTTCAAGAAGAATTTGAAAAAGGTGAAGAAAAAGTTGTTTTTCTTCTATTTTTATTTTAAACGCAAATTGTATATATTTTAGCACTAATTTGGCTTACTTACTGCTCTGACCGTGTTGTTCTTCCAGGAAATGGCCGTTTTGAGTCTGTATAATCCAGTTAATGATTAATTGATTACTAAATTAGTTGACAATTATTTCAGTAATCAGTTAATCATACTTAATTGTTTCAGCCCTTAAACTCCTTAAATGAGTCACACTCTTCTATCAATCAACACATCTTCTAAACTCTCTCAGGGGTTTTTAGTGTCACCTGACAGCTTGTCAATTTTATACAGAAACACAGGTAAAACACATTCACACCTAAAGGCAACTTTTTACAGTAATCAACCTAAGAGTCATGTTTCTGGACTATAGGAAGAAACTGGAGTACCTGGAGACAACCATGGTGGAGAAAAGACCCCAGCACAACAGGGCTACTGGCCGTGCCAATGTAGTCCATTTATACTCTGAACTCAACTTTAACAACATTCCCAACGTTTGACCCCGAAGTGTCAACTGATGGTGGATCAGTGGCAATGTGACCCACATGATGGCCTCAAGCTCTTCATGTGCAAAAGAAAATCCCTCACAAGACTTAAGAAAAGTAAAACAATTCAAACTACTTCAAATAGTAGCACCGTTGAAAAACTAAGTACATCAATTGCTGTTTTCCCAATACTTAGGAAAGAAAGTAGCATTCAAGACTCCGAGGTTTTTATCCATTATTATTATTGTTATCGTCATTATTAAAATTATTATTATTATTATTTTAAAATACGACGCAGGTGACAAAATATTAAGTCTACAGTAGTTTTACTTTGAGACAAGCAGTTGTTTTAAACGGACAGCTGGGTATTGTACATGAATGGGCCCAGTCTCAGAAGGCATTAACATGTAAAATGAAAAAAGAAAACAGAGCTGTGGCTGATCTGAACCGCTTATATATTACTAAACATAACCCCGACAACTGAACCCAGACTGACTGCAGAGAGCTTTTTTTTTCCTCCCCAGAGAGCAGTGAAGCCATGATGTAGCAGCCTTTAGTTTAGCGGGAGGCTGTCTCACCTCTTCGGAGACTCCTCCTCGGCTCCGTCCACTTCACCTGATCAACAAACCGTCACAAATGGTTGCATCATATTACAACATCGCCATCAGTTTGCAAAGAACACGTTCAACAATTTAAGTCTTTTAAAAAAAGCTCGGTTAGGTTTGTAAGAACGTCGTAAAATAGCCTTTTATTGAAAAGGCCACATTCTGGTCCAAATTGAAGATGTAGCTATTTGCACTGTCCCCTAGCGATCACCTTCTTCTGTAGATTTTCACGATGGTCACCACTCCTCTACGTTCCATTACCGCCCCCTGTTGTTACAGTGGATCATTACAGCCTTTGTCGAGCAGGCCTAAAGCGGTTACAATATTAAAAAAATAATATGTGTTCCTATGACTCATTTGTCAGATTAAAGGTACCTTTTGAAAATAAGAACATCCATAGTAGAATAAAATATAAATATATTCTTTATTGTCCCTTAGAGGGGGAAATTCAGGTGTACCAGCAGGCCAAATGGAACTATAGATTCACGCAAAGGTAAAAAGACAAAACAAAGAGACTCTGCACTAAGGACAAATTTACAACATAAGAAAAAAATAAATACTACACACGCACTACAAATAGCATTCTCATATAAAAGAAATCTAAGGATTCGGGGGGGGTTAAAAAAAAGCAGGACAAAACTTTTTTTCATTAAATCTACATTTTTAAATGGAAAAATCATCAGACAAGGTAAAAAAGACTTGAAACTATCAATCATGAATACAACCTTTGTCTTTTTACTGTAAGTCATCCAGTTGGAGAATGATCTGAATTATATTCTGTTCTATAATTAAATTATAGAATAGAATAGAATTAAAATTTATTGGCATAGCACTGTCACAAGTACAAAGCAACGAAATGTATATAATAATAATAATAATTAATATAATAATAATAATAATAATAATTTATAGCAGGTTTCCCTGGCATTATATATATATATATATATATATATATATATATATATATATATATATATATATATATATATATATATATATATATATATATATATATATAATCTTTTGTTGTAAGATTTGGGCATATTTATAACTTTCTATTAAACTCTATATAAATTGTGACTGTTTTTTACTTTCTACTCTGTACATAAAACATTGCACTCTGTTGCCATTTTTACATTTTCAGTGTCTGAAGTGTCCAACTTTTTCATTTGGAAAAAAGGCTGCATGGAAATCAGCGCTGACAAATTTATAGGGATGAGCTGCTCCACGCCATCACTGACCTATCTCAGTTGGCAGGAATAATACAAACATCACCTTATTATCCAAAGTACCCTGAGGATGACTCCTCTCAGCCCTTTTTTGTATGGATGCACACTCATGGGTGCTGTATATTCGCAGTAACCCTATTGTTGTTTTATGCAAACGGTCTGAAGCAGGATAGGACGCACAGAGACACATGCAAATCAGCTTATCAGGCGGCGCAGGCTGCACAGCAGAGATGAACGCTTCTCCACTTAGGAAAATGCTGATGAGCAGCTGTGGATTTCCAAAACTCTTTACCTTGTCCTCTTGAATAAACCGAGAAAGACAGAAAGACGTGAGAGCAACTCTAAAACTTTCTATCCTAAGGTAAGTCACTCTCCTTATATGAATGTTACAAGTGGGGTTTGTGCAGCAGTTTGGAGGGGAGGGTGCATTAGAATAAGCTCAAGATCATTTTCCTGGGTGGCCTGAGTGCTTCATTGTCCTGGTAAAGTTACAATCCTGTAGGAAAATCAGCTATATTTATCATTACAGATATTAAGATGAGCTCAGACCCAGTGGAGCAGTCGGAGGCTCCAGATGACCAGAAAGGTAAGGAAATTTCTCCCTGAACAGAGCTGAACCTAAATAACAATACACAGATGTGAGTCAGAAAAGCTGCTATGTTTGATTTGAAACTGCCAGACTTTCTCCACAAATCACTGTTTACAAAACATTAGGAGTTAACATTAAATTTCCTGAACTGTAAGGTCATGTTGTTATTTTGAGCCATCAAGACATTTTCTTCATAGATGATTTGTGAGTACATGCTTTTTGTCTTTTTTATCTTTTTCTCTTTTAGGGTCTCCTCTGGTGAAATATTTGCACATTTGTTGCTGTATATAACATGCAAAACCTTGGTTTGTCATAAAAATCAGAAACCTTTAGGTGTTTTGTGTGCAGTCACTTTGGCGGTTGGCTTCTGTTCGATAATGTGCCTCAAGCTATTTTTCTCAGAGACACAGAAAGCCCAGAGGCTGAGGATGCCAGCCAGCCCGCCACACAGAAAAATCAGGAACAAGCAGTAGAAAAATGTGGAACTTTTATTCAAAACAATGGCTGCATGAGAGAAGTGAATGCCTTTGTTTCATGGAACTGATAAATGACTCAGTTCTTTGTCCGTTTAGACCTTTTAAAATCTCCAGCAGAGTGTCATCCAAGCAAAAAGAAAACTTTGGAGATAATCCAAAACAAACAAAACCACACGGAGAGTAATTACAGATGGAGGGGTTTTCTTTTTAGTTTGGGTGAGGGTTCACTAAACGGAAAAAGAAACGTTGATCTCAGGTGTCTCTCCACCAGCACCTGCTCCCTTCCTGCCTCCTAGAAGTTTTGTTTGCACACTGTCCTAATGAAGGGATCTCAAGTGATCATGTGCAAGTAGTTCCGTCCTGGCAAAATGTGTGTGAATTTATATGTAGAGTGCTGTGGAATGTTTCAGATCTTCAAACTACTTCAACCTCAGATAAAAAAAAAGGTTAAAAAAAGTGTCCAGTTGGCAGCTTCTTCAAATAGGAGAATCTTCAAGAAGTTTGATTTAATGAGTTACAGCACCATTTGTTTCTTTTTGGGATCAATAAAGTGTTTTTCTGAATTTGAAAAGTAACTAAAATAAATACATATTTTTAGTTTATATATTTTTGAAAAAGAGGCTAAACAAGTTATGTGGATCTCAATTTTTGCACTCTGCAACTCAGGTGCATTGAAGGGCTTCAGAGCATGAATTAATTTTTTTCATGGTCATATAGTAATATCTCAATCAGAGTCAAGTCTGAACTTTAACTAGGATATTACAAAATCAGCATATTTTAAAGTCATTCAGGTGAGGTCTTGCTGGTTTGCTTTGGCTCACTGCCCTTGTTCCTAACACAAGTGTCATAAAATGTGTTTGTTGGTGATGAGGATAAAGGCAAAGGACCCAGGCTGAAGTGAGAAAAATATGATTTCAATGAGTGTGCAGAAGTACAGGCAGCACAGGCACATTCAACCCCAACAAAACCATGACAGATTACTGAAACGAGAGGAGTTTTGGGTTGGGCTTCCTATCAAGTACTCAACTAGTTCAAATCTTCCATGAAGAATAGGATTTCCTTGTTTCAGAGAGAAGATAACTTCTTGTGGAAGCAAACATAAGTCACATGTCCCAATCCTAGGACTCCTCCCTTTTGCTCAGGTAATAATAAGTAATAATAATGATAATAGCTACCTTAACTGCGTGGATGGTACACAACTCTACATTACGATGTCACCAGGTGACTCTGAACCCATCCAAACACTAAACAGATGCCTAGAAGAAATCAATGTGTGGATGTGCCAAAACGTTCTCCAGCTGTACAGAAACAAAACTGAAGTTGTTATCTTTGGACCTGAAAGAACAATCTAGAGTCACACAGCTTGAATTATTACAGTTGGAAACTAGCAACCAAGGCCAAAATTTAGGTACACTGATGGACTCTGACCTGAACCATCAGAGCCACATAAAGACAGTTACAAAGCCAACCTGAAGAATATTTCCAGAATTAGAGGTCTAATGTCTCAGTAAGATTTAGAGAAACTCATCCATGCATTCATCTTTAGACACATTGATTACTGCAACAGTGTCTTCACAGGTCTGCCTAAAAAAAATCAATCCTCCAGCTGCAGCTGATCCAGAACGCTGCTGCTGGCTTCCTGACTAAAACCAGGACGATAGAGCACCACCCCAGTTCTAAAGTCTTTACACTGGCTCCCTATGGCTCAGAGAATAGCCTTAAAGATACTGTTGTTTGCTTATATCTCACTGAACGGTTTAGCCCCACAATAAAGGTCTGCTTGTGTTGTATCAACCTCGCAGACCTCTCAGGCATTGTAGTTCTGTAAAAGCTCTGCGTCTGCTGCAATTATTTCTGTTTTTATGATATTACTGAAATGTGCTATACAAATACACTTGATTGGTTGATCCACTGTTCTTCTGTCAAATCAGATTTTCCCACAAAGTTCCACATATACAAGTATAAGGAGCATTTTATTCCAATTGCTGAATAAAATGTCGACGTCTCCTCTGAGACTGAATTATGACTATATCTTATGCAATTATTTACATCTATTGCTACCCTGATTTTTAATGACATATTTAACTGTGATTTTAAATTAATTTCTTATGGAAGCACTGGAATTGTGAAACTGTGTTTTTTAGCAGAATATAGGTAAAAATTTGTATGCACTTGTATTGGAAATGCATCTTCTCTTGGCTGATGATGATGACTATGACCATGGCTGAATTATTGATATATGCACCGCCATAATTTTTAATGATTTGTGCCCTGAATAATCTATTCACGTGTGACCTAAAAATATAGTCATAAAGAGATTTTAGTATTATAAGGACCAAAGTGAAAATAATTAATTTATATAACTTAATTAGAAAATACCAAAATCAGACAAAAGACAAATTTAATTTTAAAACATTTGAAAATCTTTCTGTGAATTTTTGGACTGAAACATTTGCTGAAGTTACTCATAGTGGGCAGAGTATACAGAAATTTTATACTGAAGTAGGAGTAGTAAAAACACTCCTAAAAGTATTTCTTCACTCAAAAAGTAAATTCATGTGAGTTAAAATAAACAGTTACTACCCAACTCTGGATTCACTCCAGGCCTGTTTATGCCGCTTTAGTTGAATTTTTGTCTGTTTCCCTCGAATGTCTGGTTCATTTGGGGAGGAGTGAATGCGCAATCACACTCTGATTTGAACCAAAAAAGCAGACTCTGGTCTGCCTAAAAGCCAAGGTCTTGGTTGATGTGAATTCTGGTGCAGTTCAAATGCATATGTGAACACCAAACAGACCAGAGATTTTCTTATTGATCCTTCAGTGGTTCTTGATGCAGCACTACCACAGATGAGGGGTTTAACAGGTTTTTCAAAAGTTTGAATCATTTGACACAGTGCAGTGTGAAACATTTTCACTCCAGCAGAAAATGTTGCGAATGTTGCAATTTTTGTTCCTAATCAAAGCAAGTCTTCAGGTGTGAAAACACCCTAATAGTGTGTTTTTCCAAGTTTTTCACTTGGAACTACATCATTTAAAACCAGTTTTCTGGAATTTCCTCAGGTGATTTTTGTTTGATATAAAATTATTGATCATTTTAAATACCTAATGGTGGTGATAAAGCCAAAACAGTGAAAATCAGAATGTTTTTTTGATTTGTTTTTCATTGTATTTTCCTGTAACAGCCTTTCACGCATGTCAGGATGTATATTTTTCCCCTAAAATTCTCATTTATTTTTTCCTTACAAGTTTGGTCTTGCTCTGAGAATGACATGCCTGCTGGAGCTTAAACTGGTAACCAGTCCATCAAAAGTCTGTTTGACTGAAGATCCCACATGCCAAGCTTGAACCACCAGTAAAGTGAGCGTGTTTCTGAAATGTGGGAGGAAGTAAAAAAAAAACAGAGAAAACCCACATGGCATGAAAACAGTACACAAGAAAGAAAGAGGAAAAAAAGGAAAAAGGTGTCCTGTCACGCGAAGCAACAATGTGTGTCATTCATACTCCAAAACTAGGTAGCAGTGGCTCGCATCCAGAACCACAAGCTGGGCTGGTTTATTCAAATAAAATGACCTGCTCGAGTCTAGACAATTATTCTGGAGAATTTTAACTCCTCGTTTTCCCTGAAATACAAGAATGGATTGAACCACAGCTGTGCACTTGTGTTTTGGCGTCACTTTCAGAGGAAAAATTCAGAGCTCTTAGGAATAAATCTGCAGTTAAAACTTAATGCACATCATTTTATGAATATTTCATGTTGCAGACTCATTGTTTCCATTTCGCTCAGAAATATTAAGACACTTTTGTCCATTAGTCCAGGTTAAGCCTGGTATTGAGGATTGTGCTTACTTGGCCATCCAGATCAACCTGAACAATTTTCCAACCACATTTTATAGTCTAGGGCTGAAACAATTAGTCAGATTAATCGTGATTAATAAATCATAGTGTTTTTAGTAATGGATTCATTATTGACTGGAGTATGCAGACTCTAAAAAAGTTAATTTTCTCAAAGAACAACATAGTCAGAGCAGTTATTAAGCCACAACTGGACAAGGATTAAATACATTTTGCACTTAAGATAGATTAAAAAAAACAACTTTTGTCTGTGAAGATGTGCTATCAAAAACTCTGCAAGAGGCCTTTTAGTTTCACCTGGTTAAAATTTTGTAAAAATAGATAAATAATAATAAAAAGATCCTATTTAGGACCTATTGCTGTCCTGTTTTTTGGATTTGAGTTCATCTAAAACACTCAAAGACTCAAACACACACTAAGTTCAATGCCATGTTTGTATCCTACGTCTGATGTCATAACACAAGTTTCACCATGGATAGATCATACATGTGTTGTCTCACAAAGGAGACAAAGGAGACCTGAGGTGACTGTCACAGGTTTGATTCCAACCAGATGACCTTTTATCTGGCTGCACCAACAGCCTTTCACGCATGTCGTCCCCCTCTTAATTATTAAGTTAAACCAACTTAATATATTAAGTTGGATGAACTTCTTTCTTTTCTTCAGCGTACAAGATCTTACAAAAACTAAAATAATATGTTAAAGTTAAAGTAAAATAATATTCTAACTGTATTTTAAGTACAATGTGAGTGATAATGTAATTTTGTATATTTTAGCTTTTTAGAGCTAACTAAAACAATGCTAACTACAAAACAATGGAGTTTTGTAGAATTTAGTCAAAGAGATTTTAATTATTTATTAGACAAAAATATATGATTTCAGTAAGAGTAACTTAAACTTGCCATGTTAAACACACTTAATGAATTAAGTTGTAAAAATGTAGTAAATTGAGATGGGTAAACTTAATGATTTGAGTTGGATGAACATAATTAATTAACTTGGTCAGAGGTAGGATTCAAAGCTGGCATTGAACTCAATAAAAAGTTCCTTCATGTTAATTTAAGTTAGTTAGGTTTGTAACTTAAATGTATTAAACACAAAAAGTAAGTTATCACTAAACCAAATAAATTAAGGGATTAATATAAATAAACCAAAAACACTTTTTAGAGTGTAATGTAAATTAACAAACATAATCTAACTGAATACCTTCAGAAATTATATTTGACTTTTACACCTACGATTCATAATTTCAATGATTTCCTCAAGTATATAGCAAGCTTCAACAGTCACTTTGTTTTTAGTCCAAAAACTCATTAAAATTAGGTTCTTATGAGCTAATAGTGCACAATTTACTTGGAAGATTTTCATGGCCTAGAAATACAATAAGAGAATCAGAAGCATGAACTGGCTTATTGTGAAGAAAGATAAAATAATAAGTAAGAAGTAATAACTGAAGAGTTAAAAATGAAGATGTAAATGGACCTAATTTAGGTATTAGCACAGAAAATCTGGACATTCTTAAGAATTTTTAAGCCATATCAATGAGATTAGTAATTAGGAACTGACAAAAGAAAGAGGACATATGAAGCAATAAATGACCAAATTTGCATTCTTTAAATGTAATTAAGACCTTGCTTGGAGCATGTTAGGTTCAAACCCCTAACATTTGTTATTTACCTATGGAGAAAGAAAGACACGACACATCAGATGAGTTTTACTCGCGAGGAGAGTGCCCCAGAGACGTACTTAGTTACAATCTCCAACACACTCTGAGTACGTCTTGGCTCTCAACGCCTTTTATTTCCTTAGGTCACTCTGGTTACACAAGGACACTGTAGCTCTAAAAGGGATGGGTTAACTATTCATCACACAGCTACAGTGCTAGTTCTCATGGGTCGTTTGCATACAACTCAAAGAATCCCGGGAACGGAGCAGGATGTCTGCAGTCACTATTGCCTTCGCAGGAGGACAAAAGGGCCCACAGATGCCACCCAGAGGGAAAGAGTTGACACCTAGCAGGAGAGCGGATCAAAGGCTAGATGTCCCAAGAAACTTTAGTTTTATGGTCCAGAGAGACAACAAACAAACTGTAATCTCAGAAGATGCAAAGGTTCCGGACCTCAAACAGAGTAGTCAATCTTCACAGTGACAGAAATCAACAATATAGAAACATTCTTAATCCTATAATAATATTAACTAAAAGGAAAGCATAAAAAATAAAGATAGATGAAAATAACAAATATTTGATTATATCACAAATTCTCCAACAGAGCATTTTACTGGCAGAGCAGAATAATTCCTGAAAGATGGATTTATAGTTTTAATAGTTGATCCATTGAACAGGGAGCTGGCACCGCTGTGTGTTGGCCAGCTTGATGTTTGATCTCTGAAGTTTACCTTGGCTGGGATGCTTTCACTCTGACTGGACCCAGGCTGACCTGTACGGACATTTATATCATCCCCTGTATGATTCTTTGAAGAATTCATGCAGGTACGAGCCAAGTTTAAAAGCCACAGTGTTAGTTGTGTTTAGTTCAATTTGAAGCACATATATAACCTGTGGTCACATTTTTAGAGGTGTGTGGTGAGTGTGCAGTGAGAATGATATATTTTTGTGAACAAAGTAGGGCTGTTGTCAACAAATATTTTAGTAATCGAGTATTCTACTGATTATTCTTACAATCAATCAAGTAACTGGATAAAAGGATTTTGATTAAATAAAATATTGGCAAATGTAACATAACAGCAGTGTTACTATCCAATATCAACATGGGTCCAATTTTTCATACTTGAGCATTCCGAACAACTACTTGAGAAAATTAACCTGTAACAATAATAGCTCACTTTCTAAGTTAACCTCAAGAAAAGTTATATAAAGATTTTAAATTATACTCAATTTAATAATAAAGAGGCAGGCCCACAAATACGCCTATGAAAAATGTCTACACTCCAGTTTTTAGTTTATGTATTCATCTTCAGTCAATTTAATTGTTGAACTCTCACCTTGCCCAGTTTTATAGCTTTTGTGTCCATCTAAAACGCACACACACACGCACGCACATGCACACACACGCACGCACACATGCACGCACGCACGCACGCACACACACGCACGCACGCACACGCACACACGCGCACACACACACGCACGCACACACACATCTAAAACAGCTATGTACCACCACAATGTGCTCTGCCACCCATTTATTGGTACGTTTATTTTACGTTTCGTCCATAAAAATAAAACATCAAATACTGTGCAGCAGGCTACAGAGTACGGAGCAATCGAGGGGACATGGGGAAAGAAATTGCTTTTGCGTTCCCTTGCGAAAGATTTTGCGTTTCCTCGCAATACTGTATTAGTTCATGGAGCAAAATTGAATACTGTAAGCCTTTCTTACGGTGGCCGCTGTACTTTCTGCTTTAATGTAAGGTTATGTGAGGTTTTTCCATGAATGTTAACATCTCTTTGTGAAATATCTGAAGTTTTATATCTTTTTCTTTAGTATAGAACGGCACCACAAACGTACAATATAACAGAAATGTTCCCTAAGTAGGAAAGAAATAAAGACTCATTCTAATTTGGACTATTTCTGAGTTATTATCGCAGGGTAATAAGTCATCTGACAGTTCTGATTGTGTCTCTGTTGTGCTGGTTGTCTGAATGGTTTAACAGACAAGCATGCAGTGAATAAATCGATTTTCAATCAGTTTTTTGCATCAAAGACTTAATAAGAACGCACCACCGCAGCATCCATGAGTTTTCTTCATCACTATCAGTAAAATCAGTTGACTCCAAGGATTCAAGGATTTTTTACAAATCGATTACAAAAGTTTACAAATCCTCTACAGTAAAAAAAAAAAAAAAAAATTGGCTATGTTGTAAAGTATTTGGCGCAGCTGTCACTGGTTGGAGTCCTGTACTGATGACCTTTGCAGCATGTCTTCCTCCTCTCTAACATTTTAACACAGACCACAGATATATAAATTTAACATTTGTTTAAATTAAGTAAATATTTATCATCACAAGGTGTCTTGTAGCTATTTTAGTTTCACCAAGGATCATAATCCATCATAACGTGTTATCTGCTCAAACCTGAATCAGACAAAAGAATGGCAAGAGGCTGTAAATGAAAACCTGAACAAAATAATATCCATTCAAATTAAATATACTGGAAATTTTTATTTATTTATTTAGGGTTAAGGTTAGGGTTACTGCAAAGATCTATAAAATGATATACAATATAAAGTGGTTTATTTACCACTTTTTTATTTGTGTCGGAGTAGAATTGTGTTGGTACAAAATAGCAAGGGGAAGCAATTACAGTTTCTATTTTGACTTTTGCTGCTTTTTCTCATTATTTGTTCATTCCCTTTACTTGAAAATGGCAACAGCTTAAAAATTATTAGAGATATGAATTGAGGGGAAAAAAAAGGAGGGTTATGCACAAAAAACTACATGAAAGTTGTCTCGTTTTGAAAGTCGTCTACCAGTAGGTCTTCCATGACTGGTTTGTTTGTGCTAAAATATTATGTGTGTGTTACTAATATGTTTTCATTCAGAGAAAGAAATCAAAGCAATCTATATTACTGTATTGGTTAATACTAAAAGGCCTAAGGTTTAAATATAAAATTAGTTTTTTAGAATAGAATAGAATAGAATTCAACTTTATTGTCATTGCACTGTCACATGTACAAGCAACGAAATGTAGTTTGACTGTTAAACATGACATATAACTGGTTCATTGTGTCTGAGTAATCCAAAATTCAGAGGTAAAAATAAAGCTAATGAGTATAAAAGTGACCAATGTCTTTAGAAAAATGAAAAACATGCTGTTCAAGACTTTTTCAGAATAATATAGAAAATATTTTTACACAAAATCAACAGGAAGTAAAGACTTTTTGGGCAATAATTCATATAAGTAATGTGTGAAAGTAGAAAATGTGACACTGTCTGTTCCTTTTATTTTAACCAGTTTGGGTTTTTTAATGGTTCAGCTGAACCAACAGATTTTCCCTGGCAAAATTAAATATTTATTTAATTTTCTTAGATTTTTGTGTCTATGCACTGATGTGTAAGTATCACGAGTCGCATAGTCATGGGTGTGTGTGTGCGTGTGTGTGTATGCGTGTGGGTGTGTGTGTGCGTGTGAGTGCGTGTGTGTGTGTGTGCGTGTGCAGAACCAGGCTTCCTGCACTCTGAGCTGATTTGCATGCTCTGGTCATTTCCATACTGGAACCTTGGCTGTGAAACTGGCTGTGCTGCAGGGAAAAAGAAGGGCTGGTTCAGGGTGGTAGGGGGGTTATAAGTGTATTTGCATTTTGTGTTTAAACCTGCCCTCTCCCTCTTTCGTTTGCTCGCTCTCTGACTCTCACACACAGCCCAATAGGCCCAATTTGACATTCAAATGATGCAAGCTTACCCAGCGAACCTTTGTACCACCGTATTCTGTCATCTGTCTCTTCACACACTTAGATGAAAATTTTCATAAAAGTGCTTTTTTTGTTTAGTAATAAAAGTATTTGTTTCGCTTGTACTTTTCCACATTTTGCAATATTTAATTTTCCACATTTTGCACACATCAAAATACATTTTGATGTGTTTTACTGGAACTTTATGTGTATAGCTAACAAAGACTAGTGAAAATTGAAAGGAAATACACACATATTTTCAGAAATAAAAATATTAAGAGTATGGCAAGCATTTGTTTCAAGGTCCCTTGAGCCAACATGTCCTTTTACTACAGTTACAACTGCAAGTTTTTGAGGTTTGTCTCAACAGCTCAAGCTCAGTCAGATTCTATGGAGAACATTTGTTATGATCAGTTTTTATCTCTTGCCACAGATTTTCAATTAGATTTAGGTCTGGACTTTGACAAGGCCACTCTAGCACATGAAAATGTTCTGATCTGTATCAGTGCTGTGCAAATGTTTTGTCCTGGGGGCCCAAACTGGCAAATTTACACCTGTGGACCACTAAAAACATTAAATTAAAAATGCACAACTTAATTTATTTTTTATTGTAGCATTGGCTCAACAATAATAAATTTTTTAATGAAATCTATGTAACTGTCATGTTCAGTGGGTTTTGGTGGTGAGGTAGACGCAGTGGACCTAGGTTATGAAGAATGATGGCAGTTTTAATGGTGAACAACAAAAAGTACAGAGAAGTCCAGGCAGCACAGGTGAGCATAAAGGCAAGGACTCAAACGTTGGTAGCACTGGTTGAAAACCATACAACATGCTACCTGAGTTTGAGTTCCTTGTCTTTATGCTCACCTGTGCTGCCTGGACTTCTCTGTACTTTTTGTTGTTCACCATTAAAACTGCTATTATTCTTCATAACCTGCTCCACCATGTCTACCTCAACACCAAAGCCCACAGAACATGACACAAACAGGATTTGACTACATACCACAAAAACCACATACCGCAACTCTGAGGTTTGGATTCAGCTCTACTAAGATCTCTTTCTTGTTTTTGTCCTTGATGTTTAATTTGTTACTTTGCTTGTTTAATTTCAATACCAAAGATATATTTAACATTTTCCCTCATTTTACACTGTATTAATCCAATTACCGGTAAATGTAAAAATTGTGACTTTCTTTCCTTTTCTTATTAGGCATCATAACTAATAACTTCCACTATTTTTCCTCCATAAATGCATTAACTTTGATATACTTAGAAATAAAGTTTAGGAAAACATGTTTAATGAATACAGAGGGATTAGCTTACTTTTTCTTTCTTTTCAGCAAATCGCATTTCTCCTTTTTTATGTATCATCGTGCTGAGAACACAAAATTTGAATCAGACATGATTGTTATTAGCAGGTCAAACTGTATGCTTCAAAACGGGCCTAAATCCTTTTGTTTTACTCCATTTGATTTCCTTTTAATTAATGTGTCTTATTCTAATCTTGTGATGTTTAAATCTGTATTTTGTAATCCTTGTTTGTAGATGTTTTATATTAATTGCTGTAATATAAAACAGATATCACTTTGAGATATCTGTAAATGCAAAGTGTTATAAATATAACGTGTTAATAAGAAAGAAAACAAGGAATCTATATCAGCCACAAAAATACTGCATCTCTAATTGACATAATACCTAATAACTGGAACTGGATGTTTTAAACTTAGAGTATCAAAAGGAAACAAAAAATCAAAGAGGGTAGATTTCAGAAATACTTTGTTTAAATGTGATTAATGTGTATCTAATCCAACATGTCCCATTCAACAATCTTTGTTGTGCTGATTTGTTTTTAATTTTGCTTTATGGAACATATTTTAAAATCTGTGCTTTGTTCTTTTCCTCTTTCCCCATCCAGAGCGAAACGGAATAGACTTTAATCGACAGGTGAGTATGACATCACTTCCAGAGTTTGAATTCTCCTGACTGTGTAAATGACATCCATTTTCCTCAGGATGAGTCAGGATGATCTTTTATTAAACATGCCATCCCTTCCTGTTTGCTCACATGCAATCTAACGTTTGTGTCCTGCTCTGTGGGTGAAACAAATGTGTCTTCAAATTAAATGAACTGCTTGCAAACCCATCTGCAAGTCTGTCATTCAGTCACTGCATGTTTCGCTTTGAAATTAGACTTTAATATAAGCCAAAACATAACATAAATAAATACAAGAAGCAAATTTCACATGATGGCTTCATTTATTATTGGGAAAAAAAATGTGCAGAATTGTTCTAATAAAAAAAAAAACTGGAGCGTTTTCTTTCTCAAACAGCCTCAAGCAGATTTCAGTCTGAACTTTGAATAAACAACTCAAAAACTTAATTTCAAAGATTTTTTTTATAATTATAAGAATATCTAAACATGGCACAGGCATGACTAAACATGTGAAAGTCAGCCTTATCTGACCACTAGATTCACTGTGTAATATGGAAATTTCATATACATTTTCTCTCAGAGGTACAGATGTGAAATAGATTACACATTTCTTTCACAATGCGTGATTTTGTTACTGTGGGAGTTTGGTAAACCAGTTTCCCATGAAGGTCCAAGCCCAGATCCAGAGGAAAACTATTTTCCCATGCCAGGTCTACCATGCAACCACAAATAGCCAAGAATAGGATTTTCAGTTGGACATTGAAAAAACTGCTAATTAAAATAATTTATTATAGTGCACAAAACATATTGGTTCCTGTCAGAGATTCAACACTGAATTAGGGACAACAGCAATGTGTCACTCATTGCCAGAAAACTGTGCCAGCTTAAATGCTAATTATAAACTAAGACTAAAAAAATAACCATACTGGAAATAAAACAAAACTCTTTCAACATTTTTACACATTGTGTTCACAAATCTAATCAAAATCTAAAAACTTTGTTCCATATAAAAAGGGGCTCATGAGATACTGAAACAGCTTTCTTTTTACTTAGTGAGGCTAGAATGCTAATGCTAACTTGAACATAAGCAGGAACAAAAGTGTGAATTCAATTTCAGCTTATTTTTACTATGTGAATCAAATAGCTGGAAGAAACTAGTTTCCAAAAACATTTGAAGATAATTTTATATAATTTTCATTTAGCATTAGTTATTGTTTGTTTTTGTGTTTTTTCCTCAGGCACCATGAATGGGGGCTTTATCATGGGGGCAGAAATGAATGTGGTATTCAGTTTGAACTGATTTTTAAGATGAGAGCAATTTCCTAAAATGTAGGAAAACCGTAGTTTTAAAATTGTAGCCTTTTTGTCTCTACTTTAAGCATAGAATACAAAAAATTAGAACATGTTCCCAAATAGTGATTGTTCATCAATATGTTTCCCAAAGAGTCAGCAAAAAATAAAAATAGTTTACGCCAGAAATTTTTTCCAGTTTCTTGTAATCATGAATTTGAACTTTAAACGACTTTAAATGCTGATTTCAGCAGCGTTTTGCTTACGATGAGAAATCAGAAGCTCCATCATGCTGCTAAAGGTTAGCTGATTTTGTAAGGCATAACTGGCTTAAACACATGGTTGAGTCCTTGTGTTTGAGGACTCAACCTCCGAGACTCAACCTATTGGTAGAATTTTTAAAAAATGTACATGTGAATTTTGTTGAGAGAGATTCCTGTTTCAATAACAATAACCTACAAGATAAAAATATTGTCAAAAATATAATCCATCCATCCATCCATCCATCCATCCATCCATCCATCCATCCATCCATCCATCCATCCATCCATCCATCCATCCATCCATCCATCCATCCATCCATCCATCCATCCATCCATCCATCCATCCATCCATCCATTTTGTGGTCACCCTTCTCCCTAACGGGGTCGGGAGGTGCTGGTGCCTCTCCAGCTGCGTTCGGGGCGAGAGGTGGGGTCACCCTGGACAGGTCACCCTGGACAGGTCGCCAGTCTGTCGCAGCAAAAATATAATACACAATGCAAACTACAAGGAATTCAGTTTAGTTTAACTTTGCTGTACTTTATTATTTGCAAAAGGAACTGTAAAATCTATTGAACAACAAAGCCAAAAACCATATTAGATTTTCCAGAGTCGCATTCAATTGTCATCATATTTATGAGGAGA
Organism: Poeciliopsis gracilis; assembly: GCA_911649635.1. NCBI lineage: Eukaryota > Metazoa > Chordata > Actinopteri > Cyprinodontiformes > Poeciliidae > Poeciliopsis > Poeciliopsis gracilis. The sequence goes on from CAJVRI010000585.1 coordinate 279,961, forward strand.
GGATCGTGAATGAGTGATGGACATTTAAATGTGGCCTGCTGCAAGGGACAAATAGAACAAGGCAAGTTTTAGTAATAAAATAAAATAATACATATTTCAGCTCACCAAGCTAACAATATTTAGCAACATGAGTCAACATAAAGCTAGTTGGCAGCCTTCTGCACTTTCACAGACTATAGAGTACAATAATTTAAGATGCACAAAAAGTCAAAAGTTCTAACAGCATAACCAGATGTCACTATGTTTTTGCATGCCCCAATAACCGACTACGGGAAGAATATTTATAATATTTATACAGTTGCATATCAAAGTACAAAAATGGCATTAACGAATATCAATGCAGTTACTTTCAATTGTTTTATAAAGATTTTCAGGAGTATTTCTCATATATAAATAAATATTGCATCCTCCTTCCTCTGGCCAGTAGAGTTTCGCCCAAAGAGATTTGTTTTAAATTACAAAAAGCTGAACCAACTCATTGTTATTGTTACTGAGGACAAAGAGGATGTGTTCTGACCATGCTGAACCAGGATCTATGTGAAGTTCCTAGTGATTGTTTTAACCTTGTAAAAATTCATGTGAAAGCATAGTTAAAAGCTAGAAAAAAATATAAAAACTGGAATTTTATTAAAATTCATAATGTGAACAGTTCCAGAAAAATATACCTCAGCTGTTGAGCGCTGTATATAATGTATGACATATATGTATGTTTTTAGTTTGCAGGGCTGGTTCAATGTTTTCACAACGTGTGGTTTGAACAAGTGTTCAGTATAAACTTTTATGGGATATAGTCACATGTATTTCTATTAATAAAGACAGATTTTTGCCCTTTTTGTACATCTAGATAAAAAAATATTTGATTTGATTAATTTGTTTGCACCAAAATGTACGTTAAAAAGTTAACTTCAGTTTCTTTAGTTCCTTAATTTTTTTTTTTTGTAAAAACATAATTTAAAAGTGACAAGACAATACTGACAAAACTAACAAAAAATGTAGCATGAAAGTTTTTTTTCAAAGGAATAACTTGAATTTTTTGTTTGTTTTCAAATGTTCCAGTTATTATTTATCAAAGCAATATGTTTTGCATTTAAGATGACTTAAATGGAAAACATATTTTCTTCCTTTTAACAAAACATTAATTTAAAGTGATTATTTTGTGGTTTAGGAGAAGAGCGGTGCTCTTTATGTCACACAGCCCTTGTTTTCATGTTTTTTCAAAAAGAGTAGTTGATGGCAAGAATAAATGTGTGAGAATGAAAAATTGACAAACTTATATCAGTGTGATTTATTAGAAAGCTAATGACCCGCTGGAAATTTCTTGTTTTTTTTTCTGCCCAAGTTGAACGTTTCTGTGTTGCTTTTCACTGGGTGTTAAAGCTTTGAGGAAGTATCACTGTTCTCTGGGGATAGTAAGTTAGAGATGGGGGGAAGGGATATTTGCATACTGGTTTGCCCGAAGGGGAGGATGAGCATCTATCATGCTTTGTAATCTGTTGAGCAATCAAACTGGTAAGGAAGCCTGTGAGGGATTTTGGTCTACCTCTATAAGTAGTGAACATTCATTTATCAACAGGGATTGCCCTCCTGTTGCCCTCCAAATTCCAAACAAGTTCATTGTTTAGAATTTGTTTTATGCTTTTAGATTAAAACAGAGGACGTCAACGACTCCCCTCATTCAGCGTCCTCAGTGAAGACATGCCACCTCACACAGAGCTCTCCAGTGCATGGCAGTCAGTTGACTGGGGTAAGACAGAGTCCATTAAATAACGCACTTGAATTTGTTAATATCCTGGAAAAGTGTAAAACCTCTTTTGTTACCACTGCAACAAATAGGACGCTTTGAACCATATAAGTGTATTAAAGCAACACATCCAGATTATATGGAAAAGGATGAGGGCAACTGAAGAAAAAGAGAATTCTGACTTTCGTTTCTCCAGAATTCTGACTTCTTTAATTTCAGAATTTTGATGGGGGTTTTATTTCCTCAGATTTTTGAGTTTAATCTGAGAAATCTGACCTTTTTGTTAGAATTACGTTATTTTTCCCTCAAAATTTGGACTTTGTAAGAATCCTGATTTGAATCTCCTGATAAAAAAGGTAGAATTCTATTTTTTTGCCATTGATTTTAATCCTCTTCTTTAAGGTTATTATAAAAAAAACAGCCCATTTTATTATACTTTTTCTCTGAATCATATTTTTACTAAATGGACACCACTTGATAAGGAGCAAGACTTGACAGATGACACTGGAGAAATGAACTCATAAGGAAAATGAAGGCGGTAAGGCTGGGCAGGTTTTCTTTAGGGCTCTGTTTAAATTGATTTTCTTTTGCAATCAGAGGTGTTGCAAAAGAAGACCAGATTAAACTGGTCTTTAATTTGATCGCTTTAAACTTAATAAAGTTTAAAGCGGCTTTATTTATTCACACAGAGGATAAATACAGCAGTTAAAGGGAGTCCAAGGTTTATTTTTCAATATCTATTTGTTACCACCGCTGATCAGAGCAGAGTAAAAAGTCTTAAAAAATTATTCTGTCATTTCAGATGTGTGATTTCATCTAAAATCACCATTTCCACAACTTTCAATTCCCCTGACATGCATACTTTGTGCAACACTCAGGAGAAGGAAGAAGGCTGGTTTTGTTCGTTTTTGTGACTCATTTCTGCAACAGAGTGCTAGTGCCAGACAAAGATTTTTTCCTAAATAAATTTATGATATTAGCAGAATAAAGATCCAATATGTTAGAAAAAAATATGTAAAATTACTAGAAAGAAATGTCTTGATGAGATCAAAGTTATCACAATCTGATGTGGTCATCAGATTGTCAAATCCATGTGGTTCTTTCTTTGAAATGAACTCAGCTGTTGGCGCAACTGATCCAACTGCTCCCTCTCACACACATATTGATATATACACACAAATATATTCTAGATTTTTAACACTAGTTTTATTTATCCTTTGTTATTGTTACTAGGGTGCAGAAACTTATTTTAAAAATGTTTAATCTCTTTTGCTTTTCTAAACATTCTCACTTCTGTTTGTTTTAATTTCAGGAGCTCACCTCCCTCCATCCAATGCAGCAGCTTGTTCTGATGCCGCCCTCTCACTTGCCGACTCCATCCCCCTTCCTCCTCTCCCAGAGTCCCTCCAACCATCAAGGTGGAGTGTCATTTAGTTCTCTCTGTTTCCAGATGTTGACTAAGAACCATAGGGAGTAATAACAGAAGAAAAACAACATCTGCTATGATACTGTAACAGTTTTGAGAAACAACTTATTATGGGGGACATACAATGAACAATCAATATTCACCAATTCATTAGTTTTGTATTCTGCACTTAATCTGAACAAAAGAGGTAAATAACCATAAAAATAAATGTAATTTTGCACAGAAATATATTGTTCAGTACTGTTTCATGTCTATCTGAAACAATTATTGATTAGCATCTTGCTGTTTTGCTTTGCAGCCCTTCTGCAGCCAAACCTTCTGTCCCTTCCTGGACAGAGTCCACCGGGTCTTCTTCAGCATCAGTCTGGGTTAGCGCTGACTCCCCAGGTGAGTCATGCAACTGTTAGCTACTGGCTTGTTCTCAATCTTAGTGCAATTAAATACAAAAGTAGAAATTGAAAGTAATTTTATTTAGTTAGCTTTCTTTAAAGGGAACGTATGATGCAAAATTGACATTTTGCATGTTTTTGTACTTCAATTGGTATTTCTAATGCTTCTAAAAACAGCCCAACTGCTTAAAAAACCAACAAACAAAAACAAAACAGCCATTTCTTTGCATAAGTTAATGTTTTTTAATGTCTGGAAAATTCACTATTTCAAAAACCCTATGAACAAAACATCACAAATGAGAAGGCACTGACACTCATGTAGCAACTCAAGTGAACTCTGTACATTACTTAATAACCCCAGGGGAGCTCCAGCATGTTTGGTCAGCTATGCAATGGCTGCTGGAAAAACCAAATGCTTTGTTGTTGACTTACCATCCAAAAATCATTTGCTGCATTCTTGTTGCTTTTGCAAAAGGCTCTACTTCTGCTTTTCAAAGATATATAATTGTATAACTGCGCATCTCTTTGCAGCCATTTTCACATGAGAGAGCAAACATTGAGGTGGAGTGTGGACAACAGAAGCTTATTTGGACTTAAAGTGACAAGAGACTGTAAAACAGCTAATTCTGAAAGATGTTCAAAATAGAAAAAACTAACCAGACTATAATCTCATTATCCATGAATGAATTTGTGCCAAAAATAAATAAATAAATAAACAGAGAACGTGTTTTGGATAGCTCACAGAGCAGGGGTGCCCAAAGTCGATCCTGCATGTTTTAATTCTCTAAAATAAAAAGAAACAACGGCATTATCAGCATGTCAAGATTCTTCTTAGGCCATCTAACGAGTCATGATTGGGTCCAGGTGTGTTAAACCAGGGAGAGAACTAAAACATGCAGAATGCCGGCTCTTCAGGACCGACTTTGAGGACCCTTGCATAGAACTATCCTCACCTGTCTAAGGAAGCGTACAAGATTATTCCCTTAAATCCTTCAGTGGTTAGGTGATGCCACCTTTTAAAGCACTAATTCAAGTCTGTCAGATAACAGTGTAGCAATGCACATCTGAGTAAAGTGAAAGTTGTCAATGGATTAGTTGGTTCATGTTGAGGCTGCTTATTGTTGAACTAACTTTGTCTCAACTTCCTAAAGCTGAAGATTTGTCTCTGTGATGGGTTTCCAATCCAGGCTATGAGTCGTTCCGGTTTGGCTGGACCGTCCCTCGAGAACCACATGGACATGTCGCAATTGCAGATGCCCAAACACTTGTCTGTGGCGCCACAGGAGGAACCCAATGATTTGGAGGAACTGGAGCAGTTTGCCAAAGCATTCAAACAAAGACGCATCAAACTGGGCTTCACTCAGGTATTTAAGAAGAGGAATGTTACAATTTGAAGACATTGAGAAGGTTCCCAACTACTGAGAGCAATATAGGGTTGTACAGTGAAAAACTAGACCAGAAATACTTGGTGAGATTTTTGCAATTTATTGCAGTGTACATAAAGATTTAATTCCTGTAATTCCTTTTATTTATTTTGCTGTATCTTTGTCAGGGAGATGTGGGTCTGGCAATGGGAAAACTCTACGGTAATGATTTCAGCCAGACAACAATATCACGATTCGAAGCGCTCAACCTCAGCTTCAAGAATATGTGCAAGCTCAAACCATTGCTGGAGAAGTGGCTCAGTGATGCAGGTATATTGAAATACTTGATAGTATGAGATTATATGGTAAGAGAGCTGCAAGAAATGCATTTTCTTTGAAAACATCCTGAAATACAAACATTTGCCAATAAAAGAGGCACTGCAATATGATAAAACACCAAAGAAACTCAAGAAACTATACAACAAAAACAGTAGGAAAATTCTACAACCGAAAATACTATTGAACTGTGGGTTTTCCACGTTCATTTTCAGGTAAGAGTAATTTTTATTTCTTCTTATTTTAGAGAATTCACCCTCTGACTCAATGAGCACTTCGACCTCTCTGCCGCCTCTGATGGAGGGCTACGGACGCAAGCGAAAAAAGAGGACAAGTATCGAAACAAACATCAAGTTGACACTGGAGAAACGTTTTCTTGACGTAAGATCAACAAAAATTAATTTTCAGTTCAGTTTCTTAAGTCCAGTTGTTGGACTTCATCTTTCATCTTTGTCTCTGTGCATTACCCAAGTCCGTTAACCAGTTTCAGGACCTGACCAGAACCCCTCAGAGTAAATTACGTTGAGAAATAATGAGATTTGGCTATATATCAAAGCAGGCCTTAATGCCGAAAAATGATCAAATCAAAAATGATGAGGCTGCCATGACCTTCCAGTGACCTCCCATGGCAGGTTGTGGCGGCTGTGACCTGCTGCCCCAACCTGGAATTTGATGACATATTCCACAGATTGAATATAAATGACTTTACTTAGAAAAAGAACCCCAACAAAACTGGTGGCTCTGCTATGGAGCCAACTGAAGGACATGGGGAAAATGTTAAACTTGATAGTTACATTGTACAAACATGATAATGTACTGTCTAAATGGAATAATCATATTGTACAAATTATATTTTAGAAACGCGATGACTATATTGTATAAACATGATAATTTCATATTCAGAAGGTGGCGGTATTATGCTTTCTATGCAGGCATCAAGAGCACTATCACATTGTGATATAATGTGATTGGTTGGTTAGCTATTTATGGTAGAGTACTATTAAGCAAAGCAGAAGGAATGTCAAGAGCGTCACATCTTTTCGCATCATTAGATGTTGATAAATCATTCTGTTCTGATCTGGATAAAAGTCTCTACAAGTTTATATGGAAAAATAAGGCCCATAAAATGAAATAAAAATCTGTTCTGTCAAACACTTTAGCTGAAGAAGGTTTAAATATTTAGACTTTTCCTGTCTAATCAAATGTTAAAAATTAATTGGATTAAAAGATTTCTACAAAATCCAAATTTCATGAAGAATATTTTCCCAAATCACTTGTTCAGTACTAAGGGGTCTAAATTTTGTATTGCGTTGTCCTTTTCTCAGTTGGAAAAGTTCCAGTCAAATTAGCTACATTTTATCCGCAGGTTCTGCTGTGTTGGAACTGTCTATATAAACACAACTATCGTCGTCATTACTATGGAACAATGCTTATATAATACATAAAAACAAATCATTATTTCTTCATAAGTGGGTTGCTAATAATATTCATTTGATAAATCAGTTACTCGACAGTAATGGTGTGTGGTATACCTGTGAGCATTTTATGGACAACAATGACAGAGTTATCTCAAAAACAATTTGAAGTGGTCATTAAAGCTGTTCCTCATTATTTGCTCTGTTTAGCACAAATCAAACATCCAAACGATCTAAACCTTCATGGCTCAATTTCAATCGAAGGAACTAATATAATGAATACGAAATTTACAAACAGGTTTATCAGAACTCACTTACAAACTTTCTCCACTCCCATAAGTAAACACAGATGGGATTATTTGAGCCGAAAATTGTGGAGAGCAATTTTTTTATTGCCTCATAAATATATAATAGCTAATAGGATAAGAGAATTTCTATTTAAGATTTTACAAAGATATTATCCAGTTTTAAATATTTGTCACTTCTCTCCAGATGTCAGCAACAACTGCACTTTTTGTCAGTGTGAAGGCGAAAGTATTGCACATTTATTTGTGGAAAGTTCTCAAACTACAATATTTGGGTCGGGCTTGTAAAAACTCCTGACAGAAAAAAATAGAAAAAAAAATATTGTTTTATCAAATTAACATATTTTACTCATCTTTAACAATTCAACTTTTTCTTTCGATGAAATATATATAGTGAATCTCATTATAATCCTAGCAAAATACACTTGTAGACTTGTATGTCCACAAGATGAAATGGAGAGAAAAAAAAGCCCTCTTTTAATAATTTTCAAGAAGCTGACTTAAAATATATATATTGCCTCTGCTGAAAAACTTAACTTTAATAATAAAAAACTGGTAAAAACTTTAACTCTTCCCCAAAAATGTTACTTCATCTCATTAGCACATCCCTGTTATTTTTTTTCTTTTTTGCTTCTTTTGTTCTTTTTGCTGTAATATACCCTTCTTCATATGTATATGTCATTTTATTTTGCCAAAGCACATATATATTTAACTTTTGTCTTTCTAGACTTTAACATCAATACCCTCAATGCACGTAATTATTCTTTATTTGTTTTTATTATTATAATATTTTAATATTTGTCATTGAGTTAACATCTGTTATTTGAAATAAAGTAAAAAAAAAATTCTGATTTCAAAAGCAAGCAAAAACGGGAGACCGCAGATAATATGGGAATTACAGGAATATTTGCACAAAAAAAAAAAAAAAAAAAAAAAAATTCAAAAAACAACAAACAAAAAAAAACCTTGAATGAAGGCTTGTTAGTTGCTAACATGTAAATAAATGAAGTCGAAACTTACAATTCATGCCTCATGGAATGAGGTTTATAATCCACTGTCTAACTGGCAACATTTGGCATGCTAGCTTGCTAGAACAAAGCGCTCTGTTAATGTGCTGATCTTAGCATTTAGCTTACCTTTGAGCTTTAAACTCTGTTTTGAAGTCATGAATTTTGTCCTCTTTGCATATTAGCATTCCAACACTAAATAGAGCATAATTAGCTCTATTCAGCAGATCATGTGCTTTTGGGCACATGAGCTGCTTAACCTTTCTTGTTTAAATTTTAACAGTATCATCAATTATGTTTCAATTAACATCATTTATTGTGTTAGCGAAATAGAACATGTCATTGGCTGCTGTTATCATACTAATGCTAAAACGTATCATTTTTGATATTGGCACCTTGCTTATCTTGGGGCCTAAATTGCATTTTGTCACATCAACTGTGCCTTGAGCTCACTGTTAACTCTCAAATTATGAGTGTAAACATAATTTGAGAGTTGAAAGACAAGCATCTTTCAACTCTGCCCAAAACATTTTTTGTTTGTTGTTAGCACAAGACGCTGTGAAGTTAAGTAGGTTTCTGACATGTTCATTACATAAGAAAAAATTATGTCCTTTATTTCTTAACAATTCTAACTACCTCAAATTGATTATTCAAGTGGCAACGTGTTAGCATGCTAATATTAGGATTTAGTTTACCTCTAAGCCTCAAACTGTTTTTCTGTCAGAGAAGAAAAACAAAGAGGAAAATACTGACATATTTAGAAAATGACTCATAGATATGGCAATGTTTACTAAATGTTGCTGATTACTACTAATTTATTATACACAAAAATAGACAAATATCATTTATATTTTTTTATTTCACACCCCCTATCTTGAAAAGTGATTATACCACATGTCACAGAAAGTACACTTGTCCTGATTATATAAGTTTCTAAAATCAGACAGTCACATTGTTTTTGGTTTTCAGAATCCAAAGCCCAACTCAGAGGAGATAACTCTAATTTCTGAGCAACTTTCCATGGAGAAGGAGGTGGTTCGAGTTTGGTTCTGTAATCGTCGTCAAAAGGAGAAAAGGATCTACTGTCCTGTAGCTACTTTACCAGTCAAATCGCACAGCTACAACTCCAGAATGGTTAGTTGTACAATTTGATAATAAACTCTATTGGCTTTATACCCACTATTAAGACTATTGTTTGTTTGTTGTTGTTTTATTTTTTTAATCTAATTCTGAATAATAATAGTGCCAATTTATCTATTTGAATCTATTTGAGATTCTCCATTTTGTTACTTTCTTAAATATAATCTATTTTTGTAGTTGATTAAAGTACATGTTTATACCTCGATAACAACCTTATGTACTAATAGTGTTGTAATGATTTCAAAAAAGATGTTATTTAAAACCATGCAATGTTTTAATGATTTCCACATTTTTCATTCTTATATGTCCGATTCGTCCAATCACAACAAATGTAACAAATAAGATCTGGCATTTCAAGTTACGCACTTTCATATTTGTACATTTGAATTCCTCATAATACAATACCAAAATCTGTTTCAAAACTGTTTTAGGCCTCAACTTCAAGGTCCTACAGCCCTTTGGCTTCAGGTGGAGGTAAGCACTTTTTAATTATGTAGCAGATGCCTTTTTCTGAAAGTCTCAGTAGTTTCTGTCAAAATTCAAATACTAAAACATTGCCAAACTACTCTAAGCAAAATCTGTAAAATTTTGACAATGTTTGGACTTTTGTCTTTCAGTTTCTTCAAATTCATCCCCAAACAGCACGAGTCGGGAACCGTCTCCCAACAGTCTATCTGCAGCTTCAGTTGCTTTGACCTCTCAGGTCAACCCAGCTTCCTACAGTGCACCAAGGTAAAATTAATACCACTAAAGATTTCTTGTTTTGACTTTGTGAACCTTAAGCTTTTCTCATGGTTTCTGTAGATTTTACCAACTCAAACTTAAGACTTTTGAAAACCTATATCTCCACAGAAATGTAGGAATTTTGTCCAGCCAGTTGGCATTCATGGCTGAACAACGCTCGCTCGCTCGCTCGCACTATGTCTTCGGAACGATTTTGTGTTGAACACACCATAAGAGCTGTAAAGAAAAATAAAACAGAATCATCAAACTACTGTTTGAGTTCTTGATCCTCTTTAGAAAATAAAATATCAAAAAAGTTCATTTTAAAGCACATTTCTACTAGAAATGTTTGAAGAAATAATAATAAAAACATAGCACATTGGGTGTTGATGATGTTTGTGTTATTTTAGCCATGCTGTTAACTGTCTCAATTATATATTACTGAATTATTAATTATATATTAATATATGTTAACTGGTCAGATGTTTCTTCCAAAATGGAAAACCCTGGTTTAGACAAAATTAAAAGTTTAATTATGAGCTGACTGTGTTGTCTGTGATGGAGTATTAGGGACATACTAAGAAAAAAAGTCATCTTATGAGAATAAATTTGTACAAAATTAAAGTCACAATATTACGAGAATAAAATCATAATTCTACTTTGTCAAAGTTATGACTTTGAAGAATAAAGTCAAAATAATAGAATAATCAAGTTATATTTCAAGAATAAAGTTGTAAAACTATGACTTTTCTCATAAGAGTTTATTCTTGTAATTTTACTTTTTCATTTTCTTATTGTGACCCTGATTCTCAATCATACTTGTCCATTTTATCCAAGGATATTTTTTTGATTAATGATGCTTTATTGTTTCAGTTCTTGGTATCGCACTTGGAATCCTGCTGCCTATCATCACTGAGAAACACAAACTGTACATATGAAGCTTTTGAAGATTGGTGAAGAAGAATGAAGATTGATTAACACTCTCCCTGTTTCAAGCAGGGTTACAACTCAATGCTATACCAACAAAACAAATGCATAACACAAACCAGGTCTGTAAAGGAGAGGACTTTAATACACACATTTCCTGCTAGTTCATCACTCATGCATGAGTGATGAACCTGGCTTCATGGAAGATCCAAGAAGCCAGGAGCTGTTCGATTAGTGCTTCCAGGACTCCATATTTGACTGAAAAATGAAGGATCAAGAGAAATCTCATGTTTGACTCCTTGTGCTAAAAACCCAAATAATTTATTTAAACCTTGAAGGATTCATTTGCAGATTCACTAACATTACAAAACCTCCCCAAAAAACTGCTTCCTAAGTCATCTTTGACAAAATTTGTTACATGCTGTTAACAGTGGTTAGGTGTGCTCATATTTAGTTTAAATGTTGTTTATATAGCTCCAATTTACAAAAAAAACCTTTAAAAGTTAGTCACATATTACGCATTAGATAAAGTACAAATGGAAGGACAAGGGATGAGAATACAGTCATGGCCAAAAGTATTGAGAATAACACAAATATTATATTTTCACATGATCTGCTGCCCTCTGGTTTTCATGTGTGAATGTCAGATGTTGTCATCACATACAGAAATACAATTGCAATCATATTATGAGTAACAAAAGCTTTTATTGACAGTTAGAATGAGTTAATGCAGCAAGTCAATATTTGCAGTGTTGACCCCTCTTCTTCAGGACCTCTGCAATTCTCCCTGGCATGCTCTCAATCAACTTCTGGGCCAAATCCTGACTGGTAGCAGTCCATTCTTGCACAATCAATGCTTGCATTTTGTCAGAATTCCTCGGTTTTCGTTTCTCCACCCGTCTCTTGATGATTGACCACAAGTTTTCAATGGGATTAAGATCAGGGGAGTTTCCAGGCCATGGACCCAAAATCTCTATGTTTTGTTCCCTGAGCCAGTTAGATATCACCTTTGCTTTATGGCAAGGTGCTCCATCATGCTGGAAAAGCCATTGTTCATCACCAAACTGCTCTTGGACGGTTGGGAGAAATTGCTCTTGGAGGACATTCTGGTACCATTCTTTATTCATGGCTGTGTTTATAGGTCAGACTGTGAGAGAGCCGACTCCCTTGGCTGAGAAGCAACCCCACACATGAATGGTTTCAGGATGTTTTACAGTTGGCATGAGACAAGACTGGTGGTAGCGCTCACCTCGTCTTCTCTGAACAAGCCGTTTTCCAGATGTCCCAAACAATCGGAAAGGGGATTCATCAGAGAAAATGACTTTACCCCAGTCCTCAGCAGTCCACTCCTTGTACCTTTTGCAGAATATCAGTCTGTCCCTGATGTTTTTCCTGGAGAGAAGTGGCTTCTTTGCTGCCCTCCTTGAGACCAGGCCTTGCTCCAAGAGTCTCCGCCTCACAGTGCGTGCAGATGCACTCACACCTGCCTGCTGCCATTCCTGAGCAAGCTCTGCACTGCTGGTAGCCCGATCCTGCAGCTGAAACACTTTTAAGAGACGGTCCTGGCGCTTGCTGGTCTTTCTTGGGCGCCCTGGAGCCTTTTTGGCAACAATGGAACATCTCTCCTTGAAGTTCTTGATGATGCGATAGATTGCTGACTGAGGTGCAATCTTTCTAGCTGCGATTCTCTTTCCTCTTAGGCCATTTTTGTGCAGTGCAATGATGACTGCACGTGTTTCTTTCAGATGGTTCACAGAAGAGAAACAATGATGCCAAGCACCAGCCTCTTTTTAAAGTGTCCAGTGGTGTCATTCTTACTTAATCATGACAGATTGACCTCCATTCCTGTCCTCATCACCAGCCACACCTGTGTTAATGGAGCAATCACTGAAACCATGTTAGCTGGTCCTTTTAAGGCATTGGGCTGCAATGAAGTTGAAATGTGTTTTAGGGGATAAAGTTCATTTTCTAGGCAAATATTGACTCTGCAATTAATTGCTGCTATGCTGATCACTCTTCATAACATTCTGGAGTATATGCAAATTGCCATTATAAAAACTGAAGCAGTAGACTTTGTGAATATTAACATTTGAATCATTCTCAAAACTTTTGGCCATAACTGTACAGAGACACTGCATTCTTATCACTTTAGGAAAATATTCTTTGGAATATAAAATTGAAATCAACACTAGATCACCTAATCATTTTTCTAATTTTAAGAATAAAATTGGACAAAGTATCACTTTTATCCAAACAAGTCTTGTCTAGAGATTTTGACATAAGAACGATCCAAATGTGGTTTGAAAATGACCTTTGATCATCAGGAATATCTTAAATTTGCATTTATTGTATATTTTAGAGATTAACAAAGTTCTCGCTTTATATTTGACCTCTTTTTCTATCAGGATTAAAATTAAAGTTGAAGATTTAAGTTGGATGGTCTCCTAGCACAGACCAGATTTTAGGCATTGTCTGTACATTTTTAAGGTTTCTCCAAGTCATTGTTATTACAGTAACTTATTGTTAACCTGTACTGTTCAGTTCAAAAGCAAAGTTTCACTTGTTTGACCCAAATTGTTAATTCAGAAAAGGGAAATTGAATTAGGGCTGCAACTAACAAATATTTTAATAACTGATTAATCTATCAATAATTCTGGTGATTAATCGATTAAAACCTTTTCACATTCTGCAGATTTTTCATTTATACAAAACCAGAAATACATTAAGAGATTCAAAATAACAAATAATTTAATTTCTTTTGTTTTAAACACAAAAAAGAGAATAAAAAATGTCTTATCTAAAATGTAATAACAGTATTTATTTAATGAAAGCTTGATTATTTGTAGCAAAGGATGCATCTCCATCTAAAAATACTTCCAACATCAACATGTTAAAAGCTCAGCCCTTTCTACTTGACACAGCATCAATATATTATGGGGTGGCCTGTTGATTATGTTTTAAAAAACTACAATAATTAATAAATGGACAGCAAAACGTGAAGCTGAAACTATTCCACATAGCCCATATTTATGAAGGATTTAAAAAAAATCTTAAATGCAAAATCTGTATATTTTTATCCAGCTTTGTAAGCAAATTGCCTTTTTACATCCATATCTGAAAGTAAGCAATCGATGACTAAATTAATTAACGATTTCAATAAGTGATTCATGTCAATTAATCGTTTCAGCCCTGGTTAAAGAATTTTAAGCAACATAAAATCCACATAGCTCAAGCTTGCAGAGACCTGGAAACTGCTGGAACCCCAGTGCAACTAGTTTAAGATCCCCACAGATAGAGAAAGAAAAACAACCTGCTTGAAATGACACTTCAGATTTGAACATGGAGAAGCCAAATGCCCACTGAAGATTCTGATAGTCAAACCTAAAAACACACTGTTAACTGTGAACATGGTGCAATTTGTGAAACTGCAGTGAAACAGCTGTTTGAAAAGTGCTTCAGTGTTTCACTGAAGAAATGAAACAATGATGGAATAATTAAATGGAGCTTATGTATGAGACTATATATATATTGTGATTTTGACAAAAAAAGTCCTTCTAAACCAAAGATTAAAGATCAAAGCTATAACATTAATGACATATAACATAATTATAATGAGAGTGTGAAATTAAAGGGAACACTTTAATTGGCAGATAGCAGCAACTAGACCTAAATTAAGGGGTGAAATTATGACTTTACAAGCAATCTGTTATCCAGAAATAAGCTATTTAAAGCTTCCTTTCACAGTTTTAGAAAATTGTTTTTTAGTGTAAAAATGATTCAAAGTAATTCTGAAATCCTCCAGTTTAACTCTTCCATAACCTACAGAGTCCCTTTTCAGAGAATGTAACTTAATGTCTCCTATATGTTACACTCTCTGTGTGTTTGGTTGAACTTCAAGCGTTTTCACAACCTAGATGCTGTGCAGGCGAAACAAAAGCATGCAAAACTCCTGTTATTCTTTTTTTCAAACGGGTCTATTCTATATTAGTTAGTATTGGTTTATGGAAAACAATAGATCAGCCTGAATTAGTTGAAAAAAACTTCAGAAACAGTCATTTCTTTATTTTTGAAGGATCATTTGGTTTATCAGAAAAAAGTCTTTATCTTTAAACTGCATTTTAGAGTGCTGCCCTCTGCTGGATGTAAATCAAGCTTCTCTCTGCTTTATATACATTTTTCCCCATGAACTGCCAATCAATTTCTATTTGAAAGTCTGACCATTTTTTTTAAATGTGTTTGATTTTGGTTTGTAATTTCTTTTTTCATTGTTAATTTGATATTTTATTTAATTGTATGGAAATTGATGCTGTAGCATGAAAAAGACAAACAACACATGCCACAGTATTTGATAAAGCCAATTCATTTATAATCTTTATTGTTTCAGTAGGTTCTTTCTGACATGTTACAAATAAAATTGTGTTTTCACTAAAATGCAACTGAACTTGCAATCAGTAAAGGAAATCTTCTGTCTGATCTGCAGTCACCAGGAAAATAATTTCCATGATTACAGGAACTGACAAAGAAAAGGTTTTGTCAGTTCCTTGGTCTGTAGAAACAGTGGTTTTAACACTTTGTTAAGGTATGGGGGAATTTTTCTGCCATAATCCAAGAGCACACATTTTCCTATTTTCCTAATCTGAAAATAGGATTTTATATATTTTGTTCTCAAAACTTTCAATACTTTTGCTGACATTTTAATTTTGAAAGCAGGACTTCATGTCTTTCTTCTCAAAACTAGAAATGCTTGTAAAACAAAAGACATGAAGTGCTGCTTTTAGACTGAAAATGTGTGCTCTTGATTATGGCAGAACAATTATTTCATACTAAGGAGGATACTCATCATCAAGTTGGAGATGGAATTTTTGAAGACCAAACTCCTGGAAAAGGACATACAGCTATTTTCAAACAATGTTATTTCTTCCACTGATGAGTAGAAAACATTTAAGACAGTAGCTAAATTTCCTAAAAGTACACATTATTCCAAGCAAAATCACCCTAATTTGTGAGCCTCAGACTGATAAAAGAAATAGCAAAATATAAATCTCTTAGAATTTCAAGACTTAGTCAACATGCTATGGGTGACCTACTGTGCTTCCTTGCACAGGGTGGGATAGATATAAGAGCTATACAAAACTTGTTCATTAAATGTTTTTGCACAAAATCATTCTTAGATAAGATTTTGGTCTGGTCAGTTCTGCCTATTTTGAGCTCCTTTCAGAGTGAGTAATTTTTGGTTCCTTTGCTACTGTAATTTATTCTATAATTAGTTGTGCAGGAGATTTCTGACATACTATTCAAAAACCAAGTGGTTTCTGAATAATAAGACAACAATAAAGCACTTGTCTTTTCCAGCAGCCAATGTAAAATGCATACAGCAGTAAAGCCAGATGACCAAACGTGCTGGAGCACAGTTTAGGTTGCTAGGTGACGGGCTGGGCTTGGCTGGGGTCTGCTAGGTAACAGAGTGTCTGTTCAATGTAACTTTCAAATCGGGAGGTTTTTGAAATGGTCCATGTTCTAGACAGCAAAAACCATTAACTTATTGCCAAAAACCACTGAGTGATTTTATTTTTACTTGCTTGGGCTGTTTTAGAAGCTGTTGCGACCCAAATAGAAGTACAAAAATTAGCAAAAGGTGAATTTTGCTTAACAGGCCCCCTTTAAAAGAAAATCCAGGATAGGACAGTAAGAAAAAGAGCCCAAGTATGGTTGCTAGGAAAAAAAAAAACATCTTCGTTCTCTCTAAAATAATATGGCTGCATGAGTTGCGATTGTGAGCGAGGATGGACATGAAACAGATTTCTGGAATAATGTAGTTATCTTAGCTGTTAGGCCGTGTTGCAAATTTACAGGTTTGCCAAAATAGACCACAAATTAGCACAAATACTTTAGACGAATTGTCAAGCACAGAGATGGAGGGTTGATGAAACATGTCATTATCTCAATCATGAACACGGTTGCTTACCACAGTATCCCGGAGTCAATTTAAGTTTCCATTGTAGCAAACTGATTTGTCAATAAATGAGTACAGCCTTTATATGAACAGTGTGCAAGACAATAACATAAAGGAACATGACACACCATGTGTAAGATTTCACTGCAATCAGAGATGTGCCTTAGAACTGACACCTCAATTAGATGACCTCTTTCAGAAGCAGTCGTCCATAAAAGCTCCAAAAACAGATTTTCCCACTTATGTGGGTACATTCTGGAGAAAAAAAATGTAACCAGACACTTCATCGAGAGGCTCTGATGCCGGGGGACGGTTTAAGAAATTGTGTGGATTAATACATGCTACAACTGAACATTTTGACTTCTTTTCTTGCAACTTCTGCATAACCAAACTTCAACTACAAAATTGCTGCAAGAAAATAATGATGGGTTGACAAAACTTATTAGATGGAAGATATGATCTTTTTTAGCAGTTCCACAGCAATTGTGGTGATGTCATAGACAAGAAAAATGTTCCAATGAACAGACAGAAAAATACATTCCAAAAAACAATATAAAAATAGCTAAGCAGAACCAGGAGAGAATAAATGTAAATTTTTTTTAACTCAGACACAAAGCACGCAAAAAAATTAAGTGCCAAAAGAGTGAATTTTACATAACATGTAAATTGTTATGTAAGCTTTAATGGAAGCATGCCAGTTTGGTAAAGGTTTTGCGCTCAGATGTGGTTTTTTTCAGTCGTATGAAAATGTATGTATTTCACAAAACTGTACATTTGTAATGGAAATGCATCTACATACATGAGATACACATTTCAGCTGGGTCTACATATTAGTTGATATGCCCTTCAAAAACAGTGACAGAATCTTGCATGATTTCTTAACATTATTTATTAGATTGTTTTATACACTGAGCATAAGCAGCATTTTTACAGCACATCTGATTCATCTCAGAGTTTACCAAATTTCCCAAGGAATTACTTGTGAAGAGACAACAAATCAAAAACAAGATTTAGACAAACAATAAAAGTACGTTAAGACAACTTAGAATAATGTGATTAAAATTTGTCTCTGCAAAGTGACATTTCCTTTGTTGTTTTACAAAAAGAAAGCTTCAATCATCAGCTTAGTAACTTGAATCTTCTGGCTTTGCTTTCTTTGGCTATACAGTGAGAAGAGGTCTGTTTTAGTTATACTGCTGTGACAGTTTGTTTTGATTGTGTGATAAAAAAAATTTTAAACCTAAAAAAGAAGAAATAAAAGAAGAAATTACAGTTATGTTGAGAGAATGACTATTTTATTACTTTTATTTACTTTCATTTTGATTTCAGTTGGAAAGGCTTGACTAATGACCAATTGAAAAGTCATATTTTCTAAATTATTATCATAGATGCACTGTAAATGAGCAACCATTTACAGTGCAACTCAAAGTCAGGTATTTTTACTTGAAATATGTTCATACAAAGTGTAAGAAATGGGTGGAATGAGTGGAAAAATATTATAGATACAAGGAAAATTCTATCTTCTAATAATTCTGTTTTTTTTTTTTTTGATGGCTCTCTGTTTA
Source organism: Poeciliopsis gracilis (assembly GCA_911649635.1). Taxonomy (NCBI): domain Eukaryota; kingdom Metazoa; phylum Chordata; class Actinopteri; order Cyprinodontiformes; family Poeciliidae; genus Poeciliopsis; species Poeciliopsis gracilis. Next base: position 298,252 of record CAJVRI010000585.1, read on the forward strand.
AACCAGTCACATTGGTGACTCACCCTGTGGCTCAGGGAATCCGTCCACACCAGTCTTTGATTTCCTTAAAGACAAGTCGGGTCAAAAACTGTGGAAAAAAACAACAACAAAAGATGAGCCACTATTCAGTAAAGCAGTCATCATAACAGACAGAAGCCAGAACAAAGAATTCAAACCACTGCTATTAGAGATTTTATAAACGAGTGATATTGTAGCGTTATTTCTGACCAGGCAGGCTAAGATGTCAGCAGAAATGAGCATGTAGAAAACATTGTTCCAGCCAGTGGGTGAGATCAAACCAGCCAACAAAGGACCCAACGCTGCACCTGCAAAAATCACATGAAAACATGTTTGCTGTTGTCGTCAGTGAGCAGAAACGGTAACACTCTATGTGACGGGGTGCACATAAGACTGACATGACACTGTCATAAACATGAATACTGTATATATAACTGTTGTCACAAAATGTCATTCCGTAAATAATTGCACTCTTAATACAAAGTTGACATTATGCAAAATCTCTTTGCTATGACAACTTGGCATTAACCAAGAATCATCATCATAAATACGTCATAATAATTCATTTTCAAAATGGAAAATATTATAAATCTTTGTTCATTATTACATTATCATTTGTTGGTAGTCTTAACTGTGACAGTTATGAGGTCATTATAATTGTATAATTAATATTTTCCCTTAAACATTGGACTAGTTACAGATGTCATTAAGTGTTATTACACTACCAAAAGCTTTAACAACATATCAATATTAACAGCTTCTGAGCATTTCCAGACACCTTTAAAGATCTGCTTCCAGGAAATGAAGACAAGAAGATTTTCCTGTTTTCAGCGTGTTACAGGAAGGCTATAATGAAGGAGATGGCTGACTGTTGAAAGAACCTACTTTCTAAAGTTAAAGAAAAAGTCATTCTGTTTTAGTTTTTCAATCAGTATTTCAGTTACAATATACTGACCAGAGATTTAACCCTTCTGCACAAGAAGTGCAAGTAATTCTTTGTTTTATTCCAATGTACAAAGGGTTTGTTCTATAGCTAAGATGGTAGTTATCAATGGTTAATAACTATTATAATATATTTATGACAGGTAATGATTCTTGGTTAACGTCAAGTTGTCATAACATTTTGAATGATCTCAACTTTACATTAAAAGTGTCATTATTTACCAAATTTAATCCATGAAGACTTACTCATGTTCATGACAGGTTTATGTCATATTTATGACAGTCTCATGTCAGTCTTATTCACACCCGGTCAAATAAAATGTTACCGCAGAAACCCCTAGGGCTGGGCGGCTTAAAAATAAAATATCCCATTTTTTCTTACCAAATCCGATTTTAATTTTTTGTTTTCTTGCTATCTTTTTAAAAAAGAAATAAATATTTTTAAAAAGTGGCTTTCATTTCAATCTCATCTGTGACTTTAGTTTGGAATATTATTGCCAAGCTGCAATAATTTTTCTTTAATTACATAATTAACAGCAGAAGAAAAAACTTCTTAAAAATGACTCTTGTTGAGTTACATTAAGATTTGACATAACCTCTCAGTTCAAGTGTTACTTGGAAGAGAACCATTTGTGGTTTGCACTTGGAAAGCTGACATGGGCAGCTCTTATGTTCATATAAAATGACTTTGTTTTTCCATTAACTTACTAAAAATGTATAAAAATTTCACTTGCGTTAGAAAAATCTAAGTTTCAACATATGAGGAGATGTATGGTTTTTACAATGCATACCTATTGATCCAGTGCCGTCAATGATTGCAGTAACAGTCGATAAAGCTCTGGAGTTTCCTCTCAGACTCTCGTGTGTTCCCTGCAATAAAACAGAAATATTATGTCAATCAGGCTTTAAAGTCTAATGCACAGAAATAAGACGAGGAAGCACAGGATCTAATGTTATGATGTTTCGAGATCTTACCAGATCAGCAGATACAGCTGTGGTGATCAGGGCGTACGGTCCGTTCACCAGGCCTCCACACAGCAGCAGCATACCTATATGTGAAAATGTTCATCTAAATTCGTTCATACATTAAACTCAAAATATATTTAAAAATCTAACGGCTTCATGTGTCAAATGTTCTTTTAATCGACCTCTTTTCAGTTCAAATGAAGCTTATGTGTCTAACTCTTTATGCCTGAGAATCATGTCTGGACTCTTTCATCTCTTTTAAAAAAAACACAAAGTTTCTGTTTTTAACTTTGAAGAGTCAGAATTATGGACTGAAATAACACCATGAAGAAAGCACATGCTCCATCAATAAATAAAATCACATCCTACCCAACAATCAATTTGTAGATGTGTGACATAGCATAATATGCTGCTTCTCTCAGATGCCGCTTCCTGAAGAAATGTTATTTCAAGCCATGTTTTGTTGCCTTGCCCATAAAAGTCTTTATTCTGAAAGCTTTATGTTTATTTAAAAACCAATCAGAGTTGAGATAAAGCTGGGTTATGACCTTTCACAGATCAGGGGAAAGTTGTTTTCACATCAAAAGTTTAAAGTCTGTGTATGTATTATTTAGGTAAAGCAGATAAAACATCCGCCTGAAAATTTGTGTCGAAATAATATAAAAACCAGAATAAATGCCTCTTACCAATTGTGATTCCTAGGCTCTTTTGTCCGATGTAATTATAGACGAAGAGCTGGAAGCAAAACGAACAGGTGTAAATAAAATAGAAAGGTTAACATTACATATAGACTTCTAATATTCTAATACAAAATACCATCAACAAATTTCCCCTCAGCAAATATGGCTTAGAGTATTTGCACTTTTTGGATATCTGGACCTGAATTTTATACCTGTAAAAAAACGGATTTCTACCATTAGGTTTTACTCTATTTCTCTACGTAGCTCAGTATTTTTAATAAAAGGGGTAAAAAAGTCATGATTTGTGGTGAGAAGTGGTGAGGATGACACTGAAGACCCAGGTTGGAATGACAGAATGATGTTTTGATAATTCAAAAACACAATAACCCAGGCAGCACAGATGAGCAGAAGGCTATTGCTCACAACTGGTAGCACCTGGAACAAATGAACCAAACCACAGACTTCATATCTGTTTAAAGCAATTTTTAGTGTCATCATATTCAACGTGTCAAGTAACTAAATGCTCACGATTTATAATGGCAACGTTTTGCACAGACTCCTCTCCAACAAGGGACACCACCATAAACTAGAGGGCCCTTTTATTACAGTAAAACAGTAGCGTGTAAATCTCATTATGAAAAGACACCCAAAAAGACAAGGACCCGACAAGGAAGAAGGAACACAGGTGGGATTAAATACACCGGGAGACAATCAGGAGAAACAAAAGTCAACTGGAGACAAACAAGGAGATAAACAAGGGGTGGACAGGTCAACACGGAGACTCAATTAACTGAAAACAACACAAAAACCTGAATTAACACAGAGCAAAACCCAAATCCTCACAAAAAATTTTATAAAGTTCTCAAATCACACTCTACAGTCATATTTGTTAAATTAGAATATGTATTAAGCTGTGGCTTGTTAATCAGATTAAAAGTACCTTTTGAAAATGATGCCCTTTAATCAATAAATCAACTTACTTGCAAATGAGGTGAGTCGGCTTTCTGGTCAAACAGCAAATTTGACATAAATGCACAATAAATATAAAAATTACATAATTAAAAGTGATCAAAACTAGGGCTGCTCCAATCAGGTTTTTTGTTGCCGATTCTGATTCTGATCACCCATAAGGGTCAATCACTGCCAATCACCTGGATTAGCTGTTAATTTTTTGCGTTCGGTATAAATACTACAATGTGATCTGGAAAAATTGAAAAAAAAATCTGGCAATAAATTCAGACATGAAACATCCAAAGTATTTGCGGGTACAACAGCAGCTCCTCAGTCAAAAGGACAACTGAAAAACCAGCGATTAATGAAATAATCTAACTATAAATGAGTTATCTCTCAACATTACCTATATCTATGTCAAGTAAAAGAGAAAAACATTCAAAGTCAAATGCATCAAAATAAACAATCCCGACTTCCAAGTTCAAAACGTCCTGACAGCATGGCTAGCTGTTCAGAACTGGTTCTGATTGGCTGTTTCTGACCAATGTGACTAATTGTGCAGAACACAGGGAGGAGACAGAGATTGTTTTTCAGATTATCTGTCTTATGTTCACAAGCTTGATCAAACATGTAAAAACAGCAGAACTGTTTTGTTCAGTATAACAATCGATGTAAAATAAATAAGAAAACTGAAACTGACAAAAAACAAAAACAACAAAAAAAACAATAGATAGACTAAGCTAGACTGCCTTAGTCAAACATGTAAAAAATAAACTGCAGAAAGTTTTCTTTCAAATATTTCAGAAAGTGCAGTTAGGAATTCTGAATATGATGTAAAATAAATGACGCCGTTTAGAACAAAAATCATAGAATTAGATTGAATAGGTCTGCCCATATATGGATGGGGATGTCACTGATTCCTAGTCTAACTTTTTGTTCAATATCAGAACCGATACAGGTAAGATTAGATCAGTGCATCAACATCTGATTGCCTGGTTTTGCTTCAAACCAGAAGATGGAAACATGGCTAAATTGCATTTTATTTTTGCAGTTTTCTAAGTTTGCTTAAAATTTCCTTTACAGTTTGGTGGAAACCAAATCAATTCAGTTAAGTGTATTTCTATATCATAAAGTTGCTAAATGAGAGATTTCTCACCATAGGTGCAGCAGCAATCAGCATGACACAGCAGGTTGATGCTCTTCCCCCAGTGAAGTCAGACACCAGGCCGGCCATGATGCCTCCTGTGGACACAAAGGAGGCATCTGAACTGATACAAAGGATTCATTTGACTGTCTTTGCATTCTTAGACAACAAAAAAGTATAATACAAAAGGTGTTTTTAACTGCCCAATCAAAACCTACCAAGGATCCCTCCTACATCAAATAACGTTGACATGTCTCCTGCTTCTTTAGCTTGAAAATGTGCTGAATAAAAACAAAGAATTTACACATTAAACATACAGTTACATACAGTATACACTGTATTAGAAGACAAGATTTTGCATTGCATAAAAATTTTGCATCATTTTCTTCCTTTCTTTTACCAGACTATTTTAATATATAATATTTGGTTTGGCTTGACTTTATTGAATGTACAGTAATAAAAGAATATACAAAGTTATATACAAACAAATTTAACACAAGAGCAAACAAAAGAAGAACAGTAGTAAAGTATATTTACACATTCAAATGTGTGGGTAGAAATATGAATTTATTTTTTACCCCATCATCCAATAATTTACTCTTCATGTTAACTCTGTTTTGAGTTTCTAATTATTTTCTATATTCATATCACTATAACTAGTACAGTGCATTCATAATTGCTTGCCCATATAAGCAAGCATAATTTTAACATATTAAAAATAACAGTATTATTTATATTGCATGTACTGTATATTACATAACTATACATGCATGTCTGAGTGTACTTATGTATGTATATTCATATGGACAGAAGATATCTTTTATGACAGTAGGCTGCTATGTATATAAAGAGGGTAGGCAAGTATAAGCTTTGGCTTCAGCCTGTCCCTTTTTTGGTAAATTCTGGGTTTGTTTATTGTTGTTGGCTTTGTTTCCTGTGTTTAATGTTGATAATTTACCAAAATACAGGGAACTGAAACTGAAAACATTTATAGCAATATAAACCAGGTATTTACATACATTAATAAGAAAAAAAGAAACATAGCCCAGAGTTTTCCCAAGAAAACTTGCTAAGCCTTGTGGTCGGGGCGCCGAGGCGGTCTCCCGTGTTTTTGCATTAAAAGATGTCAAGTTGACAGAAAAAGTTTTTCTGGTCTTTGCGTACGCAGCAACTCTGCCTGAGTGTAAGTAGACAAAGCATTTTATATAGTGCAGTTTGAAGCATCGTCCCACCAATAATAACATGCTGATAAGTTGAGTGTGAAAGCTCCTCCACGGACTGGGCCACCGGCTGATTAACACACTGTCTAACAAAGAACACATATATGAACTCTATCAGTGCAGACACACAGTCATGGTGAACTTGAGAGATGCAACCACGAGGCAGCCAGCCTCTCAGTTGCATCAGCTGTATTGGTTTATCTAGGCTTTGTGCCTGTATAAACCAACTGATATTTCAGGAACAATTTTGCTCTGTCAGTGAAATGCTCAACGCAGCAAAGACGCTTGCAGTCACTTGTTTATGTGGGGGGAAAAAAAGAAAGAATAGTCATTTTGATAGTGGTAGGAATAAAGTTTTCTAATGTCAGCAAAATTTAGGTCAAAATCTAAAATGTGTGAATAATACTGACCAACATTAGAAATGTAGAGAGGAAGCCAGTAAAGGAAGGTGTAGCTGACCAGTTTGGCAAACATGAGGCAGAGAGAAAACTCCACCACTCCCTGTGGGACACATAAAGGATCAGATTAAGCATTTTAATGATCCCTCTCTCACTGTGCTGCAATGAAAACATGCTACTGATTGATACTATGGTTGCTGGTTTCAACAGCAATAACAAACCCAACTGAGCAGCTTGGAAAAAGAAGGAAAATCTCAAGCTGAGGACAAGGTGAAGGAGTTCTAACGGCTGTCATTGTATCAAAAACATAACAAAATAGATTTAATAATCAGTCTCCAGTTTTTTGCAATTCTGCCATTGTGGAAAGTCATGCAAAATCAATGGATCCCTGATTTCAAAAACATTGGGTTTAAGTGAGTGATATCTCCCACCTACAGGTGGCACTATTTCTTGTTCCTTCTATGCTGCTGCCTCAGACTTACTTGATGTTGAGTTACAATCTGAATTTCCATTACAAATGAGCACAAAGCTGTCAATATTCTGCTAATGTCGAAAAATGACAATTGTGGTATTTTCATTAAATATGAAACATAATTAAAATCACGCATGAATACGTTTGTACACACAATAAATCATGTTTATGATTTATACATAAATCATAACAAAAACAAGGTCCGCCATGATCCTCCAACCACTTCCTGCTATCCTCATCTTTGTGGTTTGTGCCAGTGGAAACTTCCAGTTGTTGATCATGTGACTCGTGTGATGCAAACACAGTTCTGACAAATAAGCCTATTTTGATGTAGCCAAGGAACCACTTCATCCTAGAACAAAAACTTATCAAAAAATTATTATGAAAAAACACCAATTTGACAAAAGGAAAAAATATATATTTTTGAAATGTCAAATTGCACAATTATATGGTTAATGGAAACACTGCTACTGTTTGTGATTGATATGACAAGTAATAAGAACTCACATATACCATAATGCACCATAGCGAAGGACCGAACAAAGCAGCATCCCACTGTTCTCCATTAAAGTAGAGGGAAATTATTTTGCACACCTTGCAATAAGGTATTTTTGTATGGGGGTTAATGAGGAACAAGAATTGCAAAATTCCTTGCAATTATTTCTTAAGTAGAACCACAAAATCATTCCTGTCAAGTTTTGGATTTGAGAATACGGAAAATGTTCTCGCCTGGTGTTAGTGTTAGGGGTGGTGGGGCACCAGGGGTGGAGAAAAGTTAACCCGTAATAACTGGGAGGTAGAATAATTGATGGGAGGGGGAGGTTTGACGGAACAAACAGAGAGTGTGAGCATGCGGCAAAATATGGGATATTTCGGGAAAATAATAATACGGGAGCATTGTGGGAAAGGGGAATAAAATACGGTAGTTTCCCAGCCAAAATGGAAGACTTGACAGGTATGCACAAAATCAGTGATGTGGATTACAAACATGAATTGCATGGAATCCTGGAGGGACCATTCATTTCTCAGCTGAATGTAGAAACAAGAAAACAACAGGGTAGAAATTCTGTGGTAGTTAAACCTCTAACTTACATGAATCTGAGTTTATAACCAGTTCCTGGTGCCAGTGTTAATCTTTTGTTGGTTTTCAGATTGTTCCTGTGTTGTTTTCATTTAATCTTCTCCTCGAGATCTTACAGATGTTATTGAAGTCACATTATTTTAAACAAAACATTTCCACAGGGGAAAAAGTTGGGTTTTTTTGTTTTTTAATTAAACACACTGAGTCAATGCAGTTTGTTACTTATCACTGTATTGCTTTCCTGGTTATTGTTGAGGGCTTTTTATTCAATTTATAGTCCGTCAATCTGAATTGAGGAGAGTGAAAAGCTGATAGAAGCTTCATAGATATAATTAAGCCTAAAGTCATTCATACCCTTACAGTTGACCCAGGCTTAAAGTAATCTTTCAATTTCAGCCACATATTTTCTCTGACAGGAAGTAACAATGTTCACAACTTGAATTTTATGGAGAATCCAAGGAAGAAGCTAAACATTTGGGTGATGGCAGGGAGATCCACCAACCTCAGAGCCATTGGTAAAATAAAACTTGATCATGTCAAATGGGAACGGACCTTCTACTATAATTTTAAATGTGCAATTTGTCTTTCAGACCACTACATGGAGCCAAAGACTATGGCTGCAACATTTAAGCAGCACAATAATGTCTCATCTGGAGCAAAATCAGATAAATCTTTTTTTTTAATCAGTTAAATTAAACTATTTATGCTTACAGGTATACAAAGAGCCCCATAGAAGCTTATGGCCTCAGAGTGTTCCTGTCTGATCTTCGGAGTCTCCATGGTGACGGTGCCATTGATGCTTCCATTTCCGTTTTGCAGTAGAGGTTCGGTCTCACCGTCCTCCTGAATGATCTGACATACAAACACACAGCTGTGACCTCAGAGATGAATGGTTCAGGAAAAAAGGAGAAAGCAGGAATGCAAGTTATTGATTAATGAGTTAATCTAAAGTTGATTGACCTTTAGATTACCAATTAATCTACCAATTGTAGATTAATTGGTGGCCATTTTCTTAAAAGCTCAACTGTCTTTCCATAACATACAAGACTACATTTCTCGTAATAAGCCGAATAATATCTTAAAATGTTGATGGAATTTTGTATCAGATTAATTAGATACTGACTGAATTAACAGAAAACTCAAGTTTTCTCACATTCTTAAACTTAAACATACACATAAAATGCATTTTCCATCCCATACCAGACTGTGTCTGGACCATAGTTTCCTATGACAGTTTCTCTTCTCTGCTCAGGTATGGCAGACATCTTTAATTCTGTATTAGTGGCTCACACAGAGAGCCACTAATACAGCATAGACCACTGGCGCTCTCTGCTGTATGGCGGCCAAACTACAACATTAAAAGGAAGTCTGATGTACGTTACATTGGAACTCATTTTAATCATTTTAACCATTAATCAGCAATTAATCGTAAATTGATTCATTTTTTGCATCCCTAGTAGAAGTGCTTAATTCAATTTCAATTCAAAAATACTTTAGTGATCCCAAAGGGAAATTAAATCGTTTCGGTTAAAACTCACATTATGCTGAGGAGAAGAGCAGTTCACATCTTCAGGTTCTGAAGTAAATAGAGAGTGAGATGATGGTGTCACAGTTACAAACAGAAAAAACCCGAATTGATCCAAAACAACAAAACGACTCTTTACAGAAACTGACTTTCAACCAGGAAACAGAAGCAGAGGATCCCAGCGGCAGTGATGATAAGTCCTGGGACAATGAAGGACATCCCCCACTCTGAGGAGACAAAAACTCCAGCGATGAGGGAACCTAGGATGTTTCCCACTGAGGTGTGGGAGTTCCAGACGCCCATGATGAACCCACGCCTGACCATTAGAAAGATGAAAAACAAGAAACACTGAACAGTTAGCTGGACAATCCTGCTTCTGGTGTATATTGTACTTAATAAAACAGGGTTGTTCAAAGTGTGACACAAGGCCACTTGCAATGCTTTGAAGGAGTTTGTGTATCTTCTGACAGGAATAGGAGAATGGTTTAAATGTGTCCCTCCAGCATATGGAGCCAATAAACATTTTTGCAATTGTTTTAGGATAATATTTCAAAGGTATTTTATATTGTATAATTTAAGTACAAGACAAAGAATCACTTTTTTGACAGTTTATTTTTATTTTATATGAAGTCATGTAAAAACATTGAGTGAGTTTTTTTTTGTTTGTTTTTTGACACACGTAGCATTCATTATCCTTGATAAACTCCACTGAGATTGTAAAAAGGCAATTCACATTTTTATTACTGGAAAAAAACTATAAACATTTTCCAGAAAAACAAGATAAAAAAAATACCCCAAAAATTTAATAACTGTAAACATCAAGATAAATGTCATAATAAAAAAAAAAAGACTTGTTTTATTGTTGTGCATGTAAAGGAAAAAGAATTCACAATAATATTGTTTGGGGGTTTTTGATTGAAGAGAAAAACCTAATTTTGACTCCTGGCAACTTTCAACTTTTATTTTAGGACTAATTAATGTTTGGTATTGCAATATTGCAGAAATGTAAATAATAATCTTTTATCGTTTCAAAGTTGTGTAATTTTGATCCACTCTTCTTTGCAGAATTGTTTTAATTTACACACACTGAAGGGCTTTCAAGCATGAGCAACCAATTTAAGCCCATGCCATATTATCTAAAGAAATCCTTTATATAAAATTATTTAAAAGGCTGGAATTGGTTTCATGTTATATTTCAGTGTAGATATTCCTGCTGCAGTTTTTGCTCTGTGTTGTATGGTTTAAGTAAAAAGGGCTCTGTGCCTGGAAAATATATTGTGCATTTTCCAGGCACATTGCAGTATTTTACATTCAATTGTTATGAAAATACTGTTTATAACAAACATAATATAAAATTAATTTGACTTCCAAATCTTAATGCCTTGAAATTGGGGCTCTGTCTCTTCCTATTTCTAACACTCTGTCTTCAGGAAGTCACCACAGAAATATGTCTTTTACAACCATTCTTGAGAGTGTTAGACTGAGAAGTAGTTCCTATGATAAGCTTAGCAGATGCATAACTCCGCCTGCTAAGTGCTGCTACTGCTAGTCTACAAGAGCTACATAGGCAGCGCTTTGTGAGAACAAGCATTCTGCAAACATGAACGGCTGCCAAAGGAAATTCAAGGATTTCTCACTCATGCATGAAAAAAAACAAGGCGACGCTCCACGTATGTTTTGATGAGGGAATAACATCATAACATGACGTTAAGCTTAAGTTAATTTTACAAAAGGCTGAACAATAAGTCAATAACAAGATATATCGCAAAAGACACCAGATCAATATCAATAGATTATTCGTATAATTTCACTAAAGTCTGATGCAAAACAAAAAAGCATTCTGTTGGAAAGTCTTTAGCCACTCAGCCTCTCATGACCAGCTAAGCTAGGTTGGTGAACTCAACTAAATAACTCCCTCTTTTGTTACCTAGCAACAGCCGTTGAGTAACTTGTGCAGCAGCACCAGACTGGTGCCATCTACTGACTCAGCAGAACTGAAAATCTCAAAATCGGCTTTAAAAAAGTCAACTAAGTATTCTTTATATATTTAGATTTGTTCTCCACTCTCCCTCCGTTCAATCATTTTGAATTCATCTTGAAGCAGAAAACCAACACTGACACCAGGCATTGTCCATGTGAAGCCGTCATGGGTCAGTTGATTTCAAATTTGTGTCAGTATGAACCATTTAAATGTCGCCTCTGTTGGTGCTTTTTTGCAGTGCTGTTAAAACGTGACAGTGTTGGATTTAGTCGACTCCAAACTCTGCAGTCAGCAGAACTGCCTCCATGTACTCACTTCCCTTTTCCGAACCAGTTGCCGACACAAGCCACCACAGCGGGCCAACCGGTAGTCTGCATGAGCCCGTTCATCACCTGCAGTGTCAAACACAACAGAAGTCCGTTTTAATTAGTTTACAGCTGGAAACTGCACATGAAAAGGTGAATGAGTGAAGAAGGAGAAGGACTCCTATTGTCTCCAAAGCTGCAGAACATGAGTCCAGACATGCATGAGCAGTCATGTGGCTCCCTGTGAGTCATGTGGCTCCCTGTGAGTCATGTGAGTGAAGACTCACATCTTTGCATTTTATTTAGGGAAGAGAAAATATAACCAACAGCTACAACACCTACAATGAAGTAAACATCTTATTAATGAGTTAATTTATTCTTAATGTTGACATCATTAAATTTAGTACTCTTTAACATGTTTTTGAACAGATGTTTGGCTTCTAACTCACTTTCCCCTCTGGGAAGTCATGTGTGGAAATGAAGCACAAATGACTCCTCAAAGCTGCACTTCAAATACAAACTAAAAACAAAGGATATTTTGTTTCTCCAGTTCAGCAGACTGGATTTTAACACTTCCAAGCACACTTTGGAACCAAACCTAAATCAAATGTTCTCTTCTGTTTTTCTGTCACAATTTAATGTGTCAGATGACATTTCAACAAACAACTCAAAAACAATCCTCGCTTGTTGAGCCATGTTTTAATCAGGATTACACACATAATTGGAGAGTTGAATTAAAATTTCCATTTGAACATTTAACTCAAATTTTAACTTTACATTACATTATTTACATTAATCAACAAAAATTTGAACAACAAATTTATGACAATACAAAGTTTCAAATCATGCCAAAATCTGAATAAATGTACCAAAGGTTGAACAATCACCTTTTAGGTTAAAAGAGAATCACCTGTCTTTTAGGTTAAACCTGTGTGCGATAGGCTGATCTCTATACGGGTATATGTGAGAGCAACCTATCTCACATATACATAGGTTGATTTGGATACTTCTAATCAAATGAAAAGGTCATTTTTATATAGTCAGGCTTTCTTTTACAGTAAGGAGCTGAATTGAGTCAACTGTAAGAAACAATGTTACTGTAAGAAAAGACAACTAACAAAACCCAGCAAAATTGTTACATTAAACAAGTGTTTTGCTATCCCTTGGGAAGTCAAACTAATTTTCAGGCTTATAATCACATTTATAAAAGTACTTTTTGGTTTTAAGCAAAGCTAAGAAGACTTTTTTAGTGAAGACTTTAGTTTCTATCTGACCTTTTTCTTACATAAATGTAAGAAAAAGAAACATTTAAAGTAAAAACAAGCCTGTGTCTGAATGTTCCTGACATATTTCTGAGGTGGACAACTGTGACATGAGCTGGATTTGGTTACTAATGGTTGAAGGCTTTTTAAATAGCGAAGTGAAACAAAACTCTCCTGACGATGCCTTTTGGTTGCAGTGGTGCTCGGAGTGTGCATGCACAAAACAAAGTTTCTGCCAAGCTGAGTGATAAATGAAACCTGGCTGTTGTGCTCTGACCTGACTTTGGTCAGCAAAAAATAGCTTGTCTGATCCATGTGCTTCCGCTTTCCACTTAGTTTCTGATACCCAGTATGGAGACAGAATTCTTTGTAGTTGGATTTAATAATTTAGAATATTAAAAGTCTCAGTTTACAAATGCAGACCAAAGGTTTGCCAAACGGCAGAATAATTAAATCATATTGCCTAGGTAACTCAAACTAAGAAAAGTGTGACATGTCATCATATTTCCAAACAGGTCTTATATCATCTATCAGTCTGAGGTGTGTGTGTGTGTGTGCGTGCGTGCGTGTGTGTGTGTGCGTGCATGCGTGCGTGTGCGTGTGTGCATACCTGGACGAAGGCGTAGTACCCTAAAGAGTGGATGTTCCAATAGTAGCCGAGGCCAAACAGACAAGTAAACAATCCGCTCATCACCATCCCGAAGCTCAGGTAGTACCGTAGAGGAAGGCGCTCTCCAAAGATCCCACTGGGGAGAGAGAAGAGCCCCCGAGTGAGTCAGTGGAGAAACCCAGACCTTAAATCTGGAGAGCTAAAAGCAACAGCTACCAACCTGAAGAACATGCCAATGGCATAGGCGACAAGGAAGGAGTTATCCAGGACACCAAAGAGGGTCTGATAGTTGGCCTGATCTGCAGGAAAGTCACAGGTAAACTGTTTTAATCTAGTGACATCTGGTCAAAACGGTAAAATATTTGAACATTCTAAGTTTAAGTAGTGGAATAGGTCCCCCTAGCACCTTTTTATGCACCAAAACAGAACAAAGAATTTCCACAAAATGTATTAATATTTATAAGGAACCTTGTCAATTATTCTTGAATAAATAAAGGTTTATTTGGTAAATGTTTGACTTAAGTCAGTTTTATGATGGTTCAATTCTTTTCTGCTGGGTGTAACTGTGTGGCTATGTATCTGTCTAAGGAGATAGATAGACAATAGATAGCTATCTATATTGATCTAAAGATAGGAATAATGTATCTAGATAGATATAATATTAAACTGATAAAAAATCAACTGCCATGAGTCTTCTGAAAGCTGAAAGTAAATTCCAGCAATTTTTCTAAATTGCTGGAATTTGGGAAAATTCCAGCAAATGTGGTAGAGCCAAGAGACACAGCCAAGTGAAGGAATGAGTAGAGGGGATGGGTGGGCATGAGGACATTTTTCTGCCATAATTCGAGAGCACACATTTTCATTTGGAAAGTAGGATTACATGTCTTTCTTTTCAAAACTTTTAATTTGTTTGCTTATATTTTAATTTTGGAAGCAGGACTTCCTGTCTATATTCTCAAAACTTGTAATGTTCGTACTGAGATCTTTCTCCACGCGCTCTTGCAGAGCTCTCTGCTCACTTACAAAACTGTGAGCAGAGAATCGCCTTTCGGATTTTGGAATCGCCTTTCGGAAAGGTTGGCTGGCAACCTCTCAGCCAATAGAATGAAAGTGTTGTACTGGCTGCATTTGTTTCCTTTTAGCAGGTGTGCCTGTGTGGCTACTATCGATTGTAGCAACTTGCGCCACCAACTGGATGTAAGGAGATGGTTAGTGAACAAACTCCTGACTAAGATTAGTAAGCTGTTAGCGACCTGCAGCACACTGCTGGCAGGTGTTTAGTGTAACACAGAGCAGAAAGCTGAGGCTCTTGTTTCTCCCTACGTCCAGTGGGTGGCGCAGGTTGCTACAATTGATGGCAGCCATAGCACCCAGTACACCACTTTCCTTCTTTGGCTCTGTCCTTAGCCAGCTGTGAGCTAATAGCGGCCATTAGACACAGTCATTCGTTCAACACCATACCTTCACCAAACAGTCAGAGAAGAGTCAACCCATTTCACCCTGTGTCCACACTGCAATTAAATCACACATTTGTAAAGCTGAGTAAAGCTATCAATCAATACTTGCCACTCACTATGACAACCCTTCCTACTTCAAATTCTGAACAGGCAGACAGGAGGACAAAGGTGGGGTAGGAGAGAGTGCTGTGCTTTTATATCTAAACCTGGGCCATGATGAAGTCGTACCAAACTGTACCACTGAAAATTCAATTGTCAAAGAAATCTAGTAGTAAGACACTTTTAGGCAATAAAATGCAGAACTGAACGAACTGCACAAACATATCAAAATGCGTACATAAACATAAAGATAGAACCCTAAATAGGCAAAAATGTTGATTTGAGGGATGGTTTCTGTTGGATCTAAACCCAAACATCTATCAAGCATTAAATGGACTGAATGGACTGAACTTATATAGCATTAAATGAAATAACGAAAGAGACAGATGATTGAAGATGGAATACACTTGAAGGAACAGAGAAAATAGTTCTGACATCTTCTCTGTCCATCTTCAAACTATATTCTGCCAGCGTTCACTAGGTGCTTATTTATTACAAATGAGGTTTTGTCAAGGGAACAATCAGCTGTTTAGAGAGAGGAGGGGCAAAAGGTGAATATAGTTATCACATTTCAGTCACAAGTCTGTTCAAACAATGGTGCTATCCTGCATCCATGCAGTTGTTGTCTTCAAGCACAGGCCCCCAAGTTCCTGTGTGTGCAGCTCCTGAGGTTATAAAAGCATTTGTTTGTTGTCTCTAAGGGCCATAAAACTTCCGCTCTCAGGTCCTTCTAGATCATAGAACCAGAGTTTCTCAGGACTTCTAGTCTTTGATCCCTGGCTCTGCGACAGACTGGCGACCTGTCCAGGGTGACCTGTCCAGGGTGACCTGTCCAGGGTGACCCCGCCTCTCGCCCGGAACACAGCTGGAGAGGCACCAGCACCTCCCGACCCCGTTAGGGTGAAGGAAAATGGATGGATAGATGGATGGATGGATCCCTGGCTCCTGCTCAGTATCAGCTTTTGTCTCCAAGTCATCTGTCTTCCACTTTAGCTCCCTTCCTGCTGCTACACACATCTTACACAAAGCACACACATTCCAGGAACAGACATAGATTCTCACAATCCAAATTATTTATATTTGTATTTAACTAAAAACCTCAACAGTTTCACTTTAAAATGTGAAACTAACCCTTCTGCTCACTTTAAAATAATGTGAGCAGAAAGTTCATATTATTTCTCTCTACAACTATAAGGTGGGTTGCATCTTATGGTAGCACCCATAAGGTGCCATAATGTTTTGTTTTGAGAGAGAAAAGATAAGAATTTGCAAACGAGCAGAGGTTTGCGAGCAGAGAGTTACTTCATGCCGAGAGAAGTTTTATGCAGCATTTTGAGCATGGGCACAAATATTTGAGAGCACAGAGAATATTTGAAAGAGAGCAGACGTTTTCAGTGCAAGCATTACAAGTTTTGAGAACAAAGAAATGAAATTCTGCTTTCAAACTGAAAATGTGTAATGACTTGTGGCATTAAAATTCCTCCCTACTGCGCTTTGTAGAAAGAAACACAAGAAATTCATTTCATTCATTTTTCAGCTAAAGATCTCATATCTGTTTCCTAAAATATCAAAAATCTTAAATATCTTTAACTATTTTGTCCTTAATATTATTTGTTTCATATCAGATATGAATAGACAATTCTAGAAAATTGTCTCAATTTATGCCAACAGTTGCCCTACTTTCATTCCTGTCTGGTCTACAGTCAATCAGATTGCCTTCACGGTTTGAATTAAAGAGGCTTTGTGAAAATATACTACCTAGAAATAATGTAATTTAAATAAAGAACAGCACTGATTAATACTCACGTGGAACTGTTTAAGAACTTACCAAAAGGCGCCCAGTCACACCAGGTATCATTATCAGTTATGTTGAGGTACGTTGGTCGAATGATGAATGAACAGTTTCTATGCAGTTCACTCTGAATTTCAAACAAAAACAACAGAAACAAAACTAGATGAAATAACTACCATACACAGGAACAGATAACTCAGAATGATGTAGCCACCTCTGTACTTCACAGTTGTGAGGGTGATCCTTCATTTAACTCAAATGTTGCAAATTTAGAAAATCAGAAGCTTACAAAACTATGATGTCATAATTTTGGCCAAACTGTTCATTAAATTCTTAGCTAGGGTATAGAGATTTGGTTAATTTGTTCCTTATACAGCAGAAAATGGCCTAAAAAAAAGCTACTGGCCTTATTTTTTAATTCTTTAATTTTTTTCTCACACACAATAGCAGAATAACATAAGCAGTCATTCATAAAAATACATTTATTTCCCCTCAAATCCTGTAAGACTAACCCTATTTACAATCCTGAGCTTAACTTTGGAAACCACTATATTCATCTTAAACTGACATGTTGCTTAGACTAAAAATATTTTTTCTGCAGCTGAGCATTGTCAGCTTAAATCAGAGCAATACAAACACAATTTGCTTCATGATTAACCAACCCAAGTCACCTTAACAATGCTGATTGGCTTCCTAGAGAGGTGGTAGGCTGTGTAGAAGAGGAATGTGAGGAAGAGAATAAAACCACGATACCTGAAACAGGAACAAATAAAACACAAGCTCGTGTAAGTACTGATTATTTAAATACAGTTCGTCTTTATAAGTCTAACAAGTCGTAAAGTTAGGGAAGACATAGACAAAAAAGAGAACTTGTTTATAGTTTTCCATTATTGCATTGAATAACATAAATGAAATTTAGAGGAAATAACACAGACCAGTCTGATGTGGATGATTTTTTTTTTTTTTCAAAATCTCTATGTCATTAAACAACAACATGAATTCACTGAAGTCACACAACAATAACATACACCACGATACAAGTTTCAAAAATGAGCTGGTGTCTGAAGGATGCTTAAATACTTATATATAAACTGTTCAAGTTTTGTTTAGTGTCCATGTTTTGGAATGAATAGTGTATGAATCTACAGCCTACTACTTTCTAAAGAGTAACTAAGTTACTATCTTGATCACATCACAGGCTGTTTTTTCTGCTTCCACCCCTAAAGATTGCTTGTCCATCTTGGGTTGCATGTTTAATTCTCTATTAACTGTTCATATGTGCTCAATTAACTTTTAGTTGAGAATCTCAGAAAATAAAACTTGGTTCCTTCCAATGTCAGAAATCAATTGGAAAATCTTTATCTGCGCAGACAAAGTATCTGCATAGATTATTACATGTTATTATTGCGTCATTCCTGACAATATTTGAGTAGCACTTAGTCAATTTTGCTCATAACACTAATTTTTCAAAGCCAAATATTTCTGAGCAATCGTCATCGCACTATGCAGATCTTGCAGTAAAGAAATGCATTGCCATCTTGGTTTTTCTAACAAATGAGAGTGGTTAGTGGTGTGGACAAGCTTTACTAATCCTAAAAAATAATTGGAATATACTGATGTCTAGTCTAACAAAAATATACTTGGATATGTCAAAACTGGCCAAAAACAAAAAGCGTTAATGCTGTAAAATATATTTTAAAAAAGTAGATAATTAAAGTGCATTTCCTGTTTTTAACAAAATAAGACTTTTTTTTTTTTTTTTAATCTTCTGCTTGTGGGCTGCTCGGTGTCCTGTCTGTTTTTGTGTTGCCCTGCGACAGGCTGGCGACCAGGGTGTACGCCGCCTCGCACCCGGAACGCAGCTGGAGACAGACAGACACCAGCACCTCCCGACCTCACTAGGGACAAGGGTGAACAGAAAATGGATCTTGTGCTTGTTGAGAAGAAACACTGACATGTATAAAACTAAGCAATCTGGTTGTATGGTAAATTATTTTTAATTAGGAAATATTTAATATTTACTATTTATATGATCAGTGATACTGAAAGCACTACAAATCAGAAGTGACAAAGGCTGCTGTGTCAATAAAACATGCTGGCTGGAAAAATATTTACACTAGCAGGGGACATTTACATGTTCAGCTCCTAATCCTTCGTTTCTATGAGGACAGCGAGGCTATGTTCCTGCTGATTATGAAATCCTAGAAAAACTAATAGAGTTCTAATAAATGTGTGAAGTTCTTGGTGAAGCAAAGCTGAGGTAGAACTTTGCAGAACAAAACATTCTCTGCTGGGATATAATTTAACATCCTGACTCCCAGGTTCATTTAGTTGCCTTAGCTCTTATTTCCTCCACATAATTTCTTTCAGAGATAATAAGGTTGTTCCTGCTTTATATTCCAAGAATGGTGCCAAACCTTTTAAACATTAACAACCTGCAAACATGTAAAGCTCTACAGCATTATGAAGGTACTTGTCATATTGCTGTAGATGTTGACATAAAGTCATAATGTCTACAGCAACAGTTTTAATTTCACTTTTCAACACTAGCTTATGGCTGCAATAAAAGAATATAATCTAAGAATATAATCTATCGAGCTTCTCAGAAACACACAAAGCCAAGAATATGAACATCATAGAGCAGCACAATAATGCATTTTCCGTTTATAATGCATGCACTTTAATTTATGTATTTATCTTGATATTAAGAAACATTTTGTTTTTCAAAAATTGACATTTTTTGCTTTTTGCCTGTTGAAAATGTTTTCCCTTGAGGTTACAGACAGTCATAATAAAATATTACTTTATTCTTTTAATTATTAAATAATATACACTGTGTTGGGTTTTGGTTCAATAGGCTATGTGCAATCATTTCAATATATTTTAATAAACGTAGATCCAATCCGGCCCTGGGCTTGTAGCAAATTTGTTTTTTTGGCCCTCGATGTATTTGACTTTGACATCTCTGCCATATCCCCTATTCAGAACATAACACACAGACGCTGCTCAGCCAGAGCAAACCAGATCTTCTCCAATTCCACTGATCTTCTCCATGCTCTGTTCATCCAGTTGGGAGTCTGGCAGAGGAACAGCCAGACTCAGAAATACTTGCTTCCCACTGACCATGAGATTGCTCAACAATACCATCACTTATTCTGCCTGAGACAGTTGAAAATGCTAAGTTATATATATTTAGCAATATATTCTTATTTGTATATTTGTCCAATTATAATTATAGGCACAATTGTGTTTTTCTGTGTGCTCCAGTGGCCAATGAGGACATTTCATTGTGCAACAATATAACAAGTCTAAGTCTGTAGGTAATACGCTGGACAAAATGTATTTGTAGGCATAAGAAACTGAAAACCAAATAGATTAATTAAATTCTAGAAAAAAGTTTGCTTTTCTGACGGAAATGGCAAACTTGATTTTGAAAAATTTTAACAAGAGGCTTAACCACTGTCTTTTGTTTTTGTATGTAAATGGTAAGTTTTTTCTATCAATAAAATATCATAAATATGTCATTGTTTTCATGACTAACTCACTGTTGCAGATGATTGTTGAAAATGCATTTTTACACAATTATAAGAAAACCTGTAATTACCATGGTCACTAATATAATTGTTTTTTTTTATTACAAATAAAAATTCAGATAACTCATTTTTTTGTTGATAAAGGAAAGAATAGTTTTCATTTTTATCAATTTATTTTATATTATAAAAGAGCTCATCTTAAATTATAACGTTTCATGTTTTGTTTGAAAGTAATCTATAAAATTGGTGCCTTTTTAATTATGTACAACAGAGTAGAAGAAAATCCAGGTTCAACTGCTGAGTTTTTTTTTTTAGATCATTTGTAGAAACTTTTCGGCTTTTTATAATTCTTAATTTTGTTTGCTACAAAGTTATAAGAGAATGTAGTTTCTAACTGATCCAAACAATTTTCTTGTCTTTTTTTAAAGTCAAATTTGTAGAGAGAAGGCAGCACTATCAGTGCTTTGCTGTAATCATGCACCAGCTCTGTGATCAGCACCTTGTCTTCACGACGTCCTTGAATGCCGGATGAGTATCGACTCGTTGAAATGCAAATCTGAGTCGTTAATCAAATTAAGAATTTCATTTCGAAATGTACTAAATGAAAGAGCTATACTTCCAGATTAAAAGCACGTAATTATTAAATACTTTAACTCGCAACGCGACCTTAGATAAATATGCAATAAACACTGTAGCGTTGAGGTCAACTGATTTACACAATCTATGTTTATCGATCAGACTGAGTAAATAATCTACAACAAGGAGATAATATAGAATCAGGTAAAACTGCCCTGAAACCAAGTTGGCTCTGCAGAAAATCAAAAAGAAAGACTTACCAGCTGTCCCGAGAAAAGGAGGTGATCAGTCGTATCCCGGGAGCCAGAGACCTCATTGTTGATTAAAACCGGTTCAACTTCCCACTCAAACCGTTACCACTTGATCCCAAACATCATGTTCTCGGTGGGATAAGGCTGGTGGCAGGTAACTGCAGATTTATAACTAAACACCCGAGAGGAAGCTTCCTGATATTTGAGTCATCGATGAGGGGGAAAAAAAACCGGAAGAATGGTAAATGAAGCCAGAGGATAAAAGCAGACGTTAGCTGCTGGAGGGGAAAAACGGCTGCAGTCCGGCTTCTAGGGCGGAGACGGAGTCCGTCAACATCCAGCAGAGCTCCATTGTTAGCTTCTAAGTTTATATACGGCCGTGAGAAGAGTCACTACCTCCCTGAACCTGACCTAAAACCTTACGGCGTGGAAAAACGTAAAGAACTACTAATAATACTCAGAAGATGCACTTCACCACATGATTTTCCAGGAGGAGCCTCCCGACGTCAGAAAGTCTTTACGTAACGCGTCACTGTAAATAGAACGCTGTATGGAAAGCTAATTTGACAAATAATCAAGCCATATTCCTAACAATGACTAGTAAAAGATGGATACTTGCTTATATGTAGTCTGTAACATTTTACATTAAGATTTTGATATAGTACCCACAATTTCCATCACTAGAGACAAGCGATGGAAATTATGGGTGGATAAATAGTTAACCCCAAATGTTTTATAATACCCCAAAGTAAAACATCAGTAGTGGATGTGTGTGCAATAGTAAATATATCATTCTTGTGAAAGGAAAAGCTAAAAAGGCTAAATCTCCAGTAGCAGCTGGAGAGCTGTGGTCTGTTGGTGGTCCATCATTCTGTCTCAGTTCCTCTTGGCACACACTCAAGGTGTCAAACATTGATGGTTATAGATGTGTTAGCGCTACGTGATTGTAGAAAATTTGCAGATGACCACTCTACTAAATTGGAGATTAGACTTGATAAAGAACATATCTTGAGATGCTTTGCATGTTGGTGCATTATCCTGCTGGAGGTAGCAATCAGAAGATGGATAAACTGAGCTCAAAAGGAAGTGAAAAAGATCTGCAAAAATATTCTGTGGCTTTCAAGAGATGCTAAAGTAGCACAAGTGAACGATATCCTCCACACCATTTCACCACCAGCAGCCTGAACCAGTAATGCAAAGCAAGATGGATCTATGACTTCTAAGTTGTTCAAGACAAATTGCAACTGAAATTGATACTCCAATCTGGTATTACCATATAGGTAGAGATGGTGTAAATTGCAGCTTCAGTTCTTTGGTTCTTACCTGAAACAAATGGCACCCTGTGTGGTCATCTGATTCAAGGTTCAGTGTGGGCTTTCACTAACACTAACCCCCATTGTGTAAAATTGACACAAGCAGGCAGGATGGAGGGTTTAAGTCAGTGACTCGTCACCTTAATGGTCCTCACATTTGGATTACTGTCATTTAAAACTTGTAAGCATAATCAGAAGTGAATAGGCATTTTGTTTGAGACATAAGTCTTCAGGAAACAAAAGAAGTTACTCAGGAATCTGTATCAACATTCCTCACACCTTGGTTTTAAAAGTAGTTATTCAAGCTGTTACCTTTGCATAATTTCTGTTTTGTCTGCCCACTTTCCTTAAACATTTCTTATGTACTGTAATTATTAAATGATTATATGAAAGAATTTTACACAATCTATTTATGGTTACAGCAAAAAAATATGGTTATGTCTCTCTATTACCATAAACTCATTGCTCTTTTGGTTTGAGCAACACATCAGATGTGATGTTATTACAGAATTGTAATAAATAAAATAAAGTTAAATTAGACTATAGTTACTATTTTGAAAGCCAAAATTGTATGAACGAGAAAAGATATGAGAAACCATTTGATTAGACAGTACGAACCATTTCCTGACAGCAAAATAGTTGGTTTTGACAAGACCTGAACTGAGGAAATGACAGTTTCAACTGGCCATTACATAGTAAATGACTTGCCATACTTAGTTGGGAGCAAGTAAACATTTTCTGCCAAGTTTCTTCCTCAATCTGATGCTCAGATCCTGGAGCATGGTATTTTTGCAATCCAATTTGGACCATTTTATTATAAGAAATAATTTGATTTTAATCGGGATAAATTAAGCTACATGTAAAGCAGGGCTGCACAGTGGTGCAGTTGGTAGCACTGTTGCCTTACACCAAGATTCCAGGCTAGAGGTCTTTCTGCATGGACTTTGCATGTTCTCCCTGTGCATGGTGGGTTCTCTCCAGGTACTCTGGTTTCTTCCCACAGCATGACTGTTAGGTTGAGGGGTCTCTCTAAAATCTTCTTAGGTGTGAATGTGTGCATGCATGGTTGTTTGTCGTGTCTGACTGTGTTGCCCTGTGATGGACTGGCAACCTGGGTGACCCTGTACAGTTCATCTGTACAGGGTCACCCAGTCAAAAGGACCTGACAGGTCGCCAGTCAGGTCCTTTTGACTCATTGATAGGCACCAGGAATGGATAGATATGTAAAACATTTTGAACTCAGTAAGATTCTGCCAGATTAGTCTGGCGTGTATTGGCACAGTGTAATTACTTTGAGATTGAACAGAAAAACATGTCTCATTATATTAAGAACAAATCACTCAAGTTTTCATCTGGATCCTGTCTCATCCATCCAGTTCTGTTGGCGAGTTTTGGAACTAAAACTGTGGATGACATATTTGAAATGATTCACAAACTGCATTAAAATTATTCAAATAAAATAGCAAAACACTGGAAAAGTCAGCTTTAATATGTAAGCTGGATGGATATTTCTTACTGTTGCATTTGAAGGGCTTTGCTTAAATACAGTTTTAGTCCTAATGTTTTTATCATCTGCTTACTCAGTGCATAAGTTAATGCATCAGAACTTCAAATTATTGTTGCTGATTAAATCAGAAGCTGTTGATTTATGTCAAAAAAATGCTTCAATTACAATTCATGTTGATTTAAAACAGCAATATTTACCCAAGTACAACTGTTTTTTGTTCTACTAAAATGTTTTTTGTGGCAGTGTATTGAGTATATGTAGGTGCCAAAAATTAAATATAATGGCAGTGAAAAAATTTGCCTCTAATTATTATAACAATAATAATGCATATGGAGAAATAAACATTGCTATAAACAGTGAGGTAAAGAAATAAGTATAAGCATAAAATATCAATCATCTTTGCCATTAGAACTTTAATAAACACTTATGTTTAGGATTTGAAAAAAAACATTTGCAAGGCACTATATAAAGTTTTAAAGAGACACTATAACTAACTCATATCAGGACATTCCTGTCTGACAGAGTGGTATCGATTCTGAAATCTCATAGAAACTAACAGATAGTGAGGGAAACGTGAGATTTTTTTAAATACTTCTTAAACAGCAGAGCAGAAGGTCAGTTCTTGCAAAATCCACCCGACAACAATGAGTGAAATTCAAGTTTAATATACTTATTTCTTGATTGGTTACTGACTTTTTAAAATTATGTCATGTACAATGTACAATGTTCACATATACAGAATTCATAGTTTGCAATAAGTACAGTAAGAAAAATTAACAAAATGCAAACAAAGAAAAATATTTCTTATACCTAATCCAGAAAAGTATTGCTTAAATTGTTAGAAAATTGCATTTGATCTGGATTAGAACCTCAACAAAGAGTAATGGGGATAATAATTAGTCCAATTAGGGTGCTATTAAAATCACTGGGAATGTTAAACTGGCCAGGTAATTTGGTGACATAAAATACAAGCAGCCAAATTCACTCCAAAGAGAACACGTGTGAAAAGTACTACAGTATGTCTTCTAATGATGCAACCACTTAAAGTCTAATTAAACATCTGGCAAAAACAGACAGTAAGACGCCAGTTCCTTCAGAAACTGCAGTTGTCATTACTGCAAGTCCAAATTCACCAGTGTTAACTGCAGCGCTTTAGCATACGCTGTGGAGGAGAGAAGCAATTCAGACAGCAGTTCACAGGTCATATGTGTGCATAAGTATAAGGGTGTGCTGTTAGTACCTGTGGGGTTGTTGTGGAAGATGCAATTGTTGGCACAGGTGTTGGGGTGGGAATCCCAAAAAGAGGAGGCACAGCAGCAGAGAGTGGGGAGCTCCAGCTTCATCTGAGACAAACGCTCCTTCATCTGAGCTCTCAGAGCCTCAATAAACCTGCAGAGAGTCACGTACGGGTTACTATTCAGCTCAGAAATACTTACAGGCTGCTTTCTCTTAACTACAAGCAGCTATTTGGCTGTTTGCACATTAAAACGGATGAAGATTAAACAATTCATGTTGAAGCAGCTCAAAAAAAAAAGACTGTATGGCTGCAATTAACATTTTTTTTTTTTTACCAAAATATTTTTATTGAGATTTTGAACAAGTTCTCTTTATAGTTATTACATGACATTAATTATTCTTACTCAACTCAGAGAAATAAAAAACAAGGAAAGAAAGAGAAAAAAAAAAAAAAAACACAAAACACAGCTTCTCAAAACCAGGGGTATTCAAGCGAATTTCAAACTGGTTAGACATAAATGTACACTTCTATACAGCATGGCACATTGCGGGTTCCGGCAAGTCAGGACTCAAACGAACCCTCTGACAGGTCTAAGTCCGTAATAAAATTAATGAAAGGCTCCCAAATCCTCTCAAAAAGATATTGTTTGGATTTCCTAATATATGTTATTCTTTCTAGCAGCAAATTAGACGACATCTGTTTTAACCACTGCGTGACACTTGGTCTGTTGATATTTTTCCAAGCCAAAGCTATACATTTTTTTGCGGCTAATGAGCTTATATCTATAAAAGTACATTCTGATATACTAAAGTTATGGTTCTCAGGGTACAAAGCTAACAGGAACAATTTAGGATCCAGTAAAATTGGCTTTGAGATAATTTTTTCAATTATATCTTTCACCTCTGTTCAAAACGCTTTGATTTGTTTGCATTCCCACATACAGTGTATTAGAGTCCCTTTAGAGTTACACTTTACGCAAAGATCTGGGATGTTATTATTGTATTTATTTAAATGCACAGGCGTAACATAGAGATGCATTAGCCATTTAAATGTAGAATTCTAAGACGGCTGTTACGACTGGCGTAGTAATTATGTAAATGTGAGTGTGCAGGTGCCTGTCTTTGATTGGTTGACGGAAGACGATGGACGTCCTATTGGTGGCCTCCCGGAGGTGACGGATATAAAAGCTGAAGACCCTCACTTGCGTCCTCAGTCCTCAGCTCATCTCAACCGGCCGCACTGTTTGTTTCTTTGTTTGTTCGTAAAATCATGTAAAGTCCTGGAGTTTGTAGGAGTGAGCTGCCGTTTGTGTTTCATTAGTTTTCTCCTGTTTTGCCTAGTTAGGGAGGTAAGTTTTTGTCATTTGGTTTCTTTACTTTTTATTAGGTAAGTTGGTTAATATTTAGGTAGTTTCCTTTTGTTTGTTGTTTTTGGCATTAGCTCACTCTGATGTCATGCTCCTCTGGTTGTAACATCTCAGTCCAAAAATACACCTTTTTTACAATAAATAACATAAAATGTTCAACTTCGTGTCTGTCAACTGCTTGAGATTTGAAGAGGATGGATATTTCGTGTTATGACCTGGCCACCCCTAGACGGGTTGTAACACGGCTGTTTATAGACAGTGTGTGAGTTTTAATACAAGCCCTTTCCCAATCCTGTTTACTGATATTTGATGACAGGTCCAAATTCAAGTTTATAAGCTTATTATTTGAATTCTCTATTGAGTTAGAGCTCAACACATTGTAAAAGTCTGAAATTATACCCTTTCTTAATTTATTCCGGGTCATTAATTTTTCAAGCATTGTAAGGGGAGACTTGTTAAGATTACTGTGATTTGTTTTAACAAAGCTTCTTATCTGAAGAAATTTGAAATAGTGCTTTCTATCTAGCCTGAATTTGGTCTGTAGCTCTCCAAATGACAAAAATATATCCGAATTTGGTGGGTAAAGGTCCCCAATACTTTTTAAGCCTTGCAATGCCCACAGCCTAAAGGTTCCATCTGCCCTACCTGGAGCAAACGGTTGGTTACCCCATATTGGGCTAAATTGGGATATAGCTGGCTCCACAAGGTATTTTCTAACATCCTATCATATCATATTTTTCAGAATAGGGTTTGTAGTGTATTTCTGTAACTTCTTTGGTGTGTCGGAGTATAAGAATAATGGAAGAGCTAAACTTAAATTATGGGACTCCATTTCTACCCAGTGAGAATTACCCTTATCTGCAAAATAGAACATTGTAGTCCTTAATTGAGTGGCCCAATAGTAAAATTTAAAGTTGGGGCACTTTAACCCCCCTCTATCAAATGGTAAATAAAGCAATGAGAGGTGTAGCCTGGACCTTCAGTTGTTCCATATAAAGCCTAAAATGTTTTTTTTCAGCCAATTAAATAATTCAGGAGGAGGCGGCAGGGGAATGCTTTGAAAGAGGTATAATAGCTTTGGAAGTATATTCATTTTCAGGACATTAACTCTTCCCAATATAGATATAGGTAGGTTTGTCCAGTTGTCAATTGAGGCAGCTATCGTTTTATTAGGTGTTCGGAATTGGATTTGACTACCTGTTGTAGTTCTGGGAAGATCTGAACACCTAAATATTCAAAATGTTCCACTACTTTAAATTGCTTAATCTCACTGATGGGATTAGTCCTGTCACTTACATTTAATACCAAGATAGAAGATTTTGTATTATTTACTTTGTAACCTGAGACTCTCCCAAATTCCTGGATCACTCCCATCACCGCCGGAATTGAGTATTTCAGATCTGTTAGAAATAAAATAACATCATCAGCGAATAGAGAAATTTTGTGCTCTCTGGGGCCCACCACAGAGCACAAACAGGATTGGAAAGGGCTTGTATTAAAACTCACGCAATATGGAAGCTATTCGCCTCCATATTCGTGGATGGAGGCGAATATCTGATGCCAAGGGCTCAATTGCTAGTGTGAATAGTAAGGGAGAGAGAGGGCATCCCTGGCGACAACCTTTCCTGATTTGAATTGCCCTTGAATATATTTTGTTTGATACGATTTCTGCAGTTGGATTATTATGTAATACTTTAACCCATTTAATGAAATTACTTCCACAATTCAACCTTTCCAATACGTTAAAAAGATAGGGCCATTCGACCCTATCAAAAGCCTTCTCTGCATCTAATGAAAGAAGAGCTGTGTCTTTAGCATTCTTTTTGAACCACATAATATTCAGGACCATTCTAATATTGTGATATCCTTGCCTCCCAACTATAAACCCATTTTGATCCTTATTTATTATGTCTGGTAGGATTCTTTGTAACCATATTGCCAATAATTTACAGATAATTTTGAGATCAGAATTAATTAGAATAATGGGCCTCAGATTCTCACACTTATTGGGAGGTTTTCCCGGTTTCGGCAACTGAATAATTAGAGCCTGATTCAAAGAGGGAGGCAGGGTGCCTTTTTTAAATGACTCCATACACATATCTATAAGAGGAGAGAGCAATTTTTCCTTAAATTTTTTATAAAAGTCGATGGGGATTCCATCAGGTCCTGCTTGCTTACCAGATTTTATTCCTTTAATGGCCTGTGATAATTCCTCTTTATTTATTTCTATATTTAAGTCTGCTCTACTATCCTCTGCAATGACAGGGATATGTAGTCCACTCAAAAACTTATCTAATTCAACGTGGTCTAAATTTCCTTGAGTGTCGTATATTTTCTGATAATAATCCTTAAAAGCATTATTAACATCTCTTGGATCTATTAAAGTTTTATCCTGTGTTTCAATTGATGTGATCGAGGTTGTTGCTTCAAGCTTTTTAATCTGCCAGGCCAGAAGTTTCCCAGTTTTGTCCTCCTGTTCGTAAAAGTTTTGTTTCAATCTTAAGAGACTGGATACAGCTCTGAGACTGGACATTTTGTCATATTCTGCTCTGAGGATCAACAGTTGTTTTTTCAACGCAGTATCATTTGTTTGAAAAACCCACTCCTGAATGTACTTTATTCTTTTTTCTAATTGCTGTCTTTTAGTCTTGGCTACCTTAGACTTATTGCCTGTAAAGCTAATAATATGACCTCTAATATATGCTTTAAAGGCATCCCATCTGATGCATGCTGTTGTTTGATTTGTGTTGAACTGAAAGAACTCATCAATTTGTAGCCCAATATATTTAACAAAATCCTCATCCTGCAGCCATTACTAACAATTATTTTAGTTATTAATTAATTGATTATTTTGTCAATTAATCCATTATTTATATAAAAAAATGGCAACTTTTTTATTAAGTCTTTTTATACATTTAGAAATACATAAAAATATGTCAATGAACAAATTATTTAATTCCTTTTATAAATAAGAAAATAGACATTTTATTGCCTAAATGAAATAACAGAGCATCTTTTTAGTGAACACTTGAACGTTTGTAGCAAACGATCAACTGATTTGCATCAACAACCCTTTCTGATTGACTTAACATCAACACAGTGTAGGGCTGATATGTTGATCATTTTCAGATTAACCCAGATTAATTGGATAGAAAAAGATGCTTAATAGATTATTATTTTTCTTACAGAATTTGAATCAGGTGACTTAGGCCTGGGTGCAGCATGTTTACAGCCAATGTTTTTTTTGTTTTTTTTTACCAAAAATACACGCTGTACATAGTTTTTGGACAGTTTTGCTCCGAGTATGCTATTATTTCAGCAATCGGGGAAGCAACTATTACTAGTTATTGATTAATCTATTGATTATTCTGATGATTGATTAATTGAATTTTTAAAAAAATTGGCACATTCATTTTACCACTTAAGCTTTTTTACACAATATTAGAAATACATTAAAAATGTTAATAAATAAATACATTATTTCAGGGTTTCCCCAGTCTATTATAAGTCTGGTAGCCGCCATACTTTGCCAGCCCCCCAGCAGGCTAAGCGTTGATTGGTTTTGTTATTAGAAAAATTAATAATCAAAAAAATAATAAGCCAATTTAAATTTTTTAAAATAATTTATTCCAGATTGAAAGTGTCTCTGTTGCTCAGAGACACAGAGACACTTTCAAGAGGCTGATGCTGCTTGATCTCTTAAGCTTACCTCAGTGCGGATCACGCCTCCTTTCACACAAACTGGACACCTGCTGACCTGTATGGATATTTACTTTAACCCCCTGCGTGAAATTATTGTTCTTTGGGGAACTCCACATCAAAGTGGAATTTAAAACCCACCGTGGTAGCTCTGGTTGTGCAGCTCAATGTGAACCGCAGAAATAACTTGTAGTCGCTCTTTCAGAGTGGTGAGAATGATGCGTGTGGCTCTGTCTTCCCCATTAAGCTTATGTATGTGTTCCCCGGCCGGTGCAGTAGTGGTTCACGAACCACCACTAACCACTCATCGTGCAGGTGCAGCCCGGAGAGGAGCTTTCACGCTCTCCTCATAGTCACGCTTCTCGCTGGGGTTATATTATTATTATTTTTAATATCATTTTTTCGATTCCACAATGCATCAAACCACATCAAATGTTTTGTCCACTTAGTCAGCGTGCGGCCACGCAGAGATCTGAGAAACTTGTCCCACAAACGTGAGCAACCAAGGCAGTTTCAGTGGCCCTTGTTAAAAACTCAACAGACACGAAATGGAAGAGCTACTGAATCCACATTAGCAGCATTGAATTAAATTTCCTGTTTCCTGTGGATCTCTGCGCAGTGTAGTGGATTTATTTTTATTTCCTTAAGTTAACCGGATAAACCTCGTTGAGATCTGGATCTCATTTTTAAGAGGGACCTTAACTCATCATGCAGGGCCGTCCAAACTTATTTTATAAGCATGACAGCAAAAGGTTCATATATGAAACATTCCCAATGAAATCAGTCCAGAACATCAAGGACCTCCTTTATACTTTAACTAGAACTCCAAATTCCTTGAGATCTGTGCTTGGCTCTGGGAGTTTAAGGGAGTCGAGAATGATAAGTGACTAATCTCTGAGTAACCGAGCTATAGTATGCTCACAGCTACACACATTGACATTATTCTACAGTTTCATCAGAATCAGAACAAGTGAGTAGGTCATACATCAGTTAGATTACCTCACAGAGTCTTTCCACTTGTTATTGTTCCTCTCCTTCTCCTCCCTCTTCCTCCTCTGCAGCTGCATAGCTCTCTCCTTCTCTTCCTCCTCCTCCAGCGCCAGCTGCTCCAGAACCTGCCGGTCTCGCTCCTCCAGTCTCTGCCTGGCCTCCACAAGCCTCCGAGCTTTCTCTAACTTCATCTCCTCATCCTGACGAAGCTTTTCTTTCTCTGCTTTGATCCTTAAATGACAAAATAAATAAATAAATAAATAAAATTGACCAAGACTTCTTTTTCCCTTCTGTGAAGCATTGTAAAAAATAGTTGAACCAACTTAAGTTTATCCAGCTCAATAGATTATGATCATCCAACTCAATTCATTGTCTTCATTCAACTCAATTTATTATGCATTTTAAAATGAATTCATTAAATCTGTTTAAAATAACAAATATAAGTCAGTGATCTCTTTTTCACCAGGGATTTTTGGCTCAGGCGGCCTTTATTTGAGAGTAGTGAGACAGGAAAGAAATTTTGCAACTGGATACATCAAATAGGCCCCAGAAAAAACAAAAGGATCCCCTTAGAAGTGGTTCAGGAGGATGGCTCCTTGTGTATTGATATTGCCAAGGTTTTGCACAAGTGGCAATCTGGAGATTTATTTTCTGATACTTTTAGCTCTCCTGAAAGGGATTACTCTTATTTAGAAAGAACAGTAGCTATTAAAAATCAAATTGAAAGTTTTATGCCAAGATGTTTCTCAAATCTTCAATTAAACTCTGTTTTAGAAAATGAACTTCAAAAGGCTACTGATGAGTTAAAAGTTGAGAAGGCTATGGGTCACAATAATCTGTCAAATGAAGTCTTAAAACAACCTGGTTTATTTCAAATTTTCACATGTTTTCAACAGGATTTGTTTCCATCTGACTGTCAACAATCTATAATTAAACCAACCCAAGTCTCAAACTACTGATTCGAATGACTATGAACTACAGGGCCATTCATTTACTTAGATGGGTTTATAAATTTTACTCAAGTGTTCTAAATTTTTGTAGTTCAATCATTTTTATCTCTGTGTACACCCAGGTCTGTTTGCCAGTTTTTGGGACCCGGCCAGAACCCCTCAGTGTTTTTACATTGAGAAATAAAAACAGACAGAAAATGATCAAATGTTACAAGCTATACATGTCATACAAATGGAACAGATACAGAGTTGCATTCTCCGTCCAGCGCTGGGCCACACTTAACTCACCTTATTGATGCAACCAAGTGAGGCAAAGATTGTAGCGAGTTTAGCTTTTATTCTTCTCTGCAATCTGTACCCTCCATAAACGGTAGTCTAGTCTAGTCAATTTCAGTCTGTTTCTGTATGACTGATGGTGACAGTCACACATAAGCATGGTTATGTAAGCTGCAGCGTGTGTGTGTGTGTGTGTGTGTGTGTGTGTGTGTGTGCGTGTGTGTGCGTGTGTGTGTGTGCGTGTGTGGGGTGTGGGGTGGGTGTGTGTGCAAGCAGATAAAGGAGATAGAGGAAAACACAGAATCCTTAACAAGATGAAAGTTAAGTACTTAGGCTCTTATAATTTATTAGCAGAGGAACAGAATGTGCTCCCCTGGTCTAAATCTAAACATTTTGAGACCAAGATTTTCTTTTTCTCTCATCAGCTGAGTTCTACCTCATGACACGAAGATATAAAAACTGTAAATTAAACTCTATTGAATTATTTTACATGCGAATCAGTTATAGCACACATATTAAAGTGATAGAAAACCTAATGCAGCAACTTCCTCATTGAAATTCTGACACTGGGAGGAAACCAGTAGGTTTCTCATAGTTGGAAGCAAACTTGAGGCCAGCAGGTGTCAGTCAGTTATGATAGATCTGAAATTTGGTTCAATGACCTCAAATGAGAAATTTCAAAGTGAAAGGAGGAACCAAAGAGCACAGTTAAGTGAAAAGTACATCTTACGAAGTTGTAATATTTATCCTCCAACAACAGGTTCCAGAGGTGTCACCTTTAACCAGATGTTATACAGGATTTTATTTCAATGTCTTGTGAATGGAAGCGGTGTCTGAAAAGGGCCGGCAAAATCACCAAGGACTTGACTCACCCTGCACACACACTCTTCTCTCTCCTGCCCTCTGGGAGGCATTACAGAAGCTTACGGACCAGAACCACCAGGTACCGGAACAGCTTCTTCCCCACAGCTGTCACGCTCCTGAACGCCTCCTGACACAAACTATAAGGACTGTACCCCACATCCCTGAACTGTTCCCCTCACACACATACATGATCTATATACAATCTTTATATAATCTGTAAATCTAATTTCCCATTATTTAACCTGTATTATAAAACAACTAATATAATAATTCCCTTCTCACCCACCGCGGGTGGTTAAAAAAAAAAATTCCCTTCTCACCCACCGCGGGTGGTTCTTATCCTCTGAGCTCGGGTCCTCTACCAGAGGCCTGGGAGCTTGAGGGTCCTGCGCAGTATCTTGGCTGTGCCAAGGACTGCACATTTCTGGACTGAGATGTCTGATGTTGTTCCTGGGATCTGTTGTAGCCACTGCTCCAGTTTGGGGGTGACTGCCCCGAGGGCCCCGATGACCACAGGCACCACTGTGGTCTTCACCTTCCAGGCCCTCTCCAGTTCCTCCCTAAGGCCCTGGTATTTCTCCAGTTTCTCGTGCTCCTTTTTCCTGATGTTGCAATCGCTTGGTATTGCTACATCTACCACAACGGCTTTCCTCTGTTGTTTGTCCACTACGACAATGTCTGGTTGGTTCGCCATTACCATTCTGTCTGTCTGGATCTGGAAGTCCCACAGGATCTTAGCTCTGGCATTCTCCACCACCTTTGGGGGGGGTTTCCCACTTTGATCTCGGGGTTTCCAGTCCATATTCTGCACAGATGTTTCTGTACACTATGCCTGCCACTTGGTTATGTCGTTCCATGTACGCTTTTCCTGCCAGTATCTTGCACCCTGCTGTTATGTGCTGGACTGTCTCAGGGGCCTCCTTGCACAACCTACACCTTGGGTCTTGTCTGGTGTGGTAGATCTGGGCCTCTATTGCTCTGGTGTTTAGGGCCTGTTCCTGGGCGGCCATGATGAGGGCCTCTGTGCTGTCCTTGAGTCCAGCTTTTTCCAGCCATTGGTAGGATTTACTGATATCAGCCACTTGGGTTATTTGCTGGTGGTACATCCCATGTAGGGGCTTGTCCTCCCATGATGGTATCTCTGGCACCTCAACCTCCGTTCCCTGTTGTCTGAGACATTCACTGAGCACATTGTCTGTTGAGGCTTTGTCCCTGATGTATTTATGGATCTTAGTTGTTTCGTCCCTGGACAGTGGTGCTCACACTCACTAGTCCTCTGCCTCCTTCCTTGCGGCTCGTGTACAGTCTCAGGGTGCTGGATTTGGGATGGAACCCTCCATGCATTGTTAGTAGCTTTCTAGTCTTAATATCTGTGGCTTTTATCTCCTCCTTTGGCCAGCTAATTATTCCAGCAGGGTATCTGATTACTGGCAGGGCGTAGCTGTTTATCGCACGGATTTTGTTCTTGCCATTGAGCTGGCTTCTCAGGACTTGCCTTATTCGCTGGAGGTATTTAGCTGTGGCTCCTTTCCTTGTGGCCTCATCGAGGTTGCCATTTGCTTGTGGTATACCTAGGTACTTGTAATTGTCCTCTATGTCTGCTATTGTTCCTTCTGGGAGTGAGACCCCTTCTGTGCGGATCACCTTCCCCCTCTTTGTTATCAGCCGACCACACTTCTCTAGTCCGAATGACATCCCAATGTCCGTGCTGTAGATCCTGGTGGTATGGATCAGTGAGTCGATGTCTCGCTCACTCTTGGCGTACAGCTTGATGTCATCCATGTAGAGAAGGTGGCTGATGTTGGCCCCATTTTTGAGTCGGTATCCGTAGCCAGTCTTGTTGATAATTTGGCTGAGGGGGGTTCAGGCCTATGCAGAACAGTAGCGGGGACAGAGCATCTCCTTGGTATATGCCACATTTGATGGACACTTCTGCAAGTGGTTTGCAGTTGGCTTCAAGGGTGGTTTTCCATAGCCTCATCGAATTTGCAATGAAGGCTCTCAGAGTCCTGTTGATGTTATACATCTCTAAGCATTCAATGATCCAAGTATGCGGCATTGAGTCATAGGCTTTCTTGTAATCAATCCAAGCCATGCACAGGTTGGTGTGTCGGGTTTTGCAGTCTCGGGCAACTGTGCGGTCTATGAGGAGTTGGTGTTTGGCTCCTCTGCTATTTACACTGATACCTTTCTGTGCCATGCTCATGTGTTTATCCATGTGTTTGCTTATCTTGGCCGCTATGATGCCTGACATGAGCTTCCAGGTTGTGGAGAGGCAGGTTATTGGTCGGTAGTTGGGTGGGACTGGACCCTTTGATGGATCCTTCTGGATTAGGATTGTCCGCCCTTCAGTTAACCATTCAGGGTGAGTCCCACTTTGTAGCAGCTGGTTCATTTGGCCTGCCAGTCGCTCATGGAGGGCAGTGAGTTTCTTTAGCCAGTAGGCATGGATCATGTCAGGCCCTGGTGCTGTCCAGTTTTTCATACCTGAGACTCTTTTCTTGGACATCTGTCACAGTGATGGTTACCGGGGGCTTGCTCAGGGAGGTTGCTATGGTCCTCTCGTAGAGAGATCAACCACTGTGCATTGCTGTTGTGGGACGCCTCCCTTTCCCATATGCCTTTCCAGTATTGTTCCGTCTCCAGCCTTGGTGGGTCTGCTCTGTTATTATTACCCTGCCATTGAGAGTACACCTTAGCTGGTTGAGTGGAGAAGAGCCGATTAATCCTTCTGGATTCATTCTCCCTTGTGTATCTCTTTAGGCGGCTGGCCAAGGCTTGGAGCCTCTGTTTGGCAGTTTCGAGTGCTTCAGGTATGGGCATCTGTCTGTACTTTCTGGGTACTGGTCTTTTCATTGTACCCTTGTGGAGCTCTGACAGTTGGCTCACTTCCCTCCTTGTTACCTTGATTTTAGCCTCTAACCGTCTTTTCCATGGTGGGTATTGGGTCTCATGGTTGCTCTTATAGCCAAGGATCTCAAGGATCACTGATGCTGAGTTGTAGATCAGCTCATTGGTTTCTGTTATGGTATTGGTAGGGATCGTTCTCAATGCTGCATTCACATTCTCAATGAGACTTTCTGATGGTAATTCACTCAGCCGTTGTAATTGGCGCCTGGGAGGCCTGGTTGTCATTCGGGTCATGATTCTCTCTCTCAGGTCAGCAGCTGTCTCGTTCAGCTCTGATTCGCTCACTGGGGCCGTGTATCCCCCTCACTGGGTGGGGACTTGTAGTTAAGTCCCCACAGTTCTGACATCCGGGTTCCTCCCATTTGCCATAGCATTTGTGTTGTATCTCGTCAATCTCAAGTTGTGATAGCAGTTGCCGTTTGCGGATGTTGGAACACTGAGCTACTAGTTGTTTGGCGCTTAGTGTTGACTGGGGATGTCGAGCAACCATTCCTTCCCCAGTCTTTGCATGTAACCTCTCTGACTAGGGTTACTTGAGTAGTAGCATTCCAACAGATCCACATTTTCATCTCTCAATATATATATATATATATATATATATATATATATATATATATATATAAAAATAAAAAAAAATTCCCTTCTCACCCACCGCGGGTGGTTCTTATCCTCTGAGCTTGGGTCCTCTACCAGAGGCCTGGGAGCTTGAGGGTCCTGCGCAGTATCTTGGCTGTGCCAAGGACTGCACATTTCTGGACCGAGATGTCTGATGTTGTTCCTGGGATCTGTTGGAGCCACTGCTCCAGTTTGGGGGGTGACTGCCCCGAGGGGTCCCCGATGACCACAGGCACCACTGTGGTCTTCACCTTCCAGGCCCTCTCCAGTTCCTCCCTAAGGCCCTGGTATTTCTCCAGTTTCTCGTGCTCCTTTTTCCTGATGTTGCAATCGCTTGGTATTGCTACATCTACCACAACGGCTTTCCTCTGTTGTTTGTCCACTACGACAATGTCTGGTTGGTTCGCCATTACCATTCTGTCTGTCTGGATCTGGAAGTCCCACAGGATCTTAGCTCTGGTATTCTCCACCACCTTTGGGGGTGTTTCCCACTTTGATCTCGGGGTTTCCAGTCCATATTCTGCACAGATGTTTCTGTACACTATGCCTGCCACTTGGTTATGTCGTTCCATGTACGCTTTTTCCTGCCAGTATCTTGCACCCTGCTGTTATGTGCTGGACTGTCTCAGGGGCCTCCTTGCACAACCTACACCTTGGGTCTTGTCTGGTGTGGTAGATCTGGGCCTCTATTGCTCTGGTGTTTAGGGCCTGTTCCTGGGCGGCCATGATGAGGGCCTCTGTGCTGTCCTTGAGTCCAGCTTTTTCCAGCCATTGGTAGGATTTACTGATATCAGCCACTTGGGTTATTTGCTGGTGGTACATCCCATGTAGGGGCTTGTCCTCCCATGATGGTATCTCTGGCACCTCAACCTCCGTTCCCTGTTGTCTGAGACATTCACTGAGCACATTGTCTGTTGAGGCTTTGTCCCTGATGTATTTATGGATCTTAGTTGTTTCGTCCTGGACAGTGGTTCTCACACTCACTAGTCCTCTGCCTCCTTCCTTGCGGCTCGTGTACAGTCTCAGGGTGCTGGATTTGGGATGGAACCCTCCATGCATTGTTAGTAGCTTTCTAGTCTTAATATCTGTGGCTTTTATCTCCTCCTTTGGCCAGCTAATTATTCCAGCAGGGTATCTGATTACTGGCAGGGCGTAGCTGTTTATCTCACGGATTTTGTTCTTGCCATTGAGCTGGCTTCTCAGGACTTGCCTTATTCGTTGGAGGTATTTAGCTGTGACTCCTTTCCTTGTGGCCTCATCAAGGTTGCCATTTGCTTGTGGTATACCTAGGTACTTATAACTGTCCTCTATGTCTGCTATTGTTCCTTCTGGGAGTGAGACCCCTTCTGTGCGGATCACCTTCCCCCTCTTTGTAATCAGCCGACCACACTTCTCTAGTCCGAATGACATCCCAATGTCCGTGCTGTAGATCCTGGTGGTGTGGATCAGTGAGTCGATGTCTCGCTCACTCTTGGCGTACAGCTTGATGTCATCCATGTAGAGAAGGTGACTGATGTTGGCCCCATTTTTGAGTCGGTATCCGTAGCCAGTCTTGTTGATAATTTGGCTGAGGGGGTTCAGGCCTATGCAGAACAGTAGTGGGGACAGAGCATCTCCTTGGTATATGCCACATTTGATGGACACTTGTGCAAGTGGTTTGCAGTTGGCTTCAAGGGTGGTTTTCCACAGCCTCATCGAATTTGCAATGAAGGCTCTCAGAGTCCTGTTGATGTTATACATCTCTAAGCATTCAATGATCCAAGTATGCGGCATTGAGTCATAGGCTTTATATATATATATATATATATATATATATATATATATATATATATATATATATATATATATATATATATATATATATATATATAATCCTCTTAAATTATATTTATATTTGTACAAAACATTAATTTAATTTAATTTTTTTTTGTACAAAACATCTTATTTATAGCACGTCAATATTATTCTCTGTTTATATCTTCATACACCTGTTTATAAATATTTATATCATGTATAGCACTTCTGGATAGATGCAAACTACATTTCGTTGCTTGTACATGTGACAGTGCAATGACAATAAAGTTGAATTCTATTCTAATTCTATTCTAATGTTAGAGCCTCATTTTCAACAGCGGAACTGTGCAGGTTGAAAAAGAATGTCATTTTGGAGAAAATCTCATCAACATTAATGTTTCCATTAAATAAGAGATGAAAATAAATCATATGTTTGATAGAGGAAAAGCCTCTCAGACTCTGTGCTCTAAGAAAAATGCCAAGTTTTTTTTAAACATTAGAAAATGTATTTAATACCACATAATTATTGTGATAGGAGCCATTCGTTTGTTAAATACTTCACCAAATATATTTGTTCTATTTGATGTTTGTTGTGAGTGACGTATACTCACAAACGAACGAGTTAATTCATCCAATTTTGTCGTTTAATGAACGTTCAGAAATTACAGCGGCTGTAATGCGCCACAGCAAAGATAAACAAACGCAAAACTCAAATATTGCTGGAATATGAAGTGTATACCGAGTTGTGTTTCAGTTATCAGTTTATTTTGAAGCCCTGCCGCTTTAGAAAAAGGATTTTTTTTTGCTTAAAGAATATTTATGTCCATCTGCTTGTTTGTATATGTTTTTATTGTGTCTCGTAAGCCCATGTGGGCTGGGCATTTGTAAAAGGTTGTATGACACATATGACAATAAAGACTATGTATTAATCTATTAATTATTTATTAGAAAAACCATTTATTAATTGAGTAAGAATGACTTAAATTTGTCATGTTAAACGCACTCAATGAATCAAGTTATAAAAACTTACTAAATTGAGTGGGGTGATTGTACTATATTGAGTTGGATAAACTTAGTCAATTGAGTTGGTCAGATGTAGCATACAATACTGGCATTGAACTCAATAACTTCAAGTAAAGTCAAAGTAAATTTGTCCCTTTAAGTTAAAGCTTTGTAACTTTTAAGATAATTGAACACAAACAAATAAGTTGTTATCACCAAACTTAAGGAATAAGTGAAATTAATGTAAAATATTCCATAAGTTCAACTTCAGCCCAAAAACACTTTTTAGAGTTAGGTCTATCAACACTATTGTTGTGTGAAAACAGCAGCAGAAGGTGATGCAGGAGGATCAGTGGTAGTCTGGTCACCTTGCAGTCCTCTTCAGGTGTTTCCTGAGCTGTTGGTTCTCCTTCACCTGCTCCCGTTCAGTGTTCATGACCAGGCGGCGGTGCTTCAGGAACTGAGACTGACGCTGCAGAGAAAGACAGAGTCAGCTGTGAAATTTTAGCCATACAAGAGAAAAGCAAGTCAAATTTGATCTTCATCCACCTGCTTTTTCACTTTTTCTTCATCCGTCATTGGCCAGAGAAACTTTGGGACTTCGTGACCAGAGAGTGAGTTATTTGGATTCGACAGGGTGTGTCCATTGACCTTAAACATACAAACGCGTAATTAGGGACAAGACAACCTGCAAAAGTCCCTTTAATGACATTTTGTCATTTTACAACAAACTTGAATGTAATTTATTAACCTTATTGTGGAACATAAAAATGGCATAAAATGTAAATATTATATGCAAATCTAAAAAAATGGGGCATGAATTTGCATTCTGTAACTTTTACAATAATACGGCAAAAACAATAATAAAAAAAATACAAATTTGTCTCTAATGTAATTCTTCACTTTTCCAGAATGAAAGTTTCAGATATCTTTAAAATTTTCATTTGTTGAAAAAAATAAATAAATAAATTATATATATATATATAAAATAGAGTTTTCACAAACTATTTTAGTGCAAACATGTACATTGTTGACTTGGGCACTTGTGTGTCCAGAGAGACTATCTGAACAAGGTCACGTTGAACCAAAAGAAAGAGAGGGAGATAGAAAAAGAAAGAGAGAAATAAATACAAGAAAGAAAGAAAAACATGAATGGTTCATGGAGAAAAAGCAAACACATTTAGTTAGTCCGTGACTTTCTCACAGACTAACTAGACAGATGGCTGGATGTCAGCATCTCAAAAAAAATCAAAATCAGATAATTGTTTCTAAAATGACAAACTCCAGGCATAAAGAGGAAAATGAAAACGAAAGAGAACATCTTTTTAAAAATATAATAAAAGCACTCATAAAAACCCTAAAAATGCCTCATGTAGACAATGGTATGAAGAAAAACTCTGGACATATAAATATTTCTCCTTACTGGAAAAACCTTTAATAAAATTCCCTTCCAGAAGTTTTCCCTGCAGCAGATAAAGCTAGTTCAAAACAAAGCACAGGCATGGACTGCCACCTCCTGCTGTCCATCACAGTAGGTTTGAGGAATAACTGAATTTTAACTTCCTGTGTACTTTTCATGTCCAGATGAACACTTGATGAAGTGAAACATGAATCTGTTTTGTAAGCTCAGATATAAAAAGGAACTTGCCACAGTTTTATAGTTGTAATTATGCAACTGAGGTTTGGAAGTCAAAATTTGAACCAGGGTAAGCTAAAACTGCTGCTCGAGGAGTTCTGGGTAGGATGTGTACAGAAAATGCAGAATGTTTATATTTTTTATACTTTTGGCTTGTTTACTCCAATCTGTATACTCCAGTGTACAACTAATCGCATACCATATACTTTTATTTACATATTGTACTTATTACGCATTACTGTTTTACATTATTATAAATATTATACATATTCTTTACATATTTTAGAGAATATGTAAAGAACTTTTATTGTATATATTTATATTGATACTTTTATTGTTATTTATTTATTGTTATTGGAGCCTTGCAACAAAATTTCTTTAAAAATGTACATTTGAATGGCAATAAAATCTGTCTGTCTCTGTGTATGTCTAAATTAGTTGACAGTTATTTCAATAATCAGTTCATCACGATTAACTATTTTAGCCCTACTCTCAACTGTTCTCAGCATCTTGCAAAAATTATTCATACCTGTTGTGGTTTTTTCAATGTTGCCACATGATGACCACAACCTTCACTGTTAATATATTAGCATTTTATGTTGTAAGGAAGCACCATTGTAGAGTGGAATTAAAAGGATACTTTTTTTTTTAATTTGGAAATTAAAAAGTGAAATACTGTTTGTATTTCACTTGTCTTACTGCAATATTCCAAAATAAAATCCAACCAATTGGAGCTGCCTAACTAGTGGCTAACATGTGGATAGCACATGTTATTCTTAAACACACATCATGTTGATAAAGAAACACAACAGAGAGGTTTAAAACTGA
The DNA here is from genome assembly GCA_911649635.1 of Poeciliopsis gracilis. Taxonomy (NCBI): domain Eukaryota; kingdom Metazoa; phylum Chordata; class Actinopteri; order Cyprinodontiformes; family Poeciliidae; genus Poeciliopsis; species Poeciliopsis gracilis. The sequence goes on from CAJVRI010000585.1 coordinate 340,502, forward strand.
ATTAGGTTATAAAACTATATGCCAAGCTGTGAACATCTACAGAAAGCACATCAATCCATTGTCTGAGAATAAAACAGCACAGCCCAACTGCTATAAGAAGCAAATTGGAAAAGGTTTCAGTCTTTGTGCCAAGGCTCAATACATGTCACAATTTTTAGATTATTTCTTTTATTTGTAAAACTAGGCACCTTTTTCTTCCACTTCACATTACAAATTGCTTTGTGTTGCTTTATTACAAAAGGTCCAAATATAATACACTGAAGTTGTGGTTATAATGTGAGAAAATAGGAAAAGGTTTGAGATGTAAGAATACTTTTAAAATTGAAGTTCATGTTTATTGTCCAACACTCACAAATATTAGACAAATTAATAAAAGAAAAAATAAAAACTTGAAGTCTGAAAAAATATAACATAACCTGTTAGATTTCATTTCTGCATGTTGATAAATTCAGTTACCTTCTGCTGAACAAGGGGACATTCATGTTGACTACTAAACAGAGGAACATCTCTCGTTTCCTGTTCCTCCTCTGTTCTCTGCACACAAGCATTAGAGGTTTGATGGGGGAGACACAAATGTTTTCAGTTATTCCTTCAACTTCCAGGAAAAAAACCCCAAACATGACCATAGGATGTGTGCTAAAAAAAGAAAAAAAGCAGAACAAAGGTTTAGACACAGACACTCACATGTCTGGTTGGAGAGATGCTCCATCTGCCTCCTGGAAAATCTGACAGTGCTTCCTCCCCTTGGGTCAGCCGACAGGCAGCCAGTCTGAGTCTGACCTGCCTCAGGGGCTTACTCAACTGGAAAACAGTGGAAAATAATAATATTCCACCTTAATGATGGTCACATTACCGGATAAGTCACAGAAAGGTAAATAGTTTGATCTTTCTGGAGGTCAAAAATACAGCAAAAATGCTAACTAAGAAAAAAAGTAATTGTAAACTTCATTGACATTAAAACTGGATTTACCAACTATTTACCAGCTGAAATAAATGTATTATTGCTCCGTGGTGGGTATACTTCCACATTACAGTTTGCACCTATAAATAACTCTTAACATTTATACAGAATCCTGCAACAACTGCTTAATACTAGATTCAGAGCCTTTTGTTTTCAGACCTGAAACCAAACCGAGGAGAAAATAGCTTCATCAGCCCAGGTTTGGGCAAAGAATAATCAAATTAACTTATCAATAAACTTTTATTTTAGCTGAAGAACGAAAGATTTTATTTAAAAGACATTCTTAAAAATCATTTACATATATTTTTTAACATTTTACTATTCAACAGTGATTTTAGTGATGTTTTCAGTTGAATTTATAATGTGTGGTGCAATAAATAAAAATAAGAGTGTCTCCAATGTTAGCAAGAAATCTATCAGAGCTTTCTGCTTCTCTTATGCTGAGGAACCTTCACCTCACCTCTGGAGAACTGCTCTGTGGTGCAACAGGTTCTGAGTGGATATGCTCCTCTTCCTTGCAGACCTTTTGGGTCAGGATCAGAGGTCCTCTGTGGGGTATTACCTAGACAAAGACACACATGTCTACCATGAAAAGATCTTTTCAGGAAAATGAATGTCTTGTGAGCCATGGTGCAGCTTGCAAACCACACAGGTTTTTTAAGAACCTGGTATTATCAATAACATACTAATATAAAACATAATGACCAGCTTACCAGTCAGCTACATCTTCTAATAAGAAAAATGTCACTATTTTAGCTTGAAGACTGTTGCAAAATCCTAATTGGTTCTCTTTTTGTTTTTACTGTCAGATATGAAAAGTGGCTGTGAAAATAACAGCAAGTTGTGGCTAGGTGTACGCTGGAATTCCGCAACATATGTACCTGACAAGAGGAGGGGTAAGAGTGTATCTGGCCTAAGTGCAATTAAAAGTGATTTTTGTTCCTGAATATGTTATAAGGGTACCAGGAAACTTTCTGGGGCTTATTTTTTACATGCTTCTGCCAGGTAACGATTAAATTATCTAGGACAAAACTGTCCCTGGAGACGGGATAAAATTTTTGTTTTTAAGCAAGGTGGAAAACCTTCCAGATTGGGTGAATTTTCTGAGCCTTGTGTTTAACTTTGTACTCGTCTGAAGTGATATTTGGTGTATAATATAACAGGCATTTCATAAATATACAAGATTTGGAATAATTTCTGCCTTTAGGTGAGGGCGGAGTCAGAGTATATCCTCATGTCATAATATTTGACTTTTAGAATTTGAACAATCATTTGTAGAGGACAGAATGAAAGAATGCAAGATGAAAACATTAAAAAACAAAGACAAAATAAATGACAAAATAAGCTATAAAACCTGGAAAAGTAAAAATGAACAACAAAAAACAATATGTAGTTAGCAGACATGATGCTTGTTTGATACTTGTTCAATATAAAGTGAAGTAGGGCTACAATGCCAATAAGAGGAGCACTACTTTCTGCTTTCTTTTTATTCTCATCTGAGCTTTTTGCACCGTGACCTTCAACACTTTGAACAAATCAGCCTTTGCTCTTGTCTGCTTTTTTCCAGGACTTCATAGTCAGGTGGGAATACTTTACCAAGGGATGTGAGAGAGGTTGCTGCTGTCGCTTGCACACTTGAGCTTGATGTGCGACTCGTCGTCGCACTTCATCTTGAAACCGCTTCAGGTTGTCTGCTTCCTCCCTTCTCTTTTGTGCCTGTAGCTCCTCAGTTAGCAAAGCAAGGGTCTAAAACAAAACACAGATCTCTGAAAACAACAAGACGATCAACCCCTAAAATCTCCATTTACAAAAAATTTAATCAGCAACAACAAAGCTAAAATGTTTTAGAATAAGGCTATTAAAAATATCTCAACTTGGATCTCTAAAATAAACTGTTTAGCTTCCATTCTTATGTAGTGATTTGTTGAATTAATACAGTTGAACTATTTTATGTGTCAGAAAAAAATGTTAATGTTGCATCACCAAATTTTGAATATTGGTGTGTCCCTAAATTATAAGTAAAACATATCCAGCAAAATTAACCAGTAGACAAAAGCCAAACAATAAAGCTGATATTTTAAATTTTACAATAATTTAGAAAATGGTCAAACTTGACGTTAGTAAGGAGTCTATCAAAATAAACGTGAGACTTGGCACTACTGTTCATCGCCTAGGTAACGGCTAAATTAAAGCTTGCTGGTCGCGGCAGATTTTAAAGCTAAACTTACTGCCGGGTGCTCCCGGAAATCCTCTCCGACTTCCACCCAGGCTCCAACCGCCACCACCGCCTGGTTCCTTTCGGCCAACACTTTACTGGGTCTCGAGTGTCCATGCTGCCTGCTCATGCTCCGCGGCGATTTAAACCTGCGGTCTATAGGAACTTTGAAACGGCCAGTAGTCATTAGTAACCGAAAACACTGCTGCTTATGTTGATTCCGATTGAATTCAGAAGATTAATTCAACGACAAACTACTTCGGTGGCTAAGTTGACACACAGAAAAAATGCTATTAACCTTTTAAACTAATGAAAACGATAAAAGATCTGATGTTAGGACAAAATGAAAATATCTCAGCAGAGAATTGAATTTCGCTCTATTCTTCTCGTTTTAGTGCGGAGTTTAGCAAACACCTCACTGCTGCCCCCTTGTGGACAGGAGGAGACAGTGAACGTCTACGTAGAGAGGATTTCTGAAACTCCCCCCTCTGGAAAATATAAAAAATAACTGAAGTACAAAGATTTAATCAAATAAATTGTTTTGTAATTAAATGCTTTTTTTAATGAGTCCACTTCTAGAATACTGAAGCATCTTCTGTTCAACTTAATCTGATTAAAAGTTAAACTTCCTAATTTTAACAGCAAAATTATTGACTCACATAAAGAATGAGTCTAAGCAGTAATTTCAACAATGGCATAACAAACTCTTATATTAAGAATCTTTAAAAATATTAAGTATAGACCTAAGTGTGGAGAAGTAGTTTTGGATAGAATTAAGAAGCTTCATTTTCATCTGTAACCATTTTGGTAATTTTTTTAATTGTTGAAATAGGTCATTTTTAAATATTTTTATTTTAAATAAAATGTATGGACATGAATTGGCATTTTTAAACTGACGCTACACCCTGCACCATTTTTTGTATTTTGTCTTTCATCTAACATTTATCCGTATGATATAAAATTTATCCTAATTTTATTTAAACTCCAAAGTAAAATGAATATATTTTTAAGTCTTAATGTATTGCCAAGAGGTTGTCATCAGAAGTTCAAATATACATTTAATATGCATTTATTTTTTTTCATCTCCATTTTTGTAGTTAAACAATCTCATTGTTTACCATTAATTTTATGTTAATTATTAGCTTTTAACCTGACATGAATTTATACATCTTACAGTTGTTATTCTTCACTATCTCAAAAAGAAGTCAAAGTAAAGATAACAAAGAAGATTATACCAGAAGAGATTTTCTATTAGATAAAAAATCTAACTCATCCAACAGGTGGCACTACACATTGAGCAAACTGATACATCAATATGGAGTCTTGTGGGATTAGTTTTGACAAATCTGGCCTGATTTTTTTTTTTTCACAAACCATTTTTTAAAAAAATCCAATATTCTGACCTCATTTTGTAAGAAAGACAAACATTAAAACTAAACATGGAAATTTTTGCAAAGGTATTAACACAATTTTAATTAAATGAAACCATAAAAAAAAAAAAAAAACAGCACAAACTGAACCCAAGATCTATGGAAGGGTGAATAAATCAATAAAATACAAAAATAGAACAATTCTGTTCAAGGAGTAACTTTATTTTAAAAGACAGTATTTTATTACATTTCATTAAACTTAATCCCATAGTTCCTTGTATCAAATATAAAGGTTACTCTGAATTTCAGAGCTTCTGACAAACTTGCGGAGGACATCTGTGCTCTGGGATGAGTCCACCTGAGGAGAGAATTTCCAAAAATAATATTAAATAAAAAGATTTTATTTTTCCAAGAATTTCTTCCTCCCGGTAAAATGTCTCACTCAGACTAAAATCTCCTGTCAACAAACCACTTAAACCAGGATAAAATAAATTCCTCTTGTAATAAGAATTCCCAACTAAATTCTTGGAAATTTAGTAGCATATTCAAACTTAAGAGTCTATTCATTTCTCCTGTTCACAATTTTTCAGATAATTCATATATAAATCTTTCAAGATAAGTACAAAAAAATACCTTCTAGGGTTGTATCATCTTGATGTTGAGCAAATCATTAAATAACTCCATGCTGTCTTCAAAAATGTTTGACTATTTCATGACTTTTTTGGGGCATTTGGACCAACTAAGTCAGCTCCAATTCTAAATCTATTTCACTCTGACTTTTAAAATCTGGTATTTATTACTCTACATCAAATACAGACTCTGCAACCTGTCAGGTCTTTATTTTATTTGAGATAATGCCCCAATAGTTGGAAGGTCAACAAAGCTTAAAAACCACAAATGGTCATAGATATTTTATAACTTTGACTCATCATTTTGCTAAGTAAACATAAATGTCAACTTCCGACATGAAGAGTGACATAATTTCTGCTAATGAATTTCTTTGAAAAACATTTTGTGAAGAACTTTTGTTTATCATCCTCAATCAATTTCAATGAAAGATGTTAAAAAAAAAAAAAAACTGGCAGTATTATCAGATTCTTTTAAGTTTTTTTTTTCTTTTTTTGCCACCATTTGTTCCACAAGAGGATGAATAAATATCATTAGGTTTGAAGATGTAATTGAATAGTTACTGTAGGAATCTTTTACAAGAGCAGTATTTGTTTGCGGTGCCATACAGTTTTATTGTTATCACAATAACACTACAAAATATAACAATACAATTCTAAGTCCATGTCGCCCAACTCTATTGGAAGACATGAAAAATAAAAAGTACAAACATGTCAAAAATTAGCCTGTTATATCGTTAGTAGGTAAAAAGAAAAGAAAATAACTGTTGCCTAAAAGACTGCTTTTTAAAAATACAGTTCGATTTATTTTGCAGCACAGTGCTGCAGTTGTTAGCACTGCTGCATGTTCTCTCCTGGTTAGGTCAATTGGGTAGGTGTGAGATTATTTTTCCTGTGTGACTGAGATGAACCCTGCCTCTAGCCCATTGACTGCAGATAAGGATAAGCGAGTGTAGATGATGGATGGATATTTGGCAGCAGTTTTTGTTAGTCAAATTTAATGCTTTGACTTTGCTTTCCCCTTCAAGGGAATTGTAAAACAGTTTCTCATAATAAAAAAAAAATGCTGAAAGGATTTCAACTTGGAAACTGGAGACTCTGCAACTGATAAGAAAAAGAAAGGAAAATGCTTTTGTGCTTTTGGCATGAGCTGCTCCTGTAATTATAAAACCTAATCCCATCAGCTGTCAGACGTTTGCAGCTACAGCCTCAGCTGGAGTGCAGCCAGATTGTCGTTATGCAGGACATGAAGGTACATCCACCTTCACTGACCTTTATTATAAACAGAACAGTGGCTCACCTGTATGGACCCGACAAGCTTGGTTAGCACCGGCTTGTACTTGTCCATGGTGATGGAGTCAGGACCGGTGACATCACTGTAACACTGGTAGACAACAGCAGCGATGCTGTGGACCTGGCAGTGGTTCAGGACTGATGAAACACCACAGAAAATAACAAAACAGGGTTAACTGATGGATAAAAGATGACACTGATGAAGAGGAAGCCCATCAGCAATGAAGACTTGGTCCCTTATGCCAATGAAAGCTCTTTTTGTTAGGATTGAATGTGTTTAGGTGTACTGGCGACATAATGCCCACATCAGGATGCAGGACTGTGCATCCTCAGTGAGTGGAGAGAAGCCTAATGGCACCACATTTCATTCAGCTGGCAGAACCATTTGTCCAAAGTGACTTTTTTCCCTCCACATACACACACCAAGAGCTGTCTGGGGCTTACTGCCTTGCTCAAGGATGCCTCAGCAGGCAGGAATGAGAATCAGAGCTGTCAAAAGTGTGAAAGTGTTGTCGAAACTGAAGTATTCCAGGTGTTGTGGAATCAGAAACACCTTATATATTCTATTTAGAGACTTTACAGGTTCGTCACAACAAACCACATTAGACTCATATTAACTCATATCTAGGGCTGAAACAATTAATCAGATTCATTGTAATAAATTGATTAAATTATTAACTAATTTAGTCATCAATTAATTGCTAATTGGAATATACACTCACTAAAGGCCGTTTCCTGAAGGCACACAGAGCAGTAATTAAGCGAAAAACTGAACAAAAACATAAACATTTTATTGCACCCTAGGCAAAAAAGTTATTTAAATAAGGATTTCAATTGTTTGTTTATTTGCACCATTTAGTGCATTTGCAATATTGGACAAAAAAATGCTCGACTGGTTTAATAAAAAAATTTGCAAGAAGTGCCATTTTAAAAATTTGATTACCGTAAATGAAATTTCAAATCAATAACTAAACTGTTAGTTGAAGCCCTGCTCATAGCTCTGACAGATTTAGATTAAAATATATTTTCCTTCTTGTGGATTCACCCCCATATTTCTGAATCTTTTCTTGCTTTACCATTACACCACATCCCCCTACCACTCTGTGAGCTTTAGTATCTCAGCCCCTAAAATATCTATATATGTACATCTTATGTGAGCATTAATCAATAGCAGCTAGTCCACCCAACTGGCCAAATGGATTATCCATATGCAGACTGAGCATTCCTGAAAATATAAAATCCTACAGAGCATCAGAGTCCTCTGAAATTTGTCTTTGCACTTAGTTTAGCTGTTATTGGCTTTACAGCAACTAAACTCTTCTTACAAGACTTACTTTTAAGAAGTAACCCTTGCAAATTACTGACCAGGATTTGGAAGTTTTCACTGGTATTTTGAGGATTTATATTTGGTGATTAGTTCCAATTCTTTGAGGTTGGAAGGCCTCTCCATCATCATACTAATCTTTAGTTCTTTCCACACATTCTCGGTTTCAATCAATCCAAACTGTTATTAAAATTTACAAAACATACTTAAAATTTCATTTTGAACCCAAATGATCCAGGTTGGCAGTAACTATTTCTTCTAGTAAAAGCTGCACAGGAAACATTTCTTGTGGTCGTTAGATATACTAAATATGGACAAACCTTTTTCTTTCTCGATCTAAGAAAAAGTAATGAATTAATTGATTATAATAAACAATAACCATGTTTAGAAAAGTTTAATCTATTTTGGCAATAGCATAATACCGCAATGAAACATGTAGAAAAACAAAATTACATTTTTATTCATTTGAGAAATTGAGGTAATTGTTTTTTATTCAATCAAAATTTCTATTTTTAATGCAAGCATTTCTTAAGTTATACTTTACTTTCATTTTAAGTTGATCAGACTGTGAAAGAATACTTTTTTACAGTTGACTTTCAGCTTGTGTAGGGCATAAATATCACCAGATACACAAGTTCATTCTTCTTAACCACTCTACAAAATGGGAAAGACAAGAGAACATACCTTTCAAAGTAAACTAGATCTTGTACTGATCTTCAAAAGAAACTAAACAGTAACAAGATATTAACTACTTATCTAAGCTTGACCATATTTACAGTCTGCAGTAAAGACAAGTTAAAAACCTCTGGAACTGTGTTCACTGCACGAAACTTAATGATTCATGGAGTCTTTAACTCTTCATTGGCTACAGCAAGTGTGTGCCAACTCTGTTGGAGAAATATAAGAAAACAATGTTTTCATTCCTGTGAATCAGTTTGTGATCAGAATAACAAACAATACAAACTTTCTGCAAAGCCTTTGTTGCATTCATTTTAAAGTTTTTTTGGTTGAAAAAAAAAAAAGGATTCATTTGTCTTTCTAGGAAATCACTTATATCAAGTATCATCCAGAATATTAAAGAATATGAAAAAAACTGCATTTTTCTCTCCACATAAATCCTAAAAGGAATCAGGACATCATGCACACCAAGCAAGGCTTAGTGAAGAGGGCAGAGGGTGACATGGGACTGAGGCCTAACGGCTCTCATATACTAATGTAATGGTTACAGTGAATGTAAGACACATAACCATTTAGATTTCTTTACAAAATCTAGAGAAAAACAACAGATTTACCATCAAATTAAAACTGAGAATTAACTGAACAGATGGACCCCGAGAATGCTAATCCCTGCTTGATGCACAGACAACGTGAAGCAACTCGATTAGTGACGAAGACGTACTTGTTTTCCATCTTTCCATGTAAGAACTGAATAAGAAACAGCCAGAATAAAGAGTGCAGTGTGGGATATGTGGTAGCTGAGGGCAGAAACCTTGGCTACAGAAACTGGCTCTTAGAACGTAGAACGTTACCTCTCTTCAGAGGTTTATGGCTAAAAATAGTCAGTCTCTCCTCAATGCACAGTCTCCACAAAAGCGGTTGGATACTCCTTTCTCTGAAGTTGCCCCTGGTGAGAGGCAAGGAGTGGGTATGCTTGTTGCCCCCATCTTGGTGCCTGTACAATGGGATTCACCCCTGTGAACGAGAGGGTTGCCTCCCTTCGCGTACAAGTGAAGGCACAGGTTTGCTTACACAAACAAAATTTCAGACTACCCACATTTTCTGTAGTCCCCTTCCATATTGAACAACAAGAAAGTCTTACTCCCTTGTTCAAGTGGACCATGTTCCGTGACTTCAATACTTATGCGGACAATGACAATGAGACCTGGAGGGGTGTGGTTGGGGGGAATGGACTCCCTTATCTGAACTTGAATGGTGTTGTTGGACTTCTGTGCTCATCATGAATTGTCCATAATGAACACCATGTTTAGGCATAAGGTGTCCATATGGTCTCTGCACGGCCGTGGTTCTCACGTAGATTTCCTTATCCCTACCATTCAAGAATCAAATTGCTCGTGAAAAATACTTCACGAGCAATTCCAAGCCATACCTCCTAAATACTTTGAGCAGGTATGACTTGGCTTCCTCCAGTCATATCAGTAATGCTGGCATTGTTTTCTTTACAATGTTTCTTTCAAGTGACCAAGATTTTAGCACAATGCTTTGGTTAGCTAAATGTATGCGTTGCACTTTGAGCTCACATCATGGCAAATAAACGGTTGTTCACATGCAATACCTGGAGGACCATTAGGGGGCATCTAAGGACCACCAGTGTCTGGGGACCACAGTTGGAGAAAGACTGCTACAGACTTATCCTAACCTGTTCAAGGAAGCATAATAGGTCACCTTTAAAGAACAGAAGCATACCTTTATGCATCATTTATCACCGCAAACTAGACACCAAAATCTCTTTAAAAGCCCAAAATAACAATTGACCTGGGACAAACTGAATTCAGGTTAAGTGAGCACCACTTTATGTGCAGAAAAAAAGCTACCACTGAGATGGATTGCTCTGCTAAATATGCCCAGCAGTATGACAGGCTTGTTGTGCTGCTGCTGCTCCTGTTCAGAGTCCTGTGCAGATTTTCTGTAAGACAAAGCAATGAGTGTGACTTGTTTGGATAGGAAAATCTCCAAACACACCTGCAGCTGGGAGGCCTGTAATGATGTTGGGCTGCTCCAGCGACTGGCAGACAGGCAGATCGCTGAATGCACTAGAGCGAAGCGACCGCAGGAAGGGAGCAGAGCTGCTGCACAGGTAATCTGCTGTCTTGTAATCAGCCACAGAGCTGTCAGACAGCACGGTCACGGTGAATCCTCTGGTCTGCAGACAGCCGAACACCTGGGAGAGAAAAAGACTAAGCTCCTGATTCTGCAATAATTTATCTAATATGTGCAAAGAAATAAAGACAGAGGCAAGTTTTTTTGAAATGTAAGTTTCTAACCAAACAACAGCATCTGGCAGCTGAAGCTGACATTTCTGAGACCAGCCGATGTTTTTCCAATTTGCAACCGTTAAGTTTTGAAAACACAGCGCCCATTATAGCTTCATCTTCCTCCGATCTGCTGACAGGAGTGAAATCTGTGATGATTCTCTGCTGCTGCAGCTGCAGGAAGACAGACCGTTTTCTGCTTCTAAAACAGCTTACCAAAAACCATCCACTGAGAATCATAGTGGATCTCTGCTCTACAGTTTGGTTTAAAAAAAAAAAAAATTTTTTTAAATCAAACAATAGACTTATAAATCTGACCATCTTTGAATGTCATGAGACATTTTATCAAAAGGATAAAATGTCTCTGAATCTCAGATTTTCACTTTCAAGCTCCATAACTCTTCCTTAATGACACGCTCTAAGAAAAGTGATTCTATTTAAGTCATCATGTTACCATGTGATTATGGCCTTCTGAAGGAGACCAATTAAAAATGTTCCTTTTCATGGGTTACCAGAGTAGACTGCCACAGTCTTGTCAGGGTGATTAAGCTGCAGAAAAATGTACCTTTTCTGTCCACTGGAAAAGCTGGTCCTCGGCAATGTGGCATGTTACATGGCATATCAAAATCTAAATAAGAAACAAAATCATTTTGTTCATCACTTTCCAATTACACAGAGAGAAGACAAAACAAGGTAAGAGGCTATAATTCGGAAGGAGTATTAACAAGGTTGCAGAAACAGGTGAGAGGAAACTGACTGGCTTTCATAGCGAAAACTGTCTGAAGAACTACATTATCCTGCTGCTCCAGTTTAAAGGTTGCTTGACTTCAATGAGTCAGATAATCTAAAGGGAAATTGAACTAATTAAATATGTCTAAAGATACTCTACACTGACTGGCAGCCGAGAACAGGCTTTTTTCTGACTGATGCCAATATTCGCTTTTCTTTTAAGTTCAATCTGACTTTGGCCAGTATTTCAACTCTTTTCAACACAAACTAGTATGCGCAAACATTGTTGTAATCAAACAAAGAATAAACTGTGTAACTGAATTCTGGCCACACAGAAAAATCAGCTAGTGATGAAAATCTGACAGTTTTGATTTAGTCAGCCTGACTGAAGAACTCAAACATCTGATGCTTTTCTCATGTTTACAGCACAACCGCTACAAGTTTGTACTTACAAAACAACAACAACCTTAAATGTGGAAGCTGTTACTGAGACTGCTACTTTCAGTGAGAAGTTACCAAAACTAGGGCTACAACTAAAGATTATTTTAATAAATAGATACAATCGATTATTCAGATGATTAATTTATTGAATTGATAGGATAATTAATTGTTCAACAAATTATTCTTAATAATAATCAACAGAATAAATGGTTCTTCTATTGATTAATCATCAATCTATTTTCTTTCTTGCCAACAAAAGCAGCAGGACAGGTGTGACCAATCTCTGACAGTGATTTCACTTTCTGTCCATCAGTGTCTTTGTCTTGGTTAAATTCCAGGTTAGTAAATATGGAAAGACAGAATGTAAACACACACACCTCTAGATTTGACTCACTGCTTCCTTCCAACTGTTATTTTATGATAGTTAAGGGAACAGATTCTGGATCAACAAATGGAGAGCACCACCACTTGTGAAAATGATTCTTTCATAATAACGAATGGATGAACAGATTTAAAAATGGATGGCTGAACAAATGGATTGAAAAAGCATGGATGGACAGATAGATAAATGTGCTTTCCCACAGTCATATAGCACTGATAAACCCTTCAATTCCAAATGAGAGATTATTAGAGCAGAAATCTTGAAAGTGTCGAACTTATTGTGAGCTTTAAATAGAGATACTGAAATATGTCATAAAGCATACAAAAAGGAGCAGCTTGTCATGGTGATGATGTGTTTCCTGGGGTGATAATCTACAGCAGATATTCTGAGGGGCTGTTTTTCTCGCTGTGTCACTTACTGCTGGCTCGTCCTTGTGTTTGTAGAAAACACATGCTGACCCTTCGCCACTTGACCCAGTTCTAGACCGGCTCCTCTCGTTCCACGCCACTGCACGCCCAACCACATCCCAGTTTGCAGAGACGAGAATGTACGCTGACAGGAAGCCTGTGAAGACAGATCCTCTCTGTATTCAACACCAGCTCGCATCAGAGTGCTTCCCAGACTTGCTTTTTCAGTCCCGTATTCTGATTTCTACACTTTATTTTTGGCCATTTTTAATCTTTCCATACATAAGTCAAAAAAGAAAATATACACAAGGCAGAACAAACAAGACAACACTAGTACAGAAATAGATAAACAATATTTAAATTCCTGTCAATGGCAAGAACACACAGTGTAGACCAAAAGAAGTCAAAGTATAACCAACACAAACTTACTATACCTTCACTTTGTTGTATATACATCATCATTAAAATCAATGCAGCAGAACCTTAAATATTTTTCTGAAACATATCTTCAAGGAATTCCAGCTAAGACAAATTCATAATCTTATTGTATCATTTAGCAATAACTTTCAAAAGTTTTTTTAGGAGTGAAAAGCACAGTTATAACGCTTTACAACAATTATTCTATACCTGAATCCCTCTAACTGAAGTGTACAATAGTTTTTACTATTTGTCTAGCTTTTTAAATAAATTATTTTCTGTTCACTTAAAATGTATGCCTTTAATTTCAAACCACTTTTGCGAATACCTTGGAAGGAGTTTATTATAGGCTCTGTACATAGTAAACGCTACTCTACTGAATCATAAAATTTTAAAGTATGTGATGTAAGAAGTATTTCATTAGGTTGGTGAAAATAATCAGATGCTGTTATGACTCGTATAGCTTTCTTCAGAAGCATGTAGACACGTTGTTTTTATACAAGTCTTCCTAGATCTCTGATGTGTGTACTAAGTGACAGTATATTATCTAGAGTGATTTCCTATTTATTAAATATTTTATTTTATACAATATAACAAAATATATTGTTATATTGTTGATGATATTGATGATGCTTTTACATCATCAATATGACCTTTCAATGCAATTCATAGTGGAAAATCACATCACCCCCAAAATCTGATTTCAAACACTTATTCTATTTCAACACTGCTTATTGTAAGTATGCCAATTTTTTATTTCCTTATTACTAAATATTACAAATTTTATTTTGCCATTATTTAGTGATAATTTATCATTACATTTATTTTGATCAGCAACAGACTCCATTACACACAGATAATAAGATTGAGGTTCTTAGCTGAAACTAATCATTTACATTTCCAAACACATGTTTATTGTTATTGTCTATGCAGTTTGATGTCTCGGGTGCTTTTCAGCAGCTGGGTCTCACTTACTGGCAGCATTGTGTCCGACAGCCAGGATGAACCTGGAACACTGCAGCTTGTTCCCGGCTCTCAATAACTCTGAGATTTCAGGATTCCAATCGAGATGAACAGTTCTGAGAAGAAAGACCTCAGATTTATTCCTTATGGGTCAAACATAATGCTAAAACAAGAGAAGCAAGCAGAATATAGCTACATTACAAAGTATTTGTCATTGTTTAAGAGATTAAAATGTAATACCTCATTTTCTGCCTCTGACTAGTCTGTTACTGTTTTGCAGAACGGAGTATTGTTGAATTATTCAAAGTGCTTCAGCTCAGCCCCCTCACACAACAGAAAAATGATAGGAAACATAACAGAAACATGTCACTCACTAGAGACACTCCAGCAGTAAAATGGCCCCTTAAATAACACTGTGAACAAATACAGTGATGCATAGACTTTTGTGGCGACCATTTTCGTTTTCATCATCTTTGTTTTTATCCTGCAAAAACACATTAAAGCTTATAATTACTGCTGACACCCTGACATCACTTATGGCTTTGAAAGTGTTTTTGCAGGATAAACTCCTAACAATAATATACAATGTGACTACAACTGATGATTTTTTTTTTTAAATAATTGATTAATCTATAGACTATTCTGACAACTTATCAGACAAAGAATTTGGCACATTCCACATATTTTTCATTTAAATTAAAAAAATTTTATTGAAAAAAATTTTAATTTATTAAAAGATATGCAAATCAATAATTAAATTCATTTTTTAAATAAGAAAAACATTTTGTTGCCAAAATGCAGTAACTAATCAACAAGAGTTCATTGCTAGTGAAACCGGTGGTTCACGGAATGCCATTTCCGGAGATAAAGGAAAGTTAAGTGGAAGGAAAAAAACTGTGGAGTTGTTGTTTTCCTCAGCTTTGTCTGCTTCCTGATCATCTATTTCTGTCAACGTGTGATAGATCCAATGCACACACTGTATAATTAATATTCTTAAATTAACTAGTAACAATACCAACATTTTTGTTGTATTCTGCAAAACTGATAAAACACACTTTGCCTTGCACAGAACTTTAAAAAGAAGAGACAGAGCAAACTCTTATTCAATAGGAACATTATGGCCCCTATGTACTGCTTAATTTACACATTAAGCAGTACATAGTAAGCCCAACAGAATAAACCTTCATTGAGGCAAATGAGGTGATGAACAAAGACATCTGGAATGACGTACATAACTTACATCTTTCACACATTCACACCGCCAGGGATGCTCTTTACTTCCTGTAGTGTCACCATAGTGTCATAGCCAGAGTGATGACAGAATGGAAGAAGTGTTTATTTTATAAGTTGTGAACCTCCTAATAAAATAAACACATTTTTCCTTTTTCAGAATGAAAAAGTATAATTAAACTGAATTCAATTTAATTTAATAACAATTCAGATGTTAAGGCTCTTCATAATTTTGAAAGCAAGTTAAGAGCAACAAGCGGTACTGTCAAAATTGTTATTCTTCCAATTTCCTCTGCTGTTTGCTATATGAGGGGATTAATAAATATCAATAATCAATATAACTAATTACAATTACTGTGTGCAGTTGAGTAATTAAAAATGTTTATCCTGAAGAAGAGTGCAGTATTTGTGATTGTGGGGCTATGATTGTGGTGACATACAATCAGATACCTAATAAAAATTGAAAACTGGAACCTGAAAGTGTGGAACAAAGTTGAAGTTGGTTTCCAACTGCAGCTTCCAATTTGGGAAATGGCTAAAAGGCGATTCCACCAAATTTTTCACTACCTTCAGTCTCTTTAATATGCTCGAGGTAAAAAAACTACAACACCTAGAGTCTAGACTAGATTATTCTGCTCTGCTAGTGCAATATTTAAAAAGGTGTAAAATTTGTGAAACCTTGGTTTTAAATATTCTGCTATTAGCTGACAATAATCTAATTCAGATTTGCAGAGTCTACTTTTATCTATTTTAACTATAATAGATAAAAGACGCTGAAGGCAGTGAGACATTTGGTGGAATCATCTTTTAGCCATTTCCGGAAGCAGCAATCAGAAACCAACTTCAGCTTTGTGTGTGGAGGGGGTCGACAGGAAGCAAATCTCTGGAGTTATTTCCACTTGCGTGTAAAAAAGACTGGCAGATAGAAGGTTTGTTACATTTTCTCTGCTAGAAACCTTAATGTTGTTGATATAATCTGAATAATAAGCTAAAAATAGTTTATTTTACCTGTAATGAAATCCCCTTTTCTCCAGAACAAATTATTAGAGGCATAAATAAATTAAGAAAAAACTTAAATAAATAAATAAATAAATAAATAAATAAATAAATAAATAAATAAATAAATAAAATAAGATAAAATAAAATACAAACATATGACTGGATACAAAAAGACAATTTTTGTAAGTTTGTATAATATTGTCTATCTTCTAAAAACCGCAGTGCCCGGAGACCATCCATGGGATTCCGACCTAAGACATTATTGCTACAAGGCAACAGTGCTAAAAACTTTCAAAAGTAACCATGTCAAGTGAAAGTGTTATTGTGGATTGATAAGGTTTTGTCGATGAGGGGTCGGTAAAGTGAAACCTACTGGAATCTAATGTATCATGTTAGCTGAAAGATGCTCACCAAGTCACTAACGGGTTAAGTGTCAAGACGAAACTGTTACAAAGGTGCACATGGAGTCCAAGTATATTTTCATCTTTAAAAATGATCCATTATTTTTTGTGTTCTAAACTAATCATGATGTCCCAATCTTTTCTGTTGTTTCAATATTTTCTGCCTTTCTCATGCTACACTGTTAGCCATTCTCACCTCTTCTCTTCCAATTCTCTGCGAATTTGTTCGTCTTCTTCGTTTTCTTCAAGCTCCTCTTCGTCCTCCTCAACAGCCCGAGAATACACCGACAAAATCTCTCCGAAAAACGTGGCCATCCTCCAAATGTTTCAATCAGAGCAAAGCGAAAGTTTAGCTACGACATAAAGAATCGCAAACTTCCCCCGGAAAGAGCCAGGCTCCTTCAAAATAAAGGCCTCAGCTCAACTCATCACTACTACAAAACAAAGGTTCTGTCTCATGTGATTAAAGTTGATACCATGAACTCAAATTTAGGAAGAAAAAAGTAAGATTTACTTATTGTTATTGATGCATTGAACAGGTGTGGAAAAGAACTGATCAAAATAAACTTAATTTGAAATAGCATGACGCTACAATTTAAATGAAACCAGGATTGTGCATGTTAACTTAAAGGACTTAAAACCCAATATGTCAGGACAATTATTCCCCCTTAAGTACACAAAACTTGTGAAAATGTGTGACTCCTAAACCAGACTCCTAATGACTAAATTTGTCATTACTTAAATTCCTTTCAGATGTTATTACGTTTACAGCTAATTTCCCATGAAACATGCTCGATTTTGAGAATGATTATCCATTATATTACTGCAGGACAGTGATTCAGAGTCTAAATCTTAATGACAGAAGAAAATAGGCACATGGAGGGAAAAGGCACATTAGTTGCAATAACTAGAAAATTTCTGAAGAATTTTTCAGCGTTCTGATGCTAAAAATTAGCATCAACGCATACGGTTAGCTTAATGTAGTGGAGTATCATTATTATGTTGACTAACTTACGCCATTCAACAATGAAGCCATCTATAAGAAAGGACAGAGCAGACTGTACTTCTTGAGGAAGCTAAAGTTTGCAGCAAGATCTTCTATAAATCTGTTGAGAATCATCTCGTCTGCCGTCATCTGCAGGTAAAGAAGGCTGGTTCTGTTCTGGGCACGACTGTGGAACCTCTGGAGATGATGATGCAAAGAAAAATTCTTCATAGGACTAAGAAAATTATGGACAACCCTCTTCACTTGATTATCTTGGGAAAGCAGAGCATCTCCAGTCAGAGGCTTCTTCAGACTCAGTGTAGTACAGACCACTGCAGAAGACCTTTCCTACCAACAGCCATCACCATCTTCAATAACTATTTGAAGAATCTAAATTAATGAGTTACAACAACATTTAATTTCCCCTTGAGATTAATAAAGTATTTTTAATTGAATTAGAATTTGAGTTGAATTCAGTAAAAATCAACCAAAAATATTAAAAAATAATATGGATAATAAAATATCCATCAGTTTACACTAACTTACTTCATTCAGTAGGATAATCATAGTAAATAAATGCTAGTTGTTGATTTGTGCTTAATAAAACTGCTATTTTATGATATAAAAAGAGGATAAGCAGCTTTCAGCATCTATGGACCAAAAATTTGGAACAAACTTCCAGAAAACTGTAAAACAGCGGAAACCCTGAGTTCCTTTAAATCTCAACTAAAAACACACCTATTTAGAACTGTATTTGAAATGTAATGTGTAACAATGTACTTTTTTTATTATATGTTGCATGACTTTGTGTTTTGTGTTTATGATGTAAAGCACTTTGAAATGCCTTGCTGCTGAAATGTGCTATACAAATAAAATTTGATTGATTGACTGATTTCATAACTTAAACACTATTGCACATGGTTAAGTGCACCAAGTGTGCACATCGTTTAGTATTGCACACTTAACCATGTGCAATAGTGGTGAAGTTATAGCAATTTTATAAAGCATAAGTCAACAACTAGCTCCTGTCTAAAGCATTAAGGTTTAACCCTATTTTGTGGGGTATGTGTTTGTCTTATTTTGAAAGTCCTGTGTGGTTGTCAGTTTAGGGGGATCAACAAGTCTCATGAATTATGTAGAATTTACTTCCTTTGGTTTTCTGCCAAGCCTGCAGAATATGTTCTGCCAAGATGATGTCTTAATAGTTCTGAGCTGCCCAGCTCAGTGTTCTTTGGCATGGGAACTAATCCCCTCTGCAAACTGACGTGAGAGTGAAACACAGAGGGGTAGAATTCTCTCTCTCTCAGCCAGCCAATTTCACACTCACCCACCTACACACACACAAAAGCAGTCTAAATAGCTCCTTCCTACTCACAAACAGCAAGAGTTATCAGAAAATTGTTCGAAGGGTGTGTCATTTGTCGATTTGTAATTCATATCTGTACCTCAATCACAGTGAAAGTACAGATGAGAGAGAGATGGTGTGCACTTCCCTGCAGATTTGGACAACAGGATGAAAATGAATGGCTGTCAGTCTGGGTATTCCCTCAGACATCCTTATGCCTTGAAGAACTTTGACAGAACACATTTAGCCATAGAACAATTTCAAAAAGAATTTATGGAAGGAGACATTCTATATCAAGCCAGAAGAACAATGTGAATGAATTTCACGTTACAAATTATTTTAGGTGAAAAACTGAAAATTATGAATTAGTCGCTGTATTTCCATTATAAATGTGCACAAAACCTTATCAACTAAAAACAAAATTTTACAATTGTGACATTTCAATGAAATAAGAAACAAAATAATAAATCACTAAAAACACTTGCTACGCCATCGTCCTCCAACCACTTTTTGTTTCGTCTGCTTCATCTTTTTGGTTACAGCCAGTGGCAACATCCGGTTTTTTTTTATTTTTAATTTTTCTTCATTTAACCAGGTAAACCCCATTGAGATCTGGATCTGATTTTCAAGAGGGACCTGGGCAGAAGTCTGCAACACACAATAACCTGGTTACAAAATAAAACCAATTAATACATATGAACAAGTATAAAACAATAAAACAAGTTAAAAGCAGTGACACTGTTTCATAGACTCTTGTTGCCTATCTTTAAGAACTGCTCAAAATACGTCCAATGAAATCATTTCTGACATCTTGAGTTCTGACTGAAGTTGATTCCAGGCTGTAGGAGCATCACACTGAACGCTTGCTTCCCTTTCTCAGTTCGAACACGTGGAACATGCAAAAGAATAAAGTTGTTAGAGTATAAAGAATGAGCACTAACAGATCTATGTAAAAGAGAGCTTAAATATGCTGGGGTTAGGCCCAGAAGAGATTTGTATATGAAGATCATCAAATGATTGTTTCTCCGTACACTTAAAGGAGGCAATTCAGCTTTTACATACAAATCACAATGATGTGTAAACCGTCTACTACCTGTTATAAATCTTAAAGTGTTCACTGTTTGAAGACATTTGGTCGAGGCATTCATATATATAACATCTCCATAATCCAAGAGTGGCAGGAACATTGCTGCTACCAGTTTACTTCTAGCTTTGAGTGAGAAACAGGATCCATTTGGATAATAAAACCCAATCTTCATTTTCAATGTTCGTAACACATTTGCTATGTGATTTTTAAAAGACAGTTAATCAATTAGAATAAAATCAAGATATTTATAATGACTGACAAACTCAATTTGGTTACCTACAGCAGAGGTAAGCAATAGGGGAATTTCCAGTGTTTTTCTAAGGTGTGAGAAAACCATTGCCTTTGTCTTAGCCACATTCAAAACCAACTTCAGAGTTTGTAAGCGTGTTTGAATTATATTGAAGGCAGATTGCAAATGCTGTATTACCTGAGACAGAGATGACTTGCATGATGCAAAGTGTTTCCATGGCAGGTTTGCAAAATAGATCAATTTAGATACTGCCAAACCAAACAGCTCATCCATAGCAGCAAAACATTTTTGTGAAAAAGAGGTTTTTAGAAATTGGCATAAAGCACATTTATTTTTGCACAAATATATGGTCAATGGAGGCACATCTATAGTTTTACTTTACATCCACTACATTGTTGGTCTGTCACATCTCAATGAAACATTGAAACAAATTTCAATGAAACATGGAAGTTTTGTGGTTGCACATGATTAAAAATGCTGTAGCAAAGTACTGTAGCTTAATGTTTGAGTGCAGCTCCACCACTCCTGATGCTCACCGAAGCAATCCACGAGAAATATGCCGGAACCGTTTAAGCTCACTGAATGATTCAAAGCTGTAGCTCTTACATATGTATCATTGTACGAATCACGCTGACCTGAACATGACGAGCAGCTGGAGCAAAATGCCCGATGTGCTATTTTTAGCTCCCCATTTTACTAATGGATGTTAACCTGACAGGCAACATGACTGTGCCTGGTTCTGTGGTGACATGTATTTAACATCAGAAGGAAGAAGAAAAAAAAAGGAGAAATGCAAAAGGGTGCTGGCAGATCATTTTCAGCATGGCTGGCTGAAACATCAGCCAAGTCATGCTGTGGTAAATTGGCCTGGAGTTGAGTGGAGAAAATCCATCTCTTCTATTGTGTTGTATAATTCATTTTCCCATAAGTGGTTCCCTGGGAGATGAGGAGGAAAAAAAAAAACAGAAATGTGATGATATCAGCACACTCATAAAAATTCTGTCTTGGTAATACGAATAAGAGAGCAGGGCAAAGCTTGGAGAGGGAACGTTAGGCATATTACCGGACTTGTACAATAATGCATCAGCAGAAGGTTTTCCTGTCACAAAAATGGAGCAACATGCCAGCAGAAACCTTGGAGCTGCTATTAATATAATTGATGGTTGGAGAGAGGGCAGAAGGGATGTTCTGCAGCTTTACAGACACAGATGCCTTAAGGCTCAAGGCAATAAGGGAAGAATGTCAAAGTAGGACAAACGGGGATGTCACTTCTTAATAGCCATTAAAACAGGGAATTGGGGACAATCTTCTAGAAGACATAAACAGGCTGGTTTGTCCTCATATTGTCTCCGCAGCAACCCGGGCTAAGAAAGCTTCCTTGTTCCTATTTCTATCACGATCCGTGGTTGAGAAGGAGACAGACCAAGACACAAGGAGAAGAAGCAGACAGGTTATAAAATCCAAACTGTTCCTCTTTTTTAAGAAGACAAGCCACTTAAAAAGTAACTTGTCTTCATCTAGAATGCAGACAATGGCTTAATTCCAGATGAAAACAAACCTACAAAAATCCATGGTAGAACAGCAGAAAGTGCAAAGACCAAACATTTTTTTTAAAAATCAAGGAAAGAAAACCAACAATGAGCAAACACAAGGGGAAAACAGATAGCTTCAGGAGAAGACATGAGAATATGGCAAACAGTGGGAGAGAATGAGAAGCTTAAGTACTGGGAAACAGAGCACAAGACAAAGACCAGGGCTGATGAGATAATTGATTACAGATGTGGGGATTAGGCTCAGCGGTGGAGAGACTGTGGGGCAGGGAGCTGGGAAGAACACAGGAGAACACAAAGGAGTGAGAGAGAAATAATTGAAACACTACTAAAGAAAACATAATACATTAGAAAGAGACAAAGACATGAGGGCAAACTATAGAACAAAACAGAAACAAGCCTGGTCTAATAATAGTAAAGAGAACTCAGGAACACAGAGACTAATATAACCAAGAGGACTAAACAAAGGAATAAACCTAACTAGATAACATTACAAGGGGGATAAAATAAAGAAACACAAGAATGAGAAAGATTTAACAAATATTCTTTCTCATTCAATAAATAGAAATATTTATAAACAGTCAAGAGCAAAACAAAGAGTGAACTAAAACATAACATAAATAAACAGAGAAATGGCATAAACATAAGCCACAAAACCAAACCCAAAAACCCAGAGTCAGGACATGCATAATTGTGGAATATATTGGCTCTCATAGAGAACATCACCAATGGAAGGATTTGGAGGGAGTGTGTGTTCATATTGATCTGCTGAGAAATGTTGATGATGGTTTATTAGCCTTTAGATTGGCCAGACTCATCATCCTGGATGATCTATGCAGAAGAAGGAGCTGTGCATTAATGGTGCAGCTGGAGCTGCTGACAGGTCAGATGGTCATCCTCCAGTCAAGCCATGCCAGCTTTGTGAATGCACCTTCATGGACAGAAAGCATCTCCATTCTGCAAATGTGAAACGTATGATTCCTCTATTTAGAATAAACTTCCATACTCCCCACTCACTACAAGGGACTCTCTAACACAGTCTTTCTTTAAATTCCGACTGATTTAAACAAGCATTTCCTCTTGGATTTCTTTATTTTATTTTATTTTATTTTATTTTATTTTATTTTATTTTATTTTATTTTATTTTATTTTATTTTATTTTATTTTGGCACTTTTCTAAATTTATCCGTATGCCAATTTCTAGTGTGAAAGCTACACACTCTTTTATACAAGAGGCCTCAGGAGCCTCATGTACAAAAGAGATTTTCACATCATTTTCTTTATTTCGTGTGTGTGTGTGTGTGTGTGTGTGTGTGTTATGTTATTGTCAGTTCCATTGTTCAGTTCCATTGTTTATGTTTAAACAATAAAAATAGTAAAATCTTAAATAAAAAAAAAACACTGGGTTTAATGCTTCTTGGTCTAAAAAACACTGAATATAGTTAGATTTCAGTGTATTTAGGTGAGCTTTGGCTCTTTGTAGTTTGTTGTGGTCCACAGAAAAAGCCGCACATTTTCACGGCAGGTCAAAAGGTTGCATACATTTATGTAATCTTTCACGTCACGCTCATTTTTATTCATGCCGACTTGTGCGTAAAATATGGCGCCGCATATTTTATGCGCGTATGCACGCTTTATACATGACGCCCCTGGTCATTCTTTATTGTGCAGCAGCCTTAGTCCTGCTAATAAAAGCTCTTCAGAAACATGTTGAAAGGGCTAAGATGAAAGACATCTGCAAAGAGGTAACTGATCAAGGTCTCAAAGTAGCTGTACAAAAATATTATATATTACTAAAACCTGAAATTATGACTTGTAGGTGTCAGATGGAGTTAGGGGCAGTTAGAAAAAGAAAGGT
This sequence comes from Poeciliopsis gracilis, assembly GCA_911649635.1. Lineage (NCBI taxonomy): Eukaryota > Metazoa > Chordata > Actinopteri > Cyprinodontiformes > Poeciliidae > Poeciliopsis > Poeciliopsis gracilis. The sequence goes on from CAJVRI010000585.1 coordinate 364,325, forward strand.
GATTTAGTGTTCTTAGATACAGTCTATTATAGGGGGGAAGGACAAAGTGACCGCTTTATACCTTCACTTCCATAAAACTCATATCTAAATAATACACATTTTTAACTTTGCAAACTGTCAAAAATATGCTACAAAATACATGGGAAATTAATTTTGTAAGTTTTACTGCAGCCGCTTATGAAAATTTTATTTTCAGCAATCACTCATGGAGACAAATCAGCAGCTTTTACCTGAATTGTAATGATCATAAAATTATAAATGACCTTTCTTGGCTTGAGCATCCTTTCATTTGAGGATCATTAGTCCATAAAAATATTTTCACCCACTGTGAGAAAAAAATGCTTTGAATATTCATGTATCTCCCCAGGGGAGGCAGATAATTAGTGCAGTTAGATGTTTTTTTTCCACAAAGTAGCTTTTTGATTCTAACATGGAGAATGTCACCCATCAACCACAGGAATAATGATTCCCACTAACCATCCATGACGGAAAAGCCAATCATTAATCTAGTTTGAATTGAAGCTGGTAATGTTTTATAGTGACAATTCACAGCACATGTCATCTTAATGCAAAGATAGAACACATACAGTATATGCAGTTATGTAGAGTCCAGCTCATGAAAACATAATATGAACAACATAATTAAAATTCAATAATATATAATGCAATACAGTCAAGTTCAGTTGATGATTCGGTCCGAGTTGGTTTAATGTTATCTGTTTAAGGATGTGCAGCTATAGCATCATCTCTGACTTTGCAGTAATGTTCAGAGTTGGAGGCAACAGCGATCCAATAGAAATACACCTATCTTGATATTGTTGAAAACCACCTCATCACAGTGCAACAACTTTTTATCAAAAAACAGGAGTTTTTTCAAAATGTATTCATTTCTATGATTTCATGTTGCACAATTTCATGATTAATGGAAATGCAGCTAGTGACATGACAGGGTGACAGTTTTAATAAATATGGAAAAACATATTTTTGTAAAGGTAGCTTTAAAAGAGAAATTGAAACAGTGTTGCATTGAGACTGAATGGGCCTCTGCTGAAATGCACATTACTGGTTCTGAATCTGACTGAATAATTGGAATGTTTCACACAGAAAATACACTAACTGAAAATCATGAGTGGAACAAGATTGCCAGAAACAAATTGAAAATGTAATGTTAAAGAGTACTGCTGTGCAACCTCCCACGTCCACTAACAGAATTGGGACCTATTGAATTGTAAACCTCCGCTACTTGACATAGCCTCCAGAGAATCTAAACAACCTCGTGTCAAAAAGCTGCGACAACACCTCTGATTCTTACATTTTTCACAAGGGACTCTGAGGCTTTTCTGCACATTCATGCCCACGCAGAAAAAACAGCTCAAACACCCCTTCCATCAGACCGCCTTGCATGTAGGAGTAAGTTCAATTGTTCTCAGTTATCTGTGGATTGTAGGAGGAAAATGCCTGGAGAAATCCCACGCAGACACACAGCGAACATGCGAATCCCACAAAGATGGGATCAGTTGCTTAGGAACAGAACTGTTCTTTGGCTGTGGGTGAGATTACATCGGAGCAAGGTGTGAGCTTTTCTTCACATAAAGACATGCTACGCTCGTGGGAGCTGGGGGTGAGTGGGAAAGGTGAAACAGCCACCAAATAAGGGGGAATAAAGGGATTTTGTTATAAAAATAAACAGTACATTGATTAACGTCATATTGGAAACTGAACCTTTAATCTAAAGTTGTCATCCTGAAAAATAGTTTCATTGGATTTAACCGAGGCTGATTATTGTGTTATGTAACAAACAGATGTGTTTACAGTTGCTGGCAGTCATAACATGCAGGGATGTGTTGTTTAAAACAGGGAACTGGAACCGCAGATGAATTCATGCATTAATGTGGTGACTCTGAGTGAACTGTCAGATGATATAATGGGCTCCTGCAGCGTGGACGCTAAAAGGAACGTCTATTTAACTGAATGATTGAGGAGAAAAGCGGACAGAATTTGAGTGAACCTTTTCATCACCTTCTGTTTTATTATTCCATCACTTTCAACACCAAAGTGAGCCACATTTTCCCACAGCAGCTGAACTCAGAACATAACAAACAAATGAATCAAATTTAACAACAGCTGCTCTCACAAACACATTTCACTCTAGACACATCGATATTCTCAGTACTTTTCTGACTGTTTACATACACCAAACAGACACATACATCTTTTTTTCCTCACTGTCTGAAGTTAAATCAGACCCAACTTCCCTTGTTCCAGGTCAGGTAGAATCACCAAAATTAATTCTATTTGCTGAACGCCACCATAGTGAGAGAAAGAACATGTCATATTTATTTGTTATCTTTACGATTAGACGTGTTGGCTGGAAGTTCTTCTGGATATTCTGCATAAGTGCAGAATCCACAATTTTAGAGCTTTGATCAAGATCACTTTAAATGAGCGAAGAACAACTGCAAAAACAGAAGGAGGGTTGCACGCTCTGCTCCAGGGTTTGTATTTCCACTTTTGCAAGCTGTCAGAGGTTTCATATCAGTAGTTTCCTAATCTTTTGATCCTTGTGAAGCAGTGCATGAGTAGAGCTTTTTCTCTGTTTTTTATTTTTTGAGTTAACCTTGACAAGACTGTGGAATTGGTATCACATTTTCTGGCCTATCCCATGCCAAGAAAGTAAGCCACGCAGAGTAGTGGTCGCACTGGTTTAACTAATCTTGTGTTGAAAATGTTCATATTTGTCACTCATCACTCTTGATTAGTGGCATCCCCTAATGTTCATTTCTCTCTGTTACCACCATGACAACATGTCTGTAAAGTGGAACATAACTGATTGTAATCTACAAGGCTAGCAGCAAGTCATTCTGAAAACCCAAAAGTGTAAATCCTCATATACAAAATATATACAGTTTGTCAAACACCAACTTTCAGTGACAGCATCATCATTAAGAAAGAAGTAAAAAGAAATCAGTTGATGAGAGGTATTTCCTCTTCCCACCACACGGCTTGATTCATTTTTCCTGAAGCAGTTTCTGCTGTGCAAAGAAGGAAAGTTGTTTTGTGTCTTGTTTATGAGTGTGTATATGTGTGCATGGATGATTGCACGTATGGTAATCTAGTGCAATTCATTACAAATTCTGCTGACAAGAGACTTGCAGGGAAAGCAATTGTGTGTACGTGGAGGGAATATCAAGAAGACTTTCTTTGCTCGGAGATGGCCTGCAGCTTTAAAGATATCAGCTCATAGGTCGTGAAATAGCACACAAACAAACACTGGCTGGACAGCAGTGTGTGCATTGATATCAGATTAGTATTCAGAGCCAAAAACCGTTATCATTATTGCTGGCAGCCCTGATTACTAAGAGCTGCAGAGGAAAGGGAATAATATGGTCCAGTAATAGGCAGGCAAATGAGGTACAGTGTGTCTTTAAGAAAATGGGGTAAAAAATAGTACATTTAGACAGTTGTAGGGTACTTAAAGATTAAAAATGCTTTTACTACACATGCACAGAGTACATACTGGAGGCTGCACTTGTCAGGGCATAGTGAGGTAAGTGGATAAGGAAGGAGGGAGAAAAGGAGGGAATGGATGGATGGACGGACGGACGGACGGACGGATCGGACGGACTAGACAGACGGACAGATGGATGGATGGATAGATGGATGGATGGATGGATGGATGGATAGATGGATGGATGGATGGATGGACGCATGGACAGGGACAGACAGATGGATGGATGGGACGGGACGGACAGACATATGAATAGATAGATGGGACAGGCAGGCAGGCAGATGTATGGATAGATGGGCAGACGGACAGACAGGGACGGACATATGAATAGATAGATAGGCAGATGGATAGACGGATAGATGAGACAGGGACAGACAGACAGGACGGATGGATAGATAGATAGATAGATAGATAGATAGATAGATAGATAGATAGATGGATGGACGGACGGACAGACGGCCGGACATATGAATGGATGGATGGACGGATGGATGGACGGACGGACAGACGGACGGATGGATGGATGGATATTCTTTACTTTGGCAATTTTCTCTGTATATTCTTTATTTTTGGTTGGTTATGTTTCATTTTCTGTTTGTTGTTCTGTACCTGTAATTTAGCATCTCTTGGATTTCTGGCTTGCAGCACCTTTTATTTTGGCCTTTTAGTTAGTTAATTTAGTTAGTTAATTAAGCTCACCTTCTGCTCATTTATTGGGTTGCCAGTGGGTTTTATATCCAGGTTCTCTCCTCTTTTATGTTAGGTACCATTTACTAATATCTGTTCTTTCTCTTGCTGTTTTAAGATGCCTGAAAGATCATATTTAAAACCAATCAATCAGATGGTTTAATTTATTTAGCCTTATTTTGTCTTTATTACTGTTACTTTTTACTATTTATCATGTGGTATCATTTCAGGAAACAGAATTAAAAAAAAAAGGATAATAAAAGATGACTTATGTTGGTAAATCGTTAAATGTGATTAGAGTGGGAGAAATTTCCCTAAGAAGACCAGAGGAGGTAAAACAAAAATAAGCAAATGAGTATTCATTAGTTTTTCTCTTATCTTTGTGTACAAACTTCTTCATAAGCTATTAAAGGGATTTTTACTTTCATTGCAAAGTAAAAACTCAAAACAGTAAAATCACATTTGTTCACACTGCATTATGGCAAGTAGAACTTGTGTTAACAGGTTGCTAGTTGTTATCGTGTTATATTTCAGATCTGTTTTAAGATATGCGGAAAAACAAGTTTAAAATATGTGTTTCCTCCAATTCTACCAATATTAAAATGCAGTTCCATTTGAATTGATTGATTACAATATAACAAAGGTCAGTTTTTATTGACAAAATCAACATGAACTCATTTCATGACACAGCAATAATAATTTTTAAAAAAATGCATAATAACAAGTTACGTAACTTTCAAAGAACTTACTGCTGCCATTATAACTTTTTATAGAAGTAAATTGTGCTGTGATTTAAAACAAAAACAGGAACAAGTGAATATTTAATGTCAATTTTTTTAACTTCAGTGCAGTCATAAAAAAACAAGATGAAGTGTTCTGTGACTGCTAAACTGCTCAAGAGACTATTAAAATAATTTTTTTTATTTCTACTTTTTTAACATCCTTTAGGAGCTAGCAAGCAATGTTAAATGCTTCTGCTAGCAAGTACATAAAAGTAAAAACAAAAACTAATGAGGATACTGTGTGCTTTCTTTCTGATGTTCGGATACTTTCTGAACATCCAAGAGAACAGTATTTGGGATTTCAGTCACATAAACTTTTCCTGTACTGTCCTGGACTCATAGTTTGAGATGAAGAACACCAAGGCCATCTGAGCATCTTTTATTTTTTGGCACCAACCCTACAGTTGAGGTCTTGATGCTGTCCAGCTCAGTGCTGGTGTGTGACAGATTGCAACCTTCCTGTTGTAGCTCACAGTCTCGTCAGCCTTTTTCCAGCCTCTGCAGGCAGCAGGCAAACACGGTCAAACGGGTGATGCTCGGCGACGGGCCAACAGCCTGGAGTCTGCAGCGGTGTGAAATTGAGCAGGGCTTTAAATGTGTCACTCCTGCTCACTTTTTATTCTTCACACAATCACTTTGTGTGCAACACCATGAAAGCCCTCAAGGAGAGAATATGAAAACATGTAATCCTTTATCTCTATAGGATTCATCACATGAGGACTATATAGATGCAAAAAAAGACACTGAAGTCTTGGACAGAGATTTGAACTGAAGACTCAGTTCTAAGTGTTTTCACCACCTCCAAGTAAGTCGTTAAAAATTCATCACTTTGGATGTGATTGGACAATTTATTTTCTTAACTCCTCCTGCAGGATTTTATTAGTTTAGGTAATTTTGGGAGCTGTGTGGACCTGCATTCATTTTAGAATAGGTGACACAATCAGTCTCCATTTAGGAGTCTTCAAACATATGCCACACTTTAAACTGCGTATGAATATTTGCATAAATCTTTCAGGATGGACTCATCTACTGCAAGTTCATCATCTAGGGACCCTCACTCCCTCCACAGACATTCATTTTTCATGGAGTCCCACTGGTGATGCAGCATGTCCACAAGTAGGGCCAGGAAATTACTGAGAGACTCTCAGGCACTTTATGGTCCGAATACAAAGAACCACAGAGACCTTAATCTAATTCCAAGTTCTTCTTTGCTTTTATGTATTATTGCTAGTTGCCTCCCAGAAATACTGATCTTTTTTTACAGAGAGCAAGCTGCTGAAATTGCTTACTTTCAAATAAATAATTTTGTCGTGCTTCCAGTACAAATTTGAAGCACTTGCATTGTAGCAACATGGGAGTCGATCGTATGAAGATTTTGTGATTACAATCCACCCAAATTAGCCTTGCTGCAATGCATGCAGCAAGGCTAATTTGCAATGCATGCATTGCAGCCTTGCAATGCAAGGCTGCTCCATTGAGCAAATGGAGAATTTAAAAAAAACATTAATACTGAATGCAATTTTAGATTTTTGCACAGTCATTTCATATTGACATTTTTCTCTGGTGGTGCAATTGATCACTTGGTTGTGGTCTGCGGTGTGCAGATGGAGAGCAGCTCAGTGCAACAGGCGTAATAAAAATCAAGATGAGGAAGGCTGGAGGTATAGAATTGTGCAAAAGTTACAAATCATGCTTCATTTCTCAAACCAGGTGTATGAAAAGACAAAACTTCTGAAAATGTAATTACATTTGCTAAATATCAGAATAATTCAAGTTTTTTTTTTTGTTTCTAAACCTTCTTCAGTTTCAGAAATTTGCATACATTTTCTTAGTATTTAGCAGCATTGCTATTTGTACTTTAGGGAAGATGGGTAAATTGAGCCACTGCTTGTTGCTAGGAAACAGTACAATGCCTGGAGAGCCATTGATCATGTGACCACATAGTTAGGAGGAAGGCATCATTTCATTCAGGCTTTGAAGGCAAGAAAGGCACTGGTAAAGACAGTAGACCAAATTCACTTCAGAGTTAAAAAAATATTTTTTAAGAAATAAAACTATAATACGCTTCAACTGTGCTATGTACAAACTACAGCATGAGGTCATAAACTGAAGTTAAAAGTGTAAAATTTCATCTGTGGGCACAAATAAGATAAGTTGGGGTAAGTTGAGTCATGAGACAACTTTCTTTAGATATGCTATTTTACCAGAACATTCCTGCTAGGAATGCACCACATCCCAAAACATATACGGATACACAAATTAGTGGCCAAACTAAGGTTGCTTTGTTAAATATGAAGAATATTTTATTTTGCTGGAAATTGTCCCACCACCAAATAAATGCACTCAAAATTAAAGGTTGAATTAAAAACAACCTATAGTTTGGCTAACAACCACAAGAAAAAAAACAGCATGTAATAGCATTTCAATCTGGAGAGACTCAGAGAAAGAAAGCGATTAGAAAAGTTAATTGACATGCATGAATTAAAGTCTTTGGCACTCGGGCCCCAGCTGAGGACATCGAGCTGTGATTTGCAATAAGCTCGGATAAGCATTCCCGATGCTGATAGAAACGTCATCACCCGGGGCCCGACACTGGTGGTGGAGGTTGGTGAACAAAGTGAGTCTGGAGAGCCAAGAGAGTGGAGGTGGAGAAGGGGTGGAGGTGGGTTGACCGCAGCAGCAAAGCGGATGACGCCATGGATGGACGTCCTTATCAACTGGGGCAAGGTCGGTGATTGGTCGTGACATGGCTTGGTCCAGCGTTGATAGGTCGTCTGTGATTAGCGGGACGCTCCGATTGGATGATGCAGGCGGTGCTAAAGAGTTTTCTGGTTTGAATTTGCACCTGGGCTTCATATTGATTTATTTTGGGGTACCAATAAACTTGAATGCAGCTGTGGGCGCACTGCATCAACAAAAGCAGATGATTGACTATGGCAAAAATTGGACTTGAAATTTACAGGTACTTCAAATGGACAGCCAAATTAGCAAGTTATCAATTAATCTTATCAGTTGATTGATTTTATGTCGACTGATGATTGATACGCATGCATTTTTTTTTTATAAACTTGAGTTTTCTCTTCTATAAAAAGGGGGCGACTATCTTTTTGCATCATAAAGGGCTAAATATTTTAGAATATGCTGAATTTAAAAAAAAACATTATGAAGCTGAAGAAGCTTGGTCAGGGTTTATATTTCAAAACAGAACAATAAAGTGCATCTTGAATCCCAAACAAGAGTTTCCTTGGACCATTTCTATTTCCAGTTTTGTCATCTTTGTTGCTCTGATTAGTGATGGCCAGCTGGGAACCTCTGCTGGATGACAGAGGTACTTAGTGTTCGCCAACTCTATAGTTTGGCCAACACATAGCCAAACTACATCACTACTAGTTAATCTACTGGCACTCATTTTAATCTCATAATTAATTAATTGATAGTAATTGTAGGTTTATTAATGGTTTACATCCCTAACACAAATTTAATAACTGAGTAACAAAACTTATTTAATTACCACCGTTTTACATTAATTAAAATATAAGACGATGTGCGTAAAATCAACTAACAACCTGAAAATTGTCAAGAGAACAAAAAGAGTCCAAAACCTGAAACTAATTCAGTTTATTATTGCAGCTTTGGTTAGAACACCACTTATTTTCTGCATTACTTCATGGGAGTATGCATTATACATTCAAAATTCAAACATGCATAACCACTTCTAATATTATGAATTATACACAAATATTAAAATCTTGGTGTGAGATTAAAATGACCTAACAACATGATTTGAATGAGCTTGTTTCAATCCTCAGTAGGTCAAGGTATGGCCTCATTGTGGAAATGTCTCCTTGCTGTGCTCTCCTTTATTCACGTCTATATTTGGATTACATTTGGAGCAGATTGCCTCCAGCAATCTTCCAGTCAAGGATGAGATCCGTTTCTCTTTAGCAGGAGGGTTTTGTGGACTCGTGTTTTTGGGAAAAACGAAACAAAACAAAAAAACAGAAACTAAATCCAACATAGAAATCTTCAGGTATGAAAAAGGGCCAAGTAAGGATTTTTGTGCATTTTTGAGAGTCAGACGTTAACCTTTGTCAAGCTTTTTACTCAAGCTTGTTGTTGTTATTATTATTATTATTACATTCATTTTAAGTCTGGTATTTGACAATTTTTGAAAACATTCAATGGCTTTTCAAAGTATGTATGCCCCTGTTAAAATGACAGGTTTTTGTGATGCAGAAGATTGTATCTTAAATTCTAAAATTTTTCATACCCAGTAATACTTATATATTATTACAAATATGCATTCTGATTATAATAATTCCTTTCAAAATATAATTACATACTTTTAATGAAGGTCACATTTCTACTAAAATGTGTTTATTTGTCTGATATAATACTCTAACCTCAAATGTGTTTTTATTGTTGAAAAAAGCTAATTTTCAGTGAATATGGGACATGTATAAGTTTATACTTCTTTCTTTCATTTATGATTTCCTTTAGTTTTTACATAAACAATGTATATTTATTGTGGAATGAATGAAATGAACTAAAAAAAAGAAATATAACAACTTGTTGAAGAATCTTTTGTTATAATTGTAACGTTCAGACTCCTTTTCTTGACTTGACACATTTCCATTACAATTGTTTTCTACAGGAGGGTAATAATGACAATTTTGCAATCACGGTGTTTCCATTGTGAAACACAATTATAATTATACATGAATAAGTTTAAGTGTTAAGTCATTAAAAACTTTATTCTCCTACCACTTCCTGATTTCTTCTTTGTGATTTCAGCCAGTTGCAACATCCGGTTGTTGATCATGTAACTCGTGATGCAATGAAAGTATTTCCATTCCAATTTTGCAAAATGAACTAATATTTATACAGCCAAAAACACCTCTTTCTACTGGCAAAATGTTTTATCCAAAGTATTTGTTTGAAATTAGTGTCTTTCCATTAAACAAATTTATTTTTGAAATGTCAAATTGCATAATATGTGGTCAATGGAAACATTTCCATCTGTCTACTCCTCTTTGCAAAGGTTCTCCAAATCTATCACATTATGAAGAGAAGTGTAGTTTACAGCCCCTCTTGGATAATCTCCAAGATTTGATGTAAAAATCAGTGCTTCCCTTAAATTTGGTATTTCCATAGGAGTGTGTACAATTTAATAACTACTCTAAATAATTTCAGCTGGGTTTTTAAGGCATTTGTTACCAATAGCCTATCACAAATCCATGAAGAATCAATCCATCCATCCATCCATCCATCCATCCATCCATCCATCCATCCATCCATCCATCCATCCATCCATCCATCCATCCATCCATCCATCCATCCATCCATCCATCCATCCATCCATCCATCCATCCATCCATCCATCCATTTATTTATTTATTTATTTATTTATTTATTTATTTATTTATTTTCTGGTCACCCTTCTCCCTAACAGGGTCGGGAGGTGCTGGTGCCTCTTCAGCTGCGTTCCGGGCGAGAGGCAGGTTCACCCTGGACAGGTCACCAGTCTGTTGCAGGGCAACATAGAGACAGACAGGACAAACAAGCAGACACACACACACACACACACACACACACACACACACACACACACACACACACACACACACACACACACACACACCGAGGGAGAATTTAGAGAGACCAATCAACCTGTCAGTCATGTGTTTGGACTGTGGGAGGAAGCCGGAGTACCCAGAGAGAACCCACACACGCACAGGGAGAACATGCAAACTCCATGCAGGGTTCGATTCCCCAGGCCAGGAATCGAACCCAAGACCTTCTGCTGCAAGGCAGCAGAGCTACCAACTGCACCTCTGTGCAGCCCTTCCATGAAGAATCCATGAGTCAAAAAATCTAAAGATACCACAGTGTGTTTGACAAAATTGTGCTTTAGCACCAAGATTATTTCCAAAGCACCATTAGCTGAAAACTTAACATACAGAGGATGATAAAATGAAGGATGATGCGTCTCTCAGGTTGTGTTGGGTCTTTGACATGTTTATGTGGTGCAGCTCATCTGTAGATAGTTTTAGGTGTGGCATGGTTTCTTTTGTAGTATCACGATCAGGTGCAAAGACTAGACAAAAGAAAAATATGAAAACATAGCAGAAGTCACATAGAAAACTCCAAAAACTTTTGATCAAGACCACTGTGCAGATCGCAAGAAAGTCTGGTTGCGACACAAGCATGTGCACTGTTGTGTACCATTCCAAATCACCTTTCATCTTGTTTTCCGCTTCCTTTGTCCATATTTCCTTTTTAAAAACGGACAATAATTATCCAGAACGCAATATAAAATTTTCATCACAGGCACAGTTCAATTAATTAAATTATTAATCAAATTAAGCAGAACTTAAAGAAATAGTCACATCAGCAAACCTCTGCAATTGAGGAAATCCAATGTAGCATGTAGGGCATGAAATTCTTTCATTTTGAACCATATCAAGATTATGAATGTTATCAAAAACTGAAATGTATTGATAAAACCTATAAATAATGTGTTAAAATATCAATGAATAGCTATCTCTGAATTTGATAAGTACTTCTTGAAATTAAATATTGAACATTTTTTCACAAAGACCAGTTCCTCTAGCAATTCGCGATTGTTTTTGTAATTATTTTTGCAATACAAATCACATATTCTGTTGTTCTAATTTAGAAATATATGCAAGGAGTTTTGTGATGTTTGCGAATGTATTGCCGTAAATGAGACCTTTTCATGTGGATCAGATTATCACTTGACTTCAAGTAAGGTAGCAGGCAGTAGAAGGAGGAAATACTTCCACCTGCAGGTAGCAGTTAGCATAACTTAAACCTAATGTTTTTGGACATTTTTGCAGAAAATTTGCAATAAACTCACTATTATATATTAATGTGACAAAATGTGGAAATCTGTTGATTTTGCATGAATTTTCACAAAAAATTGGAGAGACTGATTGATGTAAGTTGGTATACATATAAAAACTGCATTGATTTGATTGATAAAATAATATTAAAGCACATTTTTTACTTATGTGTCCCTTTCAGTTCTGAAAAACCACAAAACATGCAAACTCAAGGGTGGCTGTAGGGTAACTGGAAAACAAGAAAGAATCTATCAATTGAAAGCATTTAAACAAAAAGGTGAAATTCTACATCTAAAGATATCTAGGTTTACAAAACAGTTAAAAAGCTTATTTCAAATTCTCTTTCTGTGTTTGATTTAATTTATCTTAAGTCATATTTGAAATGTAGAATTTTATAACAACTGATGGTAACTTAGTTGTTTGATTGTGCTATGAAATGGCACTATGTGTGGAAAATACATAATAGATTGTTCATGTGTTTTCTCAATATATTCTGTGGCACAAACGGCCATTTGAGAGCATTCATGATCTTGATATGGCCCAAAATGAAAGTTTGACACCCTGGAATAAATCATTAAAAGGTTCGAGAGAAAACATTCAGATCAATTACTGTACTTAACCCTGAAATTAGGCTCAAATCTGTAGATTTGCTGGCCACACGCTCATATGAGTTTGCCATCTAAAACCAAATGAATAAATACTTTTATGGTCGGGTTAGGGTTTTTGGTCGGTGTTTTACCTCTTCTGGGGCGAGGGGTTGGGGGAGGGGAGGAGAACCCACCCATCCCTGCCAGCTGACTGGTTGGCTGTCCGGGAGCTTTAATGCAGCTGCAGCTCTTCATTCAGATGCTGAGGAGCAGCGGGTCGCCAACGGAGGAGGGGACTTTTTGTCTTCCAAAGGGGTCGGGGGGAAACAAGAGACAGCCTATTGTTAATCGCATTTCGCTCCCTTCCATACTCACTTTGATGCATACTGGAGGATTTTCCAGCTGCCTCTGATCGTTAATGTGGGGAAGCGCTGCCCTGGATGCAGACAGAGGATTGCGGCAATCCAAGGCGCCCTGAATGATCGGATCCTAGCAGCACCAGCAGCATCAGCAGCATCTCATTGTGTGAAATGCGTCACCACGATCCGGGTTACACATTTCAGCCCTGCGCTCACAGACTGTTTTATGTCATGACTGCTTTGCCAGGTAAGAATTCCGCTTTTTATAGGATTTCTTTTATATTTGGCGTCTAGATATAATCAGTTCAGACGTTAATCTCTGCATGAAGCAGTTTCCCGTCCTAAAACGCTGCAGGGATGAATGATCTTGCAGGCCTATTGTTACAGTAGATGAGCTACTGTCCCGACTTTTCAATGTTGGTATTTAATTCAATGCCTGTTTTGTTTGTTTGTTTCTTTTGTTTTTTCTTAAAAGAGCCAGAAGCGCTCAGTAATTGTTCACACAGATCTAATTTTTGGACCCAGAAGCAGGTCAAATTTGGATTTGGTGGCAAGTTTTTTCTTCCGGTTCTGGCTCAGCGGGTCACATATATGTCTTCTTATCGGTGCAGGTAGCCACATGTGCGGGTCGGTGTCACCGCGCTGAGCCCAGAGAGCACGAAGGATATCAGGGGTCAGTGAGACAAGAGGGCTCAGCAGCGGGGAAAAACCAGGTGGACCGGATGACGTCCAGAACCGCGCCTCCGCAGCGCTGCCTCGGCGGTCTCCAGACTAACAATGGCACCTGCGCGGAGCAGCTCAGCGTCAGCCTCTTCCCGCCGCTTTCTTCCACCCTCGCGCTCCTCGTGCTGGTGGCCGTTCTCTTGGGGATCATCCTCGTTTCCCTGGCAACGTTCCTCTTCCACAAGAGGAAGCTCCGGAACAGGAAGATCCAGCGCGCGCAGGAGGAATACGAGCGCGACAGTCGTAGCCCCGCGCGCGCAGGCCCCGGCGCTCGGGAGCCCGCAAGGCCATGCGTCATCGTGCGACCGGTGAGGCGTGACGAGAAGCCCTCGAGCCGGAGCGTGGACAGCGAGGACAAACAGACTGTTGACTGTTAACTCCGAGAAACTTCAGGGAATGAGACTGTGGAATAAACCGGAAAAGCAATAAGGCACAAAGAAATCCCACTTCCCCCCACATCGCTGCCGCTTGTAGACGACTTAGATACATTAGGGTCAGAAAGCAGAATAGACTAATAGACCTAGATATAACTGCAAACTTTCATCATCTCAACATTTCATTTGTAAAGGGCCACGCTACATCAAGATTAGAAAAGCAAGTGAGAGTTCGGCTAAACTCGGAGGTTCGCCATTCACTTCATAATGTTGCTTTGGAAGAGAACTAAGATGGGTGATCTACAGTCACTGGCACCAGAACAATGTACTGGGCTGGCTGGAACTGGACTGGAACGGATCATTAGATTAATCATTAGATTAGCTTAACTAATTTAGCAATGATTAATTGTTAACTGGAGTGCAGACTAAATAAATCAAATTTGCTGAAAAAACGTTATATACAAAGCAGTTTCTATGCCAAAGCATTTAAGATGAAATATGCCTCAAGTGGAATAGCTTTAGCTTCACCTGGTTCAGATTCACTAAAGGAATGTTGTGTTTTTGTGTTATGGGCAATATTTTTAGTTTTCCCTATTTAAAAAGGAATTAAATTATATGTTTATTTTTATTTCAAAGTATTTCTAATATTATACAAAACAGGTTTAAATGCTTAAATGAAAACTAAAATGTGCAATTTTTTTTCATCTGATTAACTTCAATAACTGATAAATAAAATAATTGTTCACTGCAGCCATAATTTTATATATATACATAATATTTATATTAATTTATTAGGTTTACACTGTTGTCTTGAATGACTGTATGCCTTTATATAAACTGACCTTGATTCTCTGGGGGGGGCAGGCAGGCAGTAGTTAGCATGTTTCACTGAGGGGGGCCATTGACCCCATTGGAGGTGCCACTGTCTGCAATTCTCTTGGGAAAAAGGATAAATGAATGGATAATGTGCCAAAATGTGGAAAGAAGATTGAGAGGGAAGATGATGCAGTAGATTGACTTCTTCAACTAAGTTCAATTGTTTTTATGAATTTGATCGAGGTTGGCATTGGACATACAGGTTAGCATTCAATATGTTTTGCATAGCGCTATGAGATAGCTTCGATTGTAAACTTACCAGTTTACAAAGACATGAGAACAGTTCATACTGAGGCATGAGAACAATAAGTGAGATGAGAAGTTGTCATAATAAAACATGGCCAGAGGCGGGTAGCCAAAAATTGTACTCAAGTAAGAGTAAAACTATTTTAACATATTTTTACTTAGATCAAACCAAAACGTAATTGTCCAAGAAATTACTCAAGTGAAAGTAAAAAGAAATATTTGGTAGAAAGGCTACTCAAGTACTCAGTCACTGATCAAAACATTACGTGTTTGATATTTCAAATTTACATCAGATGAACCGAAATATGGAGTTCTGTGGAAAATTTGGTATTTTAAAGTGAAAATAATTTGCATAAATAATTACAAAATAACAAAATCAGGCAAAAAAAATTCCCAAATTATTTTTTTCAATATAAAACTTAAGAAACTAACAAAAACTACAAGTCTGCATTTAGTTAAAACAAGCTTCATACTGTAAAGTTACTCACATTTGGAAGAGTATCTGGAAATTTTACACACATAAGAGTAGCAATACTTCACAATAAAATTACTCAAATTAAAGTAAAACGTACAGCGTAGTAAATATACTCCTAAAAGTGTTTCATTCCCAAAAATTACTCAAGTGAAAACTGAGTAAATCTAATTAGTTACTACCCAAATCTGGATGTGACGCAGAAAAGTGGGATGAGTGGGAGAAATAAGTGTTCATATTTAGATAAGAGGAGGATTACTGTGATGAAAACAGTTGTAATGAGGCATGTGAAATAAGTTTCTGAGACAAATGAGGGATAAGATAAGATCAATAATGAAGCATGATGAGAATTAGTAGGTTGTGTAGCAGTTATAACTGCTATACAACAGAGAGGATGAGTTGGGTCTGAATAATACATAAGCAGGACATATTGAGGCACAAGGAGGATGAGTGGGATAGATCTGACATAGATCTATGTCATAGAAGTTGAAAACATTAGAACAGATAGGAAAGAGACTGACAAATGATAACAGAGCTTAACAAGGAATAAGATAAGTTAGAAATTAGGTCATAATGTGGTAAAAAAAATCATGATGAGAAAAGGGAGGTTGGATAGGAAGAGAACTGGGGGTTTGAATAAAAGAAAAAAAAAACTATAGGTGTTATAAAAAAAGAGGAGGAGGAGGAATGAGGAGAACGTGTAGAACAAAAAGGTATAAAGAGGGATAGGGTGGAAACAGTAAATTAGGGCTAGAAGTGGTAGAAAAGTGAAGCACCAGGGATAAAAATGCAAAGTGAGATGAGAATAAAGAAGATTAGAGGGATGAGGAAATCCACTTGTGACAAGTGATTAGGAAGACAGGTGGAATAAAAATAGATGGAATATGTTATTCTACTTTGATAAACAGGTTTAATTATAAGGGCTGAGGAAGACAAGTGGAATGAGAAGAGTGAGTGAGTGGATTTGTTAGCATGAGGAAAACTGTGGTGAAAAACCAGCCATCTTAAAAGAAGGCTTGCAACGTAATTAAATGTGTTGCAGATGTGTGGTCCTGCTCCTGAATATAAGTTAATACTTCATCTAGGAAGCTGACAAGTCCTTTTAAAACTGTAAGTATTTGCCTGCATATTTAATTTAGCCCTGCCTCATTTAAACTTCAGAGATGTTCAAACTTTAAATCCTCACTGGGACTTGACACATGAATGTGTTAAATTATTAAGACATGTTGGAACAACTCAGACCTTGGTGGCTCGCTGATCTTCCTTGGCATGCCCTCTGACACAATATCAGTATGTAGTTAGACTATAATGGATGTTGTGGTGCTGTTAGGCAGTGCAAAACTGCATATATGCTATAGAAATGGCTTATTTGTTTATGTAGTATTTTTTCCTTCAATTAAGTGACTTAGCAAATTTACAAGTACTGTCCTCCAATGTCTTTTAGACATCTGTGGATAGCTTTAGATAGCTTAACAGGATGCAAGACCTTTTGCTGTAGTAATGCACACAAACCCTTTTTTTCCTTAAAGTGTCAAATAGGCTAGTAAGTTTTAGCGCTTATAGAGTATTACGATTTTTGAGTATTTCTAATGTATTCTCTGACATGTATTATACTGAGAAATCTTCCAGCAGAGGCGTTTGGTTGAAGACAGTCTTTTTTGATCCTTCATATTGTATCATTGTGAGCCCGATAAAAATACTGTGTCATTTATTATATAAATTCATTGTAAATTGTATGCCACTATGCGAGCTGGAATGTTTTGCAGTAACATCTTTCTGGAGTTCATATAATCTGCCTTATCTGAGAAAACTATGTGATAATAAAACTTTATAAATAAATGTGTAATACTTTCACCACTTTGTTTCAGTGTTCTGGCTACAGCCAAGGTACATCTGCTACCACCTTTTGATGTAAAAATAAAATAAAAAAAAAACAGACCAGATCTCAGTAAATCTACATATGATCAGCTACAAACTCGCTACTGGAGCAGACAGCCTGACTAAACAGCTATATAAGTTTCTTTTACTTCTGGTTTTACTTTATGGAGAGCAAGCCAACAAAAAGCCATGGTGTCTTGCACAATAAAATCTTTTCATCTGCTACTATGAGTTATTGCAGGTGATTATTCAATATTTGGATGAATAGTTAGATCATGTTATAAATTTTAGTTATTTTTTGGAGATTCTCAAGATAGTCACATTCTTAAAATTTTACACAGTTCATGGGTGTCAGACAGATTTTTATTTCAGGTCACAAGCTCTTGGTCCTCTAGAGCTTGTTTTGGCACAAACTAAAACTATCCATTATCTAAACTGTTAAAATAGTAATAAATAGTTGCCTTTGAACTATCATTAACAGCTTATTTAAGTTACTCTAAAAGTTAGATGATGCTGCACATCTTTTCAAATTGGTGTAATTTGGCATTAAAGAGAAAAAAATGGCTTTGCCTGGATTGATAAAATAATATTGAAACACACAACTGTTAGTTTTGAAGATTCTGTTTATGTCAGGGTCACATAAAGAGTTATGGTGGGCTGGATGACTAAAGTTAGATGACAATGAATAATAAGAGAGTACATATATTTCTTATATTTTGAAATCAGAAGACTTAAAAAGTGTGAAAAATGACAAAAACATGTCTTTACATTTGTTTTTAGGCATTGAGTAATATTCTCATACAAGAAGAACCTTTTCAGTCATATTTGGCAAGAACTAAAAGGTACTTCCAAATTTGGATGATGATTTTTGAATCAGTAAAGGCACCATCTATTTACTATAGCAGTCAATAGGGTTACGGTTAACCTACATAGCCCCCCCTCCACAAAACTTTACACTTGGCACAATGAAGTCAGACAAGTACCGTTCTCCTGGCAACCATCCCAGACTCGTCCATCAGATTCCCAGATGGAAAAGCGTGATTCGCCTCTCCAGAGAATGCGCTTCCACTGCTCTAGAGTCCATGCTTTACACCACTGCACCTGCTGCTTTGCATTACACTTGGTGATGTTTGTTTTTAAATCGCTACATAATCTTGCCCCAGTTTACCTCACTGAGCTTCTTCACCCTTACATACCTTATCGGTCTCTCATGTCTGCAAATCAGTTGCTCTTGGAGGAACCGAGATCTAGAAGGAAGCTCAGAGGGGTCAGGGCTTTCTCTGTCGTGGGTTCTAAGTTATGGAATGATCTGCCTTTGCAGGTTAGAGGCTCCTTCACTGTCCACTTTTAAAGCTCGTCTTAAAACGTATCTATTTTACTTGGCTTTCAACTCCTGCGAGATCTAGTTTTACATTGTATGTTTGTTTGTTTTGAACTGTAAGAGTTTTTATTTGTTTTTATTGTGTAGAGTACTTTGTATCCGCTGTGGTTGTCTTAAAGTGCTTTATAAATAAAGTATGGTATGGTATGGTATGGTATGGTATGTTTGGCTTGGATTCAGCAGCTCAACCATGGAAACCCATTCCATGTAGCACTGTTCTGAAGACCACATGAAGCTTGGAGGTCTGTAGTGATTGACTCTGCAGACAGTTGGAAACCTCTTCGCACCATGAAGTCCCTCTGCTGACCCCCCTCTGTCAGATTATGTGGCCTTCCATTTTGTTGGTGAATTGCTGTCATGCAAACACTTCCATTTTCTTATGATACAGTTGAAAGTTAACTGTGGAATATTTAAATTTTACAACCGCATTTGTTGCACATCCTATCACAATTCCACGCTGAAATTCCCTGAGCTGCTGAGAGCGACCCATTCTTTCACAAATGTTTGTAAAAACAGTCTGCATGTCTAAGTGCATAACTGTATACACCTGTGGCTATGGAAGTGCTTGGAACACCTGATTCTGGTAACTAATAGGTGAGTAAATACTTTTAGCTATGTAATGAATGCCATTGAGACACATGCGGTGTCTCATGGCATGTTTGCAAATGAGTGTGACTCAATGTTAATTACATTGTCAAACTCTCTTGGTGCATAATATTATCTCCTCAGTGATACTTGCACTGCAATTCATGTGCAAGGATCATTGAAGCATGTCAACTATACGCACTAAAAGCTATGTGTACTGAATACAGAATCAGGGCTAAGTGCACAAACAAGCAAAGTCACCTGAGCAGACTCCATCAATTCTTCCATGTGCTTTATTGGCACAAAGGTTGAACATTCCCTTCCTAAACTCAACGTCTCTGTAATGAAGCCACATCATGTCCTGTGGGAGGGTCAAAGGAAGTGAGTCTCCATCTGTCAGTATAATTGGCCAAGATCCAGAACATCGTGTTCCTAATTGTCCCCAACAAAAAAAAGGACTTGAGAATATAAAGCAAACTTTGGCAAGACACCAGCGAGCCCTGGAAGATGTTCTGAAGGCCTGCTCTTATCTCATTGGCATGAGTGCAACAAAATGAAACTGTTTTTCTTCCCCTTCAGGGAGACTGGAAGGAGCTCAGTGAAAGATGACTAATGCATTTATATTTAAGCATATGCTTTGTTCAGAGCAATTTACACATTAAAGTTGTTTTACCAACAAAGAAAATTCTGATTAACACAAACAGACATTAGCATTATTAAATATCTATAGTACAGCATGTGATGTAGGGCTGAAACAATTAATCGGATCAATTGTGACAAATCAATTATTAAAATAATTGTCAACTGAGTAATTGATTATTTGTTAACTGGCTCATAAAGACTCAAAAAAGGCTACATGCTTCCAAAATTGTACATCCATCCATTTTCCGTCACTCTTCTCCCTAACGGGTTCGGGAGGTGCTGGCGCCTCTCCAGCTGCGTTCTGGGCGAGAGGCGGGGTCACCCTGGACAGGTCGCCAGTCTGTCGCAGGGCAACACAAAGACAAACAGGACAAACAACCATACACACTCACACCTAAGGAGAATCTGGAAAGTCCAATCAACCTGACAGTCATGTTTTTGGACTGTGGGAGGAAGCCGGAGAACCCGGAGAGAACCCAGCATGCACAGGGAGAACATGCAAACTCCGTGCAGAAAGACCCCGGGCCGGGAATCGAACCCAGGACCTTCTTGCTGCAAGGCAACAGCGCTACGCACTGCGCACCCCTAAAATTGTACATACATTTTGCATTTAAAATAAAATTCTTGCAAATATACTCTAAGAAGAATTTCTCATCCCTAATTCTACCATTATCTAATTCAAATTTTGCAAAAAAGCCAAACTCTATTAGGCATCTTCTTCTATCCAATTAGTAATCAGTTATTATTAATCAGTTATTTCACAAATCTATACCATAATAACCTTACAATGTATTAATGTTAACTCAAGCAGAATGAGCTAGAAGTATTTTCAGCTGCAGATTCACCCCTTGACGTAAATGAACAAGTATTTACTAAAAGGAATGCTATTTCTGCCTTTTTAGGCAATAACATGTTAATTCTCTTACTTAAAAATTTAATCATTTATTTGCACCTTTTAATGCCTTTCTAATTTTGTATAGATTAAAAAAAACGCCTTATGTGGTGAAATGAAAAATCTCCAGAATGAGAATTTTTTTATTGTTAGTAATCGATGACTAAAATAATTGCTCATAATCTCCCCTTCCCAATCTAATGATATATATATATGTGTATAAATCCACTGCCTGGCCAAAATAAAAGTCGCCACCAAAAAATGGTCTCACTCTCTAATATTTTGTTGGAGCGCCTTTAGCTTTGATTACAGCCCGCATTCGCTGTGGCATTGTTTCAATAAGCTTCTGCAGTGTCACAAGATTTATTTCCATCCAGTGTTGCATTAATTTTTTACCAAGATCTTGTATTGATGATGGGAGAGTCTGACCATCATCAGTGCGCCAAGCCTTCTCCAGCACATCCCAAAGATTCTCAATGGGGTTAAGGTCTGGACTCTGTGGTGGCCAATCCATGTGTGAAAAAGATGTCTCATGCTCCCTGAACCACTCTTTCACAATTTGAGCCTGATGAATCCTGGCATTGTCATCTTGGAATATGCCCGATCCATTTGGGAAGAAAGAATCCATTGATGGAATAACCTGGTCATTCAGTATATTCAGGTAGTCAGCTGACCTCATTCTTTGGGCACACAATGTTGCTGAACCTAGACCTGACCAACTGCAGCAACCCCCAGATCATAATACTGCCCCCCCACAGGCTTGTACAGTAGGCACTAGGCATGATGGCTGCATCACTTCACCTGCCTCTCTTCTTACCCTGATGCACCCATCACTCTGGAACAGGGTAAATCTGGACTCATCAGACCACATGACCCTCTTCCATTCCTCCAGAGTCCAATCTTTATGCTCCCTAGCAAACTGAAGCTTTTTTTTCTGGTTAGCCTTACTGATTAGAGGTTTTCTTATGGCTACGCAGCTGTTCAATCCCAACCCCTTGAATTCCCTTCACACTGTGTGTGTGGAAATGCTTTAGGGTTCAAATTAAACATACTCCTGAGTTCTGCTGTTGTTTTTCTTTGATTTGATTTGACCAAACGTTTAAGTAATCGCCGATCACGATCATTCAGGATTTTTTTCCGACCACATTTCTTCCTGGAAGATGATGGTTCCCCACCATCCTTCCAGTTTTTTATGATGCGTTGGACAGTTCTTAACCCAGTTCCAGTAGTTTCTGCAATTTCCTTCGATGTTTTCTCTGCTTGATGCATGCCAATGATTTGACCCTTCTTGAACAGACTAACATCTTTTCAACGACCACAGGATGTGTCTTTTGCCATGGTTATTTAAGAAATGAGGAGTTACTCATTGCATCAGCTGGGGTTAAATAACTTGCTGCCAGCTGAAAGATAATCACCTATGCAGTAATTATCCAATAGGAGGCTGGTACCTATTTGCTTAGTTAAATCCAGGTGGCGACTTTTATTTTGGCCAGGCAGAGTGTATGTGATATATATATATATATATATATATATATATATATATATATATATATATATATATATATATATATATATATATATATATATATATATATATATATGTATATATATATATATATATATATATATATATATATATAGTATATATATATATATATATATATTTATTGGACCTAATTGCAAAACACTTTTGCCTTAGACAGATGAAGCTTGGTGGAATTCATTTGGGTGAGCTGCCGTCTCTTGTCAACCATATATGAGACATTAAAATCTGTCTGCTTCTTAGTGGGAAGATTGGATTTGAGTGGGAATAAAGGGAATTTATTGACGACTGTATGGACAGTAGCAGTTACAGATGGCTAAAAAGTAAGAGGTTAATAGCTAGGCTGGAGGTGAGTAGCCAGGAAAATGGCCAGAGGTTGCAGTTTGTCACAGACAATAGAAAGTCAGCACTCAGTGATAAGGCAGAGGAATGGTAGAATACTGGCACAGCCAAATGATGAGCAACACACATAAGAAGGTAAACCATTAAGCAATCATAATATGTATTCATTCCTCTGGAATGTAATGTCACAAATCGCTCACCTTGTCCCAATCTGTTCCCATTCTTCACTACTCATCAATCACTACAGTAGGTCTGTAGCAAACACTTATTTTAGTCATCAAATATTCTATCATTTATGACGAATAATGACGAATAATCGAGTAATTAAATAAAAACAATTGATCAAATAAAATACTGTTAAATTACAGTCTAACAGCAGTATTACTATTGGATATCAACACTGACTCAAATTTTTAGATTTGTGCATCACAATTACTTTTCTGTAGCTTAGAAAATTAATCTGTAACGATAGCTCACTTTTTTAAGTGAACCTGGAATTATTTTATTTATTTTATTTTTTACAAAAAATTTAAATTATATTCAATTTGTGGTCAAGACCTGCCAGTGACCTAACACCCTTAGCAGGTCGTGGCAAAGGGTGTGACAACCAAAGGGTGTGACAACCAAAGGGCGTGACAACCAAAGGGCGTGACAACCAAAGGGCGTGACAACCAAAGGGCGTGACAACCAAAGGGCGTGACAACCGGGCACAGATGCAGGTGGTGGCTGTCACGACCAGCCTCAGCTTAATAACAGCAGCTTTTAGCTTCTGTGACATATACAGCAGCTTCTTTGTCAGATTGCATATGAATGATTTTATTTAGAAAAAAAAAACAGACAACCGATGGATCTGGCAAGTCCTGCTACGGAACTCCCTAGAGGACGTGGGGAAAACTTTTCTTTTGCATTTCCTCTTACGTTTTGCGTCCCCTCGCAATTAGCAAATACACGCTGTTCTGTTTTGGATACAGTCACAAATGTCTCATATATACATATTTAAAGAGCCTCAGTGAAAACGTGATCTTAAGATGAAAACAACTGACTGAAAAGAGATTTATTCACTACGGAAGTGCGTATCAAGGAGGAGAAAAATTAGAGCGTTGTCACCTTATAAAGCGGTAGTTATATTCCACAAACATGATATTCATATTGTACTAACTGTTAAGGATTCAGAGTTTTCCTCTCTCTTTTATCTGCTCACCCCCCCCACACACACACACACACACACACATACGCTGCAGCTTACATAACCATGCTTATGTGTGACTGTCACCATCAGTCATACAGAAACAGACTGAAATTGACTAGGCCAGGGGTCACCAACCTTTTTGAGCCTGGGAGCAACTTCATGGGTACAGAGCAACAAGAAGGGCACCTGTTTGAAACAGTCTTTATAAATAAATATATATATATGATAATACTGCCTGATCATATTAGTGTCAGGACTACTCACAATAGTTATCAGTAATAATTTACCATGGCAGCTGCTTAATTGCTATTATGTGATCAGAAGTTTTTAGCTCACAGAGTTTTAACTTTGATTCCCTTTTGGAGTTTTTCTGTGATTCTAAACTGGCCACCAGTGACTGAAATAAACAAAAGCAAACTGATGGATTGTTGCAGTAAATTTTCCTTTAAATAAAAAAAGCAAAGAAGAGTTATAGTTTTATTATCTAACTATCTGTTCTATTAGCAAAATTGTGGAAAATAAAATATCTTTTGTGTCAAAAGACATTATACACACACAGCGGTGTTAGTCTGATGCAGGGAACCTCAAAGCCCAAGTTTTATTGGTCAGTTTGCTTTTGTTTATTTCAGGCTTTGCGTTTTTCTGCAAGTTAAAAATGAACGAGTTGGGTTTGAACCTCCCGTTGTTCTGCGATCAGCCTGAGCTTCTGACAGTCTGCGCGGTTCTGGCGGGTCGCCAGTTTATTCGCTTTTTTCCTGGTTTCGCGAACCGAACAGCTGACGGGTCACCCGCTGGCTGACACCAGCAGATGTGGAAAAATAAAGGTCTGACACCTGACCTGCAAGAGCACAAGAACCTCTCCAATGCGCAAAAATCAGCACAAGCCTAAACAAGAGCAGCGACTGTTTTTCCAGACGACGCTAAATAATAAAGACATGAAGCGAAGCCTCTCCATGAGGTTCACGGAGAGGACGGTGCTGGTTCCCAGGTTCAGGTGTTGCGATGCGCGCTACGAATAAGATGTTTTGGCACAATTTATTTATTTTTTCTTCACAGTTTTGTTAATAGTAAATAGGGTTAAATAATAAAAACTAAAGAAGTTATTCTTTTCTTTGTTTACTTAAAGGAAAATGTGACGGTACGCAGAGTGCAGCTGCAGGCGCTGCTGCACTCCGACAGTTTCCTGCATGCGCCTGCAGTTCTAAACTTTAACAGCAGGAAATAATTTTATGCATAAAGCATTTTAAACGTTTTTGTCATTTCTCTCGTTTGTACTCTAAATATAAACGTCAAACGTTATTACTTCAATTAAAAAACATTTAAATTATTTTTTGGTAGTGCTCCTTAATAATAATGGCTATTTTTAGGAGTAGCTCCGCGGGCGACTGAAAAGGTCCCTGCGGGCGACTGGATGCCCGCGGGCAACGGGTTGGTGACCCCTGGACTAGACTACCGTTTATGGAGGGTACAGATTGCAGAGAAGAATAAAAGCTAAACTCGCTACAATCTTTGCCTCACTTGGTTGCATCCATAAGGTGAGTTAAGTGTGGCCCAGCGCTGGACGGAGAATGCAACTCTGTATCTGTTCCATTTGTATGACATGTATAGCTTGTAACATTTGATCATTTTCTGTCTGTTTTTATTTCTCAATGTAAAAACACTGAGGGGTTCTGGCCGGGTCCCAAAAACTGGCAAACAGACCTGGGTATACACAGTGACGTAATTGTATCCGTCTCTAACGTAACAGTGTGCGCAATCTGAGCGGGTCCCACAGAAGTTAGCTTCAGTTCGAGCCTCTAACTGACCGTCTGGAACGAAGCTGAAGTTGGCTTCCGATTCGGGAACTGGCTAAAGGGCGATTATGACGGAATGAAAGCGTCTTCAGTCATAACAGAGACTGACAAGCCTTTGTATTTCTGTTCAACTCCGAGTGTGCATACTATTACTAATTTGAATCACAATGTGAGGCAGCATCAGTATGTCTCCATATTTTAGACCAAGCAGCAAAAGGAAAACTTGACCTGTTAACTTCCGTTAGTCACTCCGCGAGCCTGCACGAAAAGCACACTACCGCCACCTCCTGGACATGAAATGATCACGTTTATACAACATAACTATTACGTTTTACAATATGAATATTACCTTTAAACAATAAATCATCATGTTTGTACAATATAACTAACGTTTTCCTCCGTGATAGCAATACACTTTCATAGTGAATAAATCGATTTTCAGTTTTAAACACGTTTTCACTGAGGATCTTTAAGTGTGTATATATTGGAAATTTCAAATTGACATTTGTGACTGTATAATAGACCAGGACGTATTTGCTTATTGCGAGGGAACGCAAAACTTATTAAGAGGAAATGCAATACTTTAGCGAGGAAACGCAAAAGAAAACTGTTCCCCATGTCCCTAAGGGGGCTCCGTAGAACGTATCCTCAAAGAGTTTTTGTTGTGGGTGGGGATGCCGTGGAGAGGAATGGTTTCTGAAAGACGTCAGTGTTACAACGACTCTGAAGAAGCTTCTGACTGACGCCTGTTGCTATTTGACAGCTTCATGATTGTCATAGTAACAATTCAATTTCCAGGCAGCAGATATTTCACAGGAGCGTGTCCTGGATGACGCCATTAGTTGTTGGCAGACATTGCTAATTCATTTGCTTTTCCTGTTCCTCTCTCAATCTGTTTGGCTGTATGGTTAGAAAGCCGGTCAGATAAATGGGGACATGAACCTCACACATTAAAAACATAAATCGGTCCATAAAACAATTTAATTAAAATATTAGAAAATATAAAAATATATGTAATTAATGGAAGAAATAGTGTAAAATTACTCCTCTCTCTCTTCTATTCGGTCATGCTCTGCATCTATGAAGAGTCCTTTACAACTCCTATGGAATTTGGGGTCATAGTTCAGGCATCCTTTACGATTTTGAAGCTGATAATCAGCTCATTTCAGTTGTAAAAACAATACTTTGTTGCCACAGTTACACCTTATAACAATAGCCAGAAAGTAAAAAAATAGGAGTAAAGCAGAAGGAGTCAAAAAGCTACTCCAACACGATGCAAGCATAAACATGAAAGCTTTCAGAAAGGAGAGACACAGCAGGAGATTTACTAAAGATATTCAGTATTTCTATAATAATGAGAAGCAATCTGTAAAAGGTGAGGTGTGACAATCATTGCTGTAATTAGCACATTCATTTGGACTTCCTTCAAGCGGTAGTGGAGCTCAGAGCTCCTTGCTCCCTCAAGGCCTGATAAATAAATCACTGAGAGTGCTAATTAATAGGATTCCATCTGGAAGGAGTCATTAAACTAACATTCTGTGTACAACCTTCCAACATATTTGCTGAGGAGCAGCAGACTCCAAAGGGGACACTTTAATAAGAGAAGCACAGATATAGAAGAAGAAGAAACTAAAAAAAATGTCTCTGCAATAATAAATACTTCACAGTGGCTGCGTCATGGATTAGAAAAATTCACAGTCTGTGCTTTATGGCATGAATCCATGAAGATGAAAACATTTTTCAAGGTGAGGGGATGAATCAGACTGGTGTTCAGTTGCATCTTTCTCATACTGATGAGGCGTTGCCCCCTCCACTCCTTCCACCCCACTTGGAGTTTGCAAGTCTCTGCGATTTTTCGGCTGCGCTGCATTAGCAGATTGGTTTGGTGCTCTGTATCTCTGCTCACAGCAATGAATAGTGTCAGTTCACTGTCAGGAGGAGAGCACAGCACTGCTCTCATTCTCACCCCTGCTGTCAGGGTTCGAGGAGAACAATTTGTCACCAGGAGACCCACTTTATATGCTTCATTACTGAGGCTTCAAGCTGGGACTTCAAGGGTACAGTACCAAAAAATAAATAAATAAAAAACCTCAGCTGCAAGCAAAAGAAGTGGTAAAGAGCTAAAGAGGGTGTTCAAAATACCTGTTAAACAAATTTGTTTTTGTTTTTGCTTTTCTGTCACCCTCAGTAGTTTCAGGTCATCAAACTAATGTTAATATTAGACAAAGATAACCTGGCAAAGAGCAGTAAAATGACCACTTAACTACGTTATCCAAATCAAGCTGTCTTAAAGGGTGACTGTACATCCTTATAAAATTCTTAAATTCATCTATCTATAATAAAGTCCTTGAAATATCTATTTTCAATGAATGTTTAAAATCCCTGAAATTCATTTCATTTTTTTTTCCAGATTTTGATTTTAGTTTCAGTCTTCAGTCAGAGTCTTCTTCAGATGTGTTGCAAGACTGATAGCTATCGGAAATCTTTCTTTGTCACAGCATCACCATCCACAATGAGAATAGCAACTTGGTTGATGAACTATGACACATTTAATTTATTTTTGTGTTTAAATTAAGTTTTGAGTTAATTGAATTGGAATTGAATTGAACATAGAGTTTGAGATGGTGCTCTGGGGTTTTTGCAGTTTTTCTAAACATTACACATAAAGAGTTTATGTTGAATTTGCAGAGATGTTCACTCAAAAGGAAAGGGTTAAGTAGTGCCTCAAGATTGGAAAAAAAATTAATACAGACCAAAATACCAGAGCAAAAAGGATGATATCAAGGAAACTGGCAGATAATTGTGAATTGTTGCCACTCTTAAATCCAAGTGGACATATAATTGCTTCTTGATTAAAATATGGATTTAACTCCGAAGCTCTGTCTCTAACATTGTGCGGGGGAAATTTGCAGCCCATTGTCTCTTTTAGCTTTCTCACAAACCTATGATGTGAACTGATTTATTATTTTCCACTCTGCAGTGGTCTTTGTGCATATCCTAATCAGAGAGAGCTTAAGTTACAGCAGTGCAACTGGAAACAAACAACTAGCACAAACAAACGCTGGCTGCCATTGTTAGTCTCCTCGTTGGGCCCTGCAGTGCAGAGGGGAGCTTTAAGATAGGATTACTGATGGATGAGGCGACTGCCCGCTAACACTCCTGCGGATTTATGGCTGAGCGACTTCATGTCCTGTATAGTAATCCATTTGGGGGGACACTGCATCATTTTCTTGACAGCAGAATTAGGGTCCTGTGTGATTGCAAACCTTTGTTTATTGCACAAAGGCTTTGCAGCATCCAATCCAGCACAAAGGCCAGGGATATTTTTCCTGCTTAGAGTGTTATGTAATGCAGTTACAGTTGTTTCAGTCTGAGCATGCAGAGCAGAAAGGTGACTCACCCAGGTATTCAATTTCAACCCAAAACACTGAACTTGCAGCACAATCCTCTTTAATGAAAAATAAGAAACACAAAATTTCACTCTGAGGGTTGATGGGTGTTGGAACTTGTTTTTTTCCTTGGCAATTAGGTACCCTTTTATCAAATCAAATTATAATTTTATGTTATAATACATAAAAAAGTCTCACTGGAATCTATAATGAATTGTTCTATCAATTTATTAAACAGCTAGAAAATTACCAAAAAGTTGATTTATTTCAGAAACAGAATTCAAAAAATGAAATTTAAATAGTTTCATTACACACACAGTGATCTATTTCAAATGTTTAATTTTGATGATAATGGCTTACCACTAATGAAAGACATCAAATTTTGTTTCTCAGGAAATTTAACCAATAAAAAAACATTAATAAAGAAATACTATGGCCCACACAATCATGGGGTGAACTGCTGACTTGACAATCGTACAAGACGGTCCTTTTTGTGCAGGCTGCCAATGACATGAGGGAAATTAATGTAAAGGGAGAGTTGAGTGGAAGGAGAAAGTGTCACAGGAAAAAGTGCAAAAGCAACAGGGATACCCAGAGCCTTGAGACAAAAACAAAAGTCACTCAAGAGTTTTATATTCACTCACTTGTATCCTGGACTGCACAGAGGGGAAAATAAGTACTTGATACACTAATTATTCAAGTTTATCACAAAGACCAGAGGACTGTTATTTCATTTTCATTATAGGTACAGCTCAACTGTAAAAAACAAAAAATGATTAATTAATAATAGAGCTCAGACATTCATTCTTGACTGATGTTACAACTGATTTTTCTATGAGACTTTCTCCATTCTTTGAAGGAAAACTTGAAAAATTCAAATTTCCCACTGACATTAGATGTACGACTGGATCCATCAGAAGGTCTGAACTCTCTATATTGTGTTTCTGTGTTCAAAGCTTTGCATGCTATGAATATGCCATGTATGAGTGAATTTCACTTTAAATAGTTTGCAGTTAGAAAAGTAGCAGTTCACTGTAATTAGATGAGAACCTTACTGGCTGCTTTTAGTGACTCATTATGTTATGCTCTTTTCTATTTAACACTTCTTCTGCTGTCTGTCTAAAAAGCCAGTGAAGGAGGAGAAAAAAAAGCCTGCTGATAAAGAGGATGAATCATGAGATTCCTCAATGAGCCTCAGGGAACATTAGCATTCACACCGCTACTTACAATTGGCCAAATGTCCAATAAAACCTCTGAAGGAGATAAACACAATTGTATCCCGATGCTTTCTACCTTAGAGCCATACAAGGGAGGATGGATCCATGTGACTGCCAAATGTGGACCAGGATGGACAGCTTTAGAAAGGTGATGCAAAGCTTTTCATTTAGCTTTTTTCTCATGAAATCTACAGTAGGAAACTTTTACAAAAATATGTTTTTACCATATTTGTGAAAACTGTCACCATTTCATGACATTATGGTATGAGACAATCTGTGAAAAGATCAAACTGCTCCACCTCTTTCCTTTCTTTAAAAAACTGCCAGTTAAAAGCAACCAATCAGAGCCAGAAGGCGTGTCTTAGCGCTGTAAATCAATGCTGTTCAATGTGCAGAGAAACAATTTACTGTTCCAGGAAAACCATTTATCTGCCATCCTCAATGGCTATGTTAACTAGTCTTAGCAGTTTTGGTTGGTTGTGGTAGGTTGTAGTAAAACAGCTGTAGCAGAGAGCAAGTGGGAGGGATGAGCACAAGAGTGATTGACAGCACTAAGACCCTCCTCCTGGCTCTGACTGGTTGTTTCTGACTGAGTTTTGTATTTCTGCAGTTAAAACTGGAAGCACTGGAAGAAGGCAGAGGAGCTGCATTTTTTCCACACATTATCTTACTGTCCACATAATCAAGGGACTTCAGATGAGAAATGGCTTGTACTATAACCTGGAACAGCATCTACATTGCTCTTCCCTTTTCAAATGAACTTTATCATTCATACTTTTAACAAATATGTAATATTTTGTGTAAATGCTGCAGCTTTAACTCAAATTCAAAAATACCTTATTGATTCCAAAGATAAATTAAACATGAAAAAAGAGCAAAGTATGAAAAGTATTGGCAAAAATCAGTCCCACTACACAGCATCCAAAACAAGAAAGAATAATTGTCCAAAATAAAGCAATATTTCCCTCAGAAAGGCAGAAATGAAAGATTAAAAAAAATCTCACTGAAAATAAAAGCTACTCCAATGGGCTGCCACCCTGAGCAGCACAATAGGGAATTTAATTTAATGCTGAATAGAATATCATGCTGCATAATAAACTGAAATTATGAGAAACTGGTGGATTTAAAGGCAGAGAAGAATATTTTATTGTTTCAGGGTTTTTTTTTTATCAACAGCAGTCACATGTTAGAAAAAAAATAATCTTTCACTTCACGTCCTACAAATCTCCACATTTTATTTTGTATATATTGGAGTAAAGATACAGCTAAACCTAATATGGCAGCAATAAAGAAACAAAAAGCTTTTATTTAAAATGTTATTTTCTGTTTCACTTTAAATAGTCCACATTATATTTGCTCTCCTCCCTTCTTCTGCTTGGGTTTCTTCTTTTTGCCAGCTTTCCTGTCAGGTTGCATTTTGCTCTTCTTGGCCGGGTTGGTCTGTGAAGCAACAGAACCATCAGCCGGACGTTTCTGTTTAGTCTTCTTGTCTTGTTTCTTTTTGGCCTTTCCTTTCTGCTCCCCTGGCTTGGTGTCTGACGCCAGCTTGTCCCCTGCTGGCTCCAAAACAGGCTTGTTGCGCTTTTTACGTTTTTTTGTTTCTGGCAGGAAACCTTTCATCTTCTTGGGAGCGGCCTCCTGCTCGCTGTCCTTGCTGGACTTTGTCTTATCAACTTTGGGCTTCCTAGAATCAAAATATAAAAGCTATAACCAAATGAAATTAGCATTTTTATAAGCTACACCAGACTGTGAATTAGGGCTGGAACAATTGTGATTAATCAATTATTGAAATAATGGTCATCTACTTTAGTAATTATTCAATTGTTAAAATATAGAGACTGAAAAAAGGCCAATTGCTGAGGGAACAACACACTTGAAGCAGAAGGCAAGCCAAAACTGTAGATAAATACAAATAAATTTTGCATTTCTATAAAAAACCCTTTTTAATGGAGCAAGGGCTTCTTTCTTGCACAGCAGCCTCTCAGTCCATGGCGATGTAAAACACGCTTGACTGTGGAGACTGACACCTGTGTTCCATCACCTTCCAAATCCTTGCAGACCTGCTTTTTGGTGATTCTTGGTTGACTCTTGACCATCCTGACCAATCTCCTCTCGGCAGCATGTGATAGCTTGCATTTTCTTCCTGACCGTGGCAGTGACACAATTGTTCCATGCACTTTATACTTGCGAATAATTGTCTGCACAGTTGCTCTTGGGACCTGTAGCTGCTTTGAAATGGCTCCAAGTGACTTCCCTGACTTGTTCAAGTCAATAATTCGCTTTTTCAGATCCACACTGAGTTCCTTTGACTTTCCCATTGTAGCTTTTGTAGCTGAGTCTGATCACTGGGTCAAATGAGCCCTATTTAAATGGGCTCATGAGAAGTCAACAGCTGTTGTCAGTCAGAATCACTTACAAGAAGTGAAGAGGCCATGACATGAAGCTAATTTGATTGACACAACTCTCTACATCACCAAAATTGACAAATTTTGTTGCTGTATGTATATTTTTGACCCAGCAGATTTGGTGACATTTTAAGCAGACCCATAATAAATTTATGAAAGAACCAAACTTTATGACTGTTTTTTGTGACAAACAGGTATGTGTTCCGATCACTCTATCACAGAAAAATAAGAGTTGTAGAACTTTTGGAAACTCCAGACAGCCATGACATTATGTTGTTTACAAGTGTATGTAAACTTTTGACCACAACTGTAATTGTGGCTTCATCTGTTTCAAATCTTGCAAAAATATTTATAAAGCACATTTTACTATCTAATTGTTAATTGATTAATTTAAACCAATTGAAGTTTAGGCAGTAAAATGTTCATTTTCTTATTTAAAAAAATAAATAAATTTGTGTTTATTTGCATCACTTAATGCATTTCTAATATTGTATAAAATTTTATTTAAAGGATTATGTAAAAAAAAATCTGCAGAATGTGCCAATCTTTTATCCGATTAATCATCTGAATAATTAATACAATAATCAATTACTAAAATAATTGTTAGTTGCAGCCCAACTATTAATACAAAAATCAACATCGCTATGACTTACATGACTCCAAAGTGTTTCATCACGGCCCAGTAGGTGTCCTCCAGTTTTCCCGTCTTCTTGAACGAGACATTGCTGGTCAGTGACTGCAGGACCTTCTTTAGCTGCTCCAGGCCCACAAACAATTTCTGCACAAATAGAAAATGCAAAAACTGCACTGTGTTGATTTTTCCTTTTTTTGACCCCAGCTTTATTTGATCACCACGAGCCCACCCACCTGCTGGTGAATGTGCTTGACCACAAACTGACAGAGCTCCAGGGTTTTGACCAGCTTCTCTTTGGCCACTTTGCTCTCAGCCTGGCCGGCCTGACCCAGACTCTGTAGATAGAACACGACAGAGACGTTATATTTCAATTCATGTTGGTTCTGCTAATTATGGCCAACATAATTAGCAAAACCAACATTTCAAAGTTTGTCTTGAAATGATTAAGACAGACCTTTCAAGCAAAATTCACAATTTGGATTTTTATACTTCTGTTTGGGTCTGTCTGCAAAACAAGCCATTTCTAGAACCTCCTGATTGTTAAGTCACAATCAATGGGCACTGCGGCGTTACCTAGTCCCATTAAATGGTAAATGGACTGAACTTATAAAGAGCTTTTCCAGTCATTTTGACCACTCAAAGCGCTTTACACTAGAGTCACATTCACCCATTCGCACACACATTCACACACCGATACACAGATCGGTAGGCAATTTGGGGTTAAGTGCCTTGCCCAATGGCACATCAACATGTGGCAGGAGGGAGCTGGAATCGAACCTACAACCTTCCGATTGCAAGACGACTACTCTGCCACACAACCACATTACCTAGCAACCCAAGCAGAGCTGCATCGTACAATGGTTGCAGCAATTCTAAAATAACACTGTAAAAAACATTTAATGTACATTTACAAGGAAGAGCCCAGACAACAAGTAAATCTTGTTGTATTTTAGCAAATAATCTGTTTCCAAAGTAAGTTTTTTTGTTGTTGGTAAATGTAAATACTTAAGTTAAAATACTACTTAGAAACATTATCTGGAACTACAAAAACATTTTTTGTCTTACTTTCAGAATAAATATGCAGGAAACTGTCAGAAATTAAGGACAGAGAAGCAGTTAAGCAGGACAGGATTGTTCTGTTCTGTTCTTGCGTTTATTTCAGGAGCAAAGGCACCAGAGGTGGAGCTGTTCTGGGACGATTTACAGGAGCACGTAATTACGCATGTCTTCACCCTCCGCTCTCTGGAGGACGCAAGGAGGACAGCGAGAGGAGCAGCGCCTCCAATTATCATTTATCACTGCACCATGCAATCTCATAAAGGTTCCAGATTAATGTAATTAGAACGCAAACAGGCTTGAAACTTGCATTTGAATGAACATTTCAGCTCAAAGTGGAACCGCGGTGCACAGTGGCTGCCTTGTGTGCATGAAAAAGACTTTCAATCAGTTCCACAAGCAGAAAGGGACAGAATTTAAACAGGAGGAGGCAGACCTGGCTGCTGGTTGGAGTGACTGAGCAGGAAGTGGAGGGAAAGTCTGATCAGTAAATGTAAAATAATCTAAATACAGTTCCAACAAACCACTAGTTAAGGTTTAACTCATGCTTTGCCAATGGTTAGGTAACTAAGGGTCATTTTGTTTGTGTAGAAAGTCTGGTTTGTTTTGGGAAGAGTGAATGCACAATTGATTAAGCCTGTCTCAATAAGCAAAAAAATCAATTAATTAAAACAAGCTCTATAATTTCCACTTGCATGATTATTTGTTTTTAACGAGTTTCTCTGTCTTTCTACCAAAGACTAGAGTATTCAGCAATGTATTATCATTATCCAGCACACTTTATTATGTTGACTGATTTGAAACAACAAAAAACAAACCAAATATACCCCCTCTGGTCAGTCTGAAAACACCGGTCTCCGCTGAGTAGGAGTGAACTCTGATATGGTTCGAATGCATATGTGAATGGCAGGTGGACTGCAGACTGCTCCAGAAGCAGCGAGTGGACTATAGCACAGGGCATTCTGGGTAAAGTCAACCAAAACAAAGAAGCGAGGTAGAATTGGCTTGTGGTCTTTTGCCTACAACAAAGCAGAAAAACAAGTGCTAAAATGTGACGCCTTTCCGTTTGGGTTTACATTCCATGAAGGAAGTCGTGCTCAGTGTCTTCTTCAGAGCTTTTCATGTCATTTTCTTCAGTGGTTCTTGGTGAAGCACCACAACAAGCAACAGGGGAACAGGTTTTTCATTTGGCACACTGCAGCATGAATGTGGACCACAGAAGACAACGTAACAATTGAGGTCCCCAATCAAACCGAGTCACCCTAAGTTACCAAACGGGTTGCGTCCTCCAAGGCTAGAGAAGTGGGATTCAGACTGGATCTTCACTGATGGATTTTATTGATTTGGTGAAGATGTGTTTCCTTACCAAAACCACCTGTGCTAAGACCTTCTCACAGAGCTGCGTCCACTCAGAGCTGCTCAGCAGCTTCTGGATGTCTCTGCTCTGCATCGCCCGCAGGACCAACACACACGCTTGACTCTGCATATGAAATGAGATCCATGCAAGCAAGAGTTATGTTCTTTGCAATCAAATTAGTTCAATTAATTCACTCATTTGATTTTTTGCCAGTTTGAGTACAAATAAGAATTTGCTCATGTTAAATGTTAAATCATCAGTGTTTGGTATTATTTATACCTTATTTTGTGTTTGGGAAGGATTTTACCTGCTGATGTTCCCGGACTCCTGATGTGATGTGCTGCACAGCCGTGTCCAGGAGCTTCACACATAAAACCTGGACCAACCATCACAAACTGTCATTTATACTCCGAATGAGACACTATGAGTAAAGACATGCGCTTGGACTCACAGGGAATCTGGTGAACAGGTCGGTGAACATCTGAGAAGTCAGAGGGCTGTTCCTTCGGCTCATGAAGGAGATCAGAGCCTCTCTGAAGAGGCTCGATACCCGATCCACATCCACGTTCCCCATAAACTTTGGCTGTGGTTAAACACAACATGAGACAGGCATGAGACTTTCTGTCCGAGAAGTTGGCAGAAAGAGAAAGCTTTAAATTCAGACAAGTCAAGCCAGACTCCCAGACAGCTGCTTCTGAGTCCTGAAATGCTTCCTGCTGGCTCACTTCCCACTCATGACAGGATAAAATGACAGCCAGGGGAAAGAAAGCCCATCAGAGGTGCTGCTCTGCTGTACACTAACCACCTTGTTCCTGTCTGTCAGAGCTGTTTGCACTGAAACTTCTTCACTTTCTCTTCAGTTTTTACCTGTAAATGAGGTTTTTTTTGTTGCTGTTTTTTTAATGTGCCAAGAGATTCACAGTAGATTTCCTGAGCAGCTGGTCAATGTCAATATATTTGAATTAGAATTGGAACAATTAATAAGATGAATCGATTATTAAAATAACCTCCACATGGAGAGGAGCCAGTTGAGGAGCCAGTTGAGGAGCCAGTTGAGGCTCAGGCATCTGGTCAGGATGCCTCCTGGATGCCTCCTGCTGATGTTTCGGGCATGTCTCACGGGGAGGAGACCCCAGGGAAGACCCAGGACGCGCTGGAGGGACTATGTCTCCTGGCTGGTCTGGGAACACTTTGGGATTCTCCCAGAGGAGCTGGAACAAGTGGCTGGGGAGAGGAAAGTCTGGGCCTCTCTTCTTAAGCTCCTACCCCCACGACCTGACCTGGACGATCGGCAGACGATGGGCGGACGGACGGACGGATGGAGTATACAGACTCAGAAAAGGTCATTTGTTGAAAACTAACATATTCAGAACGGTTAAAATCCAAAACTACTCCCTTAAACCTCTTCACTATCTCTTCTGTTTAACCTGTAAATTAGCTATTTTTTCTGTATGATTAATCATAATTAATCAATTATGGAAAAAAATAGTAAAATTATTTAGTGATCGATTAATCACAAAGCGGCATAAACACTCAAAATAATGACATTTGTTACAAAGACACCATATTCTTAGCACCAATTTTGCCAAAACTGTAAAGGAATATATATACATTTTGCATTTGTTTGTAAATATGTTTTACCAAAATTTCCTCAAGATGAATAATTTTAGCTTCACTTGGTTCATATTATGTTATTGCATTTTTCAAATCTCCAGAAGCTGCCAATATTTTTAACCAAATTCAGTGATTAATCGCCAGAATAATCAATGATTAAAATAATTGTCAGCTGCAGACCTAATTTCACTATAATCAAAACTGAAGTCCTTGAATCTGAAACCTTATCTTACAGACATCCATCCATCCATCCATTTTCAAACACCCTTGTCCCCAGTGCGGGTGCTGGTGCCTCTCCAGCAACCGTTTGGGGCGAGAGGCGGGGTCACCCTGGACAGGTCGCCAGTCTGTTGCAGAAAATCAAATTTACTTTCATCTGAAGAGATGACTCCAGCTCCCTGAACAACAACCCAGTCCTTTGTTCTGCTACAAATATGAACGTCTGGTTCAGGAGAGTCTTAACACAAGAAATGCTGCATGGTTCTATATGAAATAGATCCTAATTCATAAAGAGGCTTGGGACATAATTTACTGTAGGTGACCCATACGCAGCTGTCCTAGGTTCCAATCCCAGACCTTGTCCATTTACTGTGCCCAGTCTAGGTACTGATGAATAAAGATGACTAGTGCCTAAAAACCAAAAACCATTTGTTTCATAATCCCTTTTTGTAACCTAGGGAAATTTGTCCTACAGGACAAATTAGATGGACTGAACTTATACAGCGCTTTTCCAATCATTTTGACAACTCAAAGTGCTAAAGCAGGGGTGTCAAACTCATTTTCGTTTTGGGCCAAATCAAGATTATGAAGGCTCTTAAAGGGCCGGTTGTGCCAGAATGTGTTGATAAAACCGGTTCACAAACTGTTAATATGTCAATAAATACTTAAAATTACATAATATTATTGAAGATCTTTTCAGTCCCTTCAGGAACTAATAATAAATGTGACTGTTTATTTACTCCTCGCTGTAGAAATCATGGACTATAATCACACATCAAGTAAATTCTCAAGAAACTGGAGGGATTGATTGATATAAATTGGCAGTAAACAGATAAAAACTGCATTGATATGATTGATAATATAATATTTAATCACAGAGCCACAGTTATCATGTTCATGATTGTGAAGGTCATAACAAGGCCAAAATATTTCAAATGATTATTTTTTGTCTATCAACCATGAAAATGATGGCTTGATGATTGTTACCCTCACAGTAAATTGTTGCTACAATTGATCTATATTCATCTTAGTGTGATTAATCTAGATCAGTGGTTCTAATCCTGGGTTCTATTGAACCCCAGGGGTTCTATGAGTCGGTCTCAGGGGTTCGGCGGAGCCTCAGCCGCAGAGGTAAAGACACACTGTGTAAAGCCGTGATGATGCGTCTTGCTTGGCCATCACTTGCTGCAGAGGATCACGTGACATTGCTTGGCCAATCAGAACTACGGGGAGTTTAGTGCGCGCAGTAATCAACGGCTGACCTATTTGTATGTCGTTGTTGTTTCTTTCTCAATATTTTAATCCATACTAAATATGTCAAGCAAAAAAAGAAAGTGGTCGGACGAATATGTACAACATGGATTCACGTGCATCACAAAACGGGATGGGAGTCAGCGTCCCGTCTGCTTGATGTGCAACGCCAAGTTGAGCAACTCCAGTCTCCACCGGCAAAACTAAGGGAACACTTGTTGAAGCTGCATGGAGACGGGAAAGTAAAAAAGTATTTTGTGGATTCAAAATAACAAAAAATAAATTAAATCTCAAATTAAAAAACAATTCCGTTATTAAAAAAATTAAAATTCTTATCCAAATTTATTATTAATTAGTAAAATAGGAAAATATATTTTTGGGGGCTGAAATTCATGATGTTCAAAGTGATGTTCATGCACGGCTCATTTTGTACATCAGTAAAAAAAGCATTTATCTATGTCTTGACTTTGGAAAAATAAATCATATTTCATTAATTACTACAGAAGGGTTCAGTGAATGCGCATATGAAACTGGTGGGTTCATTACCTTAAAAAAGGTTAAGAACCACTGATCTAGATGTTTCATTTTAAAAGATGGAACAAAAATAATAATATTCTACTTAAAAATCTTTAAATAATTCAGCAATTTAGACAAATCAGTGATTGATGGTGAAAATGTAAAAAAAAAATAAATATATGATAGAGTTTTCTTTTAACACCTAAGAACATTTGTTTTATTGTTGTAGAGAAATACCTTAAAATCTGGAGAAGTAAAAGCTGTCGTCTCTGGCTTATAATAAACTAATTAATCGAAAACACTGGAGACATTTTTCCTTTTAATCCCAAAAATGTCAGGATCCCTTTTCATAAGATTCTTTTCAATTAATTTCAGACACTTTTGAAGGCATCTGACAGCAGCTTCATCCTTCAGCTATAAAGTTACAGTAAAAATGCGTGAGAGGCAGCAACTGTTTCTATTGTCAATTATGCAGCTTATATTGGGCTGAGGACAACAATTAGCAAACATCATGTTACGTACAGCATTCTCCACAATGTTTGCTTTCTTTCCCAATTAAAATGTGTGAAATCTTCCAAAATAAATATAGTTTTTGCTACATTTGCATAATTGGAATAAAAATATTTAGATTTATATTATTTAGAAAGAGTACATATATTCAAAGATAGGAAAAGAAATCCAAGGTGAAGAAATTATTTGTTGTTACACAATCACTGCCAGAACATTCATCAGCAATTGTGAGTGACTGTTCAGTCATAGCAAAGGAGCAATGAAGTAATTGTAAATCGGGGCATTACTTCATGGCCTGATGGATACCAGACTGATATAAAACCTGCTACAGCAGCAGAAAAAGTCCTTGTATACTGCTAGGTAAAATTTAAAAGTGATGTTACGATCATTGCATACTGGACCACTTCAAGCACAAATGTTAGCGCTGCAAAATGAACACTCTCTACAGTAGTGTTACCAATATAAAAGATTTTGGACGTTAAAACATTTTTCAATATAAGTTGCTGCTATAATATGACAAAGTGTAAAATCTACCATAAAAGTTTGGAAAAACCAACTGGCAAGTGAATCAGTGCAAGTCAATTGATACTGCGGTGGCAGGAGCACAGAGCTGCAGAGAAGCCAAGAGAAACACTGAAGAGAAGTCTGGCCATCGACGGAGGCCCGGCCTCAAAGTCAGCTGATTTCCCCCTGGAGTGGAAGCAATTTTTTTAATTTTTACCTCAACATGGTCAAATTTCCATTATTCCTATCTTGATTTGATACAGTAGGGGCTCCCAGATTTCCCCTATCTGTGCCCTCTGCAAAGATACTGGGTAAGATTTTGTGTTTTTGCAGTGTGGAAAGTGTCAGCTGCTAACACCTGCTGCCAAGTAAACCATCTGAATGTTGGGTGAAGCACCATGTGTGTCCTGTTTTCTCCTGTCCAATAATCTAAACACAGCAGCCTTCTGCAGTGAGAAGGTCACACCAAGTGAAATCCAACCGTGAACCAGATCAAAGTGTGTAAACCTACATCATTTACTGATGCTGCTGCTCCATCAGCTGCAGGCTCCTCGTTGGTCTCAGAGGGTGGAGCGCCACGCAGCACCTTCACCACATAAAGAGACGCACTGAAGGGAAACATAACATCAGCAACAAATTCACACAAACAGGTTCAAAAACATCTGCTTTCCTTTGCGAATTCTGCTCTTCCTTGAGGGCATCATTAGAGGAACATTCACAAACACGGAGGGAGGCATGTGAGAAAGTTCAGCATCATTTTCTGTAGCCTCATACCTGAAGTAGTAGAGACACAGAGAGGAGTCTGACAGCTTCTGGGCTTTGCTCATCAGTTTGTCCAGCAGGTCGTGGAGCTCCCCCTGCCTGTCACCGGCAGTCCTGCAGTAAACTTTGGACCTGCACAAATGGTTCCTGGAAAAGAGAAGGAAAAAGTTCAAATTAGGTTTTAGATTATTAAAAGTATGCAAAAGTTTCAAAAAAGCTTAGGGAAGCATCAACAGAACAGGGATTAGAAAAAACTTAGGATCCAGAAAAAATACTTAAGCAATTTCTTGTTAAGACTCCTGTTCCTCCAACCCAAAAAAAGGGAATTAGACCAGAGAATACTTACTTCTACTTATCTACCAACCCTGAATAGGACAATCGAATTTATTTAGTTTATATACTTTGGATCAACATTATTAATTACTTTTTAGACTCCTATTCTTCCAAACCAGAAAAGGAATCAGACCAGAGGGTACTTACTTCTACTTATCCACCAACCCTGAACAAGAACACCTAGTTTACATCCTTTAGATCAACATTAGATTATTTTTCTTCTTTTGCTCTCTCCTTTGGTTTGTTATATTGTTTGTATTTCCTTTCAATTCCTGTAAAGCATTTTGTATAGCCCTGTTGCTAGATATGTGCTATATAAATAAAATCACCTTTACCAACAATTATAGTTATACCTGATGAGACAAAATTGATTTTCTCTTTAAAAAGTTTTCTTTAAACTTTCATTGTTACTTATAGGACAGCAAATAATGATTATTTTAGTAATTGATGAATGTGTGGATTATTCTGATGAGATAGGTAGCCACATCCATCCATCCATCCATCCATCCATCCATCCATCCATCCATCCATCCATCCATCCATCCATCCATCCATCCATCCATCCATCCATCCATCCATCCATCCATCCATCCATCCATCCATCCATCCATCCATCCATCCATCCATCCATCCATCATACACAGTCAGCATTTCCCCCACAAAATTTGCCTCTGGTGGTATTTAAATTGACACCCAGAGATGTCTGGAGCATTAGATCTGAGTAAAGGTTATTACAATTAAGTAAAACTAACAAAAGAACAAAAACTGAAATTGAGGAAACATTTTTAACTGAAATAAATAAAAATGGTAATAAATGGAAAAAAACTAGAATTAAATTGAACTATACCATGCGTTTATAAACTACAACATATTGATATTATAGATAATGTCTCTCATTTGGTGTTTATTTATTAGTCTTTTGAACAGATATGAAATTGATTTATTTACTCAAGCAGTTTCCATCACCTGTCAAATGCAAAAGTTGGGGAAAAATGTTTTTTTCCCCAACTTCAGTTGGTTGTGCAACAATAATTGAATACATTTTTTGAAAGTCATATCTTCTGTTGAGTATTAATTACTCAATCGATGTAATTAATACTCAAATTATTCAAAGGGTCAATATTTAGACATTTTGAATTCTGCATTTCAAAAAAGTACAAAAACTGAACTAAAACTAAACAATATTTAACTAAGAAAACTAGCAAACACACTCTAAAAACTAAGTAAAACTAACAAATAGTCACAATGGAATAAAAGTAATGATAAAGAAAACCCAAAATGATTATAATCCTGATCAGAGCCTGATGAGACGGTTTCTACCTGAAGATATCTGCTGCTCTGCGGAGGAAGTCCTGCTCCTGCTGCTCACTCCCAGAGCTCATTCCTCTGTCAATGATGTTTAGCAGTGGCTCCACTAAACCCAGAATGAGAGGGCTGCCGGCCTGCCGGGCCACAAACACCTCAACCAGGTCCAACACCTGAAACAGACACCTTATCAGTGATAAGAGAGGTTTTCCCTACTAACTGATGCCCTACTTCAGGCATCTGAAGCAAACAATGAGATTAGTGTTAGGCAATAAATCAATGTTATTGATTAATCAATTTTTAGTCTTTGAAGATTCCATTTTTGGAAAATCTGTACTTTGTTTCGCCAGTGCACTTCTTGGATTTTCATAAGTGTGATGTCAGATCGCCCAGAGCTGCCATTTATTTGACAAGCATCTTTTACACCTTCTATTTATTTGAATGTTGAATTCAGGTGAACTCTGCAACAAAATGTCTGGCTAAGATTTGTCTTTTCTTTCTGTTTTTAAGCAAGATTACAAAACAACATGGTGGAAATTTTTAAGGATACTATGGTTAGGAGTAAATCAATACGTAACAATTTTAAGATTGCTATGGTTATTGACTGAATCAATGCATAACAGTGTCATGATTGTTGTGTAATAAACGTATTCATGAGAGTCTTCTGAAGTTGTTTCTCTGAACTCTGCATTACAATAAAGTTATTCAATTGTTTCTTGTTTGGACCCTCAAATTGTCCTTGAATGTTTAATTTCCCTTATGAAAGAACGTGTGCATTCTTTCTGTTTGTAACTAAGTAGATAGTCAAACTATGTGAATGGGATGAAGCTGCAAGAGCCATATGAATGAAATAAGTAATTATCGATATGACAGCAGCACGAGGCTTTGGCACTGGGTGCTGGGTGTGTCGATGTGGGTGTGGCTGTCACCAACTATGGCTGGGAAGGTTACTGGCTGTGTGTTATGAGGAAGTGTGTGCACGGGGTCGTCATAGTTTCTGTTGACAGTGTTGTGGTGCCGTTGTTTGGCCTGGTCAGTCTGTGTTTCAGTCCTTCCAAAGTTTGAAGTATGACAATCTAAACTGGAATAAACTGATAATTGGCAGAAGAAAGAAGTGACCTGAAGTAGATTAAAACGCAGATGAGATTCCCTGAGTTAACCCTCTACATTTAGAAACCTTTTATATAAAACTGTGTGCCTTGTTCTGCTTGAAGCACTTTTTCTCCTGTGTTCAGTCTTCAAACACATAGAGCCTTCAAATAAATACTGATACAGATATATATATATTCTTACTCTGGTTTTTGAAACAGCTATCCCTCACTCTTTGCTAAATATAATTGACACAGCAACAGTCAAAATAAAATGAGACTACAGTCTTAAGATTACCAGAATAAAGTTGTAATATTATGAGTATGCCTGTAACAAAAAAAAAATTCTAGACGATAAATTGTCACAGAAGTTATTGCGATAATAATATTATTGCTTTGAGATTATTTTCTAGTAATGGCAAAATAATGCAAGAACATTGTACACTGATCTATAAATGAACAGTAATCAATAAAATTAACATTTAGCACTGAAACTGGAAGACAATTTAAATCTGATGTCTCTTTAAACAAAATTGTCCTTCAAAAACGTGTCTATTTGAGACCAATGCACTGAAAGAGTTTTGTCACCCAGTTTTTGGTAGAAAGCAAGACAAGAAAGAAAAACAATAAACCAATAACAAAACATTAATTATTCAAGCTTTTTCCTAATTACAACAATTTTTTTTCTCGGAATTTTAAGACTTTCTTTTGGTAAACTTGCTTCTTAATTTTGTTAACATAATGATTAATTTCTCGTAGTTCATACAACTCATATTGAGATGATT
The DNA here is from genome assembly GCA_911649635.1 of Poeciliopsis gracilis. Lineage (NCBI taxonomy): Eukaryota > Metazoa > Chordata > Actinopteri > Cyprinodontiformes > Poeciliidae > Poeciliopsis > Poeciliopsis gracilis. The sequence goes on from CAJVRI010000585.1 coordinate 408,995, forward strand.
GAAATAAACACTTTTGACATTTTTTTTTTTTTGTCATTTGCAATATTTTTTCTTTTAGAATAAAGCAAGAAAAGAGAACTTATTAAAATCAGATGTGATATGAAAAAAGATTGGAGATTTTATTTTTAAGTCATGTTGGCCAGCTCTAGCTGAGGGTAAGTTACCTTAATCTTAAAGTCCCGGACCAGACCCCTCTCTTTCTGCAGCTTCATCTTCTCATTTTTCTTTGCCTGAATCGTCTTCTTTTGTTCTGAGAAAAGCACCGACAGGCTCTTATCGAGCTGCATCATAGCTTCATCATCCAGATCCTCATCGCTGCTGGCGTCCTCCTCTGTGGCCTAAATAAGCAGCATATTATTACTAAAATAAGCTGAACAGGTTTAGACTTGGAACCAGACAGGAAGCGCTGACTGGATCACTCACAAGAGCATTCTGCTGCTGCAGGACCTTCATCAGCTCAAGGCGAAAGTTTTGGTCCACTTCTCCCTCCTCTTTTTCCTCCTCCTCACCCTCACTCTCCTCATCGGAGCCATCCTCTGACTCATCATCCTGGACATAAACATATTTTTGTAAAATCAACCTCTAAATCTGTAAACTGTGAAATTACAGAAAAGGGAAAGTCTGAAACCTCCATGTCTTCATCGTGTTCCTCGTCATCATCATCCTTCAGTTGCTTTTGTATTTTTTTTCCGTCGTCAGTGACGACTACAACTCTGTCTTCCTCATCTTCCTTGTCTGGGTCCAAGACCTTTCAGAAAAACACAGCAACACGTCATGAATATATTCATACAAGAAGGAAATCCGCTTTTTTTGCATCAGACTAAAATTTGTACCTTTTTCTCCAATTTTCTAGGACTGCAACTAAAAACAGTTTTAGTTATTGTGTTTAGTTAAGTGTTTGTTTCTTAAATGCAACATGTATTTTAGACAAAAAACAAATTGCATGTTTTTGTCTTAAAAACATGCAATTTTAAGACAAAAACGTGTCTTAAACATGCTTGGAATATTTTTGTTTTCAGCAAATGCCCTTTTTTGAGTCTGCATACTCCACCTAGAAATTAATTAATTACTAAATAAGTTGATGATTGATGATTTATCAAAATTAATTGATAGATAAATTAATTGATAAATTAAGTTATTGGCATGCAGTGTGCTGTATCGGATGCAAAATGTAATTTATGCAGTTCTGTTTTGAAATATAAACACTACAAGCTCCTTAAGTTCCACCTTAATAACTCTCATTCAGCCTTATGGTGGAGCAACGTCAACTTATTAAAAATTATTGATGTGGTAGGATGTATTACAGGCAAAAGAAGGTTCTTTTGTTTATTCAACCAGCATTAATTACAGCCGACTAAATAAAGTTAAAATGCAATAAATTTTAAAATTCCAGCATATTATGAAAAATGTACTCCATTGTGTTATGGAAAGATGATGGATACAAGAGACAAATGGTGTCTTAATTAATCTTTAATTGATCGATAAAAATCTATTTTAGATTAACTTAATTCATAACTTGCATTCCCGTGTTCAATGAAAGTTTCTCAATAAATTCCCACAACCCCCATCAAAGATGTCAGAGAAGTGACATTTAAAATCAAGATGCTTCAGCCAAGAAGGACAGAAACAAATGTAAGTAATTGTGCGGAAATTAGTCAAATAAAATAACTAACATCTTACTTCCTGAAAATGTACAGTTTTAAATCCAGTTTGGACCGATTACTCACGTCTATGATGGCAGTGAGTGCTGCTGCAGTTACGTGGGGGCAGATGGAGCTGAAGACCGTCCTGCAGACCTGCCTGATATGTCGGCTCTGCTGGGACAGCAGGGACAGCAGGATGTCGACCATCACCTCCACCCACTCTGGCTCCTCCTGCTCCAAAGCTGCAACATGTTCATGTTACAGGTGGAGTTAATTATTATTGTGAAGGTCTTTGCTGACTATCTGAATCGGGGTTACTCAGCCTCACCTTGTTGTTTCTTCTTGTTGGTTTTCTTCTCCTGGGCTTTATCAATGCAGCTCTGCAGGTCCTTCATGATGTCCAGCACTTCATCCGGAGCCTTCAGGACAGAGGAATTCAAATTAGACATCTGGGCTTTCAAAGTTGCAGAAATCCTTTCCTGCAGCATTTCCATTACAAAAGTGCTCAAAACGTTGTCAATACTCCAAATTCGATATTTGTTTTTTCCATTGAAGAAGAAATGCAATTAAAATCATGTCAGTAAATTAAAAAAAGAAAAGAAAACATGCACCATAATCCTCCAACTACTGTGTGATATCTTCTTCCTCTTTTCCACCAGTAGTAACATCCGGGTGTAAAACATGTGACTAGTGATACAAAAAAATCATTTCCATTGCAGTTTCGCACAATACACACATTTTTATACAACTATGTCACACTAGCAAAAAGCGTTTCATCGAATGGTGCAAGTCTTTTCAAAATTTTTATGCTTCCATTAAGCAGATTGTTTTTTGTTTTTGTAATTACAATTATAGGTTCAATGGAAGCACAGTTATTAATCCTCAAAAAGCTGCTTTTACCTTGAAGAGGAGCATGCCGATCAGCAGGAAGAGCTGCTGGAACGCAGCGCTCTCTGTCGTCGGGCCTTTCTTTGCTTTTCTTTTTAAATTTGCCACTGACTCCAGCATGCTGACAATCAAACAAAAAAAAAACATTTTCTCTAAAATGTAATTGATCAGGCATGTAGAATGGGGCATAATCCTTCTCTGTCCTACCCATCCCAGGCCTGTTTTTGCACAGCACTGAACGGCTGGACTCTTTCAACGTGTTTGGGACGGCTGAGCAGCAGCTGAGCATACTGGACCAGGTGGTAGATCCACATGGTGCCATCTGCCGTTACACCAACAGATCGCTTCTGATTGACAGCTGCGCTGTCATCAATGAGTGGCATGTGGTGCAAGGACAAGAGAAGCCTGCATGGAAGATAGAAAAACGTATGTATACCTTCCTTTGGCCAAAAAAGAGACTCACTCAGCCAGATGAACACTAGTTTAACAAACTTTGCTTAAAATTGGCAACAAAATTAGTTGGGCTGAAACAAATAATCAGATTAATTGTGATCTGTCAATTGCTGAAATAATAGTCAACTAATTTAGCGGTCAGTAATGACTATCTGGCAGATACATATTCAAAAAGAGATAATTTGTTGAGAGAATGACAAACTCAAGAGCAGTAATTGAGTGAAAACTGTACAAAAAATATTAACACATTGTATGTAAGAGAAAAAAACCCTTGTGGCAGTTTTATCTTCACATGGTTCAAATTCTGTAAAAAAAAATCCCAACAAGCACCTTTTTATATCTAATTATTAATCAATTAATGTAACCCCCCCCCAACAGTTCAGCCCTACACTGTACTGATGTTAAGTCAAGCAGAAAGGGCTGAGCTTTTCACACTTTGATTTTAAAAGCTATTTCAGCTGTGGATGAATGCTTTGATCCAAATGATCAAGTGTTCACTAAAGTGTGTTACTGCACTGCAGATAATACAATTATTATTTTATATTTGAAAAAGTAATTGAATTTAGTTGAATTTATTTGCATCTTTCAATATATTAGAGGATTCTTGTTTCTTGTTTTAGCAGCAGAAGTTTTAATGTGACATTAAATTGTTTTGTTCCCATTCCTGCCAAGTGCCAATGCAGCAGCTGTGGACAGATGCAACTTATTCAGTTAAATTACACCATGTTGCTAAAAACTAAAATGACATATTTCATGTGTTTTTTGTGATGATTGATCATTTATACAGGTAAAAAAAAGATAAATGACACGTTCTGCAGATTTTTCCTTTAACCAAATAGAATGCAGGGCTGATCAGTTGAATGTTTTTTTTTTTTTTTATTAACTAAAAATGGGAAAGGGTGCCCAATAGGACTTTTATTTTTTCATTTTTAACCAGGTGTATGGGGGAGTTTTTCTGCCATAAATCAAGAGCACTCATTTTCAGGCTGAAAGCAGGACTCAATGTCTTTCTTCTCAAAACTTGTAACTCTGCTTGTTCACAAAACATTTTCTGCTTGGTTCATTTTCTGCACCATTCCCTGGCAACCTCTCAGCCAATAGAATGAAAGTGTTGCACTGAGTCCGTTTGTTTCCTTCTAGCTGGTGTTCCTGTGTGGCCACTATCGATTGTAGCAACCTGCGCCACCCACTGGATATATGGAGAAACAACAGTGTCAGCTTTCTGCTCCATGTTACACCAACATCCATTAGCAGTGTGCTACTGATCACTAACAACCTTCTGATATTAGGCAGGAGTTTGTTCACCCAACCATCTCCCTACATCCACTGGGTGGTGCAGGTTGCAGGCTGAAAATGTGTGCTGAAAAAAATGGCAGAAAAATTCCCCCATACCAGTGAAGCAAAAACTATGCCATTAAGTTCTAGGTAGGACATATTTACAAAATTTTTTTTATTTTATTTTAAATGTCAAATTTATATTTGCTTGTACAATTTTGGCCTAAATACTGCTCTGAGTGTGTCATTCTTTCTGTAAATTGGCTTTTTGAGTCTGTACATTCTCGTAATCAATAATCAGATACTAAATTAGTTGAGGATCTTTTCAATAATCCAAATAATTACAATTAATCTTTTCAGCCCTAAATGTTGCTTTCCTTATATTACAGATTGACATGTAAACAGTCAACCTGTTTACATAAATGAATGTTTTTCTTGAATGCAAAATCCCTCTCCAAGGTTACTCTGAGATACACTTTTCCTTCTTGTTTGTGTCATTAAAAACAAAAATACTGCAATAAATAAATGTTGGGAGAAAAAACTGTCAAACCCAAAGAATGAATTAACAAGGGCTCCTCTGGTTTCGTCATCCAGTGGGATAGAAAGATTTTCGTTCGTCTCTGCAATATCCGAGGTGGTAGCCTTCTTGGCGCTGAAGAAAGCATGAAAAAAGACAAACCTGGAAATAGAGACGAAACAAACTCAGAGACTTCTCTTTAGCTTTACAGAGGACTTGAACGTTGCTGACTAGGAGCTACATTTTGATGCTCAATTTGGATATTTTGCTGAAATCTGAACTGTTTTTGCATGGTCGTTCATACTAATAATTAAACTTGACCTCAAGGAGACTTTTGTGTGAACGGTGTATGCGTGCGCAGAAGAAGAACATTCACGTCGCACAGCAGCTCATCGTTTACAGAAGTAATAATGTGTAGAGCAAGTTCTTCAGCAATGGGAGCCGACAGTATTGTCACACGATCATAACAAAATGAAGGAAGCTAATAAAACGAAGTCACAACTAAGAACAGCCTTTTGTTTAGAATTGACTCCAATGGTGAAATCAGCCTGTGGCAATGGTGAACTATTTCTCTGTTGTTCCAAAACAATGTTATCACTTATTTGGCTTTCATACATTGGACTGATGATTCTAACTTGGTTTAATGATCATTTGAGATAATCTCTCCCAAAAAGAGTCCAGGGCAACACCATTGTGGTAACGATAAAAATGATGCTGAAAAACTATTTGTGTCTCTTGTAGTTAGTCTTGTGGTTGTGAATGGATGGAACAACAATCGCCATGAAAACTGTTTTAAATTGGCCTCCTCTGGCCACTTGCAATGGCCAGTGTGTGCATCTTCTGACAGAAGATTTATGTCACTAAACTGCACACATTTATTCATATTTTCAAATTTGCTGATATTTAATGATGCTCTTGTGGAAAAAACAGAAAAGATAACTTTTTTGAAAATGTCGGTATTGTTTTTTGTTTAACATCATTAATGAAAATTTATTGAGACAACAATAAAGCAAAAAATTATTTTTGCTCATCATGATCCGCGATAAATGATAAACAATAAGTGCCCACCACCAATTATGACATGTCTCATATCAATGGCATAAAAGCTGGATAAAAATGACATGACTGTTCAGAGTGCAAATGCTTTGAAAACAATCATTATGTGTCTGAATTAATTCCACATGTAGAAGTGGCACAGATCTGATTTTTTGGGTGGAGGGGAGAAAAGACTGAAATTTGGCGTTTCAGACTGCAGTAAAAAAGTCAGATAGAGGTTGCATATGGGCAAAATAAATGGACGTGGATGGCATTTGCTGTGTGCATATTGCCTAAAACGCTGGTCTCACCTGGCAACATTCATGATAAGATCCTTATGTTTCTTCACCTGATGGTTGTCAATGATTGAGGCGAGGCGAGCAATGATCCACTTCCTCAGGCGGGATATTGAGCTGTCTTTCCTAAACGAGAGAACATCAGAGTAATCACAGGAAGAGAGAGATATTATCTAACATATCTACTTTTGAATAAATGCTCACTGCTCTTTGCTCTTGTCTTTCTGCTTGCGAGTGCTGACATCCAGCAGACAGTCCAGCTGAGGCTGCAGGAACATTCCTTTGAGCCAGCCCACGTAGCTCTGCAGAGCCGCCGGCTCCAGGTGCTGCACCACCCGCCACACTGATGGCACCACGGGGTAACCGTGATTGGTCAGTGAGGTGAAGCTCACCATGACCGCCAGCTGTTTGTCAGAGTCCCGACAGCCCTGCAGGAAGTCTGACACATAGGTGTCCATTTCTGGGGCCAGTTTAAAGCGGTCCGGTTTCTGGGGAGAAGAATTGGGAATTCTGATCATCCAGCTGGTTTTGACTATATCCAGGAGGGGATTAAATAAACAAAACAACAACAAAAAATCACCAATCTTTTTTTCACCAATCACCAATAATCAGCCATAATTATTGAAAGAGTAATGATGTAATAATTCTAGTGCTATTTTCAAGCAGTAAAATCTGTTAATCATAATTTTGTGGAGCACTTAAGATTTTATTGTGTTGCACCTTTTTGAGTTTTTCTCAAAATGTTTGGTTTTCTAGTCTTTGGATGTATAACAATTCTAATTAAGTACATTTAGCTTTAAATAAAAGAGCAACAATTCTAAACTTTTTCCAGCTGTTGCCAACATGTGAAACTCTCAATTCACCATTTATTTCTTTGTTTTTCCATCCTTGTATCCAGACTTCCCTGCTGCAACCCCCTGAAGTTTCCTTGCGTGCATTTATTGTGGGACTGCTGTAGAACAGCCAGACTCAACAGTTGCCTCCTGTTGGCCATCAGACTGCGCAACAATCCCAACACTAAGACGGTCTGAAAATGCTACAGTTTGTATATTTAGCAAGATATTATTGTTTGAGGGGTTTTTTCTGCATGCTCCTGTGGCCGAGAAATGACATTTCATGATCAATTTCACTGTTGTGTCTTTGTAAAACATCAATAAAGTAAGTCTAAACCTAACTCTAAGGCTAAAGAACATTTAACGAGCCCTCTAAGGGACATGGGGAATTATTTTCTTTTGCATTCCATTGCAAAAGGTTTTGCATTCTCTTGCAATACTGCACTGATCAGTTCTTGTGGCATAATTGAATACTGTAAGTCTTTCTTACAATGGCAGCCATATTTTCTGCTGTAATATAAGGTTTTTCCATGAATGTTAATATGTTGTTGTGAAAAATCTGACATACATCTCTTTCTTTAGTATAGTAAGGCACCACAAACCTATAAACAGAAACTTTCTGTAAGTAGGAAAGAAATAAAAATACTTCCAAACTATAACAGTAATTACTGTGGCGTAATGAGACAGTTTTGTATCTCTACTGTCCTGGTAGTCTGAATGGTTTAAAGGGCCATTTTCATCTGCAGTTCTGTCTCAACCTTACACAAATGGATATAAACATACAGCAAATAAATCAAGTTTCAATACTTTTTTTGCATCAAAGAGTTAATTATAATAAACACATTTTCACTGAGGCTCTATAAGAGCCATATGAATGAAATAAATAATTATTGATATGATAAGGTGGCAGCCCTCTCCTCGGGCTGCCACCTTATCGTGGTGGAGGGGTTTGAGTGCCCCAATGATCCTAAGAGCTATGCTGTCGGGGGCTTCATGCCCCTGGTAGGGTCACCCAAGGCAGACAGGTCTTAGGGGAGGGACCAGACAAAGCGCAGCCCGAAGACCCCTATGATGCAAACAAACTTTGGTTCTCGTATTCCCTCGCCCGGACGCGGGTCACCGGGGCCCCACTCTGGAGCCAGGCCTGGAGGTGGGGCACGTTGGCGAGCGCCTGGTGGCCGGGCTTTAACCTATGGAGCCCGGCCGGGCTCAGCCCGAAGAGGAAACATGGGACCCTCTTCCAATGGGCTCACCACCTATAGGAGGGGCCAAAGGGGACGGGTGCAATGTGAGATGGGTTGTGGCCGAGGGAGGGGGTTCTGGCGGTCCAATCCTCGGTTACAGAAACTGGCTCTTGGGACGTGGAATGTCACCTCTCTGGTGGGGAAGGAGCCGGAGCTGGTGTGTGAGGCTGAGAGGTTCCGGCTAGAAATAGTCGGTCTCACCTCGACGCATGGCTCTGGTTCTGGAACCGGTCTCCTTGAGAGGGGCTGGATGTACTTCCACTCTGGAGTTGCCCACGGTGAGAGGCGTCGAGCAGGGGGTGGGCATACTTGTTGCCCCCCCCCCATCTTGGCGCCTGTACGTTGGGGGTTCACCCGGTGAACGAGAGGGTAGCCTCCCTCCGCCTACGGGTGGGGGGACGGGTTCTGACTGTTGTTTGTGCTTACGGGCCGAATGACAGTTCAGCTTACCCACCCTTTTTGGAGTCCTTGGAGGGGGTACTGGAGAGTGCCCCTCCTGGGGACTCCCTCGTTTTGCTGGGGGGACTTCAGCGCTCACGTGGGCAATGACAGTGAGACCTGGAGGGGCGTGGTTGGGAGGAACGCTCCCTCCGATCTGAACTCGAGTGGTGTTCTGTTGCTGGACTTCTGTGCTCGTCACGGATTGTCCATAACGAACACCATGTTCAGGCATAAGGGTGTCCATATGTGCACTTGGCACCAGGACACCCTAGGCCGCAGTTCGATGATCGATTTTGTTATCTTTTCGTCGGATCTGCCGCCGTATGTCTTGGACACTCGGGTGAAGAGAGGTGCGGAGTTGTCCACTGACCACTACCTGGTGGTGAGTTGGCTCCGGTGGTGGGGGAGGATGCCAGTCAGACCTGGCAGGCCCAAACGTGTTGTGAGGGTCTGCTGGGAACGTCTGGCGGAGTCCCCTGTGAGACGGAGCTTTAACTCCCATCTCCGGCAGAGCTTCAAACACGTCCCCGGGGGAGGCGGGGGACATTGAGTCCGAGTGGACCATGTTCCGTGCCTCCATTGTCGAGGCGGCTCATCGGAGCTGCGGTCGCAAGGTTGTCGGTGCCTGTCGTGGTGGCAACCCTCGAACCCGTTGGTGGACACCTTCGGTGAGGGATGCTGTCAGGCTGAAGAAGGAGTCCTATCGGGCCTTTTTGACCTGTGGGACTCCGGAAGCAGCTGATGGGTACCGGCGGGCGAGCGGCGTGCGGCTCAGGTGGTTGCTGAGGCAAAAACTTCGGGCGTGGGAGGAGTTCGGAGAGACCATGGAGAAAGACTTCCGTATGGCTTCGAGGCGATTCTGGTCCACCATCTGGCGTCTCAGGAGGGGGAAGCAGTGTAGCACCAACACTGTTTACAGTAGGGGTGGTGTGCTGCTGACTTCGACTCGGGACGTTGTGGGTCGGTGGGCGGAGTACTTCGAAGACCTCCTCAATCCCACCAACATGCCTTCTATTGAGGAAGCTGAGCCTGAGGACTTTGGGTTGGGCTCTCCAATCTCTGGGGACGAGGTCGCCGAGGTAGTTAAAAAGCTCCTCGGTGGCCGGGCCCCGGGGGTGGATGAGATTCGCCCGGAGTATCTCAAGGCTCTGGATGTTGTAGGGTTGTGTTGGTTAACGCGACTCTGCAGTATCGCATGGACATCGGGGGCAGTTCCCCTGGATTGGCAGACTGGGGTGGTGGTCCCCCTGTTTAAAAAGGGGGATCGGAGAGTGTGCTCCATTTACAGAGGGGTCACACTCTTAAGCCTCCCTGGCAAGGTCTATTCGGGGGTACTGGAGAGGAGGGTCCGTCGGATAGTCGAACCTCGGATTTTGGAAGAGCAGTGTGGTTTTCGTCCTGGTCGTGGAACACTGGACCAGCTCTACACCCTCAGCAGGGTCCTGGAGGGTGCATGGGAGTTCGCCCAACCGGTCTACATGTGCTTTGTGGACTTGGAGAAGGCGTTCGACCGTGTCCCTCGGGGTGCCCTGTGGGGGGTTCTCCGGGAGTATGGGGTACCGGGCCCTTTGATACGGGCTGTCAGGTCCCTGTATGACCGGTGTCAGAGTCTGGTCCGCATTGCCGGCAATAAGTCGGGCTCGTTCCCAGTGAGGGTTGGACTCCGCCAGGGCTGCCCTTTGTCACCGATTCTGTTCATTACTTTTATGGACAGAATTTCTAGGCGCAGCCAGGGTGTTGAGGGGATCCGTTTTGGTGGCCTTAGGATTGCATCTCTGCTTTTTGCGGATGATGTGGTCCTATTGGCTTCATCAGGACGTGATCTGCAGCTCTCGCTGGAGCGGTTCGCAGCCGAGTGTGAAGCGGCCGGGATGAGGATCAGTGCCTCCAAGTCTGAGACCATGGTCTTGAGTCGGGAAAAGGGTAGAGTGCCTTCTCCGGGTTGAGGGAGATGTCCTGCCTCAAGTGGAGGAGTTCAAGTATCTCGGGATCTTGTTCACGAATGAGGGAAGAAGGGAGCGTGAGATTGACAGGCGGATTGGTGCAGCGTCTGCCGTGAAACGGGCGCTCTACCTGTCCGTTGTGGTGAAGAGAGAGCTGAGTCAAAAAGCGAAGCTCTCGATTTACCGGTCGATCTATGTTCCTACCCTCATCTATGGTCATGAGCTTTGGGCAATGACCGAAAGAACGAGATCGCGAATACAAGCGGCCGAAATGGGTTTTCTCCGTAGGGTGGCTGGGCTCTCCCTTAGAGATAGGGTGCGAAGCTCGGTCATCCGGGAGGGACTCAGAGTAGAGCCGCTGCTCCTCCACATCGAGAGGAGCCAGTTGAGGTGGCTCGGGCATCTGGTCAGGATGCCTCCTGGACGCCTCCCTGGTGAGGTGTTTCGGGCATGTCCCACCGGGAGGAGGCCCCGGGGAAGACCCAGGACACGCTGGAGGGACTACGTCTCTCGGCTGGCTTGGGAACGCCTCGGGATTCCCCCAGAGGAGCTGGAGGAAGTGGCTGGGGAAAGGGAAGTCTGGGCCTCCCTTCTTAAGCTGCTACCCCCGCGACCCGACCCCGGATAAGCGGCAGAAGATGGATGGATGGATGGATGGATGGATGGATGGATGGATGATCTGATAGGAGCATGTGGCTTGGACACCAGGGTGGTGGTTGTGTCGATGTGGGCATGGCTGTAAGTATGAATAGGAAGGTTACTGGCTGTGTGTGTATGACCTGACACAGGTCAGTCTGTGTCGCAGTTCTTGTAAAGTTTGAAGCATGATAATCAAAGAGGAATAAATCTAATTGTGACAGAACAAAGAAGAGGCCTGGAGATGATTTGACACGCATTGGACAGATAAGATTCCCAGAGTTAACCAGTCCGGCCCTCTACCACCATTTCCTGCACATTTGGTCTCTGCAATATGTATACATTTGAAATATTAATTTGACATTCGTGACTGTATACAAAATAGACCATCAAATATTGTAGTAAGCATATTGCAAGGTAAAGCAAAAGAATTTTTTCCCCCATGTCCCCTGAAGGGCTCTGTAAAAATTCACTCTTAAGATGCTTTTGATACTAATATTTTTTGTATGTTAGCATCTAACAGCTTCTGCAATTGTATGTATCAGCCCGGATTTGTGGTATTTCAGATTATTGCCTTTTTTCATAAACATTTAGCTAACAACAGCAGACCAGCCAACTTCAGCATAGCAGGTAATGACACCTATTTAAAGCTAAAATGCTAATTGTAACATGTTATGGACCACTGCAAGATAACATGCCAACAGAGGCAAACTAAGTAATGAGCACAGTAACCTAATAATAGTAGATAATGTTTGGTATTAATAGCTAACATACTGATGTTTGCATTAGTTTTCACTGCTGTAACCTGTGCTAGCGTGTTGTTAACATGGTAGCTAATGTCAGTAATACTAGCTAACTTTAGCACATTCGATTTCTATAGCCAACATACTAATATTAGCACTTTGTAGGTTGTTAGCACAGTACATAGTTGCATTATTTTAACCACATGCTATTCATGCTATGATTAGTATCTTAGCTAATCGCAGCATATTAGCAGATTTGAAGGTAGTATTTTCTTTTAGTACCATGTTAAAATGGGATGCTTACTTGTGCTAGCCGAAATTATTATGAAACAAATTATTAGCAAGAACTTTTAGAAGACATAGTGCCCTTGCTGTAATAACTGAGCATCACTGAATGTCACCATGGTAGCATTTTTTTCAGCTAAGATTATATTTTAACCAAGTTATGTTCTGTAACTAGCACCATAAACAAATCAGCTTCAGTTTAGCTGCACATTTGGCAGCAAGTGTATTCAGTCAGAGGCTTCATCAGAACTGCTGCCATACAGACTGCTAAAGGAAATTCTGGAGCACTCTGTAGCCATCTGTAGTAATTCTCACAGTTGACAGTATCTACAACAACTATGAACAACCTGGAACAATATGAGTTACGAAAACATTTCATTTTCCGTTCGGATGAATACATGTAAATTTGAATTCGAAACAGAAGGTTCAAGGTTCAAAATGTATGTTATTAATTTACATTTTTCTTCATAAATACTTGAAGAAAATCTGAAACTGGGACTGACCTGAGCTGAAACTACGTGTTCGCCATAGTGCATCATCACCTCTCCAGATAAAACCTCCTTCAGTTGGGATAAGGACAGCAGAGGCATGGCACTGCCCAGCAGACGGTAGCTCAAGTAACTACGCAACAAAAACATATCTCATTAGACTGAAAATAACTGGAAGAAAAAGAGTAAAATTGATGCTTACATAGTTGAAAACAAAGACTGAATAAAAGGTTAAATGTTAAATATAGCTGGCTAGTAGGAGTACAGTTCTCTTCATCATCTGCCTCATATCACAGCAAACCATCCTAATAAGTGACGGTTTAGCAGCTGTCAGTTATAGACTCACTGTGTTGGTCCGGACGGCTCTTTGAACATTCCCTCAGTGATGGCTTTGTCCCAGAACAGCTGGAAACTGTCTTCCTTGAGGGAGAGCTTCAGCAAGTCCAGGGCCACAGAGGGGAGGACACGCTCCTTCTTCACTGAGTGGGCCGCCATCTTCAACACCTCCACTAGCCTGCCACATGCATGTTACAGATGAGTAGATGAACTGATTTCCATTTGAACTAATTTTACTCAAGATTTGAGATTAATCGCAGACACTTTTAAGAAAAAACTTGGAGCTGAGATGTGAAGGGGGGTTGGTTTTGCTCTCTAGTTACATTTTGAATTTTAACCTTTTTTATTTTGTTGAAAAAGCAACAAAAAGGGCTGAAACTGATGCACTCAATATTTTTCTGATGCACCATTTTGTAGGTATTGTCAAGAGCATCAGAAGGTGTATATGTATACAATAAGAATTACATTTTTAATTTGTTTCACTGACTAATAAAAGTATTTGAAATAAGAAAAATACATAGAAATTTCTGATGTTCTCAGGTTCCTTGATGGCGACAGTTTAGCAATGGAAAAAAAATGAAAGAATTACAAGACTATCTACTATCTCCATTTATACATCCAATTTTCTTTGCTAATCTCAAAACAAAGTGCACCAAGAGAAAATACTGTTTGTTGATGCATTTATAAACAAAATCAAAATGTGTTTCCTTTTAGTTTTGTCATTTTTCAGGATTTAACAGCTGATCACCGATCAGAGCAAATCAGGGGAAATTTGGCTGATTGCTTTCGTCCATCCCTTATGTTGTTTTGGATTGAGATGGCAACCTGACCATAAGCTGCCGTATCTACAAATAATAATTTTAAAAAGTCTTCAATTAGGGTTGGATGAGAAACATATCACAATTTAAGGGTTCCATATCAGTTGATATAAATTATTAATGACTATTTTTTTTGTTTTGTTTTAAATATCGGAAATACTGACAACTGGTAATGTAAACTTTCCTGTTTTATCCTCAAGCTATTGTACTAATTTATTTATTTCACTCTACATTATTGCTGTTTACTTTTAAATAGTTATGAGGCACAGTGTGAAACCCTAATCTGCTGCTTTGCCAATTACTCAAAGAGTGAATCAGTTGTTAAGTAACCAAAGGGTGACTGAGTGAATTAGCTGATACCACCAATCTTGCTTAGCTTGCCATGAGGTAAAGTAGTTAAAGCCTTTCCTCTGCATACAACCCCCAGAATGCTGTACGGTGCTGGATCAGTGTTCAGTGAAATCTTTGAATATTCTATCAGACATATCATCTATTGATACTGATCAGATCACGCGTCTATCGCGATAGACATCGTCAGTGATTTGTTGCCCCGCTCTATATTCTAGATTATTTAGATCAGCAGTGCAGATTAACGAACGGCTGTGCTGTGAGTTGTGGAATGTGTTCTCACTTTGGGATGTTGTCTGCATTGATGATGGTGGAAGAGTCCAGCAGCTTCTTCAGCTTCTTTGGTTTCAGGGCCTGCGGGAAGCGTTGCAGCGCCACTAGCAGCAGCTGCATCTGCTCCGGGGTCCTGAAGGCCGACGCCAGGTCAGCCTCCAGAGCGCTCAGCAGAACCTCCTCAAACACCCCCCCCGGTATCTGTGGGCCAAGAAAACAGCGACTTAAAGAAGGAGAACGGGTCACAGTGGTGGGACAGTGAAGCCGTTCCCGTTACCTCAGTGAGGATGTCGGTCATGGTTTTGCTGGGCAGGTCCTTCAGGTGCTGCTTGTGCTGGATCAAACACTGAAGGAGCTGTATGCATCCCAGCACCACCTGAGGTTCCTGCAGAGTAAAGTAAACAAGTTCAAACGCTTCTGGATTTATGGGCTAAATCAGTGTCTCACAAAGTCAGGGCCTCAAGGGGGCGCCTCAGAGTCAGAGGGAACATGGGGTAAAAAAGGGCAAAAAAAAAAAAAAAATGTAATCAAACAAATGTTTTAATTATGATGAAATAGTAAGGCCACACCAATATAAAAAAAATTCTATTAGAATAAGGTATTATTTATGACTTTATTCTCGTATTGTCACAACTTTATTCTTGTATTATTTTGACTTTATTCTTGTAATATTACCACTTTATTCTTGTGTTAATTCGACTTTATATACTTTCATGGACAAACTAAGGAGTAAACTTACTTTGACGAGGCGTCCCGACTGATGAAGGGCAAGGACGCCAAACAAATTCCCAAACATGGCATTTCTGGCAAGTTTCTAGAGAGCAAAAACAAGGTTGAGGTGTTTAAACATCCTTTAAATGAATGTTTCTGTGCTAAATGAAGTCCAAAAGATCAAAATGTACCCTTTTCACAGCCTGTAAGTTGTGTTTTTCTTTGATTCTGTCCAGTATACTCTGCAGGGAAATGTCTTCAAAGGCACTCAACACCTTAGGGAGAAGAAAACTCATAGGTTTGACTCTTTACTTTCTCCTAATATCAGATTTAAGTGGATTTTCTTAGTTTTGTCTCTAAGTTTGATCAATTTATAGCAGCTTTATAGTTGGAAAATTAACAGAATTGTATCAATTTCCTTTTTGTACCACAGGACTCAGGCCGGCAGTCCACTCACCTGTCCCAGAGCCAGGCTGAACCCAGGTCGGGCCGTCTCCCGTGTGTGGGCCAGGCCGTCCACCAGCCTTTTAAATGTGTATTCCAGCTCATCAGCCTGCACACAAACAGCAACCAGGATATCTGCATTTACTCCTGACTTCACAATTACTCTTTGAACAGTTTTACCTTTCTTCATTTTTAGATTTAAATTTTAACATCTGTTGAGATGTTATCCAATACAAACAAACAAATACATTTTATTAATTGAATTTTCAGAATGCCTGTATTTTTTGGGTTGTGAACATTTATTGTATTGTTTATCATTTAGTGTGATAAATTTCTTGATGGTAATTTTGATTCGTTGGTAGGTTGTAATTTGCTTTATTTTTGTTCATTTAATGTTTTTGGTGATTGTGTTTTATTTTGTATATTTACAACATCTTCCAGTTCTATTGTGGAGTGTTCTGTACAAAATTAAAGTTTTCTAGTCTTTGAAAGGGCAAATTTATATTTTTATACCATTACCATTATATCATTATATTAATTGAAAATCATATTAAAAACAAAAATTTTATTGTTTATCAAAATAATTTCTGGGAGAATTCATCATCCAGCAAAATGTATTGTCATGACAGGCTTAAATGTAAGAATCAATAATTATCAATAATTTTGAGAACATGACTAAATGCAATTACAATTTGCAGTGTAGTGATAGAAAATCCACTTCTTTATGGGACTGACTGGCTTTTGTCTAGAAAAAACAAAAGCAGCATATTAGAAATGGAAATGCTTTTCAAGAGCTTTATTTCTGTTAGCACGGTCCCATGCTGCTGTTGCACACAGTTGCAGCCATTCAACTACCTAAAACTAGAAGTAATAAACAGTTCTCATTGCCTCTTCTATCAATAGTACCACAAAATCTCGTGAGAAAACTCTTAAGTCCATCTCGTTGATGTCTCCGGTCTCTGCAGGCTCTCAGTTTCACTCACTCTGAACAGGGAAATGCAGATGCTTTTTTTAGAATGGGATACAGTTTACTTATTAAATTAAATCATACACAGGCAAAAAATGAAAATTAAACAAATACAATCCCCACTTTTCAGTTCCTTGTAAATGAAAAATTGTCTTCTCCTTTTGGCCTTTTCTCTGTATCGCGTCTCATTATTTCGCTGTAGTTTCATGTGTTTAAGTTGTCTTGGATAATAACAGGTTTTATGTTTTGTTGTTTATATATTTTGTATCAGAAAGTCGAATTTTATTCGATTAGAAACACATCTTGTTTAAAGTATCATCTTATTTTCCTTTGTCTTAACATTAGTGATGTTTAATGTTGATCCGGTGGATTTTCAGACTCAAAAGTTTCATCATTTCAACAGCGACGAAGTCTGAAAGCTGTCCTAGAGGACATGCTGGGTGTCTCACCTTGTTTTCTGTTTTCAGGTACTGGATCAAGTTCTCCACCGCCTTCAGCCGGACCTCCTGGTCCGGGTTAGCCAGGTCCCAGAAGAAGTCGAGGAAGACCCGGTTCTTTTGTAGAATCCCAGCCGGCCGGACCGGCTCGGCTGAACTCATCGAAACCTCCATCATTTCCGCAGACATCAGCTCTCAATCCAGCACGGGCTGCTGGTCCAGCACGGGCTGCTGCTCAACAACGTGCAGCAAGAACAAGAACCACATCCGGGTCGAGGATGTGGTTCTTTCTTCTTTTCTATTTCTTCTTTTCTATTATGGCGGATCGCAAGCAACTTTAAGGTGCATACCGCCGCCTACTGTACACGAGTGTGTATCAACAGCACTTTACATCAGTTAGATTCTATTTTTTAATTTTGTATTTTGAAGAAAAATAAATAGTGCTTTCCAAATATCCATTATATTTCCATCATTTCTCAGTATTCCTTTCAAACTCCATTCTTAATCTGTCCTTTCAACTATTCTTCTCAATTTCTCCCTTTCACGTTCAAATGTTTTACAGTTCAATAATACATGTTCTACATTTTCTTCTCCCTCTCCATTCTTCACACATGTCATTATTTTTCTTCCCTATTAAATATAGAATCATTTTAATATATATTTCTTACTCTTAATCTAATCTTTTTTTTTCCCTTTTTCCATATTTCTACTGAATATTGACTTCTGTATTTTATATAATTTCCTTTCTTTCTTATCTTCATTCCACCTTTTTTGCCATATTTCTATTTCTTTATTCTTAATAATTGATTTTCCTTCCCCTTTCCCAATAGATATTGTAATTGTTATTGCCTGATCAAAAGCCCTTTTCGCTAATTTATCTGCCCTTTCATTGCCTTTTACACCTTGATGTGCTGAACCCAATAGAACCAAATATCAATGCCATTCCGGGTTGAATCAGAGTGGGGTGTGCATCATATACACTCCATCACATGTAACTGCGCGGCGCACAGGTGGGGTTAGACTTAATCTTTGTACATGGGTGGGGTAAATTTCTGCCACCAAAACTCATAAATTTTGTATTTTATTTGTCTAGAAAAAACAAGGAAATTTCAGTTTTAAGAATTTTTTTTTGATTAATCTCAGAAATTTTCAGTAAAAAACTCCCAAAACATTTCTGAGTTTCAAGAGTTAAAAACGTTCAGCCTTTGAAACTGAAATTTTCATGTTTTATCCAGAAAATGTTTGAGTCTTTTGTTGGAATTGTATTTTTTATACAATGGCCTTTATATGCCATTGTAAATCATGGTATTTATTTATGCACTTCTAATGCATAAATATTATAGATCACTTGATTTAAGCATAAATTAATCACAAGTGCTTTATTATGCAACTTATTATGCATAAATCCTATGCACAAATAAATACATATGGATATGCATAAATGTGCGTATCACTATAGTGATTTGCAAAAATATTCATCTGTGAATTATGGGAATTCAAGGAGTGTGTTGGTGAAAAAATAAATCCAGATTTTCCAAAAATTAAATCTTCAAGAATGTAATTAATCTATAAAATTGCTCTAATTTCAGTAAATGATGCTATTTTTGTCATTATTTTGATTCTTACCAAGAAATTAACACAGTACTATGTTTGAACACATTGCCTTTAATCCTTCCATAAAAACATAATTTTATTAAAACCGCATGCAGATTTGAGTATTTTCTTGACAGAAAAAGAACTTATGTGGCTGTTTGTACAAAGCTTCACTCAACGGGAGCAGCTAACACAGCGTCCAGAGCACTCTGAGCCTCTCTGATCTGCTGCTGGAGTCTCTGCTTCATGGCCTCGTTCTGAGCCTTCTTCAGCATGTCCTGCATGTCCCTGATGGCCGCCCGGTAACCCGGCGCATTGTGAAACACACGGATGGCCTTGTCTCCGCTACATGCCAGGAAGCGGCTGTTGATGTCAAATCTAAGGTCGGTGATACCCTGGCTGTGGACGCCGCGCAGTTCCTCCTCCAGCTTTCCGGTGGTTGCGTCGAACATTGCCACGTTGCAGCCGTTGCTGATGGCGACCACCCGGCCATCCGGAGATAACGCCACCCTGCTGCCCTCTGAGGAGGAGCAGGGCACTGTCCTGAGGAGGTACGGGTCTTGCTGCTTCTTGTACTCCACGTCTGTGTTCCACAGCTTCCACGTTCCGTCTTTAGACACAGTCACCATTCTGATCAGAAAAAGAAAAACAAAGCTGGTTGTTAAACTTTTTAGACACCTTTTCTCATTTATGCTTCCTTGAACAGGTTAGGATATGTCTATGGGCTATACAAAACATGTTCATTACATTTTTTTTTTTTTTTTACACAAAATATCTTTCAGACAAGAATTAAGTTTGTTCAATTCTGCCCAATTTGAGCTCCTTTCAGAATGAGCTGTTTTACAGCTTCTTGTCACCAAGTCCACATAAGCTGCTGCTGATGACTCTCCTCAACTCAATGTGTACGTTCACATGTGAAAATGGCTGCAAACAGATGTGCATTTATGCAAACTACATATCATTGAAAAGCAGAAATGGAGGCTCATGCACAACCAACATGAATGCAAGCAAGTGGTTTCCAGATGGTAAGTCCACCTGAAAACGCTTGTCTTTTCCAGAAGCCATTGTACAGCGCATAGAGAGATAAAATCAGATGAGCAAACTTGGAGTTCAGAGCAGAGCCGGCTCATTTGGGAAGTCACATTCTGAAGGTTTTTGAAACGGCTCATTTTCCAGACATCAAAAACATTATGTTTAAGTGCCTCAGCTGTTTTTAGAAGCAGTTGAGACCTAAATAGAAGAACAAAAACAGGTGAATTTTGCATTAAGCAATTCCCTTTGAGGGATTTCTGAAACATGCATGGAAGAATTAAAGCAACACTCTAGGTATGGTTTTTATTGACATATTATAACATATTATGTTAGCGCCCTCCATGATTGAAGCCTCAATCATAGCACTTCCCCTTTAAAGTAACTTACTATCAATATATTGATTTAATAAGAAAATTGTGATAATGTGTGTTATATAAATGCTGCATTATTTATCTTATTCGACAATGCAAAGATCCCAATTACAAACATTCATTACCTGTGAGAGTCATTGGAAAAATCAAATGCATGAACTCCTGCAGAGTGGCCCTTCAGGTCGAATGCTCTGGCTACGTCTCTGAACTCTCCTCCTTTTCCAAAGCAAACTTCCCAAACTTTCACGTCTGGAGTGAAGCCGCAGGATGCTACAAACCTGAGGATGAGAGCAGAGAGAAGATGGAATCACCAAGTTTTGGTTCTCCATAGTGAGCACCAGAATTCTTATCAAGTGCAGCAGTAAATGTTTCAAGTGTTTGTTGTTGTGTTGAGCCTGACCTGCCGCAGGGGGAGACAGCTGCATAAGAATTGGTCATCTGATTGGTGTTGATGGAGGCCAGGAGCTCTCCCTTCAGGTCCCAGATCAGAATGGTGGTGTCTGTTGAGGCGCTCATGATGAATTTACCTGCAGAGAAGAAACAATCAGGAGCCTCATATTTGTGGAAAAGTCTCCATATTCAGTTCTCTTCATCACAAAATAGTACAATGTGACGTTTCCTGATGTGTTCCTTACCTGTCTCAGCAATTCCGATGTTAACTATTGGGGCCTTGTGTTTCTGGGGGAAATCCTCTGAGGCGGCCTTGAAACTGAAGGTCCCGTCATCCTTCTTGATCATCTTGAAGATACGAATAGCATCTCCATTGGCGAGCCAAGTGATGAAAGCCCTGCAGGATAAAACTGGGCGTCGGTAAAGAATTCAAACATGTTTGAATGATGATAGAAAAAAAGGAGCATATTTTTGGAAAAAAATTTTTTTTAGATTAATTTCAGAAATTTTTTAGAAAAAACAAGAACATTTCTGAGCTACAAGAGTTCAAAGCTTTTATTTTTTTAAGGTTTTATTGGCTCTAGTGGCCTTTATGTGAGAGTGGCCAGACAGGAAAATGGGAAATGAGAGAAGGGGAAGGCATGTGGCAAAGGTCATCAGGTCAGGACTCAGCCATGCCAAAGTCTCTGTACAACAATGTACAGAGACTAAGGCCACTGTACATGGGTTGTGCTTTACCCCTGTGCCATATCCTAAGTCATATTTAAAATATCTTCCGGTTCCAGCTTGAAGTGTTCTTTGCAAAATTAAAGTTTATTGGTCTTTGAGAGGAACTTGCATTATTATGCAATGATCAATGTATTCATTGGAAATAGTCTAAAAAAACAATATTATTATTTATCACAGTAATTACTGGGACAATTTATCATCCAGTATATTGTGTTATCATAACAGGCAAATGCCTCACCATGTTTAAAAATGAACTTTACAGCTCTAGGTAAAAGTGAGGTGTCATTTCCAGTGTTTTTTCCACAAGTTGTTCCAGTGTTTAAAGGTTAGAGGCAGGAATATCCTGCTTTACATGAGTTACTATAGTCTGGAAAAAGAAGCAGACCTGGAGTCGGGGCTGAAGCGAACCAACGTGGCATGATCCAGCTCCACGTTTGCTCTCAGACACTTGTGTTCCCGCTCCAGGAAGTCCTTGGTGCTCCAGATCCGGATGGTGCGGTCATCGGCGCAGGATGCCAGGTATTTCCCATTACTGCTGAAATCCAGGCTTGTCACATTCCCGCTATGGCCCTGAGGAGCACAAGATACAAAAATTAAATGCATACATAGTATGTTACATTTAGGGCTGAAATAATTAGTCTGATTAGTTGGGGATGGAGATTTGCACAGTTGACATTCAGATCCTCCGGTTGTGAGAGCACGGGATGGATCCGCTCTCATGCAGCCCCCACAAGATATCGCCCGCTGGTGAAGTCATTAACTTATCGGATGGAATTTGGAGTGCAAATTACACAATTTTGCATAAATGGCGTAAGTATCAACGTAGCCTTCTTTTTGTTTAGGTCTACAAAAAATGACAATAAAGAGCACCTGTTGTCAGTGTTTGAGGTCTATCCGGTTTGTTTACCTTCAGTGAAGCTGCCAGTAGAGAATGGCTGAAGTTGTGCTGTGCAGGTTTGTCTTTGCGGCTCCGCTGTTTGTCTTGCTTCTGCTTCTTAGACGTTGGGCCCTTCGCAGCAGTGGCTTCAGCTAGAGCACAAAAAGTTGTGCAACAGACATTTTTAAAGGCTACTATGACTAATTTAGATGAGTTTATGAATAATTTGTTTGTGAATTTGTTGTTTGAAACTCAGATTTCCAAATAAATCACTGCAAATTACTTAGTCAAATCACAATGAATTATATTGGAGATGATCATATTTAAACAAGAGTTTTATTGCACATTCTTTCCTATTGCATAAACACAGGTTTTAATGAACGTTCACTACCAGTCATTCTGAACTTTTTCATGAATGAAAAAGAGCTGTCACGCAGCAGAAAGCTGTGATCTCATTGGTCCGTTAATAAAACATTTCACTATTGGCTAGAAGCAGGTGACAGAAAGTTAGTTTATTTCTTTTTGATCCATTTATAAGAATCAAGGATTAATATTTAGCTAAAAATCCCAATGTTTTACATAGTGAATGAATATAAGAATGAATGCGTGCTCATTCAGCGGATTCATACAGAGCTGGCAGTCAGTCAGCCCTGCCGATTCTGGCTACATGAGCTCCGTGGTTCTCTCACCTGAACTCTCCGCAGCCTGCTCAGTTTCCTCCTTTATCTCTTCTTTTCTTCTTCCCACCGCTAAAGCGACCAGAATAACCAAAGCACCTAATAATAAAGTCAGGGCAACTAATGCTGCTACCTCCATATTGAAATATTACTGCCACGTATTTTTTTTTTTACAACGCTAACAGTTAGCCCATTATAACAGGACAAGACGCATGCGCTGGATTGTCATATTTGAGTGTTGCATTCAAGGTTACGAAATTCAACTCGTAAACTCAAGTACTACAATGAGAGAACGTTTTAGTTTTATCACATCAGCTTCGAATGATTTCAAACATTGACGTTGCAATGAAGAATATTTCAAACTTTTTTTTGCCGTGTTTCCATGTTAATAAAATAGATTAAGGAAACTCTCAACAAATGGCTTTCTAAATAAGGAATAACTTTTAAAATATATTTTAATAACAATCATTCATAATATACATAAATTCTGTGCAATTCCAATGAGACTCACTCGACCTAATTTCTTGTTGCAAATTTTGACTTGCGTAACTAAATAGGCCATTTCTGATCTTTCGTAAATGCATCATTAACACCCATGGTAATCTGCAGTGCCACCTAAGGGACAGGAACGTCACTGCACAAAAATAAATTTCCACTAGCAGTGCGATATTGACACAATTTCTGCTAAAATAAACTAAAAACCAGTAAGTAAAACTACATATTCTTCAGAAAAACTTTTTCTATTCATTGGATGGTTTAACACTGAAACATATCAATCAGCTGTTATAGCTGCTGTTATATTTACAAACTTGTGTTTTCCACAATTTCAACATACTGTTTTATAGAAATGAACAGGAAAAACGTTGACAGAAATAGAAGTACTTATCGCTGACATTTGCTCTTTCTAAAACATGTTTAAGAAACACATTTCTAAAACATATTTCAAACGTGTTTTAGTTCACCTTTTAATAGAAAATATCACTATAATTTTATTTTATTTGATAAAAAAAACCATTGAATTAAAGATTGTGTAATAAAAAACCCTGCAAAAATAAAGCCACCTTCTTATTTTATTCAACCTTGAATAGCGTGGCATAGAAAAGGGCCCAGTGGACTGAAAAATCAATAGAAATTCATTCAAATTAGCAAGGAGGAAGGTATGGCTGGAATTACAAATACTGCTTTCAAGAGGCTATTTTTTGCCTTACAGGAAGGTCTGTTTAAATTAACAGGTTAAAATGCCAAAAAATAAGAATTAAAAAGCTGTAAGTTGAACTGAAAACTGAAATTTAAGATTTATTGGGAATGATGTACACATAAATTTATTTCTTGCTTTAGTTCAGTTTAGGCAATCTGATTTTTTTGTGCAATATTTTGTTACAGTGCAAAAAATATTTTTATTACAAACTGTCTCGAGGGCCGAATAGTCACAAAATTAGCAATTTTTTGAGAACCAATAGAGTTAAATAATTTGTCAAGATGTTTTTTGTTTTTCTAGGAAAACACCAGCACCAATTCTGGAGCACAGTTAAGTCAAGACGGCAAACTTGTTTCAAAACAATTTTCTAAAAATTCTGAGGTGACATGGTAGGACTTTTCCAGAAATGGCCATTTTTGCGTAAAAGTCCTGATACTAGGTCTGCTAAATCATTCTCAAGATTTCTTGGATCACTCTTTGGAACATAGGATGTCTTGGTTGTCATTTTATAGACTTCTTCTGCTAAATAATAGCTAAAAAGAGACTTTTTACCAGGCTTACACTATTTAAACATACCAGTATTGTTTTATACACGTTTAAATAATGAAAAAAAACCTGCAAGAAAAAATTACTCAAAGGTTATTTTACCCACCTAATCGCAGAAAAAAAGCACTCATAACGTAAGAGTTTTGTGTGTACAAGGTTGAACGTTCACGTCTCAAACTGTGATTTTATTCATTCAGGAAAAAAACATCAAATACTAACTCAGTTGCTGTTAAGGTGTGACAAGAGAGCAATCATTACGAAGCAACAAACCATTTTGATGAAGCAACTGACATTAAAATAATGACAAAAATTCCAGAAACCATGTCGAAAAACATTAAAAACAAAACTTGTATCCAAGAGTCCAGATTCAGCCCGTGTTTGAAAATACCTGGTTTTAGGTTAATATTATGTAAACCACTGTAACAATGACATTTCTGAAATCAGGGTAATGTGGTGTGCAGATATTTCAAACCATTTGCACAGATCAGTAGCTAAAATTAAAATTAAAATCCAATCTACGGACCAACAAAAGATTTCAGTGCCTGTGGTTAAAAAGAGGTAGTCTGGCACAAACACACACTCACACATACAAACACACATTTATCAGCATTTAAAGGTGAACTGGAGATCACATATTCTTTTCACAGACATGAAGTTGAGCAGTTGGCTTTGGTTTGTCTGCACAGGTCAGAAGTAGTCATCCTAATCACAAACTGACCCGCTACTTCCATCAGTGTTGGCAAATGCTTCATATAAACAAAACAAAGATAAGGATTCAAGGAAAAAAGGCCATCCATGGGAGGACTCTGGGAATGCTTGCAATATTGATAAGCAACCAAAGCATGAGCATCTGCAAAAACTACATTAAGACATAAACCGAGTTGCCCTTTAAGTGCAGAAACATCATTCATCCATTTACAAGGTCAGAGAGCCAATTAAAAAAATAATTTAAATGCAATTGCATGTTCACTCTTGCACCTCATCTGAAGCAGCTGAGCATTTCTCCTGTTTAGACTCATTGTACTGAAACATTCGGTAACATACAAACCAGAGATTACGTAAAAAAATAAATGTCTCAGCTTTCTCCTCCGGACAAAATTGGCAGGAGTGTCCATGTACTGAAAGAGAACAAGAAACTTTGGATGCACTTTTTTGTTCAGAATCCAACAACTCGACTGTCTGTTCTGTCTTTCTTCAAGTATAGCATGTTGTTGTGGATGATTCCCTCCTGCTGTGACATTCATTAACTCTGCTAACTCAGCACTCCGGGCCAGCACACGCTGCTGTTGGACTGGAAGAAAACAAGGGAGAGGAGAGCAGCAGCCTGATTGGAGGATGTTGGATCTAAAACCATGGTATCAGTCAGGCTTGCCATCGTCCTCTAGAAATGGTGTCGGACACGTTCAACGGGGTTACTTCTTCCTGTTATGCAGCCTTCGTGCCTGCAACCTCTGACGTGCACCGGACGGCTTTGATCCGGCTCCAATAGAAAAGGTGGGGGTTGCAGGAGATCCTGTGAAGTACAGATAAAAAAATAAATAAAAAAATAACTTCTTTACATTCAGTTTAAACTGATGAAAATCTTCATTTTCTGACATTAATCTCAAACTGTACACATTTTCAAGCATATTTTTGGCCTTTCAAACTCAGAAACTTCCATGATTTTTTCTCTAACAAATTTCTGAGATTAATATTAATCTCAGAAATTCAATTAAAATGTCTCAGTTTTTCTAACAAATAATGGTAAGAAATGTCCTTTTCCTTTAAAGGAAACAGAATTTTTTATGATGTGGAGAAATTCCAGTATCAAGTGAGAGTATCAAGACTTTCTGCAGGACATCAAAAGATTAAAAGGGTGTGATTTGTACAAATATAGCTCAATAAAGTATTATCAAGAATTGGAATGAACAAAAATTAGAAGCAGCAGTTTCAGGCTTTCAACAATAGGAGATCAGTCTGGAAATGGTTTATTACTATAACCTACCGAAAGGACCAGCGTTAAAGCCTTGGACTGGAGTTGCAGGACTTCCAAAGGGAATCGGACCTGGAGTGGCACCCTGGCCAAACGACGGGGTCGATGTCCCTGAAGAGAGAACCGCAAAAAACATTGTGATTTAAATGAAATATTTTCAGGTATTCTGAAAATCACATTTTCTTCACAGGCCATTTATCTGCTAATATATCTTTCACTAATTTGAAAACTTAAGCAACTGAAGTTGGTTCTTCTCACCATGTAATTTTAAACACAGATTATCTCATTTCAATGCCTATAAGAGGAATTACAGGTAATTCAACAGGTTTTATCACTTCTCTGCATCGGGAAGCTTATTGCTTTACCACAAATGATTGCTAACGAAACACCCACGATCCTTTCCTGTTTAGTCCAGTTTTCTCTCCCTCTTCCTTTTTTTGAATCAGTTATGAGGCACAGCGACAGAATCTTAAACTACTGCCTGTAAGTTACTCGACAGCTTGTTGCTAGGTAACCAAAGAGCGAGTGAAATAGTTGATGCCATCAACTTGAGGTTGAGCAGCTAAAGTCTTCCCTCTGCCTACATACCCCAGAATGCTGTGTGGTTCTACTCTGGACCAGAGCTGAGTGTCCAGATGCATCATCTATTGATATTGATCACACGTCAATCGAAATACATTTTGTTGCTGATTAACTATACAATTATTGTAATTTTTTAAAATCTCTCCCATCACCCTGCTATGAGGCTACAGATGAAAGTTAGCCTGGCATTATATGATGTGTTCATGTTGATTAATATGCACTGCCCTCTTATAAATAAATTACATTTTAATTTCAATAAAAACCTCACCAAAAGCTGGCTTGTCAGCAGCAGCACCTGCTCCAAAGTTGAAGCTTCCCATTTGCGGTGCCGTATTACTGGAAACTGGCATTCCGAACTGGGGGCACGACATACTGGCTCCAAAGTTGAATCCACCAGTTGCAGGCTGAGCTGATCCCGAGGCTGCTGACTGGGCGACACCACTGCTGCTTCCGAATGGGAAAGTAGAGGTGGAGGAGTTCTGAGTCTGCGTTGAGCCGCCAAAGCTCGGCGTGACTGAAGGGGCTGAAATGGCGCCAAATGAAAAACCAGTGGAGCCGGTGCCAAACGCTGGTTTAGCCGGAGTCCCAAAGGTGGGAGCTGATGTAGGGGCGGCGGCGGCGGAGGGAGCAGGCGCTGCAAACGTGAATGGAGCCGGTGCTTTGGCGGTGGCAGCAGTTGTGGATGATGCGCCACCGCTCCCGAAGGTGAAGGGCTTTGGGGGAGCTGACGCAGAGCTGAAGGCCGGTTGGGCTGCTGGTGCTTCAAATGCTGGCTTTCCAAAAGTGAATGTGGACTGGGTGGGCTGAGTGGTGGCGGTAGCTGCAGTAGGGGCTGCAGTTGAGGTGGGAGCAGCGGTGGAAACTGTGTTGGCCAGACCAAATCCCCCAAATGCAGCAGTAGTGGTGCTCTGGTTGGATGAGGGCTGACCGAAGGAAAACACTTTGGGAGCTTGGGGATCCGGCCGCGCAGCTCCAATGCCGAAGTTGCTCGTTTTGGAGATCATAGGAGCTGATGCAGCTGTTGTTGCTGCAGCGGTGGTGGCTGCAGCTCCAAACTGGAACATGCTCCCTGTACTCGGAGGCTGCACTGAAGCAGAGCTGCAACTGCTGGTTGTGGTTGTGGGTGGTGCGGACCAGTTCCCAAAGAGAGACTTAACCACTGGCAGGGTCGCAGGCTGAGTTGTCGTAGCGATGCCAGCTGAAGTGTTGTTAAAGCCAGAGAACGAACTGGAGCTGCTGGTCGTCACACCAAACACAGACATGGTGGGGGCAGAGAGGGTGGAGGCTGAAGAGGCGGCAGAGATGGAGGGGGGCTGCGGAAAGATGGGCTTGAAGTTCTGGGGCAGAGGTTTGGTTTCTGACGAGGCTGCAGATGAGGAAGTGGTTGTGGCGGCCGCGAAGATGGGCTTGAACACAGCGGTCAGGAGAGGATTAGTCGTGCTGATGGGCTGAGAGCTGCTGGTTGGAGCTAGAGGTGGAGCTGCAGTGGTGGAGACTGATGGAGCAGAGGAGCTGCTGATCAGAGCAGGCAGCCCAAACAGGGTCGGTCCGGTTATAGGGGCAGCAGGAATGCTGGTGGTTGCCTTGGAAACCTGAGCCAGCACCTGGGTGAAGGCAGAGGGTTGGCCCACAGTAGCAGCAGAGGAGGGGGACTGGGACTGAGAGGCAGTAGGGGTTGGGGTGGAGGTCTTCAGGGTGAAGGTGGTGGCAGGTGGAGCTGTGGCTGATGCAGACACAAGAGATACAGAAATGCAGTTTTGAACAGCAGGTTCAAAACTGCATTAAACTACAGCAGAAACAATTATGATGAATTGATTATTTAAATATTTGTTAAGTAATTTACTAATTAGTTAACAATTTAACAATTGTTAACTGGCAAACACAGAAAAATTTTACTTAAAAAAAGCTACTTTTTGTCTGTAAAAATATGTTCTACTCAGAACTACTCAAGTGGCAGTTTCAACTTCGACTGGTTCAAATTTTGTAACAAAAAAGCCCAAAAAACAAACTTTTAGCACCTTTGATGCTTCAAGAGCAGAAGAGTCTAGCATCACATGCTGATGTTAGAAGAAATGTTTAGCTTTGCTACAAAATGATCAAGCATACATGCAAGGTGCTTTTACACTGGCAAGTCACAATGTGCAGTTTGGTTCTGCCATGGGTAGTGAGGACATAAACGCCTCTCCATCGATGTTTGCAGCGACACTCAGTAACGGAGAACTTTGAAGTTCTGGTTCTAATGGGCCGAAATGAAACCAGATATTTGATTTTATCTTATAGAAATTAATTGCTGGCCCAAACATAATGATAAAGACTCAGATTGGTTGATTATTTCACTATACATAACATTCTGGCACTTTTTTTAAAATGTGCAGCCTTTTGGATTTAGATGATGCAGTCAAAAGATCTAAACCAGTAGCCACACATAAACTTTATTAATATTAAATTTGAGTCCAAATGAAAAATAAAATTCACATCACAAGTGAATGTAGTTTTGATGTTTCACCACATCAACGCAAAACCACAGCTCCATCAGAAAGTTGACCACAGCTACACCATTTCTCTCTTCTTATTACTGTCCATATTTCAGAGACAAGCTGATAGCAGTAAATGTTATTTGCAGTTTTCAGGGACTTAAATCACGAGCCAATCAATGAATGTGGACAGCTGTCAATCAAATCTTTTCTGTGCCGTACCCTGCTGTGTACGGCTAGTATTACCCCTGAAGTAGGACTGAGCCATGCCGGACTTTCTAATGGAAAGCAAATCTGCCCGAGGCAGATTGAGACCGTATTGGTTAGAAGCATCTAGTGGAAAGTCCTCTTAAGGAAAGCCTTTATTGGATGTTAGGCAATTCAATATTTTATTTAAAAAATGATTTAATTATTTGTTTATTTGCAAGTTTTCATGTATTTTTAATATTGTATAAAAAGGTTTCAGTGGTTAAATGAAAAATTTGCTGAATGTGCAAATTATTTTATCTGATTAATTGATTAGATTGTCAGAATAAACAATAGATGAATGGATTAGTAACATAATCTTAGTTACCTGTGGTGGTGTTGACAGCAGACGTGGAGCTGGTGGGGACACTGATCTTCACTTTGAGGGCCTCCAGCAGAGAGCTGGGGCCTGCAGGGGCTGCTGCACTGCTGCAGCCAGCAGGAATCGGGTCCAGGTTAATGACTGGCACGACAGAGGTGCATGTGGGCAGAGGGGCTGCCAGGAGGCTGCTCAGTGTGGCCGTGGGTGCAGCAGATTGAGCTGAGGTGAAAGCTTCCGTAGGCATGGATGTCTCTGGTTCTGAGGCTAAAAGTCAACATTTAACAATAAGATGAAAGAGAAAAGAGATCAAAATTTCCCAACAAATTCCTTTACAGTCACTCACCAGGAGTCTCCAGGACTTTCTGGATCTTACTGATGGCTGCCGTTTTCTCTTCATCCAGATCTCTAGCTGTGATGGTGTAGCCCAGCTCAGGGGGTGGAGGCTGCAAACAAACAGGCTTTCAGACTGAAATCTATGTTCCCAAAAATTAGAACCAAAAGGTCCAGAGATGTCATAAAACTCCCAGAAAACTGTGCCTAAGTCTGGGGTCATAATCCCCCCCCCCCCCTCCCCCAGAATTTGCTAAATAGTTTTTTATAGTTTTTGAAGGTTTACTAAGGTTTTCCTCTTACTAACTTATTCCGTCCATCAACCAAGAGTTTTAGGCTTTTTTCCATTTCAATTCTGCAACAAAAGACAGCAAAAGTACCAGTCTTTTTTTAATTAGACCCGAGCAGCTAAGCGCTGCGAAGGCCTATTGTATCTGTATTGTTTATTAGGCCCGAGCAGCTAAGCTGCTGCGAAGGCCTATTGTATCTGTACTGTTTCTTATTATTATTCTTTCCACCCAAAAGAGGGGCCTTTTTTGGGGGCTTTATCATATTCAAAAACTCACCAAACTTGGCAGAGGCCTTAAGCCGCTTTAAAAATTTCATATTTTAAGGTCATTGCAAAAATCACACAGGAAACGGCTCAGTAGCGCCACCTAGCAATTTTCAAAGGACCCTTTGCTATTCACTTACTTCATCGTAGAGACATGAAATTTGGCACACTTGTAGAGCTCCCCAAGATGCTCAAAATTTACAATTAATGTCATAGTGCAAGTATCACAGAAAGTTGGCCATTTTGGATTGAAGCTCCGATTTTGACCCCATTTTTGCCAGTTTACAGCCTTTCGCATTTGATCGAACTCTCGTCCTAGGGATTTCGATTGATCGGCTTCAAACTCGGTCAGTTTGTTCATAAGGCATGTCCCATCTAAAGTTATCAAAATTGTGAGTTTTTGAGTATGCTGAAGGGGGTTAGCAGGGGTCAAAGTTCACCGACTCGCCATAAAAAAAATAAACTGTTATATCTCCTACACAGAAACTCACAGAAGCACCAAAAGTTACTGTGATTGATCATCATCAGGTCTCCTACAATACCCTATGGTCGAATGATGACATCACTTAGGCCACGCCCCCTGAGAACAGGAAGTGTAATGTTTTACTGTGAACGGTCGCTATCTGACCCCCTTTGACCTCATCAAGTTGAAACTGTGCCCAGAGACAGAAGACATGTTGGTGTGTTGAAGATTCCAACCCCGACCAGCTAAGATGGAGCAGGTGGGCGTGGCGCGCGTGGCAAACTTGACGATTCGCCATCAAACATCAAGATTGAATAACTTCCAAATGCAAGATTACAGCTGCTTCACACTTACTATGTCTTTCTGCAGAACAGCCTTGAACACATTTACATTGTCACTTGATGAAATCACCTTATCCAAGCTAACACCACAGCAGCCCATTAGATATAGGTTATGTTATCAGGTTAACATATTAATTATTTAAATATACATGATTAGAATTGTTTGCTTTTTTTACAAATAATTTTGTTTTGTGGCTTAGAGTACAAACATTTATTGATTTTTGTTAGAAATAACGGGACGTCAGTGATCAGGAGTCACTGTTTAGAAACCATTTCCGTAATTCGCCACTTGGGGTCAGTCTTACTCCACCAATGAAACAACGCTCTTTCAGCACACGGATAAAGATGATGAATTTCGACAGTAGGGGTCAGTCTTACTCCACCAATGAAACAACGCTCTTTCAGCACACGGATAAAGATGATGAATTTCGACAGTAGGGGTCAGTCTTACTCCACCAATGACAAACATCGACAGGCGTACGGGCCGCGAAAGACTGTGGGAGAGCGTCCCCAATGACTTTTTCAGCCCTCAGATAATTTTTGTTGGCTTAAAACACGGAGAAAATGTAGCGTTTTGGTAATGACTGTTATTTACTACGGCAAGTAAATGCATCAATTTCACTCGTCTCTGCCTACTGGTCAGTCAAGGGCAAAAACAAATTTAAGCAATTTGATTGGTTATGAGCCGTACTGTAGCTGTGCCTGCTAGCTGCTACGTACTGGCAGTCGGCCGGCGGCCGTTCAGGGTCGAGGTTCGGCATATTACGCTGTGGACTGTACTTTTTGTGAAGCAGTTGGACTGCTAACTTTTTCCTGAACATTTTGCACGGACTTTGGAGCCACAGAACGGGACCACGCTCAAAGTTTTGCTTCGGTTTTGGAGCTACAGATCCGAACAACTCTCGTGAGCCGGAGAGGACTGTTGAAGCGGAGTTGGAGCAGTTTTATTGTTTAAAAACTCGTAACTCTCGGTGAGTAACGCTGATTATAGGAGCCGTCATGTTTTGGAACTCCGAGGACGATGCTAACCGAGTCCATTCAGGCATGCAACGTTTTTAAAGCTAACGAAGCGCTTTACTAATTCAATATACTGAATATTGTGTTTCATAATATACTGAATAATAAAGACATGAAGCGAAGCCTCTCCATGAGGTTCACGGAAAGAGGACGGTGTTGATTCCCAGGTTCAGGTGTTGCGATGCGCGCTACGAATAAGATGTTTTGGCACAATTTATTTATTTTTTCTTCACAGTTTTGTTAATAGTAAATAGGGTTAAATAATAAAAACTCCAGAAGTTATTATTTTCTTTGTTTACTTAAAGGAAAATGTGACAGTACGCAGAGTGCAGCTGCAGGCGCTGCTGCGTTTCAACAGTTTCCTGTAGGCGCCTGCAGTTCTAAACTTTAACAGCAAGAAAGAGTAGCTAAATGTTTTTATCATTTCCCTCGTTTGAACTCTAAATATAAATGTCAAACGTTATTACTTCAATGAAAAAACATTTAATTAAATAATTTTTTGGTAGTGCTCCATAATTATAATGGCTATTTTTAGGAGTAGCTCCGCGGGCGACTGAAAAGGTCCCTGCAGGCGACTGGGATTGGTGACCCCTGGTTTAAAGTTTTCGTTTGAAAGAGCTAAGAAAAAAATCCTAAGTGTCTTATTAACGAGTGATTGGGGTTATAATATTTAGTTGTAGCGCTCCTGTGATTAATACCTAATTAATGAGTGGGATTGAGCCTGTGCTATTGTTCTAATGTGCTGACAGTTAACTGTGCTCTGCTAATGTGCTTTGCCCTTGGTTTATTATTTATTAAACTGGAACATCTTCAACTTTAAAATGTTCCTCTGATTTTAGAAGAAGGTTGAAATTGCACTGCATTAAATCTAAGTTGTAGTTAGCATGAAAGCATGTGGGCGTGGCTTAGTGTGAAACTGAATATTTGCCATGAAAGATGAAGATTAAATCTGAGGCCAGTAGCTATGTGCAAATATCAACATCCCATATAACTGTACATCTATCTGAGGGCGAAGCTATTGCATATCAACATCCCATATAACTGTAGCAATCCATTTCTTGAAAACACTTTCTGTTTTTCTTTATATCAAAACCTAAAAATAGGAATGAAAAAATACAACAAATTTTCTGCTGTAGAGATTTAATTTATCAAAAATTATAAAATGCATTTTTTGCTAAATGTCAGGTGATATTTGTGGCTCATCTCTGCATGGTAAATTTTATAATAAACTAGATAGCATTTTCTATTTACACAATCAAACGTCAGAATTTACAGCTTCATCAAGTCTCCAGTTACGTGATGGTGTGAAATGCTGTTGAGTTGGATGTGAAGTTATGATTTGGGGCTATTTTTGAAAAACATATTTCTTCAGTGATCAGACTTTGAATTTGGTCAAAATGACATAAGAGATAGAAGTAACTTTTAGAAAGAGAAAAAAAATATATACATTTGCCTTTTTAATAGTTTTGACTCAGAAAAAACTTTAATGCAATTCCATCTTTTTCCAGACTGTAGGAATCTCTAATGCAAATTAAATATATTGTTTATAGTAAAGTCTAGACATTCTGAACTCCTTACCAGAGAGATTTGATCATCCCGGTTGCTGGACACCAGCTGGATCTTTCTTTTTCTTTTCCCACTACTTCCAGTTGAGTCTCTTATTGTTGTGACAGGAACTTTGACTGGAGTTTGTTTTGCTACAAGATAATCAAAGCTGGAAAATTAAAACAAAGTTTCTACAATTTTCTTTCATTCAAGCACTTTTCAAGGTAGAATTTCAAACTTTTCCATCACCACATTTTGGAGTTAAAAGCTATACAAAATAACTAAAGCAGCAAGTTTCAATTCACTATTATATGAAAACATGTAGTGCTGTATAACATCTTGTAACCAGTCATTTTAAGGAGACTTATTGGTCCCCCAAAAACGATGAAAACTCAGACATGATCATCAATCAATAAAATCCCCATTGGCCAAACTTGAAAATTGAACGTTATGCCACTAACACTTAGCTTTCATTAACAACAGATGGAAGTGAGAGCTACGTGTAACGCAAAGGATGTCCCGGCCAGAACACGGTGCACTAAATAATAAAACATAAATTAATAAAGCTTCGAGCCAAGTAAATTTTTCTTGAGGAACTTTAATAATTGAGGTACTCGAATCATTCGAGGAATCATTTCAGCCCTAATCTAGTGAAATATAAACCTAAACTAAAATATCAAATATGTGTTGAAATGTCTTTCACACATACCTGATGCACCTGACTGGTTCGAGAACACAGAACCAATTTAACAAAAAAATCTTGAAATTTAAATAACTTTGTTTAACTTATAAATTAGTGTGATTTAACTCCAGGATGTGAAGAAAAACAGTTGTGTCTTTTTTATAGGTGTATAAAAATATCAGAGTAGAGCCGCTGCTCCTTCACATCGAGAGGAGCCAGTTGAGGTGGCTCGGCTATCTGGTTAGGATGTCTATTGGACACCTCCCTGCTGAGGTGCTCCGGGTACGTCCCACCAGGAAGAGGCCCGGGGGAGACCCAGAACACGCTGGAAGGACTATGTATCTCAGCTGATCTGGGAAAGCCTTGGGATTCCCGTGGAGGAACTGGCCCAAATGACTGGGGAGAGGGAAATCTAGACCTCTCTAGTAAGGCTGTTACCCCCACAACGCGACTCCAGATGTATATGTGTGTGTGCGTGTGTAAGAGAAACAAAGATACAGGAAAGAAGAAAGGAAGAATGGATTTATGCATTTCAATTTTTAAAGTTCTTGAGCATAAAGGAAGACTGAAGGGAAATTAGACTTACAAGTATCGGGTGTTTTCTCTGACATTGTGTGATCTGACCTCACAGAAGATGCTGAGCTGGGAGACTGGATGTCTTCCTCTCTGTTTATGAAACAACGTGTTTAAGACTCAACATTTAGATATCAGTGTGAATGTCTGTTGGAAACCAGAGAGCAACAGACCTGGCTTTTTTAGAGGTTCCTTCTGGAGTCTGAGAGCGAGATGATTCGAGGCTGGACAGAGGAGAGCTGGGAGCTGACAACTTCTTCCACTGCAAAGGAGAACAGGGATGTGGAAACTGAAAAATGCCTTAATGTCAGGGTTTCCTGTGCATGGAATGGATCATGGCGCACCGTCACAGCAAAATAAAAGGCACCACACCTTCAGAATTAAGTTTTGTTTTTAAATATATATTATTTTTAAAGCATGTGAGATATATACAAATATAGCATATGTTGTGCACATAACCAAATTTTGAAATGAATTTAATTATGAAACATTAAAATGTTGTTTATTTTGAAAACCCAAAACAGAGCAGGCTCCTGCCTGTCTGGCTGTGAAGCTGGCTACTGTGCACTGTTCTTCTCTTGGAATTGAAGAAAAACTAAATAGTCTAAAGTAGAAGGAGAGAAAAAGTGAAAGAAAGGTCCCTGAATGTATTTTTAGTTCAAACCCGTGAAAGCAATCCTAATGCAAATGTATGTTGCACTTAAACAACAGTAAAGTTCTTAATATAGTTTAGGGATGCTCTGATGAGTTTTTTTGCAGCTGATGCCAATCACATGGATTAGCTGTTAATTTTTCTCCTTCGCAGTAGCATGCTAGTGCAGATCTACGTGACCTGGAAAAATGGAACCATAAAAATCACCCAATTTAGATAAAAAAAAAACATGCAAAAAACTTGCAGGTATAATGCAGCAAGTAGTCAGCCAAAAAGACAACTGTAAAACCTGCCATCATTAATTCAATATTTAACAGTAAGGGCCTAAATTATACATAAAGTCAAATAAATCTCACAACATTGCCTATATCAAACAACGTCAAGTAAAAAATGCAGGTTGCATTTAACTAAACAATCCTAAGTTACTAAATCAAAATTGCCTGACAACATGGCTAGCTGTTTTGTCCTGGTTCTGGTTGGTTGTTTCTGACCGGGCGGTGTAATTCTGCAGAACACAGAGGAGATCGATTTTTTTCACAGATTATCTCTCATGTCAGGACAGTAAAACAAGGCCTGTCACCATAACAAATTTTGCTTGCTGATTAATTGTCCCAGAAATTATTGTGATATTACAATAGTATTGTCATTTTGAGACCATTGTTAACTAATAGCATAACAATGCAAATACACCTACTCAGAGTACATTAAAATATTTTCAGAAGAAGAGTGAGGGATCCAAGGAAGACGCTGAGATAACATTAAATGGAGATGCTCAATGTTCGCCATAGAAATGACAGTGATCTGTACCAAGACATGTGTAATATTTAAATATTTCTAACTTTCCTTGTGCCATGTTAGTGATTGAAACAAATCTACACAACCCCAGGGTTTAAAAACAATTGTAGAATAAATTCTGTATCTCTACTACGATGACGGCGCTGTACCTGGCTGAGGCCAACTGAGGAGCTGTAGGAGCTTTGGATGGCGTTTCTCCTGGTGCCGGGGG
This sequence comes from Poeciliopsis gracilis, assembly GCA_911649635.1. Taxonomy (NCBI): domain Eukaryota; kingdom Metazoa; phylum Chordata; class Actinopteri; order Cyprinodontiformes; family Poeciliidae; genus Poeciliopsis; species Poeciliopsis gracilis. The sequence continues at coordinate 446,220 of CAJVRI010000585.1, forward strand.
TTCCTCTGGCAGCATGAGCCCCAGTACCGGAGCTGATGGAGGAGGTGCGGGACCTCTTCATGGTGGTCTCATCTATCGCTGAGATCATGCCTCTTTTTAGGCTTCCTGGTCTGGGAGAAAAAAACCCCCCCCAAAAAAACAGTGACACAAACACTTAGTCTCACAATAACAGGGGTTTCTGAAAAAACAAGGAACCTGCAAAAACCAGAGTGAGGAAGGAAGATGGATGGGGAACGCTCAGATAAATGGATAGCTGAGTGATGAATAAACTGATTGATGGATGGATGAGGAGGTAGGTGAGACTTTTATACAATAGAAAGGGGAATAAATAACAGTATTTTTCCATACTGTTTCCTTTTTCCATATTTATCAAAGTCCAGAAAACATTTTAAGGTGACCTCAAAAACTTCCTTGAACGGGCTAGGTCTGTGGACTATGCAAAATATGTTCATTGCATTTTTTTCCACAGTCATTCTTAGATAATGAGGCTTCAGTCTGCTTAGTTCTGCCTATTTTGAACTCCTCGGGCCTCTTGTCACTTTAAATCCAAATAAGCAGCTGCTGGTCATACCGTCCAAATCAACGTTTACACTTGAGCTTGAAAATGCTCAAGTGTATTGCAAAGCAGAAGTTGAGCCTCTTGGACAACAAACAAGAATGCAGCAAGTGGTTTCTGAATGACAACACAAAAATAAAACACTTGTGTGTTCCAGCAGCCACTGTATAGCACATAGAGCAGCAGCACCAGCTGACCAAAAGTTCTGGAGATTCACTTGGGTTGCTAGGTGATGGCCTGAGCTAGGCTGGGGTTACTAGGCAATCACTCAGTGTGACTCAACAATTGGGAGAATTTTGAAGTTGCTTGTTTTCTAGACACCAAAAAACATCAACTTATTGCCAAAAGATGTCAGGGGTTTTTTAAAGTGCTTGGGCTGTTTTTAAAAGCAGTTGAAACTCAAATGGAAGAACAAAAACATGCAAAATCTGAATTTTGCATGACAGGTCCCCTTTGAATCAAATTCCAGACTACGCAGAGTCTGCCCGAATTTGGAGACTCTTGACTGACTCACTTGGGGACCAGCTGGGATGGAGTTCCGTTGGGCAGCAGAGGCTCAAAAGCAGAATGAGAACTTCCATCGCTGTCATTACGCCTGAGGAGGGGAATCAGAGCTGATTAGTGAAAATGTAGGGTGTAGGGATGTGCAACGACCTTAGCCACTTGCTCTGTATTACTGCCATTTGATTATGTGACCAACAAGCATAACCACGATGCGCCAGTAGACCTCTATTGTAGGTGAAATTTTAGTTGTTTCTGCTGTATACCGTTTATACTCCACATTCCTATTAGGGTGGAGCTTTAATTAATAATCAATTAATAAGAGTTCAGCAATATAACACAACTCTATACATGGTTAAACGTTTTGTTTGCTAAAAATCTAAAACGGTTTTCTGTTCTGTAATACTGTAATTAATTGTCCATGAGTAGATTCCAGGTCATACTGTGCATAGAAAAAGTTTTCAGCTCCTTAGTGCTTTGACCAATCATGATCATTATAAATTGGCTTTTTTGACACACTAAAAAAATCTTAAACCTTTTAATATCAGAGAAAATTAAAGACAAATTGATAATTAAATAGAGCTATGCAACATAAAACTACTGAGGGCGTAAATATTGTAGGGATGATCTGGTGAATACCTTTTTGATGACCCAATTAATAATTGGATTGAAAAAGGTGCCTTATATGTGATTTTCTTTAACAATTCAAACCAGGTGAAACTAAAATTTGAGGAGTATTATGTTTAGACTTTTTTTCCATTTTAAATTCAAAAGTCAAAACATTTTTGACTTAATTACTGCTCAGAAAATGCCATGTTTCAGAGTCTGTATACTCTGTATAAATAGTTAATTATTCAATTACTAAATTAGTTGATGGTTACTTCAATAATTGACTCAACGTTTTAGCTGAGTCTTTTTACCTGGAGTGGAATGGAGCCCTATCCACACAGACTTGAAGAGAGTGAATATATACGCAATAATTTATTTAATGTTACATATTTTTATTTAATTGTCATTATTTTATGAAACTTGGTTTTGACCTTGTAATTTTTTGTCAAAAAATGAGATTTTGTTGGTCATAATTACTTTGTTAAAGCAATAAAAGGGTGAAATATACCATGGGATGAATATTCTTACAGAGCTAAGAATAGCTCTGTAAGAACAAAGCTACATTTCTCATTTTTTAGAAATAAGAATGAAATACTTTCTAAATCTAAAGATCTTTAAAGAAAAATATATCCTATGACAACTTGATCCAGTCATATTCACCTTCTTTTGCTCCTCTGCTCTGTGGTGAAGCTCCTGTCCTCGTCCTCCACTTCCCTCTTGCGGCTCTCCTTCAACACCCTCAGGACGCTCTCTCTAGAGCAGGGGTCCGAAGGGGCCCGGGTGAGCCCGGCACAGCTTTGATGGTTCACACTAGAATCCAGACCAGACATGCAACTAAACTTTAGGAGACTTGTTTGGAGTTTTCAGTTCAATAAGCATTAAGACAGTTATGAAACAAAATGAGACCTGGGGTTCCGGTGGTCAGGTCTCGCAATCTTCACGGTGACGGGGCTGAGGGTAGCCGGGGAATTACGAGGACTGAGGATGTTCTTCTTTCTGAAGCCGTCCCACTTGACGGGAGGCAGAACTCCCACTGAGGACACACCGAGCTGCTGCAAGGGGTAGTGACGCTGAGGCGTGATGTTGAACCTCCCCGGGACACCCAGCGTCTCACTGCAAGGAACATGGTGAGGTAAATATCACTTCCATCATGTATATAGAAATATACAGCAAAAGTTTAGTATAGCAAACGTTTCTCTGATAATAAGTGTGACCTGAATGATTACAAGAAAAATATTGTCTGAAGAAGTCTGTCAGCTGTTCATTCAGGGTGCCACACGATTGTTTGAATAAATGACATAATTTACAACAGTTTATTTACATAATTGACAACAATTATGGAAACAATTATTTACATAATTTACAACAATTATTTACCTTTGTACATAGTACAAGTTGCAGACAGGTGCTAATCACTTTAACTATATCTTGTTGAAAATATAAAAATGTCTTGTCACACAAAAAAAACTTACATCAAAGACAAACCTATGATGTCTTGTAAAGGACATGAAGAGAAAAAACGCCACAAAATCTCTGATTGGTTCTTCTCAAATAATATATTCTCTATGGACTACCTATGTCAAACTATTTACTATCAAATTGCTGGAATAACCTGGTCATTCAGTAGCTTAAGCTGACTTCAATGTTGACATGACCAACTGTAGCAACCTCAGATCATAGCGATGTCTCTACAGATATCGCTTCATCAGATCACATGCCCTTAAATCACTCCAGATCAGGATTCACCAGCCTTTTTGCAACTCAGAGCTACTTCATGAGTACCGAGTAATACGAAGGGCTAACAGTTTGATAAACAGTTTACCTTTAATTACATCACTTAACTATTGATTTATCTATTTTCTTCAAATGTTGCTTGGGAGCAACATTTGAAGAAATGAGAGGCTGCTTGTGATTAACTTCCCAACAAAACAAAAAAACGAGGGTTTGGAAGTTAAAAACAATTCTTAGGAAAATGGTTTATGTATTCTCGTTTCTACTTTTGAGGTTTACTAGGCAACTCATTAGAATGGTAAAAGGCTCAAATCCATCAAGTTTGAGTAGTTTCATGAGAAAGTAAAGGTTGTATTTTTGCCTAACCCTAGTTAGCAACAAAAGTTCGCAATTTGATTGATATTTCAAAAAGGTTTTTAATGCCACGTTTCAAAAGCTTTTTTGTTAAGTTTCTTCCCTTGGGAGCCTTATCTGTGTGCTATCATCCAATATAAGTGAAAGTGAGCAAATTTAAACCCGCCAATAAACTTTCATCTCGAGGATGAATTGGTTAGAAATTTTAAAGGAGGGGGTAGACACGTCTTTATATTCTTGTTTAATTACCCAGTGAATGAAAGTCTCCTGTTCGGGGTATAGACAGCATGGTTGGGTCTGGCCAGCCTTTCCCGTAGATGCTCTCGGGGGTTTCTCCCGGCTCTTGGCCTCCCAGAGTCGGCGGTTGGACTTTCGGTTTTTCCGATATAACTCCCCATGAGAAAATCCCGGGGGCTGAAAAGAAATGAGTCGCTTGACAAGGCTTCCCTTCGGTAAATTCCGGTTTCACTGGGTCTTTTTCTGAAATGTCCCTCTGTTTCTCTGTGCTCCGCTCTGTAGCCGCTGATGCTCCTTTTCGGTTTTCCCCGCGCTGCCAACGACACGCCGGTCGTCTCCAAGACCGGCAACCAGCCCCGAAACACGGATGGGATGTGTAGCCCACCCCGAGGACTCGGGCCTAACCTGGCAGGAAGATGTTCTCCACTGCGATAGTAAAAGGCCAAACAGCAGACTGATAGAATTAAAGTTCCGTAAATAAAGATAGGTATATAATAAAACACTAGCAAAACTAGGCATAAAACAGAGAAAAGCGCTAAATGCTTCTCTCTAGGTGACATGGCGGTAGCGCGCCGCCCGACGACTCTCGTATCTCTTCATGCTGCTTTGGGAAGTTTCGGTGCGCCAGCGCCCTCTACCGAGCAAAGTCAGAAATCACAGTCATGAATGAAAAATTTCTTCTACAACTGTTAAATAGTTTAGTAGTAGTGCATATAATATATATATATATATATATATATATATATATACATATATATATATATATATATATATAAACTTATTTAATTCTGTGATCTATTTTAATATTACTTAAGTGAGGGTGTAAGTCTGTTTGTGCCCAAATACTTCAATTTTAATTTTATGAACCCACAGGCCACATCTCCATAATTTATCTGTCTCTGTGTGCATTTGTAAAATGTAATCTGCATACATGTTACTTTTGAAGTAACCACTCATCCTCTGAGTGGCCTTGCAGCTCAAAATGATGTAGCATTTGCTTCACTATGGATGACAACATTATCTTCAGTCTGCATAAACCAACAAAACATGTTCAACTCTGGGACTCAGAACGCATCTCCTTCCTAGAAAGTTAGATAAACATTACCATACCTGCACATAATTCTGTGAACCAATAAACATGCATATGAAAGTGCACCTTAGGGTTGAAGCAGATGTGTGAAACTCCCTAATTGTCATTCTGATGTCACGTCACGAAGTAGTATTTGTAGAGTTGCCTTACAATGGAAAATATTAAATAGATTTAGACTATAGATCCATGATAAAATAATCAATCCCAGCATTCCTCTTCAACACAAACTCATGAGTTTAAAGCATTCTATTACACCCAAATATGATGTCTGACCACATTATTAAGAAAAGTCGGCAGGACAAAAAATTTTCTTTCAAGGTTCAAAACTGGGTTGGAAAAGGTCAAGTTGAAGAGAAGCAAAGTATTTTGGTTTATTTAGAAGAATAATAAATACATTACAGAAGAGTTCAGCTTCATGTCATTTGCCAGAAATTTACCACTTGTTTAAAGTTGAACTTGAAACATTTTTTTTGTAAAATGACATATGTACAGAAAAGAACAGAACTTGAAAAGAAAACAAAGATGAGTTTGACTTAACTGGAAATTTCATCATATGAACATATGAAAGCTACCAAACAAAAACCAAAGCTTCACAACTGAGGCAGTGATATGTACAGATGTTTTGTGCAGGAATAACATCCCGCAGCAGCATCTCCTGTCTTAAGCAATCTGTAAATCTTTCATGTAGGTGAAGGTTATAAATGAAACAATGAGTAAAGGCAAAGTCAGATTTTCCATTCAGGAAAAAGGTACAACACAGTCTGCTTGGTGCTTTTGTTGTTTATCCAATAGTCTATTTGATCTTTGTTAAAGCAACAGCTCTCCTCTCAGTGTTCTGAAACAGAGCTCGGACCAGACTCTTCACCTCCGAACTGGAGAACTCTACAGCCAGTGGACCCTTACCATCAGTCCATCTGAGGAGAAAAAGCCCAGAAAGAAAAAAGTCAAAATTGGAGGAAAAAAATAGATTTTTCTTGTCAGATAAGGGTAACAGATAAGGTGTTCCATAAGGAACACCACTGGAAATATTGTAATGATAAGCAATTCAGATAAGCACTGATAAGCATGAGAGATGACCACTTAATGATAACTGTAATGATAAGCACTTCAATTAATCACATAATAAATTAAAATGAGCTTGAGTATTTACTTTTAGACAACAATCGTTAGAAAGATACTCGTCTTCAATATCGCTGAAAAGCCGCTGTTTTGAAAAATGCTTCAAACATTTGACACTCATTAGGAAGCAGATAGTTTGCACTATCTGTCACTTTTTCCTGTTTCCCCTGTCTAAGCTGAATGAGTAACATTTATTAAACTAATTTTGGTTACAGAGATTCATAACCCATTTTAATTACTGGGTTATTTTGTTTATTTTGAATATTTAAAATGTTTTCCAGTTCCTGAGTTAGAAGGTCTTTAAAAATTAAGGTTTTTGATCTTCAACAGGACGTTCTTATATTATTATTATTATATTAGTTAAAAATGGTCTCAAATGACAATATTATTTGTCACAATAATTTCATGGACATTTATTGTCCAGCCATATGCATTATTATGACAGGCCAAAACATTGGATAAATATACTTCATTTTTGCACAATTTATAACGCCTAATAATTTCTTTAAACCCAACTAAGTAGAAAAAAGTTTTTTAATGTTTGAACTCAGTTAATATTAAATAAATTCTTTAAATATTTTAACATTCTCCTCATCAATACATGTTAAAAAGATCAAAGCCTCAGCTTGTGCTTTCAGAATGAATTCTCTTTGTTCTGTCACAACCTTAGCTTTTCTAACCTGTCAACAATCTCTTGGAGGTTGGCTCGTAGCATGATGACGAGCTCCTTGAAAGCGCTCCATTTCTTCACGTAGAGCGGCACTTCCTCCTGATACTTCTTATTTTTGTTCTCTTCAGCCAGGGGAATGAACACCAGAGGGCCTTCCTCAATGATGGTCTGGCACAGGGTATGGAGGTGCTCTCCATCCTCAGAGGAAATGTCCTGCACATAAAACCCCAATTAGTTTTATATGCTAGATGACAGATATTTGAAAGGATGAATACGTTTGGACATCTGGATAGAACATTAAGGCTGGAGAAAATGTCCTTTCCCTTACTTATCTAGACCTGGAAAACAAATTCCACTTGTTTTCCTCATTGTATTGGAATATTAAATGTACTCAATATGTGGGTAAGTTTGCCATAAAGTGTCTTCAGATCTTATGAAAGTATGTATTTTTGCGTTTTTCTTTCACACTTTTAATAAAAGAAATAGACTTGGGTGTCAATTTTCTAAATGAGGTTACACTAAACATTTAACAAAAACGTATTACAATGAAGACTTGAGCAGAAGACTATCATATTATGGAAAACACTTTGACTTAAAGGTTTTACTTGAAGGTTTCTTCTTTTTCTTGTTTTAAAGTAAATTCGATAGCAAAATATAATAAACTAAGTACAATCTTAGGAAGAAAATTGTTATCATTTTTCTAAGCAACTTATTTAACTCAATTTATTTTATATAACTTATGAAAAGGAATCTTGCCTTCTTATATTCAACAATCCTTTTGGTCTGGAGCTGACTAATCTTAGTAATTTAAATTAACTTTTAACCCACATTCAGTCTTGTCAACAACACATAAATGTACACTGCATAAAAAATAAAACAACAAAAACAAACCTCAAGCATCATGATTTTAGCAATAATTTCTGTGATGGCCGTGTTGAGCAGGTTGCCAATGGCTTTACAATAGATGCTGACAGGAAGAACATCCTGCCACACGGTTCCCAGCTGCTTCAGCTGATGAATCACCTGCACACACACATATACATCAGCAATTAGTGAGAAACCGTGTATGAATGAAAAAACATTATATAATAAAGTTGCATTTTTAACTTATCAGAGGCACATTTATTGTGTACAAGAGCTTAAAGTTTACTCATAAAATATATAAAACTGCTCCGTACGTTATAGACGGACACCGACTGTTAGCCAAGACAATGTCTTATTTACATGGTCACATCCCCACATAAACCTGCTGCAAAATGAAACAATAAAACCACACTATACACTCTGAACCGCTACAAGTCTCTCTCTGTCTCTCACCTGTCTTACTGCTTTGCTGGCTGCAGTGTAGTTGTCTTCATCATCCAGGTTGCAGAAGTTGTGAGCCGTGGACAGTCTCTCTAGGAGTTCAGCTCTCTGGACGTTCAGCTGGGCCAAAAAGCACTGAGCACCTAACAAACACAGGACAGCCTGAAGCTTGTGCAGATCTAAATGTGCACAAGCACATTTGCATATATCTCCACAAATATGCAAATAAACTTTCAAGACTTTTTGCTTGTTTTCTAGAAACTTAGAAAACTGCCTATCTTTCGATAAGACGATCGTGTTCAACCGTTTAAATTTTTTGTTTCAAAATTATTCGAGATCTCATCTCCATTAATCACTCTGCTCATTTCATGAAAATATTGCATGTTTAGTTGATTTCAGCTAAAAAGAAAAAAAAATCAATGCCTTTACAGTTGCATTTTTACCTCAGATTATTGTGGCCATCTTCTTGACAAGATGGCCACAATGTTTAGATATCTCTGCATTAAACATCAACTCATTATAAACACTTTTTTAAGACCATTATGAATTAAATGTAAGACTAGAGATGCTTTGATCAGGATTTTTGCTGCTGATTCTGATACCAATCATCCATGAAACCGATCTCTGCCGATCACTGCTGATTGCCTGGACTGGCTGTTAATTTTTCACTTTAGGTATAAATTATACTATATTGTTTGGGAAAATGGAAAAATTATCTGGCAATAAATTCACCAAATTTAGACAAAAAAGACATATTTTAATACATATCTAAAATCTTTTTCTTTAATTTACATGCTGCAGATTTAAGCACATGTTCGGTGTGAGAGTTCACCATCTGGTGGAGATGGAGAGAAAGGACATTTTCTTCAGCCTTAATATTCTATGTAGATGTCTAAAAGTTGTATTTTCCATTTGTGAAATAATACTACCAGTAGCACGTAGCAACGGTCCAAGAGCGAGACCAGAACCAGAGTCATACATCGCTTTCTGACCATCATGCTCTATTGTGACAATCATGCTCTTCCAGGCGAGTGTTGGTACCTGTGCACTGCTTTACCTCTTTTTTCATGAAAATCAGCCAATTATGATTGATCAGCACACATCTAATGTCTATATTTTTCTTAACTGCTGGCTCACCCAGTTTCCTGAATCCAGGCACCATGTCAATGAAAGTCGCGACACCCTCGCTGAGGGGCTGCGCCAGGTGGGCTCGAAAATGGTGCCCCAGTGTGAGCAGGTGGTGCGCCACGTACATGCAGTTGTTGTGCTGGACAGCAGCAAGGTGTGGAAACTTCAGTAGGTTCTCCCTAAAAAGAGTAAAATTACAAACATTCCTCTCTCCAGAGACAGTATTTGGTTTATGCGAGCTGGGACAGAAGCATTCTTACTTGTGATACGTCGGCACAACATCATGGAAAAGCTGAAATATGTTTCTCACAGTGAAGAAGAGCTGCAAAGCGCTGAAAAACAGAGAGACATACTAGCTAGGTTTTTCTCCCAGGAGGAGGCCGGCTGCATTTAAACAGTAAAAGTCTCTGAAACTTACCACTGAGTGGAGCTTCCTACAGCTTCACACAGCGTGTTGACCGCCAGCTCCATCAGCTGCTGCACAGACTCACTGATGCGACAGGCTGGCAGGCGCAGACTGCATGCAGACAACTGCTTGGAGTTCTCCATCGACACCTCTTCCTTCACCACCTCCTGCTTCGCTTTCACCTCTGAACTGGGAGGAGGCAGTTTGGGCAGACGCAGTTTCGACTCAGGACTGATCTAATGGAGGAGAAAAGGATCGAAGCTACTGAGAGAAACAGACTACAGGAACTTGTCAGGAAACAATGTGAGGATGCTGCTGAAAGATTCCTACATATTTTTAAATCACGATTCAAATCTCATCCAGGCGGAACTGTGCCACCTTGCTTAATTCGCTTTTAATGTTTTCGTGACATTATTTTCCCTCTTTCATCTTGTTGTTGTCTTTTTCATCATCTGTACTTGTAAACTTAGAACCATGAATGAAACAATGGTGCATACAAAATAACTAATCATTGAAAAAATAACTTAAGTATGAGAATTAGGGCTGCAATGAATAATTATTTTAGGAATTTATTATTCTGATGATTAATCAAATAAAATACTCAGCAAATTCTAAAAATTTTTCATAAAACCTGAAACATTTATATTCAATATTAGGACTATCTTAAACAATCCAAATAAACAATTCAATTTCATTTGAGCAAAGAAAACAAACTTTTTGTTTAGCCTCATATGCAATACTTTAGTGATTTTAAACCAGGTCAAGCTAAAACTGCCACCTAAGGAGTTTTGGATAAAACATATTTACATACAAAGGTATTTTATCGTAAATTCTGAATGGATATATTTCTTTGTACAGTTTAGGCTTAATTGCCGCTCTGAATGCGATGGCTTTTTTCAGCATGTTGCTTCTTTTTGAGTCTGTTTAGTTCAGTTAGTAAACAATTAATTGGTTACTAAATAAGTATAAAATCAAAATAAAGTGCATTTTTTCCATAATTAAGAGTTGATTATTTAACTCTTACTCAATAAGAATTGCATTCCATAATCAAGGAATATAATTGAGTCCTTAGCATCAACAGCATCATGTTCATACATTAGAATTCTCCGTTTCCCTGTATTTTTATAGACCTGACCTTTACTGTTGATGGAAACATACTTTAACTGTGTTGTGCATCTTAGAGGTCATGAGCTTGCGCGCTGCAACTATGACGTCCCTGCACTTCTTGCTGGCAAAATGGCAGTTGACATCTCTGGCGTATTTGAGCAGATCTGTGGAATCGACCTGCAGATACTCCATATTCTTCAGAGCCTCCTCAAATGCCTCCGTCTCTTTAATCACCTTGAACACAGAAAATGCAATAAAGTCAAAAGCGTGATTCAATAAAGAGGCAGAGTTGAAGTGTTTTGGGTACGTACAATGTTGTATCTTTCAAGCTCGCTGCTGTTGGTGGGTATAGAGAACACAAGACAGTCATGGATGATGCATTTTGACATGTCCTCCCAAATCAACTTTCCAAGGATCGTAGAGAGTTTTTTATCTCCAATGGAAACATCTTAGGGGAAAAAAAAAACAAACAGCAATTTGATTTTAGCCTAAGACTATCTCAAGATAAAAATATAATACCATTATATGCCTTTTTCTACCCAGCAGGTGCGTGTGCAGCGTCTTTAGCAAGAGCAGTAGTTTCTTGTAGACTTGAGAAGGAGTGGATCGCTCCTTGTTCTCCTCCTCTAAACACTCCAGGCCCAAAATGGTTCCCTCACCATGTTGCTCAGATACAATAAGCTCAAGGGATGAGTACATAACCAGCGGCTTCAGCATGTTCTTCAACAGAACCTGACCTTGAGGAAAGAAAGAAAGAAAGAAAGAAAGAAAGAAAGAAAGAAAGAAAGAAAGAAAGAAAGAAAGAAAGAAAGAAGAAAGAAAGAAAGAAAGGAAGAAAGAAAGAAAGGAAGGAAGGAAGGAAGGAAGGAAGGAAGGAAGGAAGGAAGGAAGGAAGGAAGGAAGGAAGGAAGGAAGGAAGGAAGGAAGGAAGGGGGAGAGAGGGATAGAGAGAGAGAGAAAGAAAAAAAGGAAGAAAGATTGAATATGCAGCACAAAGACAAAATAAAAAGATTTCATCAGCATAGCTTCTAGTGCAACTAGTGTACTACTTTATTGAAAAATAACTACAGTCAAAACAGACTAGTGAAAGAAGGACAGACATATGGAAGAATAAAAGGATGTATGGAGAAAATAAGACTGAATAAGGCAAACAGATGTAGATGTTTAGACAAGTGGGAACAGACAACAAGTATTTTGGGAACAACAAGTTCCCACTCTTGGCTGGTTGTCAAGGGCTGAAGAAAACAAATTCAAACTTCACAAGTGGCTCCCGGGACACACTTTGGACATAGCTGGTTTAAATGAATATGTCTAGACAGGAGGATCAGGGAATACATGCATTCCCGGTATTGAGTTGCAGTTTTACATTCCATTTCCTTTTTCCAACCTTATCCAAACCTGTGCAAGCACACAGAAAACTCTAAAACGTTGGCTGTTCTTACTGAAGAGTTTGATCTTGTTCTGAAGGTCTCCCTGGATCGCTAGAGCTTGCAGGACGGAGCACAGCAGAGGGGTTGGCTTCTGCTCAAGATCTTTACTGCAGGCTTCACTCAGCACCAACTCTACCTTATGGAAGGTCTTCAGACCTGCAGATTCTAAAGAAAAACTCTCAACCATCACTACTACTGCCCCACAGATAGTCAAACAGGTATATTCAAAACTGTACACAACAGTTTGGGTAAATATTGGAAATATTTAAACAAAGAGAATTTCTTAGCTCTTTTCCACTAGACAACATCTAACTAATGTCTTACCCTTTGTGGTCGGTACTCTCCAGATGACGAGGCGCTTCCACTCGTCTCCTAGGTGGTAAATTAAATTCTCTCTCTGCACTGTCAGCTCAGAGCTCAGAGAACTAAGCAGAGGTACCTGGGATGTCTTCCAATCCTTCAGTGAATCCACGTTTTTCCTCGCCTGTACAGGAAGGAACATATACATGAATGTTTTATTTAGTAAAAAACGATTATCGGCAGCTGTAATTTCAATATTCACATGAATACTCAACCATGTTTTTACCTGTTTCCCTTTTGTAAATTCATTTTAATTAATGATGTTAGTTTTAATAAGAAAGCTGAAGTATCTCTGACATTGATTTTTGTCAATAAATGAAGCAATGAGATATTAATTTAAAAATGATCAAAAGCTTAAAGATTTAACATAATTACCATGTAAGCTTTTAAAGTTAGGGATGCATTGCCTGAAAAGTTAACACACACACAAACATAAAGAGAAATATGGCTTCATACAGTCTGTGCACAATGCAGAACAGAAAAGCCCAGCAAACACTGTGTGACTTTAATCAATTTGCACTTAGCTGTCAAATTAGAAATAAAGGCTGTCCTTTCAATATAATTTCATAATGAAAAGAGCTGAAAGTGAAAACTTTGGAATTTGTATTTTGTAGAAAATGGGAGTCCGGAACATCTTTAATTTATTTTTTATTTAGAAAACTGTAAATAAAGAAAAAAAAAATAAAGACAGTTAGCTAATAATTCAGCTAATTTCATAAAATATTTTATTGCTGAATTAAAAAAAGTTTTTATTTCTCATAATCCTGCAAACAAATCATGCCTACAGGTTGAGCAATTGTATCACCATCGAAATATTTAATCTATAAGGAAAGCAGATCTTACTTTTTCCAGATGAGTGGCAGCATCAACATACTTTTTCTCCTGTAGTGTTTTGTTGAAGTCTTCCATCGCACTGTGAAACTGAATCACAAAAAAATAATAGTAGTAAAAGGAATCAAAGGCTGCAACATCCAACAGAAAAGCTTAACAAATAAAATATACCTCTTTTAAATGTTCAAGCATTTTTATGATCACAGTGTTCTTCTCCAGCTGCTGTTTAAGCTTAACGTATTCATTTACTGCCACATGGATGTTCTGCTGCACCTAAATCCACACAAGAAAAAGCATCATAGTCGCAATGCTGCAAGCAGAGTGTCATTTGGACTAAATTTAAACTATACCTCAAATTCAATGCAGTTTTTAAGAGTTTCCATTTCTTTAGCGATCATGTCAACCTGCTGCATCAGGTCCTCTGATGCTTGAAGGTTTGGGAGAAATTCACTGTACTTTTTGTTTATCATGTCACATACTTCCTCCTACAAAAGAACACAGAGAATTTTGTTCAAACAGAACTTTAGTGCATCAGCAGTCATATAATAGAAATACAAAGTTGAATGTAGCCTCCATCCATGTTGGTGAAGGTTGTTGTCATTCACTCTGCAAACCTGGTCTTTCAGGAAGAAAGACAAACGAAACTACGGTAGTTTGTTTATATGATCAGAGCATCTGTATAGCCTCAATTCTCTTCAGCAAATACTTACATTGAATTTTCAGAAATGTATTTGTTTATATAGTAAAACCAATGAAATAGTGAGAAGTGCTAAAAAATTTTGCAGCAAGGCTGAAAAAGCTGAATTCAAGGACACCCAAACAGACAATTAACAAACTGTTTTTATACCTTTTAGAACATTATGGCAGTCCTGCCGATGTACTGAATTCTGTTAAATAACGCTATGACTACTTTCTGAGATTAATGTTGCTTTAAATCTCCCAAAGGAGCTCAGCTAATAGCCAGGTGCTCAAAGTTCAAACTATTTCACACTAATGTTAGCAGCTACAAAAGCTAGTCAGAAAAAACTACCTTGGTGTCTTCCACCTTCCGGGACATCCGGCTTATTTTGCTGGCCAGGTCCTCTTTCTCTAGCTTCCCGGAGTTGGCGAGCACCTCGGTAACAAATGAAGCCATACTGCAGAGTTATGTTATAATGTTTGAACAACACGACACATCAGCAGAACTGTAACAGTTCAACCGCGCTGAATACAACCCGCCTCCACTGCTTCTTCTGTGGTGGAGGTTGGGGGTGAACTACTGCCTCCTACTGGACAAAGTATGCAGATACGCTCATCAGTGGTATAAATGTCACTAAAGTTGGGCTTTTTGTAAAGCCTTTGAACTGTTCTTTGTCAAAGATTAAATGATTTCACAACCAACCACAACTGTCTTTTAAAAGAAGAGTTGGGTACGTAAATATAATTTTTTTGCAAATCCTAATTCATTTTGGGGCCAAAATATATAAATTCATATAGGCGCACCAACATTTTTATAGCCATGAACAAGCTTCAGGCAAAATTCTGCTTAAAATATAGTTTGGCTCTTTCTGAATATCAGAAATTGCAGAGCTAAATTAACGTGGTCGATTTCATGGCACAGACATGGCAAGGTAGTCCATACATTTTAATCAGTTTGATGCTGAAGCCATTTCAGAAGTCTAATGTCAGTCTGCTTCCAAAACCTAATGTGAACCTCAAAGTCCAGAGCTTCAAGTGGCTCTTTGACTAACTTGATTAAGAAATTAATTGAAATATTGTCCTGTTTTGTTGTTGTTGTTGTTTGTATTTGTTTAATTTGTTTATTGTGTGCCTTCACCATAAAAGATTGGTCGCATCATAATATTGTACTAGAAAATCCAGCATTGTGATTGTGATTTTGTTGGAACAACCATTTTCAAGTTTCATCTTGGTAGTTGTTGATTTGAGGATTAGACATAAAAGATTTGGAAGTACGGGTCTGTTCTATTCTGTTTTTCCACTGCAGCAGAACCACAGGCAATACAACACCTTACAAGGAATAGTATTTTGTGTTAGCAGCAAACTAACAGAACATTTTACAGAACCGTTACAATGTTCTCAGCGAACCTACCTCGCGCCCATCTCTCGTGAACTGGCAACGAGATGTTTGTGTTCACTATATTTAACGTTGCCAACCACCAGGAGGGGGTGCTGTTTCACCCATTACACCTGAACCCAACTTGGAAGTAATGACAAGTGGAATTCTATACAACATTAACTATGTTACACTAGCAGTGACACACCTGCGACCATCATGCTTGGTAGTTGCTAAAGCTGTCAGTGTTCTTCATAATATTGTTTTTGGGCTGGTCATATGGAGGACTTTCTGCAGCTATTGGGCTTCAATTGGATTTTGTGCAATATATCAACTCAGGGAGAACTGACATTTAACAAGCATGTTATTTAATTAATTTTTAAGCTTGTCCTGATGTGGTATTTTTGTTTAATTTTATTTTTAATTGTGCACCTCAGGGAACATTTAGCATCAATATAACAATTTCTAAAGTTAATTATTAATTGTCTTCCCAAAATTTTATATTATTATTATTATTATTGTTGTTGTTGTTGTTATTGTTATTAATAATAATAATAATAATAATTCGCGTTTCTTAAATTTTCATCCAGCTCAGTAGATGGCAGTAAAGATCAATGGAGCTCCCAAGCAAACCTTTCTTTAAAGGAAGAAAAAAAAAAAAGAAAAAAAAAAAACCCCACCCAAAATCTCTATGGAAACGATAACAGTTAGCTTACGGTGTTCTGTGCCGAACATTCGGAATCTTCTTCTTTTAGCTGCTGAGCTGATTAACTATCTCATCGAGTATTTAGTTTATAGACCTTCGACCTACAAAATGTGTCTGGTCAGCAAACGTTAAGTCGCGCGGATTGACTGGTTACTGTAGAACACCGGTGGCTGTGATTGTTTGATAATGGCCGAGTGCTGGAACACACACACCGGAGATGCTGTTTATCGCTCCCGTGATGCCATCAAAAACTTAAAAATAAAGTAAGTAGCTTCTTGAATAAAGTTGTTAAATGTGACTGATAAAGGTCGGTTTCCATGGTTTTCACATTTCTGTTCGCACACAAGAGTCCGTATACAGAGAGTGACTTCCACAGCGGTCCTCTCACAGCACCTCCAGCACCAGGTTCTGACCCAGAAATGCAGGAAGGACATTGAGCTGAAGACTCTCACTTCACAGGGCCAGACAGGTACTCTAACTACTAGTAAAACACCTGCTTATATATCCTTTTACGGAACGGAGACTTAGTGATGGGTCAAGAGCATCTCAGAGGATGTTTAGTCACTGTAATGAGGGAGGATTTCAGTCAGTTAGCATCTCTTTTGCTTTTTGTTGACAGGCGATAATGAAGAGGAGGTGGTGGTTGGCTGGCAGGAGAAACTCTTCAGCCAGGTCTTCACTGGTTTAGTTTGTTTATCCCTGAAAACTTAACTGTTCTAGTAAAACACCTGCTTATATATCCTTTTAGGACAAATATTCTACATGTTTTACACATTACAAATTATGTTGTAAAGAGTCTCTAAAATCAAAAAATATACAATTTAATCAAAATAATTTTATAATTTAACCCATGTTCCATCATTTGTGTATCATCAACTTCAGTGCGATTAAGTTCTAATCCGTTCATTTTTAAATTTCAATTCTGTATTTGGTTTATACAAAACATGTCCTCTGTTTTGTGTCCAAACTAACAGTGTTTGGACCACTGAGCATGTTGACAGTTGTTTTAAATGTCCTCCACTTGTGAGTATCTATTGAGACATCTTTGAACCTCCTTAAACTCTTGAGCTGTGGTTATTCCTCATCACTTTTATTGCATTTCACAAAATATTCTATGGCTTGATTCTATGACTTGAGTTTCTTGATTATTTATAATACTCAGTATTTCTGACATGTATCTTAAATATCACAATCTCCAAATATGTTATAAAAACCACATGCTATCATAGGGTTTTCTATTTTTTCCCACATGACCTTACCTCCTACCTCATGTTTCTGTCCGTGGTCCCAGTATGAAGTGGAACTGTTCCAGAATGAGGCAGCCTGTCAGACTCCGCTGGACCGCCAGTATCATTCAGAAATCAGGGCTCTCAATAAGTCCAAGGGCCGACGCAATCGGAGAATTTTCACATACACTGATCACGATCGATACACCAACTGTTTCCCACTCCACCAACTGGTGAATTTTATTTTTTTAAAATCTTTTTATTATTGTCGTTATTGAATGAAATACTCTTCCAGAAGTTGGATCAAATTAGTTTTGTTTGCTCTACACTGGATCTCTGCATCTAGTTGATATTTTTGATTGATGACTTTGATCTTGTCTTTATTTTCCGTCTTGAAAACAGCACAATGACTTGGTCTCCACGACCAAGTCAAGTCCCACCTTCCTGGCTGAGAGGATGGCCAGTGTCAGACACAGACGGCAGGAGAGACGCACCACGTAGGTGAAAATCCAGCACATGCAAACATAAAATGATTAAACAAAAATAATCCTCAAATCTTTGCCTGGAAAAAAAAGGGATGCGAAAAGTCCAATGTTAAAAAAAATATCTATTGTTTTTACAGGGATAGTAGCATCACTAAGTCAAGAATCATCAACTGGGATCCCACAGATGAGTTTGTCAAGAGCAGTCATGTGGTAAATAACGCCATGCAGACCATGCACATCATGGGTGACTTGGGCCCACCTGGAAAGTAAGACCATGAGATATGTTCATCATATATAAAAACTGATATGTTTCAAGTTCAAGTATCAACTTACTGAGAGTGCCTATTGTGAATATTATATCCTATTCTTATTCCGCTGTCTCAGGTTGGGCCAAAAAGAGAATGAGTGTTTGCTGGCAACCATAAAAACCGATGGTAGTGGAACTATCATTGTAAAACCCAACTTCAACAAAGGCAGAGAGCCCTACAGGCAAGTTTACAACACATTATAGCAAAAGGAAACCCATGGAGCCCCCCCCACTCTAATCTTTTCTACATATTGTCAAAAACTCCAGTGTGTTTTACTGGAATGTTCTGTGATGGACCAGCACAAAGTAGCTCAGAATTGTAAAGGGGAAGGAAAATGAAGAATGGTTTTCTAAAAATTGAACAAATAATAATTGAAAAATTGTGACGTTTACCCGTATCCACCCTTTTAACTCTGGTGCCCTTTAATTAGATCCATTGCAACAACTTAGTTTCAGTATACACATTTTTAGAGCCCACCATGCTACAAGCCTTGTGGATGACCTGGGAAACATGTGGAACGAGCCGCATGAATACTTGAACAAAGCAAAGCAAAGGAAAAATCAGAGAATTTCATTGAAGAAACAATGTTAAGTAAATCAGCTAAAGAGTGATGCTTGCTCTGTTTTGCAGGATTGTATCAGATGGGGAGAAGAGAGAAGTGTGGCGCTTAACTTTGGAGAACGCATCCAGAGTGATGAAACCAGAGGAGCGAGAGAGAGAGCAGATCATGTACAAAGATGTATGAGATTATTTGTGTTCAAGTGCTGCATTATTGAAGTCAAACAACCAATATATTAATACATTCTCCTTGTTTGCTTTCAGTTGTATAGCAGACACAAGGAGTACCTCAACAGCCTTGTAGGACAGGACTTTGAAATGGTAAAAGACAAAAAGACATAGCAGAAGAAACGCTTGTGTTGTTGATTGAACAGTTCAGGCCACACAGTCCAAACCTTAAAAATATTTTGTAATGTTGGAAGGTATTGGTTCAAAATTAGTGTAATACAGTAGATTAAATATTGTCTGCGCTTTATCCTGCAGCCTCCTATAGGTGTCGTACGTTACCTGCTTCACGGAGAGATAGGTGAGGAAAGGTGTTTGGACATTATTATGGAGATTCACATTTAGACTTTGACACTCTCATGTATATTTCTTCTTTCCAGTGTCGGCTAGCGACTTTGAATATGATAACTTGTACATCAACTTCTTCATGGACTTGCCAAATAGTGAGTCATATATAGTATGTATTTTTGTTTTTGATTGTGTTGAGGTATAATTTTACCAGGTTACTTTTAGAGCAGCATATTATTGCAAAAATGATTCAAGTTTGGATATAAGCATAAAAATTTCTGTGCTCACCCCTCAAGTGATATGTTTTCTAATATTTCCCATTAGGCACTTAAATTTCAGGATGGAGGTCAATTTTCAAGATGATTGAGGTTTACAAATCTTCGAAACCATTTATTGCCAGAAAACATTAACCATTTTCATGACTTGAATTAACTTAATGTCACATCAGATGTTTTTGGTGAAGTAATCCTACTCATACAACTTTAAATGTAGCAAAATCAGAAACTTAGGACTTTGCTGTTTGTGAGTCTCATACTTGTAGTCATCAACTGGAAGAAGATGAAGATGTGTGACACAGACTGAGAGATAGTTGTCTTAATGGTTAACATTAGCTTTCTCTAATTGTTTTGTATGTTTAGTGGTTAAGTTGTTAGCTTTTGCTAATTTTTTATGTGCAAAATACAATTTCCTTAATGATCATGATGACCATCTTTAAATTTTCAGTGGCTAGTGTTTTTTTTCTCTCAAAAAAGCAGACTCCTAGGAACATCTGTGCCCAGTTTGTTTTTTGTATCCACATGTGAAAGATTTTGCTTAAATATTGAATCATCTTCTGCATTGTTTACTTAATATGTGTTTTAGATTGGTCCAGCTTACCGTTCCAGCTGACGTCAGGGGTTACTCAGACCTGCAGGACAAAATCATTGGGGAAGGTGTGTACTTTATTTCTTAACTTTATAGAATCACTGGGGAAATGTATTAAAACCTGTCATTTGAAATCTGTCAACAGGAAAACGTAGCGTTCTTCAGCTACCCTTTCAGCTTTGAGGCTTTTTACATGAGTGAAAAAGAGAATGAAGGTCAGCAGCCCTTTTATTTTACTTCTTCCACAAATAACACAACAACGTGGTTTAAAACATGAAGGAGTATTGCCCCATGTACACTGACATAAATGTTTTGTTAAATAAGTTTCTGGTCTTTTTGCATCTCACCTTCACATGCAAATAAAGCTTTTGTTTTTTTAAATGATGTTGAGAAACTTCCTTTGTAGTGAATGTAGAATGAATATCTGGATATTATTGATACACTTGCTCTTCATTTACTTGCTAGAAAATACAAAACATAGCTAAGCAGTTCTGAATGTTCTATTTCAAATATGTCTCACTTTATCATGACTGCTTTCATCAAATTTCAAAAGTAAGGTGAAGAAAATAATGTGAGCAAACGAGAAAAATGTATAGTTTCAGAGAAAATGTGAACTACAGTTATTTTTGGAGAATCATTAGCCTTGCTCAGGCTCTTGTTCTTTAGACTTTGATGTGCAGTGAGACCTTGTTTTTCGCGGGTTACGTTCCAAAAAGAACCCGTGAAGTAATAACCTTTATTTATTTTTTACAATTATTACTCCATAATACATTGAAACCAAAGAACAAAACCTTTTTACAGGCCCAAGAATTTGTTTAACAAATAAAAGTACTGTATAAATGTATTTTGGTTTTTTTCCTTTTTTTTTTACAAATTACTACTGTACTGTAAAATAAACACTTCAATCATCAATACGAACTGAAGGCTTCAAATTGCGGAGATCAGCACCGCTGACCCGAGTCACTGGATTAGAACGGGAGAAAAAGAAAAATGATTATGAAAAAACTACAAAGTAGCTACAGTAGGACAAATAGTGACTGGCGTGTTCACGGCTCTTCTGCCTGAGCCGCTGCATCCTGACTCCTCCGCTCTGCAGCGGTTTGTTCTTCTAAAGCCCGCGGTGCACTTGGGTTTTTTCAAGAGAGGAACAGAGTTATAGGTAGTTGTTGGCGCTCTTTTTTTCTTCTGGGCAAAAAGATTCTGATAAACCGATATGCCGCCACCGATTATGTTTGAGCAGCATGTCCAGAAGCTGAACTTTTTCTGCGATAGTTAGAATCTTCCTCTGCCTTTTGGGCCCGACCGCAAGTGCCTTTTTGTCGGTGCAGAACGTTTTGTCGACATTATGGGTTTTAGAGAAACTTGAAATGGCAAGAGAATTTGCAAAGGTAAATTTGCCGAGCTGTTTTACGTACGCGTACATATTAAACCGCAACGTTATTGAACACAGGTAGAGAAGAAGCGGAGAGACTGTTTAGCCAATCAGGACGCAGAATACAAATTTTCACTGTGGAAAATAAAACTGCACAAAAAAATCCGCGGAGCAGCGAGACCGTGAAGCTGAACCGCGTTATAGCGAGGGTTCACTGTAGCTAATTACAAGGTTATTCCCAACCCTGCTGCACCAAAAATGGAGTCACACACATTCTTTACACGGTGATTATTTTTCAAGCACAAAGAAAAGGTTTTCATGTAAAAAATAACGAGATTAGTATAAAAGGTTCTAAGAAGGTTCAAAATGTCACTACATCTTTCTGGACTATAAAACAATGACTGACCAACTTGAAAAAGAATAGAATAGAATAATCCTTTATTTGTCCCTCATTTAGAAAATTCATTGTATTAACAGCTAATATGCCAGCTGAACTCAAAGCACACAGAAACACCTAACAATTGTTAATAATATTAAAAATAAGACTTCTTCTTTTTAATTTCAGAATTAATTCCTCAGTGGCCGGTGCTTTACTTCAAAGTCCTGTCCCTTGACTTCTGGCAGCGTTACCGAACTGAAGGCTACGGATATCTACTGTTTCCCGCCATGCCTGGTGAATCCTCCACTAAAAGCTAGGGCTGAGGTTATAAAGCTACAAAACATAACGTTTCCTGTTTTTGAGATCAGCCTTTGATTCTGATTTGTGAAACTGTTTTCTCTTTCTCCTTTTTTTTTTTTTTACATTTACTAACTTGTGGAAGTCTTTGCTTATATTTTACCTGAACTTGATGTTACTTATTCAGTTTTGGCTTGATGGTGCAACATTACAAAATCTACATATGATAAATTAATCTGGTAACTAAAGGTCAGAACACAAATGAAGAACTGCAAAATATGATTTAGATGTGAAATATTTTGTTCTAATAGTCTGCAATATCTATGCATCTGTGCAAGGTAAACACACAATGACATGTCACACATGGAGACCTGTTCAGACGGGGATAGTTTCTGCTTTGAGACGCTTTTTTATCGGAGGTTCTGCAGAACTTGAAGACAACAGCTACGTCAGAGTACCAGGGACATTTAAGGTAGACTTCTAACTGGTAAACTGTACCTGGAGTCCAGTCCATCATATGAGATATCTTCCATTTATTTATTGTTCATTTATTTTAGTAACTGAAGCCCCTAAGTGAAACATATTATATAGATTAACTACATGAAGACTGTTATTATCAAGCCTTTATTTCTGTTGATCATGATAATTTTCCAAAAATACTACATCAGAAAAATGAAAAACGTTTTTTAATCCAGAAATATGGGCTTAGTTAAACATGTGTTTAACACCTGCTAAAGTTTGGTAGTTTTAAAATGTACTGACAAACAAACCTAACTGTTTGTCGGACACATATCCTAAAATACAATATGTAGTATATATCTTATTTTATATGTGCTACATATCCTACATATCTTATTTTATGGAAAATGACTACATATTACATTGAAGTGAATCTACAGGCTTTCCTAAACATGCCCTTTGGCATCTAGTTTTAATAAAAACTGTTGTGGGGGTCACATTTATTGTTTGTCTCTAATTTAAAAGTATCTATGTTTCAAAAAGACAAATGTAGACATTTGCAAAAGTAATGAAAGATTTAAAGCCCTCAATGTTTAGATGTTTAATGTTATGTTTGTGTTTGGCTTCAGGGAGAGAGGCTGAGTCGCTTTGGCTTTTGCACTGAAACCACAGGAAGTGTTACCTTTAGGCTGCACTGCATGCAACAAGCCAGGTAAACTCCTTCCACACATCCAGCTAACTAAAAAGAAGAATGAATCAACTGATGGACACATTATATATTTAAAATTTTCTGTTATTTCAGTCAAATGGGCCTACATTGTGGCTATTAGTTGAATGTTACGCTCATCTGATCAAGCCACATGGCTCCACCTCTGTTCCCATTAACATTCGGCAAACTTCATTCATTCACAGTAAGGATAGTAGGAGAGAAGGTTTCTAGTGGTTGTTATGGAGATGCCATGTTTTGCTGCAGTTCTGCAGCAGTGAGCTTTGCAGATTTTTTAAAAACTCCATTACCATGCTCTGTTTGCATTGCTAGATTAACTTTGGTCTACTTGAGAAATGGGTGTTACATCATATTAACCTTGTGCAATCCTAACATTCTGTTTACTCCCCTTGTCCTACTGGTCAAAAATGACCCACCCTAACAAAAGCCCCAAAATAAAGCAAATTAATTGAATTTTAAATCCAAAATCTATTTTGCAATATTAAAACAATCTGAATTTATCAATTCAACTCAGTTTAATTTATTGTTTATCATATAGGGATTACACTTTTTTTTCTTTTTACCACAAACCAAGCGTTGTAGCAGTTTTCTTTTACACAGGAAAGGTTTATTATTGTAATTATATAAATGTGAAGTTCTTACTTCTGAATTTAATTAAACTGGAAGGGAACAAAAAATAAACAATTTGGAACATTTTTGTAACAGTTAATTCCTTTATATATTCTTTTAGAAATTGAATTATAAAAATACTTCTTGTAACAACAAAGCAAAATGTAGCTTGATTTTGTGAACAATTTAACATCAACTCTTATGTGGTGTCTCATAATTATGAGATTTTCAACACAAGATTAAGAACATCTTCTGCTCAACATAAGGTGTCAAACATAAGATGAACAACATCTTCACGAGAACATCAACTTCAACTTATGTTGAACTTCCTCAACATAAGCCGAAGAACATCCTATCCTTCCCACCACATGTTGAACATAAGATGAAGAACATCCCACATTGAACACAAAATGTTCAAGAAAATCTTCATAGCATGAAGGCGTTCTTCACCATATGAAGACGCTCTTACATTGAACATCTTCAGCACAAGAATTTGTTCAACATAAGATGTTCAACTGCTTATGCTGAAGTTCCCATGTAGGACAGTACGTCCAAACATACAACACACTGCACCTGTTGGGCAGTGAAATGTTTACTCATTGCTTCAACTAGGGGTACTCAGATGGAGCGTAACTTCATATCCTCTATATCTGAGTTGTTTTTATTATGTCTGAGATTGTTTTCTGTTGTGTTTGGGAGCTTGATGAGGACTTAGCTGCAGATTAAGAGTGCAGATGCAAGTCAAATACAAGTTCAATTCGTACACCAATCCAGTTTCTTTGATATGTGTGTATGCGTGCATGTGAGTGTGTGTGTTTGTGTGTGTGTATTAGTGGGGTGCAGGTGTGTGTGTGTGTGTGTGTGTGGGGTGTGGTGGGGGGGGGGTGTGGTGTGTATGTATATATTAGAGAAAGTTTGTGTATGGCCTTTGAACTTTTTTTTTCCTGGTGTTAAAATGCTTTTATAATGCATGGGTCAAAAAGGACCCATAAGACAATCCTTGTACCCTAGTGCTGTACAGCCCCCATGAAAAGTTTTGACCAATTGTTTTTTCAAAATGTTTTTATTGTGATTTTTCTCAAAAGTTTTGTGACAAAATATGTTGTCAAAGTAAATGAAAAATGAATTTATTTTGAGATATTTTTTAAAAAATGTATTGAGGGGGCTGTTTAGGGTGGTGGGCTTTTTTATGAAAAGAAAAATTTGATTCAATCACACATAAATACAAAATGTATTTGTAAACTGACATATATAAAAATGACAAGTTGAAAAGAAATATAAAAAAATATGTGAAGACAACCTTTTAAAAAACAGATTACTTAAGTTGACATTTGTTTACTTAACTCCATGCTCTTCCAGCTGACACAGGAAGAAGTCTGAACATTAAATCATGCAGGACAGCAAACGTAACCATCACTCAATAAATAAAGAAATTACTCACATAATTAGATTTATGACAAAATAAATATCAGACTTAATTACTAGAAAAATATTTGCCACATAGTAGAGAAGATTCAGAAGCATGCAGATGAAAAAAATGTCTTACTATTCTTCTTCTTATTATTATTATCTATTATTTATAAGTTGTTAAAGTCTAAATAAAATGATAAAATTTCAAATTTAACTCCTATATGCAATACTGTACACACTTTTATCTTACCAATAAATAACTGAATGTCTGGTTCAATGTTTGGATATTTGGTTTGTTGGTTTCAGGGCCTTTGCTGATGCTGCCCTTCTGAAGAAGAGAAGACAGAAAGTGGTCGACCACCTCGGAGGTTTTAGTCAGCAGGGAATGGTCTGCAGCATTCTGGGTAAAAACTGATGACGTTAAATTTCAGTTTTGATTTTAGGGAATTTGTGGTTAGGTTGCTGAAACTGCTCTTTCCATGTATGTTGTAAACAGTTAGAATTTTTCTAGAAGTTATGGGCAATGTAGTTCACCTGTTTCTTTCCTTTTAGAGGCCTACCAGAGGGCTCATAAAAGGCTGAAGGAGGCCAGAGAAAGTCTTCCAAGAGATGTTCTTAACTCTGCTGCCCAACACCAGCCAGAGTCCTCTGCATAGGAGTCAAAATGAAGCTAAAGCAGAGCCAGCATATCATCTGTGCATACAGAAACACAAATGTAAGCAAAGGAATGCCAAGTTGCTTGTATTCTTTGTTTCTCTTTTGCGTTATATTATTTCATAGTTAATGTAAGTCTTTGGTTAAAAAAAGGACTGACTTTCAAAGACAAAATATTCTTTTTTTAATACTTTTGTCATTAATTTTTCATTCAAATTATAACATTATGGATCTAGTATTGTTGTGAAATAAACATGCAAACACAAACATTTCCTTATTTGTGTGTACTTTTTTTCTTTGTGAATATAGCCGCTTTTAATCTGTTGTAACATAAAATGTATTTTGATCAGTACGTTTTATCAGAAAGCTACTGAGGGTGAACATCACATTACCAATATTAGCTGTTGATCAAATCTCAAAGAGTTCAATTTCGAGCTGAGTGCTGTTTAGCATTGTTTGCAGGTCACATAATAGAACCTGTCCTTCGTACAATAGAAGTCTGGAAGGTAGTTATGGATTTGGAATTACCCAGACCTGAATATGATTGAAAATCTGTGAGAATTACCTTGCACTCTGGTAAATTTTAAACATTTTCGTCAAAAATACTCAGACTTCTACCCACAAAGACAGAATGCTGTAATAAAAGTAGCTAAAGAGTCTTCAGTAAAGTATTAATCTACAGACATGCACACTTAAGTAACCACAGTATTGTTTCCCAACTGAATATATATCAGTTTTTTCTTTTCACTTGAGTTGCACAAGATAGTTTGGGGCTTTTTTTGTCTTTCTTTTTCTTTTTTCACATCCGAGTGTGCACTGTGTAGGCTTATTACTAATTGAAGGTTATTATTTTTTGAAAAACTGAAACATTAAGAAACGCCACTTGAACCTGTTAAATATCCCTAATTTTGCATTCCAAAGAAAACGATTTCTTAAAATGTTGCGTTCAAAACCGTGGGACAGGAGTTCTGACAGCAGAAATATGGTTAATGTGAAAACGACAAGAAGTCCTGTGTATGTCTGAGCCCAGACTAGAGATGTTGTTAAAAATAAACAAGCAAAAATATTTTGGAAACACATCTTTGGGTTGTTTAAAATGTCAAAAACATTTAGTAAAACTTTCACTAACTGTTGAATCTACTCATTTAAAATAATATACTTGCTGTCATAAGCAAGCGCTGCAACGTTTCTCTGTATGCTTAGAACGAACAAAATTCTGAATTCCGGAGCTATTCCGTCAGTTACAAAGAGGGAAGTTATCCGATTTCCCTCGACTGTGAAAGCACCATTCTCCATCTTCCTCTGAACAGAGAAAGGACCAACCTGCGTCCTGCTGCACCCAATTGAAATTCGTCTTTCTCATTCTAGAAGGTAAGTGAATTATCTTTTTGTTAAGTATTATTATGACACTATTTCATTTTTGTGACTTTTGTGTCAGTCAGTATTGCTCTGAGTATTATCTTGGTGCATTAGCATTATGTCCTGTCAGGAGGAGCAGCGATGATGGGAACGCTGGGCCGCTGCTCTCTTTCCTCCCGTTTTGAGTCAATTTTAACACAATCTTTAACTGAAACCTCTTGGCACTGCTCGGTTAACAATTATTAAATCAAGAAATCAGTCTGACATAAAGCTTTTGGTCACTAGTTTTGAAAATAACTGGAGATTGGGGTGCTCTTAGCTTGTGGCTAAGAAACGACGCTGATGTTCACATACGATTCGGAGCTTTCAATTTTACTTAAATGCTAATTCATTCTTTTTATTAGGAACTTAGGCTACTTTAGATCAGATCAAAATGTACATTGGGTGCAATGATCAAAACTGGTTCGAAGAACTTACTACATTTCCAGATAACTTTATCACAGGAGGTGAAAAATCTGTATTTGGGAAAAGACAAAAGAAACACTTTTCTGGCAATTAGCCCACCTCGGAAAGAGTCCTGATTATAAACCAAGATATTGTTAATCCGTACAAATTTCTCAAAAGCACACTCTTATAAGCAGTGAAGAACAATGTAGTCTGAGTATGACGTGGTAATGTCTTTCAGATTGTTCACAAGAGCTGATTAGCGAAATAGCCCTTTCCTGGTGTGTTTAATCAGACACTAACTTCAGCGCCGCAGGTAGCCAACGTTAGCAAGGTGGGAGGGTAGAGGTTGGAATATGTTGTTGCGAACTGAACATTTCGTGAAGGTTAAATAATGTCACTGAAACCCTTTTAACTATCAAACATGATAATTCGGGGCTACAGAAATTATATAGGGATAAAATAGTGGCGTGGACTGATGAGGGAAATAGCCGTTTAATAAAGACACAGGTGTGAGGTGTAACGTTATCAACGTTCCCCCCACTGATATGTCTGACGCAGAACCAATAAAGTCCATTAATGGCACAAGCAATTTGAGGGTCAGTGTTGGTGTTTACCAAAGTTATGCATATTTTTGCCTGCCGTCGTCTAAGCACAATGTTTCGCTTTGAATCTGTTGAATCGTTTTTTCATTTTGCATATTGAATTTTGCTTTAAATATACATTTAAAGCCACTAGTTTACGTACACCGAATAAAGAGAGATGCGCAAATTTTTTTCTTAGTCTGAAATTAAATTAGACCAAGCTTCTCTTGTTATAGTTAGAATTAACACAATTATTTCTACTTGCTAAATTCCACAAAATTGAGAAAATAACATTAATTATTTAGTTACGCATTCTACATACGTTTTCTTTCTACTACACAACACT
This sequence comes from Poeciliopsis gracilis, assembly GCA_911649635.1. Lineage (NCBI taxonomy): Eukaryota > Metazoa > Chordata > Actinopteri > Cyprinodontiformes > Poeciliidae > Poeciliopsis > Poeciliopsis gracilis. Next base: position 475,007 of record CAJVRI010000585.1, read on the forward strand.
CTAAAGACAGTTTATTTAGCTGTGACATTCTGTGGCTTAACCTCCCTGGTCAGAATGGTTTGTATTAAATGGTTTAAAATTAGTCCCATGTAGTATTTTAACTTTCAGAGAAACTGAATTCTGGGTTCTGTTGAGTCAAAATTAACATATTCCCTTCTGTTGACAGAAATAAATGTTTGAAATAATGCATTTATAAAATATTGGTGAAGTTATTTTTTTAATATACAGAGACCAACCTCTAATTCACTCATTCAAATGAAGTGCAGCTAAAACAAACAGGACATACTGTGCCAATTAAAATGCAATTTAAAATGTTATTTTCTTTTTCAATTATTTTTCATTTCTGGATATTACATTCCAAATTACTGGGCATAAAAAGTTGGGGAATGAAGCTGAACAGTTTAAAAACTCTAATTTATAATATAAAATGTTTTTGCCATTCCAAGCTGATGTGTTGAAAATAAGCTATGGTTTAAAAAATAGTTTTCAAGAGGAATGGACCATGGAAATTTGGGCCGATATCTGATATTTGTTCTGCCATTATGGGTGATATTTGTATATTTTATATCCATTTCCCTGATACTCTAACACAGTCACATAACCAGACAGAAATTACATGACCAACCATCGTCCCTCACCCCTCTGAAACACAAAAGATGGATTTAAATATCAGTTATTAATATTAGTCAAATTTTTTTTTTTGTCAAAACTACATCAATGTGATAAAAATAAGCCAGTACTGGTGTTCATAACAATATATTGTGCACTGCATCCCGAGTTTTCAGTTATATATTAACTAACTACAACAATTTCTTAATCTTTGCTTTGGGTTCCTGGCAGACCAGAAACACCACCATCATGACAGACTCCAAATATTTCACTACCAACAAAAAGGGTGAGTAGAAAAATTTTATCAAACCAGTTTTTTTCTTTAAAGAAGGAATCTGTTTTTTTTTTCTATAAAAACTTTTTTTCTTAAAACTTAAAGATAAAGAACACTTAAAAAAAGTATTTGTCTTTCATGTCTATTTCAGGGGAGATCTTTGAGCTGAAGGCAGAGTTAAACAATGAGAAGAAAGAGAAGAGAAAAGAGGCAGTAAAGAAGGTCATTGCTGCCATGACTGTTGGCAAAGATGTCAGGTACAGCAGCAGATTGGACTTTGCATGTTATTTGGGCAGTTTCCAGTCATCCATTTTTGGTACACCCCTGTCCCTTGTGGGGTCAAGAGGGGTCACCACTATCTCAGGGCAACACAGGGACAGACGGGTCTAAGAACTGTGCACAAACTCACATCTAGGGAGAATGTAGAGAAACCAATTAACCTGATTATGCTGCCACCACCACCATGTTGTACTGTGGGTGTATTGTGTTCATGATGATGTGAAGGATTTATTTGCCAGAATTTGTAACTGCCCATCACATAAATGTATTTCAATAAGTTCTAGCCATCACAGTTTTTAAGGTTAAGCTTTCACCCCTCCCCCCCCCCTAGTGTTTTCAAGATATCTCAGCTTTTTTGATTGGATTTCGTTGACTTTAAATCAAACATGCAAGAAATAACATTGAGCCATCAATCAATGTTATCTAACCCCAGTTGTATTTGTTCTCAGTTCTTTGTTCCCAGATGTGGTGAACTGCATGCAGACTGACAACCTGGAGCTGAAGAAGTTGGTCTATCTCTACCTGATGAACTATGCCAAAAGCCAACCTGACATGGCCATCATGGCTGTGAACAGCTTTGTCAAGGTAAGACTTGACCACAGGGATCTCATTCACTGCCTTTTTACTTTAGATTAAAATGAGAAAAGATTAAAATATGTCAATTTAGCTTGCACAAGAGAGAGGGCATGTCATTATGCTAAAGTTCTTGACAGCTACATTTGTGTCGGGTGCTTCTGGATATGAACTTGACACACTTTAACCCAACAGTAGCTGTGTTTCCATTGACTATATCATTGCCCAAATTGAAATTACAAAAACAGATTTACTTAATGGAAACAGGAATAAAAAAAACAACAAGTCACATTTTTTGATAATGTACATTTTTGCATTAGGAGTAGGTAGTTTTTTGGCTGTATCAAAATGAGTGTATTTGACAAAAATGCATAGGAAATCAGACGCTTTTCCACACAAGTCATTTGATCAATAACTGGATGCTAATAGTGGTAGTGGAATTGCATGAACAAACTTATTCACATGTAATTTTAATCACTTTTCTTACTGAATGGAAACACCACAATTGCAATTTTTTTTTTGTTAGCAAAATATTGACAGTTTTGTGCACACGGGATGTGAGCAAATGAGGTTTCTCTTTACAGGACTGTGAGGACCCCAACCCTCTGATCCGAGCTCTGGCTGTCCGCACCATGGGCTGCATACGGGTGGACAAGATCACGGAGTACTTGTGTGAGCCACTAAGGAAGTGTCTGAAGGATGAGGACCCATATGTTAGGAAGACAGCAGCTGTTTGTGTGGCAAAGCTGCATGACATCAATGCCCAGATGGTGGAAGATCAGGGTTTCTTGGACTCTCTGAGGGATCTTATCGCTGACTCAAACCCCATGGTTGGCCTTCTTTTCTTCTCTTCTATTTTATAGATGTACTTAGGGCTATTTGTTTGTGTACAATCAAATAAAGTTGTTTAAATTTCATTCATGAAACGCTATGTTTTACAAGCTTGACCGTCATCCTGCAGGTTGTTGCCAACGCAGTTGCTGCTTTGTCTGAGATCAGCGAGTCTCATCCCAACAGCAATTTGCTGGACCTGAATCCCCAGAACATCAACAAGCTACTGACAGCCCTCAACGAATGCACAGAGTGGGGACAGATTTTCATCCTAGACTGCCTGTCCAACTACAACCCCAAGGATGACCGAGAGGCTCAGAGGTAGAAATCTTTTCATTCTTAAATGGGATCTGTTGTCCAAAATTCACATTTTGGACATTTCTATATTTCCATTTGGGTTTCTGCTGCTTCTGAAAACATCAGAAATGCCTAAAAAAACACTCTGTCACTTTTTGGCAATAAGTTTATGTACGCTCCTTCTGGACTGGATAGCCTGACCCAGGCCTGCCTGGTTTCAAACCGGGCTGAGCGTTTTTGCATTAGCACTTCCAGCCCAGTCCCACCTAGCTCCCTGGAACCCCGAAAGCTGCGCTTCCAACCGGGCCGGCCAGACGGGGCTCGTTTGGAATTAGCTGTTGATTACTGTGTTGACTGTGGGGACAGGACAGAGATAAGTTGTCTTTCAGGTCTCTGGGTCAGAGGAGCATTTAAAAAAATGTTTTTTTTAGATTTTCTCAATGTGTCATTTTAACCTGCAGGATCAAAAAATTCTCGTCATCATCTATTCTTACCTGTAAGTTTTTAAATGATAATAACATTCAATTGCATTTTTCTTTAAGTTAATAGGATATTCAAGAAGTTGAATTTAGGATCCACATCATGTCATCAGATCAAGCAGATAAATATGCATAACTTTTTCCCACAGTTGGGGAGAAAAAAAAGTACACTGACATTAGTCCAACTAACAACATATAAATAATAAAATTAAACGATGCAGCTAAATTATGAGCTGTTCATCTGCAGAATCCTGAATGTATGTAATCTCATAATTTCCTGGTCTGTATCAGTTGTGCATAGTCAAATATCTCAGGGTTTTGAGTTGATCTGGAGGATGGGTCTGAGCTACACTGAGATTACAAGCGCACTTCAGCTAAACATTTTAATGGTAAATGTAATTACCATTTTTCCGAATGACGCGATCAGAAGTCGACAAGGTTCTGAACAAGGTGATCTTTGCAACTTGTGTTGCCCCAGCAGGGAAAGTCCTGCCAGGCCTACAGTGCAAAAAGGGCTTGAGCAACCTAAGCGGAGCTGGTTTTATAGCTATATGTGCTGTATAATGGCTGCTGGAAAACAAAGGAGTTTTGTTGTTGACTTATCATCCAGAGAACACTTTCTGCATTCTTGTAAGTTGTGAAGGAGGCTCCACTTCTGCTTTTCAAAGATGTATGGTTGTATAATTGCGCATCTGTTTGGGTAGGCATGGCCAGCAGCTTATTTAGATTTAAAGTGACAAGAGGCCCCAAAACAGCTCATTTTGAAAAGAGCTCAAAATAGGCAGAATTGACCAAACTGAAATCTGATTATCTGAGAATGAATTTGTGCAAAAAATGTAATGAACATGTGTTGTACGCCCCATAGACATATCCTAACCAGTTCAAGCAAGCATAACAGGCCCCCTTTAACTTAATCTGTGTTTATTGAAGATTGTTTTTGAGCCAAACTATAGTGACTTTTCTCTCTGAACTCATGCTGAGATTCTTCCTCTGTTGTGTCTCACAGCATCTGTGAGCGTGTCACTCCTCGGCTGTCTCACGCCAACTCAGCAGTGGTCCTTTCCGCCGTCAAGGTCCTGATGAAGTTCTTGGAGCTCCTGCCAAAGGACTCGGACTACTACAACACATTACTGAAGAAACTGTCTCCCCCACTCGTTACTCTGCTGTCTGGAGAGCCAGAGGTCCAGTATGTGGCTCTGAGGAACATTAACCTGATTGTTCAGAAGAGGTATGAGATCGACATGGCTTTTTGCGCTCGAGACAATTTAGGGTGGAAAACATTCATCTGATTAATCGCAATAAATTAATTATTGAAATCATAGTTGACTAATTTAGTTGATGTATGTATATTTTGCATTTAAGTTTAAAAAAAAAAGAAGAAAGAAAACAAAGGAATCTTTTCTGTAAATGTGTTTTACCCAGAGGTTCTCAAGTGGCAGGTTTTCACCTGGTTAAAGTTCTTTAAAAAAAATTGTATTAAGCACATTTTACGATCCAGTTATTAATCAGTTTATCCAAAAATAATCAATAAATTTGCTTTACACTGTATTGATGCAGTTAAGCAGAACGGACTGAGCTTTTCACGTGTTATTGTTGATATTCTTAGTAGCAGATGCATGCTTTACTTCAGATGACCAAGCGTTTACTGAAGGAATACTGTGTTATTGCATTTTAGGCAACAAAATGTTTACCTTCCAATTAAAAAAGTAATTGAATTATTTATGTGCACCTTTTAATGTAATTCCTGTATTGTATAGAAAACCTTAAATGGTTAAATGAAAAATCTGCAGAATGTGCCCCTAATTTTACCCCAATAATTTGTGACTAAAATAACTGGTAGTTGCATCCCTAAGTCTCTCAACATGAGCACAGATTTGCCACACAGCTTTGAAAACATAAGCCACTTTTCCACTAGACCACCTCTACCCGGTCCGGTTCTGGTCCACCTCGGCAAAGATGAATTTTCCATTAGCAAATCCAGCACAGGTCTGTCTGGTTCTTCTCAGGTTTTGGAACCCACTTCAGGGGTAGTACCATCAGCACAGAGCAGGGTACGGCACTGTTTGACTGCTGACTGCATTCATTAATTGGTTTGTGATTTACCTCATTGAAAACAGCAAACAACATAATTATCAGCGTAATTATGAGTTTAATCACAAGCATCTCCAGAAACGCATGCATAAACTCTCTTGACAGAGCTGCTGTTTTGCACAGACTGTGTCAAACACTGGAACTACGTAATATTAGCTTATGATGTGAATTTTATTTTTCCTTTGGATTAAAAAAGTAAAGTGACTACTAGTTTACGTCTTACCTTCAGCACAGCGCCAGAAGCTAATTATATTCATATGTATAATGAGGAACAGAGCGTCTGATGGAAAAGCTCACTACTGGGGTAGAACAGAGCTGGACATTAACTGGTCAGTGCACAACTTGACAGTGTAAAAGTGCCTATATTGAATTTAAGTGTTAGAGTTAGGATTTTATTCAAGGGAAAAAAAATATTTGTGGTATTCAAAAGTATTTTTTAAAGGCACTCTTCTTCTGCCATCATTTAAGTTTTAAGTTGGTTTATGTTCTGTCATAAATTTGTAGCTTCTGTTTTCATGATGAACTTTTTATTTTTTAAAATAAACCTTTCAACAGGACCTAACGTGTGTGTGTGTGTGTGTGTGCGTGTTTTTCTTACAGGCCTGAGATCCTAAAACAGGAAATTAAAGTGTTCTTTGTCAAGTATAACGACCCGATTTATGTGAAGCTGGAGAAACTGGACATCATGATCCGCTTGGCCTCTCAGGCCAACATAGCCCAGGTGGTTCCATGAAGAAAACTTATTTTTGTTATTTAAAGTCAGGCTCTATTTTCAAAATAAAAATAAAAAACAAACGTTTATGAAAAGCAGTTGAACGTTACTGACCTTCTTTAATATTGTCCAACAAAAAATTTCACCAACCTGCTTCTCCTCTAGCTTTGCAAATATATATACTGCCATTTTCCAAAAGAAAAATCTTGAAAATGCAAGAAATTTTTTTCAGTGCTAAGGCAGACGTGATATTTTGATTAGCTTAATGTTTCAATTGAAATGTTTTTTTCTTATATTCCTTTTACTCTGTGTATATGGTGGGAGTGATATATTTGGACTCTTACAGGTTTTGGCTGAACTGAAGGAATATGCCACAGAGGTAGATGTTGATTTTGTGCGTAAGGCAGTACGAGCCATCGGACGCTGTGCCATCAAAGTGGAGGTGAGAACTGACTGCTGTCACCTGATTTATTTATTTTTTTTCCTGAGAAGCTACCAGAATCAATTATTAGCTTAACAGGCACCGACTTTTCTGTTAAAACCTCAGAAATCCAATCTTCTTCTGGTAAGTCAATGCTGAAGCACCAATAGGTCTTGGTGACGGTGGCTTTTTTAATTTGGGATTATTAGTGAGGGCTATAAGGCTGACATGTAGTAGACAATTTTTAAAAACATAAGGAGACACACCATTTCCTCTGGCAGTATGCCAGCTGTCCAAAGCACTACTGAGAACTAGACGCCAACAGATAATTCGAAGGCTGCAGCAAAGTTGCTCTGTTTTGTCTTTGCTGTGCCTGTCATAGAGCTTGCTTTATTTAGTAGCTTTTTGGAAATGCACACAAACATAAAGTTAAAGGACAGGAGACATTCTTCAGAGAATACACTCAAAGACCTATGTTAATTATTCTAAACACTTTAATCAGTAATATTCAATGCTAAAATTGGCTTTAATGGCAACTCCATGATGATTTTGTCTTAGGACTGGGCGATATGACTTGATGATAGAAATTCAGCTTTTTTTGTTTTTTGCCTGATTTCTTTTCTAAAAAAAGAAAATATTTTTAAAAAGTAGCTTTTATTTTAATCATTCCTTCATGATATTTGCAGAAAAAAGATCAAATTTTACCTTTAGGAATTACAAGAAATAATTTTTTAATTAGAAACAAGCTTAGTTATCAGGATCTGCTGTGAGCAGCTCAGTTGGTGTAGTTCTGTCTTTGAAGTAGACCCAGTTGTTTGCACCATCATTTCAACATTACTGGCAATAATCTGATGCTAGTGTGTTAAAAGATTAAATATTATCTCTGAAATCTATACCAAGATTTGCATTCGTAATTTAAATTTTTTGTTTTTTGTGTTTGCGTCTCAGAAACTTACGACTTCATTTTGGCAATATTACAATTTTATTCTGGTAATATTGTGACTTTGCTCTCATAATTTTCAAAAAATGTGCCTGGTCTTATTATTTAGTAGAGTTCACCTGAATTCAACATCCAAATAAATAGAAGCTGTAAAACATGCTTGTCTAACAAGATGGTGTCTTTGGGCATGCTGACTACTCTGATGGAAAGCCGAGGAGTCCATTGGTGAAAGAAAAATCCAGATCTTCCTGAAATTGAATCTTCTAAAATCAAACATTTTATTAATGGAGAAAATGTATTCATTGCCCAGCATCATCTTGTCTTTGTTTTTAAAATAACAATCAAACACAAATGAGGAGAACAGATAATACATATGCCAGTAAGATTTGTTTCTAGTAGATGTATTTGTCTGGTCATGGCTACAAGCTCTGAAGTGGACTCACTGAAAGGATCTGTTGTTGTAAGTTAGTATGAGGATGTGTATGTCTTGTTTCTGTAGCAATCGGCTGAGCGCTGTGTCAGCACTTTGCTGGACCTGATCCAGACAAAAGTCAACTACGTGGTTCAGGAGGCTATTGTGGTCATCAGGGACATTTTCCGCAAGTACCCTAACAAGTACGTGAGAACACACTGGCTTACATCATCTCTCCTGTTATCTTTACATCTAACCACTGAGATGCTGATGTTCTTTAGATATGAGAGCATCATCGCCACACTGTGTGAGAACCTGGACTCCCTGGATGAACCCGATGCTCGAGGTGCCATGATCTGGATCGTCGGAGAGTACGCCGAGAGGATCGACAACGCTGATGAATTGCTCGAGAGCTTCCTCGAGGGTTTCCACGACGAGAGCACTCAGGTGAGTTGATTAAAAAGAAAGGATGTACAAGTTCTTGTGAACTCTGCTTTCATCTCCTTGAATGGGCCAAAAACTAATTCAGATAGACGTAGTGAAAACTAACCTGTTTACTAGCCCTTTCAAAAGAAGTCTGCATCTCACTCTTTACATTCTGCATAATTCCTCTGCTATCCTTTACACCTATATTCAGTTTTTTTTGTTGTTTTGCTATGCAGGTACAACTCACTCTTTTGACTGCCATTGTGAAGCTGTTCCTGAAGAAACCATCAGAAACTCAGGAGCTGGTACAGCAGGTCCTCAGTCTGGCCACTCAGGTTAGTGTTGTTTCTGTTACAAAAGTCAGTCCTACAGAAATTAAATGGATTACTCACTTCATAAAAATAATTCTGGTCATTCTAACTGACCTAAACAAGAGAAATTTGTTCAGCTTTAACCACAGACGGTGAGAATGAAAGATGTGCTTGTCTTTTTGATTTGTGTATGTAAACTTCTGTTTCAACTGTATGTATGATTTCAGCTTTAGAGATGGGTGTCTTTCAAAACTACATATTTAGATTTTTGACTATGAAGTAGTTTTGTGTACACAAAACAGTTACTTTAAAAAATGTCTTGTTTTTGTTATTTCCAATATGAAATGGAACACGGAATAAATCTTTTTCCCACATTTGTGTTTCAGTTTTATCTTTCATTCTATGAACAACTTATGAACAACAGACTTTCACACCTGCTTCACAGAAAATATTTTCTATTGAGTCAATACTTCTCTATTATGGGGAAAAATCATTATCACAATTTTGTCACTTCAAAAAATCAAAGTAAACCCATATTAAACCTTTTTGAATGTATCCTTGGTGAACTTAGAAGTGATGCTCAGAAACCTTCCCTGTCTGGTTTCTCCAGTCTCCAGTCTGAACAGGTCAGGTCACATCAGACAGACCAGAATCTGCAATGACCAGTGCTGTCTGTGAAACTGTTTCTTTAATGTAAAAGTCTTTGGAAAGGTTGAAAACCTCTTTCCAACTTCAAGGATTACTGGGTCAAATCCACACGTTAACAAAATTCATGCAATTAGATGATTTTTAACATTTGCATGTTGTGGAAAAATGAAATGTGGCATTCATTTTTTTTTCATATGAAAAATGCAAATTTTTTCCCCTGCACAGTCTTGCATTGAGATTTATTTCAGTTTTTTTCTTTCCCCCCTCAGGACTCTGACAACCCAGACCTCCGTGACAGGGGTTATATTTACTGGCGCCTGCTGTCGACTGACCCTGTGACGGCCAAAGAGGTGGTGCTGTCAGAAAAGCCCCTGATCTCCGAGGAGACTGACTTGATTGAGCCCACGCTGCTGGACGAGCTGATCTGCCACATCGGCTCCCTGGCCTCAGTCTATCACAAGCCGCCCAGCGCCTTTGTGGAAGGAAGTCATGGAATCCACCGGAAGCACCTTCCTGTGCAGCACAGCAGGTCAAACACAGAAAACCTGAATCATTTATAAAGATTGCAGTGTTGCTTTGTTGGTTCTCATGTTTTACAGGACGTCTGAGCATACCTCAAAAGTCCGACATTTATTTTTCTAATGTGAAGGCCTTAAAATGTCTTAAATTTATTACGGAAAATGTAAGTTTGCCTTAAATATGATAATCACTGGTCTCAAATTTTATTGTCGCAGGTTTTATGAGACTTTTTAATCAGACCAAAGCTGTAGTCATGCACAGACATCTTCACTCACTGCTGTGAGTGAAGATGTCAGTTTGGTTAAGATTACCGCTAACAAACTGCTAATACTTTCTTGCCATCTCGTTGGCTCGCTAACTAGCTGGCAAGCAAACAAACAATGTTTGTTTGGCACCTAACATTTGGCTCATTACCAGTTAGCATATGGCTCTCTACCTAGCTAGGTAACTAGAAAGCCATATGCCATTTTCGTAATGTGACGAACACAAAGTTGCTACCAAGAGCCACAAAAATACCCCAGAAAGATCAGTTTTGGTCCCCTGAATTTCTTTGATACATCTGTTGTGATGAGTGAACATTTTATTCTTGATGGTCTTAAAAAGGTCTTAAATTTTAGTGAAGCCTGTTTCATATATTCAGCCTTGAGTCAGAGACTTCGCTGATATTTTGAATGAAACAAGTTTAAATGTACCATCTAACCACTTCTCCACTTCCTCCTGAACAGTATTGATACAGGCGAGAGTCCCGTGAGCGGTGGTCCAGCTGCTGCCATGGACCAGCCACATGTGATTCCCAGCCAGGGTGACCTTCTAGGTGACCTGCTAAACCTTGACTTGGGCCCTCCTGTCAATGTTCCCCAAGTCTCCTCCATGCAGATGGGTGCAGTCGACCTTCTCGGTGGAGGCTTGGACAGCTTGGTGAGCTCAGTTGCACAAATAAGTTACTTTTCCACCACCTGCATGGATGCAACGTACCACTTAGATTTTACTGTTATACATAAAAATGGACGTTTTTGCTGTTAACACTTTTATGAAGTTTCTTTGTTCATGATGGGGTCCAGTTGTAAAACTAAAACAGTAAATTACAATTTCACTGAAAAGTTGAAGTAATGTAATACAGAAAATGTAAAGTCTCACGAATTCATTGCGCACAGATTAATGTTTCAAGGGTTTATTGATGTTAATATTGCTACAGCTAATGAAAATACCAGTTCTGTTTCACTGAAAATGTTCAAACCATTGCTTTAGACCAATAAAGCCAATTTATTTTTAATATAAAATGTTATGGCCATGTAAAAGTATGGTGTACAACAATGCTTTTACAACAGTCTACAACATCCACAACAAGGTTAAACCAGGACGCGTCGGCCCATCCTGTACCCAGGGTGGTCCTATACGCCTTCCCTGATTTGGCCGACTCTCCGGAGAGTTCTCGTGGAGGGCCACAGGATGTTGCTGGTAGCTCCATATTGGCCGGCACGGCCGTGGTTCCCACTTATACGGAGTCTGTGTCACGGTGTCCTATGGTGTCTCCTGACCAGGAGGGATTTACTGTCTCAGTTGGGGCCAGATATGACATCCCGATCCTCAACACCTCTGGCTGTGGGTGTGGCCACTGGGAGGCTTGAACAGCAGCTGACTGGGTATTCAGCTCCTGTCAGACACACTATTTTGAGTGCCATGGCATTCTCTTGTCAGCTATATGAAAACAGATGCCATCTGTTTTCCTGGTGGTGTTTTGCCCGTAGTGATGATGCAGTTACCTATGCGGTTCCCAGTGTTTTGGAGTTTCTTCAGTCCCTTCTTGATGAGGGCTGCTCTCCTTCGGCTATATTGTCAAGTCATGCTGAGGTTGATGGCTTTACAGTGGGGAGCTATAATCTGGTTTTTCTTTTTTTGCTGGTGCTCGTAGACTGCACCTGCCAACGGCCCCGCAAGCACCAGTTTGGGACCTGTCCTTGGTCCTCAGTGCTCTGTGCTGCCCTCCATTTGAGCCTTTGGTTCGGGCGGACCTGAAATGGTTGTCATGTCAAACTGCTTTTTTATTGGCTATTGTCTCGGCTAAGAGGGTCGGTGAGCTACAGGCTCTTTTTGTCAGCCCATCATGCTTCAGATGGAGTTCAGATGGCTCTGGTGTTACCTTGTAACACCACGCTGAACCCGGCGTTTTGTCCCTAAGGTGTTTTCTCATTCTCATTGTAACCAACCATTGAGATTGGCGCGTTTTCAACCCATCTCAGGGGAAGCTGGTGATGGTTTTGCGTTACTGTGCCCAGTGAGGACACTGGAGGCATATATTGCAGCCACTGCTGCTATAAGACACTCAGACCAGCTGTTCTTGTTTTATGAGGCCCCTAGATTAGGTTGTCCTGTGTTTGAACAGCGTCTCTCCCGTTGGATTGTGGATGTCACCTCCCACGCTTACGCTGCAGGGCGCCACCCTCGGCCAGTTGACGTCAAGGCACACTCTACCAGGAGCGTTTCCACTTCCTGGACAGCCTTGAGAGGAGTTCCACTGGAAGCCATCTGTGCTGCTGCGTCATGGGCTTCTCCGAGCACGTTCACTAGATTTTACAATGTGAATGTGGCCTCCTTTCGTCCTCTGGACCAGGTTCTTTTACAAGGGTGCTCTGGGCCTTCTTACTGAGGCTTGTACTCAGGATTCCTTGTGACATCGCTGATATTAGTCATTCAGTGCTTTCAGCACCGCCCTCTGGAGGTCAGTAGGGATGAAATAGAATGAAAGTTACCTATATAACTACGGTTCTATGAATCCCAGATGACTGCCAGAGATTCTCTGTCACTCAGAATCCTGGCATTTCACGAGAAGATTCTGTAGGAACAGAGCATCGGATGACATCATGCTATGTAGCCTCTGCTTGATCATCCGATATGTCACAGATGTGACTCTGTTGGTACTATTCCTCAAATGGCATATGCGCTAAGGAAACATTCAGTGCTTTCAGCACCGCCCTCTGTCGGTCATCTGGGATTCATAGAACCATAGTTAGATCCATAACTTTCGTTTTATTAATCACTTGTTGGACGGCATATTGGAAGGGCTTTTCCCTCGTCTTGTGGTTGGAATTATACCTAATAAATTAGCGCAATTTCATAGTAATTAAATTCATAGTGCTTTGTATTTAATTCAACAATATGTTAATTATTATTGTCAGCAAATCAAATAACCACTTTTATTTTTATAATTCCAAATAAATTAATGTAGTAGGCAGTTAATGGGAAGTTGAGTGAAAGGGGGAAAATGCATTCAATATTTTTTCTAATTGTATGTTTATTACTTTTTTTTTTTCACACAACTTTTCAACAACTTGCTTCGATAAAACTCTGAAAATCCATCTTACTTAGCAATGAACCCTTTGTGAATTTTGTCGATGACAATTTGCTGCACATAAATGTTCTGGAGTCAGTTTCTTTTTTTCATTAATCTGATGTACTTAAATGTTCTGAGAAGCTATATTTTCTTTTTTTCAATCAATCAATCAATCAAATTTTATTTGTATAGCACATTTCAGCTACAAGGCATTTCAAAGTGCTTTACATCATAAACACAAAATACAACATAAAATAAAATAAAAATACAACATAAAATAAAATAAAAATACAACATAAAATAAAATAAAATAAAATAAAAAGGTCTCAACCTTTTGACACGGAATTTAAGCGCCTGTTACCGCCGGACTCCGCCGTCCGTTTAACCACGGGTATTCGCCGGGGCCCCGTTGCTCACAACAGGAAAAGGTCTCAACCTTTTGACACGGAATTTAAGCGCCTGTTACCGCCGGACTCCGCCGTCCGTTTTGTTAGCTGTAAGACCTAATCATCAGAAAATTTAAATATTACTCTGCTCGTAATGAATCTTTTAGTTTTACTTTTTGAACTTTATAGAATGTATATATTAATATTACAATTTTTTTTAAAAGTCTCAGTTTTACATTTAACATCTCAGAATGTCTAGAAGTCTTACTAGTTGTCTTGCAGATTTATTAGTGAGGTCATATTTTCCCTGACAGTGAGGGGCTGCTCTTGATGGCTTGTGGTTGCTAAGAAGGTCTGTGTGTGTGTGTGTGTGTGTGTGTGTGTGTGTGTGTGTGTGTGTGTGTGTGTGTGTGTGTGTGTGTGTGTGTGTGTGTGTGTGTGTGTGTGTGTGTGTGTGTGTGGTCTTTCTGTGATGTTTGAATGCTGTCTTTGGGGTCTCCTCTTCTCTCCCATAGCTTGGGGGAGACCTGGGCGGAGGTGTTGGGGGAAGTCCAGCAGTAAGTCAAGCCCTTCTATTCGGCCATCTTGCTGCATGCTTCTTGCACTAAATTCTTCCTGCACTCTTCATGCTTTTATTGTGTTAGAATCTTTTATTGCTTTACACTTTTATGCACGGCTTGAAAATGTCTTCTTTTGAATCATTTTGGCCTATTTTAAAACAAAATGTATGACTTTTATTTCAGTCTTATGATCCAGTGGGTTTGTATTTTATACTCTGGGATATATTGTTTACAAGATTTAGATCAGTTTATGAAAACTTTTCATTAATGCTAAATTGAGTTGGGTTAGATACTTTGTATTATTAAATAATTTGAAATAAATGTTTTATGATTTATGGGCTAAAATACTCAAATGCACATAAAAGGTGTTGCTCAGAATTCATTTAGGTCTGCTTTTATTTTTGCTTTGGCTGAGTGTTCAAATATTATTTCCTTATAATCATGCTTTCAGTGACCTAACATCTAACATTCTTTGTGTGATTTATTTATGTTTTCTTCTTGGGCTTTTGGCCTATGTTTAGTGAAGCTGCAGAGAAAGCTTACTGAAATGGTTTTCACTAGAACAGTGTATTTTCAATATTTGTGCTATTGTCTCGGAATTCCTCTAGGTGGGACAAAACTTCATTCCGTCGTCCGTCCCCAGCACTTTTGCTCCGTCACCAACTCCTGCTCCTCCAGCAGTCAGCAGTGGCCTCAATGATCTGTTTGAGCTTTCCACAGGCATGGCCGTCACCACCGGAGGATTCATAGCCCCAAAAGCAGTGAGTACACTCAACGTTATTGCACGTGCAATAATAAAAGGAAAGAAGGAGTGTACTGTCAAATTAAACCGAGATTATTGGCGCAAAAAGGACTTGAAACATTTTTTCTAGCTAGACTTATGTTGTTAATCTTATATTATACGGATAGTTCCATTTGTTTAGACATCGGTGAATGTTTTGGATTGAGTTTGGTTTTGTACTTAAAGCTATGGTATGTACATTTTGTAAGAATGTTTTTACATATTTTTTAAAACGGTCACTGTTTGGACAGTATAACATGAGACGCATGATATGAAAAACATCAAGCTCCTTTGCCTCATCCCTGTGATTCTACTGCCACTTGCAGAAAAACACCACTCAGTCAGAAACAACCAATCAGAGCCAGGAGAAGGGTCTAAGCACTGTCATCATTATTATGTGTTGCGCAATGTGTTTATTGCAGAGAAACAACTTCTATATTCTATTCTTTACCAGGCTATATTACTCTATGCAGTCTTTTTCCTGCATGTCTTCTCCTTCTCTCTCCACTCTCTTTTTTGTCAAATTGCTGTTCAATAAATGTCACTAGTGCCAAAAAAGTCTTTAAACCAAAAGCTGCTTTTTACCAGGTATGGCTTCCTGCAGTAAAAGCTAAGGGACTAGAAATCTCTGGAACATTCTCGCGCCGCCAGGGCCACATGTACATGGACATGTCGTTCACCAACAAGGCACTGCAGCACATGAACGACTTTGCTGTCCAGTTCAACAAAAACAGGTTTGTGAACTGGAGGAGAGGAACTCTTTTTTTCAGGCACTAATTCACAAATGTCTTTGGAAAAGTTGCAGCCGAATAGCACCAGGCTTAGATTTCTGTTCTCGTTGCAGTTTTGGTGTGATCCCCACCAGTCCTCTGCCCATTCACACTCCACTGATGCCCAATCAGAGTATCGAGGTCTCCCTGCCTGTTAATACCATTGGGCCTGTTATGAAGATGGATCCGCTCAATAATCTGCAGGTATAGGAGCATGTCCTCACAAAATGCTTGTTGATCACCATCAAGTGACGTTTGGTTGGTCATCATTTAGATCAGGGATGTCAAACTCATTTTCATTTTGGACCCTATCAGCATAGTGAATGTTCTCATGGGCTGGTTGTGCCAAAATGTATTGATAGAACCCACTAACAAACTGCTGAAATATTAATAACTATTTGATTATTACTTCTTAGATATAAATATTAATCATTTCACATCTTCAGTCCCACCAGGATTTTACAATTGCTTTTGATTTTGATTTTTATCAAAATCACAGATTAGAAATATTTGACGACAATTTTGCAAAATTCAAACTTATGTAAGATGTTAAATGTGACTCTTTTCTTTTTTCTTTCTTGCCACGTCTATTACACACTGTAACTTGACAACAAGTGAAGCTCAAGCAGCAGTGTTGTAAAAGTAAGAAATACTGCCACCTGCTGGTGGAAGTTAGCAGTCACGTAAACCTAATGTTCTTGACAATTTTTAGGAAAAATTTGCAATAAACTTACTTTTATGCATTAGCATGCAAATATGTGGGGTTTGTTGATTTTTGCATAAATTCCTACGTTCGCAGAATTGCGACAAACTGGAGGGACCTAGTGATATTAATAAGACATCTACAGTCTAGATGATAATATTAAAAGCTGGATTTTGACCATGAGTTTCACAGGTGATTTAGATTGTGAAACAGTAGCTTTTGAATTTAAGAATCATTTAATTAAGTAAGAATTATTTGTTTAGCAAGCTGAACTTCAGTCATAAAGTGCTGGACAGAAAATAGGAAAATGTAACTTTTTAATTTTCATTTTGTGTTTGAAAATGCATGTTTATTACAAATTTGTGCTCTGTAGTCTCCAAAACGGTTGTCTCTTTCTCCTCTGTTTGTGTGTGCACAGGTGGCTGTAAAGAACAACATTGACGTGTTCTACTTCAGCGTCCTCATCCCTCTGAATATATTCTTTGTTGAAGATGGAAAAATGGGTATGATTTCATCCAATTTGCTGATGCAGTGCAATAGACAGCAATACATCTTTAATCATAGTTGTTAAAAATACTAAATTAACAAAGACGTAAAAATATATATATGTTCTTTAAAGTGTGGACTGAAATCATCTCTGAGATCCAGAAAGTGAAACACAGTATAATCAAATTTGATCATTTCAAGAGATGCTATGAAATTTCAGTCTTATATAATATAAAAGTAATAATTAACTCTTTTGTGTGCACTTTGCCCAAAATGATAAGAAAACCTTCATCTTCCTTACAAATGTTGGATCACCTTATAAAGTAATCAAGGTCTATATTGATGACTGCGTCTTATTGTTTCCAGAGCGACAGGTGTTTCTGGCCACCTGGAAGGACATTCCCAATGAGAATGAACTCCAGTACCAGATCAAAGATTGTCACCTGAATGCTGGTAGGTACTTCCATCCACGTTTTGTTTGCATTTTAGTTCTTTGCACACTTTGAGTTTTGTAGTAAATACTGAAGGTTCTTTACCAAAGATACATGAACAGAGTTTTGTGGATGATTTCAATCACTAGTTCTTGCTAGTTCAGCTTATGCCGACTCAATGTTTCAGGGTTTTGAGCAAAATTAGCTTAAGATGTCTTTATCGTCTTAAGTTACATTTCCATGGACCTTAAAAGTTTGCAAATTGGAATTTCGCAAATTTGCTTATTGAAAACATACCGATTTTGAAAAAACACATTTCTTGGTAAAATGTTTTTGCTCTACAGCAGAGATGTCAAAGTCAAATACGCCGAGGGCCAAAAAGACAAATTTGTTACAAGCCGAGGGCCGGACTGGGTCTACGTTTAGTAAAACCATTGAAATGATTGCACATAGCCTATTGAACCAAAACCCAACACAGTGTATATTATTTAATAATTAAAAGAATAAAGCAATATTTTCTTATGGATCTGTCAGTAGTTTCAAATGAAACCAATTTTCAACGGGCCAACAGCAAAAAATATCATTGTTTTGAAAAACAAAATGTTTCTTAATATCAAGATAAATACATAAATTAAAGTGCATGCATTATAAACTGAAAATGCATTATTGTGCTGCTCTATGATGTTCATATTCTTGGCTTTGTGTGTTTCTGAGAAGCTTGATAGATTATATTCTTTCATTGCGGCCACACTTTCTCCACACAGAAGACACACAGGTTTGCCTCTTACCTCCATGAACATGTACTCTGTCTCCAGTGATGGCATATTTACTTTAACTTAGTTAGATTACTGATTACTTGATTTGGAAAGTAACCAAGTTGCATTAAAACTAATTGTTTTAGTTAGTTTCAGCAATTGCTGACAACATTCTGCTACCTGTGAAAATCACATTAATCTTTGCCAAAACTTAATTGCAAGTTATTTTATAATGGTAACATCAACAATGTGTCTCCAGTTATAAGGTTGAACTGAAGAGGAGATTGCTTAATGGTTACTACAGTACAAAAAAACGTTTGTAATTTGTACGTGTTTTTGTGTGTTTCTATTGTCTGGAATATTATAAATAGGATCCATCCTCCAGGTTGTGCGTTACGGCCCTGTGTTTTCTGTCACAGCACAGATCTCCTCCTGCGGCTCCACAACTCAGATGGCTGCATAGATTAGTGATACTTATCTTAATATTAATAATTATAATGACGTTTAGTCGCACAACTTTACGAGCACGTTAATTCGCGGCTGTTTTCACGTTTATTGCGCTGTTCATATTAGTCTCGATATTTGCGGTTTTCTGGAGTGCAACGCGAAGCTTGATGTCATTCACAGCAAATATATTAACATTAACAAAGACACAGCGGGACGGACCATCCAGGAAATGGACTAAAACTAACTGGTTGACAGACAAATTCTTGGGTTTATGTTGCTTATTAAACTCAAAAACCACAACCCACGACTCATTAAATCTGCAAGCGACTTTCGAAAGAAAAAACAAGCCCAAAGCCGCATTAAGCGGAATTGGCGACCGAAACTCAAAATAGTTCCTTTCCAGCAACAAAATGCGCATCTCCCTCCACTGTTTCTGTTGCTGCTGACAGTGTCGCATAGAAGCTGCAGTTACTCCCCAAGAGGCGTAGAGAAAATAAAATTACTAAAGAAAATAGTCACTCAAAGTGGTTTTGATAAGTAAGTGTAGTCTGACTACCTGATTTGAAATAGAAAGGCGTTAGATTACTCATTACTGAAAAAAGCGGTCCGATGTCAGTAAGGCGTTACTGACATCACTGTCTGTCTCCCTCCTGGCCTGAAGCCCTCTGATCTCAGCGTCACTAAACGTTCAGCCATTTTTGACAAGGGGTGAAAGTTGATCTCTGCTCTGATTGCTGATGAACAATGAAGCCACTTGTGCTGCAGTGACTTCGCGGGCTACCGTTGCATTGTGGGAAATGTAGTGTTGGTGCGTGGAACACACCGGCGGGCCGCTGTGGCCTGCGGGCCGGTTCTAATAGTAATTAAATATCATCCTGGGGGGCAGAGATAATTAATTCACGGGCCTTGACTTTGACATGTGTGCTCTACAGCAAAGGCTTTTTCAGCTCTTTTAAAAATAGTGTATTTGAAACTGGTGCAATAGAAACATTTCTTTTGCATCACACAAGTCATGTAATCAACAACCAGATGTTACTACTGAAGGAAAAGATGAAGAAGATGATGTGAAGTGGACGGAGGTGATGGATGGCACAGTATATTCTTTGATGACATTGTCTGAACAGACTTATTGATGTGTGATTTTAATCGCATTTCTTATTTGAAGAAAACACCACAATTGTAAAATTGTGTTTTTTCTACATTAGTAGAATATCAGCAGTTTTGTGCACATTTAGAATTGGAACACAGCTTTAATATATTGGTCATTAGCATTAATACTGGCAAACCTGAGTCTCTGCATTTTCTCAAGAACAGTGATGTTTGTCAAGGTTCATTTTAGATGTTTCTCTGTTTCTATGGCTCAGTTCACGAGAATCAAAAAATAGTTCATCAGCAGGGTTCTGCAGAACTGGAAGATGTTCTCAGCCAGTTATGCTGGCGCAGGGAGACGGATGTGATGCGTTGAGATTAGAAAAAGATGGGGTTTTTGATCTAGTCGCTGATCAGGACCAATCAACCTAAAAATCTACTGAGTGTAATCAATAACTGATTTCTCAGTGAATCTCTAAAACTTATATTAGCAGAGTTAAAGTTTGATCTGCGGTTTTACTGATCCTGAATTTTGAAGATATTTGCTCAGTTACTGTTCTTAATTCTTCATATAATGTCATTTTTAGGTCCTGTCTTGTGTTAAATCCAAAATCTTACTTTCTGACTTTTTTTCTTTTCTTTTTTTTTTTTTTTTTTTTTTTTTTCTCTTTCACCCACATGCTTACCTTTGGATACTTTTTTTTTATTTTTTTTTATCCAAACTGTTCAACTTCTTTGTTTTGTTTTATGTAGAAAGGCTGTTAATTGTGCTGTTTTCCTCACAACCATAAAAACCCATGGTGGCTTGAGATAGATTTAGATCCTTTCAATCTGAAGGTTGCTAATAGATAGTCAATAAAATCCTGAAAGAGCCAGTTGACC
Organism: Poeciliopsis gracilis; assembly: GCA_911649635.1. NCBI lineage: Eukaryota > Metazoa > Chordata > Actinopteri > Cyprinodontiformes > Poeciliidae > Poeciliopsis > Poeciliopsis gracilis. Next base: position 495,450 of record CAJVRI010000585.1, read on the forward strand.
CTCTAGCAATAGATGAATTTTGACAAAATGTTGATTTACTTAGTTGCTTTAGCCTCTTGTTTTTGTGTATCTGTTCATTTCCTTAGTTTATTATTACATCAAGCTTCATAAGTTAAGGTGTTTCATAATGTGGACTGATTTTCATTCTGGTCTTACAGACACAGTGTCTGTCAAACTACAGAATAACAACGTCTACACCATTGCCAAAAGAAACGTGGAAGGCCAGGACATGCTGTACCAGTCACTCAAGTTGACCAATGGCATTTGGATCTTGGCTGAGCTCCGCATTCAACCAGGGAACCCCAATTATACGGTACAGAATATATTTATTTTTAGGAACTGATGAGTTTTACACTTCCTGCAAAGTAATTTGTTAATTTTTGATTAGCGATGCTGCATATAAACCAACCTTTAAGGTCTGACCTGAAAGAAGCAGCAAAGTACTCGTATGTCTGAGAGTTCTGTGTTGTTCTTTTTGTAAAACGTAGATTCCGATCATAAATGTACTGCTATGCGTTTCTAGAAAAGGGTCGTAAGTATTCACCTATTTTAGATATCTGCAGGTGGCAAAGCACAAACACCACTGTATTTGTTTCTTTTCTCGTTTTACTACTATTTATTCTACAAATAGTTTTTTTTCCTCCCCTTCTGTAGTTCTGGCACCTTCCTTTCTGTTTTACAAATGAACTAAGCTATAAATACAGAACGCCCCCCGCCCCTCCTTGGAATGGATGTTAAAACCGTCAAATATGAGAGGAAATTATATTACTTTTTTCTTTTTTTTCTCCCCAGCTCTCCCTGAAGTGTCGGGCCCCTGAAGTCTCTCAGTACATCTACCAGATGTATGACTCCATCCTGAAAAACTGAGCTCATGGCTGCTGTCCTCCTTCCTGAAAAGAGGCCGTTTATTTTCTGTGCTTGCAACCGACTGCCAGAACAAGGGAATTAAAAAGTAAATGAGAAATAATAATCTGAAATGTTAGGTGTATTTTCACTTTGAAAAGTCATTTTCAATCAGTTTAAATTATTGTGGTTGACATATTTGCATTTTCCGTTGTTTTGGCAGTCTGGAATCGATGCTTGTATCTCTGAGTACACTCCCTGTTTATGCTTGTGTCCCAGTAAAAACGCATTGATCATTCCATCCTTAACTCAGTGTTCATGTTGTGATTGATGGTGAAACTGTCCTGAGAAAGCTTCAGTGATGCCATTTTTTGTTTCCTCTGCTTTAGATCTTCCTATCTTTTGGATCTGCCTGTAGAATTCTGTGGTTGCTTAATTGCTTGCCATTATTTTTTGTGAAGCATCACTAGAATCACAGAACACACACAAAGCACATATTAAAAAATGTGTCAAGCATTTAAAGGCAAACAGTAATGTTTTTTACCTGTAGAAAACAGAAATTGTTGCAAAATGACAAATGTTAGAGAAAATGAAGAATTGAGCTGAATATGATCTCGACCTCTAATAAGTCAGATTTATTGACTACAACTGGGTGTTTCATGCTTGTTTTCTACTGCCATGTGTTTGGTCTAAATAGTGATGCATTAAAAGTTAATTTTTATGCATATGATGTTTTGATTATATGCATCATATTGAACTTTTGTCTGGCAGCCTGTTGGTAATTTCAGCATTTAGTTCATGCCTGATAAACATCTTTAATCTAAAAGAAAAAAGGCACCTTCTTAATTCAACCATTAAAATAATCACAGTAGCTGTTTTTCCCATACATTTTCATTATAAATATTGTTGAAATGCCTTTTTTTCCTCCAAGTATCTGTGCATGGCTTTGACATGCATTTATTTCTAGTTCATCAAATATCTACCTCCATGTTTTCTTTTCTTTGATTCTGTAATGTGCATTATTTATCCCTTTTCTCTTTCAAATTCTGTTCTTGGTGTATTCATGCCAGTTTAAGGTTGTAATAAACCAGCCAAAATCCAGCTCCCAGGACCAAGTGTTCACTGAACTGAAATGCCAGGTTTATGTTTTAATAATGTCTTGTCTTCATGATCTAAAGTCGCCATTGTGTGGTTTTTGCAACCTCAGGCACAGAGCTGTAGTGTGGTACAATAGTTATAAGTGTATGTTGTGTAGCAAATACAAAGCTTTTATCGCACTGAAATTTAAATAAAGAATTCCCTCTATTCCACAAATGAAGATAAATTTTACTGTTTTATTAATTATATCTGCTTTTTGTCTTTACAAATTGAAATATATGTGAGATATCATGAGAACTAGGCAATTTTACATGACAGTTTTTTGAAAATCAAGAAACTAAAAATGAATTAGGATAACTTTAACAGTATCTCGCATGGATCCGTTGTGGCCCAGTTAGCTTTCGTGGAGTAGGCAGTTCATCAGTTTCATAATCTGAAGTTTGTAAGTTCAACCTCACACAGGGCTTGTGTTCTGGATTTCCTCTCCTGAGTTCACAAGCAGCTCAAGTATTTGCCATGTGTTTTGTAATGGAAGCTTTTATAATGTGCTCCTCACCCCTCTTCTGCTTATTATGTCTTATTATGAAATTGGTCAAGCTGCTCTCACATAGACTTCCACAGTGTCATATGACAGCAGGGTAGAGCTCCTTGATCCTGGAGACTAAATGTTACTTCCCCAATGTAGGACTCATCTGCCCTCTTTAGGATGATGGAACAACCTCCTTTCCTTAACACTAGACAAATAGCAAGGCCATCTGTGTTGGGCTCCAAGAATTCATAGCACAATCAGGGATTCACACCTATTCTCCAATCGAGTCTCTTCTCTGACCAGAAGCACACTCGACAGACTCCTTTGTGTTTCTGTTCTCACCTTGCAAGGTTTTAAATAAATTTCTTGTTTCTTCTCGTGCAAACTCTTGTTAGTCATTTCTTCCATGACAGTTTCCATGTCCGACATGATAGACAGATTTTACTGTCACTCAGTTATACATTTAAAAATGTACATATTGAAAGAAATGTTGTTGCCATGCTCCAATAATAATAATAAATAGGTAATAATAAAAGTATCAATATGAATATATACAACAAAAAAGATTAAATCAATGGGAGTTTAATAGTCTTATGGCATGAGGAATGAAGCTGTTGTGGAATCTGGTTGTTGTGCATTAGAAGCTGCTGAATCTTTTCCCAGAGGGCAGCAGGGAGAACCAATCATGGTGATGATGGAAGGGGTCTTTCGTGATTGGCCGAGCCCTGGACAGTCAGCGATTGGGAGTTCAGTCCCAATGACTCTCCCTGACCTCACTGCTCTCTGTACGTTGTCAGTCAGAGGTGTTTCATGCTACATGTTTCATGTTTCATAGAGATGCTGCTGATCATCATTAATGAGGAGCGCTGCGTGACTTGGCTGATTTTTTTTCCTGAAATTTCTTTTCTTTTGTTAACATTCAGGATTAAATGGTTTGTATCACACCAGTCCACCTGATGTCTCACCTCTTCTCTGTAGGCCAGATGAAACCCATCACAGTTATATTATTTGCATACTTTAAGACTTGGTTCATACTGAACCTGCCATAGCAGTCAAGGGTCATCAGGGTGAAGAGCACTGGGCTCTTCACCCTGATGACCCTTGAAGTATTTTTTTCACAAGCTGCAGTGAGTCTGTGAGGAAATCCAGCAGCCAGCTGCACAAGGGGAGTTGAGCCCAAGGGTAGCTGGTTGGCTCACCAGGTGCTGGGAGATGATTTGTTGAACGGCGACACAAGGGGGTCAGACCATCAGTACTTGAAACTCCTCAAAAATAAACCCTCATAAAATAGAACGTGCTGGACAGCAAACGAGGTGAAAAGCTGGTTGTGTCTGATGGTACATGTATCTTTCAACTTAGGAAACAGTGACAGATCAGTGGATAAGACCAAGCTAGCATGTTGCCTTCTTTTGTCAATGATAAATTATTCTTCCATCAAGCGCAACCAGTTTATAGTTAACATTATAAGTTCACTTTTGAAACAAATAACTTGATTTAATTGTTTCTTAATAAAAAAAATACAAATAAAACTGGAAATCAGATGTTTAGTTTGAGTCAACAAAAAATTTTCTTTAACATTTTTAAGACAACATGTCTTTTTATATTTCAATCTTATAAACTTAAGCATGATGAATTGTTGAGTATAGTTGATAAATCACAGCTCTAAAGTGTGAAAATCTGGTTAGATTTCTTTTAATTGATTGACAATTCTAATATATTAGGGATGTTAATCTATTATATATATGTATGTATTACAAAGTAGATGAAACGCACCTCCACGAAAGTATTCCAAATTCTAGTTTCTCAGATCTCCATTAACATTTTTCAACCCATTGAGTTTCCATTGAACGTGACAAACATCCCCTCACAAAAGCTCCGTCAGCACCTCAGTGACATCCATTAGGCAGTGTGTGTGTGTGTCTGTGTGTGTGCGTGTGCATGCGTGTGTGTGTGTTTTTATACAAGCACATAGGACCTTTTTCTAGTATAATCACATAACTTCTGAAAACTAGAGTGTTTATAGGAATCATTATTATACCAATTTGCCCTTATGTGGTGTAATAGTTTGAGATATGGTATAAATTAAGTCTATCTTAAAGTTAGAGCTATTAGCATACTTGTAGTTCTCAATATTGGGCTTTGGCAAAAGCAGGGAGACTGACATGAAAATCTTTTCAAAATCCTAAATAAAGTCATAGAACTTGTGTGTCCTGCAGTAGAAAACTACAAAAAATATTTTTGTGAATAATTTTCTAAACTTAGTTTACCACTAAGCTCAATTTAGTTTGCCACTTTAAATACAAATAAGAAAGCTCTAGCTCACGCCTTACTCTCTGCTTGTTAAATATTTTTTTCTGCTCCTCACATGTTCCATCCATCCATCCATTTTCCGTCACCCTTCTCCCTAACGGGGTCGGGAGTTGCTGGTGCCTATCTCCAGCTGCGTTCCGGGCGAGAGGCGGGGTACACCCTGGACAGGTCGCCAGTCTGTCGCAGGGCAACACAGAGAGACAAACAGGACAAACAACCACGCACACACACATTCACACCTAGGGAGAATTTGGAAAGCCCAATTAACCTGACAGTCATGTTTTTGGACTGTGGGAGGAAGCCGGAGAACCCGGAGAGAACCCACGCATGCACAGGGAGAACATGCAAACTCCGTGCAGAAAGACCCCGGGCCGGGAATCGAACCCAGGACCTTCTTGCTGCAAGGCAACAGCGCTACCCACTGCGCCACTGTGCAGCCCCCCTCACATGTTTATATATGAAATAATTTTGTTTCATACATGAGAAGAAATTCTTTTGCTCTCCTGCTTTATGCATCTTACTTTATCTGTGCCCCATTCATTTAAACAATCGCAAATAGATTATCCATTTTGTATGCAATTTTCTGCCTTTCTGTTGCAAAGCAACACTAGATTCTCTCTGAGCAACATTAGGCCAGCATTATGCAAAATCTTCAGCTGGGCAGAATGCCTGGGTGGCTGCAGTTTCTATGCTTCTGAGCTTCAGCCTCACAGAGCACCCTTCCCTCACTCAGTTCCTTCAAACTAGTCAGCAGAATTTAGCAAACATGTGGTGGAACGGCGCATCTGCTGAGCTCATTATACAAACTGCTATTCAGTGAAACTCTGGTGAAAACGTTGTTAAAGTGTTAATAGAGGAGCTGGAACAAGTGGCTGGGGAGAGGAAGGACTGGACCTCCCTTCTGAAGCTGCTACCCCCACGACCCGACCTGGATAAGCGGAAGAAAATGAATGGACGGATGGACGGACGGACCCCATTTCAAGGTGTCAAATTATGAAGTCAAATTTCTTTTAAGTCATATTTGATATCTACAGAATTTTTCTAATAACTGAAGGTAACACAGTTACTTGATTGTACTATAAAGTGGCACTAGGTACCTGGAAAATACATGCTGTCCCTTTAATAAATTCTTGAAATAAAAATATGTTGTAGAAGGCAAAAATCCTATTTCACTAGTGCATGGTGTAGACTAATCTTTCACTAATCTAGTGTAATTAAATCATAATCAGGTTTTTCCAATCAAAAAATATAGTGAGGACATGAAGAAAGCACTGGTGGTTCTTATAATGTGAAGGTGAGCTGAAAAGATTCTTAATAAAACTTCTATATAAACAATTTTTGAAGCAACAAATTCCAATCATTTCAGCCTTTAAGTCCTTATTGTATTTGCATCTTGTTTACTATTTCAGACCAGAAAGAAAAACAACACAAACACTGATCAGATAAAAAGTGATTAGAAATCCAAACTTGGAAGGGATTGGAGTCAACTTCTTTAACTTCAGCAGATGGAGCAGAAGGTTACTGGCAGATCAATATTTGTCAGTATGAGGTGATTGGATTATTTTGGCTCATTAGCTCTTGTTTGCTTTAGTAAGTGCTGGAACCATTCAATCAGAAATACAAAGTGGTACTGAGCATCTGCTGACCAGCAGCTTAGTTCACTACGTCACACTATTATTATAGTTTCTAAGTCTTTTTGGGATTATTTACCTTTGAAATAGGTATTTCTTACATAAAACAAGTGACATGAATGATGTTTTCTTTTTGTTTTTATCATGAACTTATGCCCTGAATTGCTTCATCGGATGCATGTTTCCATTGTAAAACTAAAGAACTGAGAAAGTGGGGTTGGGCTTGTGTTTGAAGAAGTGTTGGGTTATAAAAGGAGGCGATTCCTTTCATTCTGCCTCACACCAACCAGCTCTCTGCTGCCTCTGCTCTTTGTCTTCATCAGAGCTTCACCTCCTCCTTTGACTCCTGACAAGTGAGTGATTCTTCTCCACCTCTCCTGATGACCTTCTCTGTGTTTTGTTGCTCATGTCTAAAGAATCAGTCTGTGTGTCTTCAGTTCTCCTCCAGCATGGCAGCACTGTGGCTTCAGTCCTTCTCTCTGCTGGTCTTACTGGTTGTATCGTGGCCCGGCTCCCAGGGCGTCGCACCACCGCAGCATCTATGCGGTTCTCACCTGGTTGACGCTCTCTACCTGGTCTGTGGGGACAGAGGCTTCTTCTACAGCCCCAAGAGGGATGTGGACCATCTCCTGGGTGAGACATCAAAACTTTACCACTTTAATTTGTTGGAGAAAAAAAATGGAAAACCCCCAACTTTTTGGGTAAAGAAACAAAACAGTAGCTCTAAATGCTCTGAGCAGAACTTTGGTGTTGGAAATCACATTTTTGAACAGTTATTTGGCTCCTTTATGTGAGGTGGGGTTTTTTTATCTTTATTATTTTTGTGAATATGTTATATCTATTTATAAACATGTTTTGTTCCAAGCAAGCTTTTCAAGGGGTTTCTTCCTTGTTGCCGTGTATATACAGTATTATGTAATTATTCTGGTCATCTGTGACTCTTTCTCATATAGTCACCTGCCTACAATAATGACCTGATTCTTTTTTCTTTTTTTTTGCCAAAATCACTTTTGGCGAAAAATGACGACAGTAATTAATATAGAAAAGTGATATTCTTATCTTTGCTCATGTTTGTGGTCCTCTGAACCCTTTTGTCAACTAAGCGTCGTGTCCCACTCAGATCAGGATGGTCAGTTCTGCTTCCTTCTTGTGTTGGATTTTAAAATATATGTGATTGTCTTTACATGTTGTTATTGCTTATGTGGTAGGTGACTGTTACCTCTTGTTTAATACCAAACAGCAACATGCATCAGTACTACCCCTTGTATTTCAAGTCAATCATTTCCTGTTTGAACCTTTCTTCTCTTTGTTTTTCTCCTCCAGGGTTCCTCCCTTCAAAGTCAGCCACAGGGTCGACTCAGGGCGGTGAGAACGAGGTGGCTGAGTCGGCCTTTAAGGACCAGATGGAGATGATGGTAAAGAGGACAGGCATCGTCGAGCAGTGCTGCCACAGGCCCTGCAGTATCTTTGACCTGCAGAACTACTGCAACTAATCGGCGTGCAGACAGTCCATGTGGAGCCGCTGACTGAGCGCAGCTTGATTTGTTGGTTAATTTCGAGTGAACCCATCCCAGCAGCGTGGATCTCTTCCAGAGAACCGTCTGCAGTCAATGACGTGTTGAGAGTTGGATTATTTTTGCAAGAAAATAAAGTTTTATGATTTGAGACAACGTCAGGGTATGTGTGTTTCTTAGATGGACTTTTTTTACTAAAACAATTTGTAAAATGTGTCCTTCATCAAATGTTCTTGCAGGTCATATTTATTAGCGTCGACGGTGAGAAATATGAAAAAAAGATGTTTGTTTTTTTTTTCAAAATCATTATTTACAAAACTACAACCTTCAGTTTGAGTAAAGCTCAAATTGAAGGTGGGAGTCTCTCTCTCTCCATGCTTGCTTTTTTTAAAATCTTTATGTAAAATCTTGCTTTATCTTTAATGTGTGCAATTCCCCTTTTGCCAACAGGACAGCATCTGGATTTCATTTATAACATGCAATATTGGACTTTATGACTCTTATCCATTCCTATTTGTCCCAATTTCTGTACATAATCCTTGGTTGCTTTTTATGCTTTATTTTGCAATTGGCTCAATACCCAAACAATCACATATATTTCCGCAACAATGCTTATGTTGTAAAAACAGAATTCAACAATGAGCAATTCTCAATTTCTGGCAGAGCTTGCAAGATTTTGCAGTTTATGACACTATTCACTCTAAAAATGTTTATAGATGAGAATGAAGCCCACAGCATCATAGATCCTCAATTTGTTTGTTTTAGTTACAGAGAGCCAGATATTTTTTAACCTATTGACTCATTAAGATTTTTTCAAAATGAGACAAAAGTGCATCTTAAAAACCAAAAACCTGCAACGATGTTGTTCATTTATGCTTTCTTGCTGCTCCCCAGAGGTTGCAAGAAAGGCAGACATTAAAACATTAAGACAAGCTCTTTCCTCATAGCTACGGGTCTTACGGGACAAGAAACAAGAAACAAGAAACAAATGGAACTTAGGCTGCCACTGGTGGCAAGAAAAGGTAGGATGCTTAAAGAATCATTTCTTGGTGCAGAGTGATTAAGAATATCTGTTCAAAGTGGTTGAGAAACCTAGGGCCAAATTTTTACAGAGTTGTCATGCAAAAAACATACAACAAAAAAAACCCTATAAAAATGTCTAATAGTGAGTCCATGGGTAAAATCCCACAAGCCCCATGTTTCGATCTATTTCCCACCTATGTGGCCCCAATGTATAAATGTTGGCTGGATCATATCTAATTATTATCATCTCAACTAGTCTTTTTCTGGAATTTGTAAGGAAGCAAAATATTAAAAGATGGAAACGATGTTTACAATTAGCACATTTTCTTTAGTAATTTAACGAATAATGTGAAGTAACTGTTGTAATTGTTACACAAAGCTCATTCTGAAACAGACATCTGTTTTAACTGTTGGTTCATTACTGAATTGTTAAATAAATAAATAAATAAATAAATAAATAACATAGGCTCCCCAAATGAAATTCGTCTCACGACCTTAAGCTAGGCTTGTTGCAGGTCTTGTGAGGTCAGAGACCTACGTGGGGTGTCAGCTTCACGTAGGTCAGAGAAACGCGTACCCTGCGTCGCGGGCGCGCGCATCGCTCTCACCGCTGGGGGCGGGGCGGGGCGGGGCGACGCGGGGCGTGGTCACCTGAACTGCCTTTGGGTTGCGGCTGGTTCCGGACAAAACAGCGGCGGACTTTCAACCCAGAAGAGGCGTTTGTTCCATGGACTGAAGTGCTGACCGCTCCCTAAATATATTTTATATGGATTTTATATAAACTAAAAAGCTGCTTTAATTCTGTTGGACAAAGGTGAAGACGGACTTCCGGTTCTGTGCTGTTTCTTCTGATCATTTTCACCTGGGCAGCAGCAGGATGCCAGGCTTTCACCTGAACGAGACGTGCACAAATGGTAAAGAGAAACTTTCTGTTTGTTGCAGCATTGGCAGGGATTTGACCTGCTGTTGGACCCGTCAGTGGACATGTTGTCCTCGTTGTCTTGTAATTCAGAGCTGAAACTGTTTCTTTATTCTGTCCATATTTCATGAAACGTCGCAGACTTATGAACATTTTAAATGTGAGATTCTGCATCACCAGGGTTCATACAAACGATACGTGGCACAAAGAGCCAGTTTTTCTGAGACGATGTAAATGTCTGTATGCTTGAAAGCTGTCCGAAATGAAAATCCATGTGTCCATGTGTCTATGTGTCCATGTGTCCATGTGTATGTGTTTGTGTTGGTTTGTTTGAAATACAAACCAACATATTTGGTTGGTATTTCTCAATTAGTCAGTGAATATAAATAATACTCAACTTCTGATAACCAAGGAGAGATATTTGATCATCACTTAAATACATAATACCAAATAGAGATATGTATATTAACAGTATTTGTTGATCAAAAATTAAAGGTTGGAATTCTGTGACACTGCTCATCCTTCTATTAATATCGACACTTGTGAATCAAAATGACAAAGACATTGAAATAACAATAATTACAATTTTTAAAGTCATTTTAATATTCAGCAAGTCAGGGAGTTGACGTGTTTGAAGTTATTTTACTCAAGTATTATGTTTTTTGTTTTTTTTAAATACTCATCTTCTTCAGGTAAATACATTTTTCTTTACAGATTTGCCTTAAAAGTGAGACAAGTGAATCAAAAGTAGCTTTTGATGGGACGTTGCAGCCAGCATAGTGATCATTATTCAAGTGACTGGGGTTGATATTCATACCTAATGGAAATAAAAGCCATTCTTCTACTTGTAGTGAAAAGTCCAGGAAAAATTTCAAGTCTGTCCTGTCACAGCATTTCAGCCATTGAGGTAGCGCGCATTCAGACTAATGCTAATTGTGCTAATTATTAATATAAGATACTAATGGTAGTTTAAAATGGAGAATACCTTTCATTTTTGTCTTATTTCAATTCTTACCTTTGCTTCACACTTTAAATGAAACTGTTGGTAAAGTAGAAATACATAAACATGTTTTTATTACTGTTGTTTTTGTCCTCGAATGAAACTGTTTTGTTTGTTGAACTTCCACATATTAATTAAAAAGAGGATGTGTTTAATTTTCAAACCAATCAACATATTTTCAGTTTCTCCTTTCTTGGCCGACTGACTTTACCAAGTAAAACAAAAATGAAACAACAAATTAAATATTTGGAATTTGTTTCTTAAATTCTGCTGAATACAAGTAATCTCTAACCTTTACCTCTGTTTTTTGCTTTGAGTCATTTTGATTTGTCAGGTATTTTAATGGCTTCCCCACACCTGAAATCCAAACATGTTTCCCCACCACTTCTTTTTGAGTGTTCTCTGTCTGGATGCTGCCTGGTGCCGAGTTGTTTACAGTGTAAATATTAGCCAAGTTCCTCTTGTTGCCCTGAAGCAGAGCGGTCAGACCAGCCTGGCACAACTCTGCACACACAAACCACATATTGCATTTTGATCAGGGAGACAAAAGAGTGTCTACAACAGCGTAGGAAGCTACAGTGATACAATCATGAATTTCTCAAATCCAAGTATTTAGCTGCCATGATCAGAAATGTAATTTCAAACTTTTTTTCTTACCTCAGTACAATTTCTGCGTAATTTAATTTCGAATTTGAAAAAGAAACCCAAAACCTTTTTGTTTGTCTCATTAAGTTGCAGACACCCAATATGTTCACTTTTCTTGTCTATCTGTCAGTGTTTTTGTTCATAAAATCTCAGAAGGGTTTTTGATCTTGATATGAATCAAAAATCAAGTCAAATTTTATTTGTAAAGCACATTTCAGCAGCAAGGCATTTCAAAGTGCTTTTCATTATTAACACAAAAACACAAAGTCATGCAACATAGAATAAACAATACATTGTTCTATATTACATTTCAAATAAAACTCTAAACAGGTGAGTTTTTAGTTGAGATTTAAAGGAAGTCAGTGTTTCTGCTGTTTTACAGTTTTCTGGAAGTTTGTTCCAGATGTTTGGTCCATAGATGCTGAAAGCTGCTTCTCCTCTTTTGGTTCTGGTTCTGGGGATGCAGAGCAGAACCAGAACCAGAACCTGAGAGTCTGGCAGGTTGATACAACAACAGCAGATCTTTAATGTATTGTGGTGCTAAACCGTTCAGTGATTTATAAACTAACAACAGTATTTTAAAGTCTATTCTTTGAGCTACAGGGAGCCAGTGGAGGGACTTTAAACTGGAGTTATGTCTCTATCTTCCTGGTTCTAGTGAGAATGTGAGCAGCAGCTTCTAGATCGGCTGTAGCAGCTTCTGGATCGGCTGCAGCAGCTTCTGGATCGGCTGCAGCAGCTTCTGGATCGGCTGCAGCAGCTTCTGGATCGGCTGCAGCAGCTCCTGGATCGGCTGCAGCAGCTCCTGGATCGGCTGCAGCAGCTCCTGGATCGGCTGCAGCAGCTTCTGGATCGGCTGCAGCAGCTTCTGGATCGGCTGCAGCTGTTTGATTGATTTGTTGGACAGGCCTGTGAAGACGCTGTTACAATAATCAATGTGACTAAAGATAAACGCATGAATGAGTTTCTCTAGATCTGGCTGATCTACCTGCTTTCCTCATCTAGGGATTGAAATTTTTAAACAGTCTTCTTTGCAAAATAGTTCACAATTATGCACTGTTCCATTTATTTTGGTTGTACTTGTTTCACTTTCTTCTGCCTATTTTTTCTGCCTTGCCTACGTAGGCACAATATGCTGGATTAATTTACTGCGAAAAGCATTTGTTTGGATAATAAACTCATTTCATTGCTCTGTACATGTGCAATGACAATAAAGTTGAATCTAATCTAAAATCAGTGAGACTGGATAGACTGGGACTAACTGTATATTTAGGGTCACTCATTAAAACTGAACCATTTTTAATGTCTCCCAAGTTTTCTTCTAAATTTGCAGCATATCTCCATCCATCTCTCCATTCATTCTGAGCAGTTTCCCATTCTTGACATTTTGTTTACATTTTCCATGTTCTTTCTGCATAATGTAATAGAGCAAAAACAACATGAAACATCGCTGACTGAAGTTCAAATTTCAATCAATTTGAACCATTTTGAAACATTTTTTACTCTAATCCTTTTGTACTCCTATCAATTGTATCCAGTGGGTTTCACTAATGATTAAAAGTTCCAGTCAGTGGTATGTATGTATGTATGTATGTATGTATGTATGTATGTATGTATGTATGCGGTATCTGGTATATGTGGCAACCGCCCAGGGTGGCATCTTGTGGAGGAGCGCCTCGCAAGTCTTCAAATAACCCTGCTCTTCTGTTCTTGTGATAGAGGGTCCAAATATCAATGGTGCCTAATGCAAACCATCACCAAATATCAGATTAATTTCTGCTGAACATTCGACTGTAGACTGGCAACTTAAGCTAGCATCGTAGCGCAAGTAGCCTGATCATACATGAAAATCAAATTCCTAAAATAGAACTTAAATAACATTAAGTGCCACTGGTCTAAGAAACAAATCATTTTCAAGGTTAATAATTAGTCCTTGCAAGTTTCACTGTTTGCCATGAATATGAATATGAAATCAATTCTTCAAACTTTAGACTTAAAGATAAGACCCAGTCCGCTAAGTAACCTTACTTAGAGGACTCAGTTCAGCAGGTTTGTTATTTCTGTCCTGTTCTTTGAATTTGATTTCACTATATTTGATAGCAGCTGAATTGTAAATAATCTGGTGTGCCCCTGGTAAAGAGAAATGAAGCTTGTCTGTCAGATGTGTCATACCTCAAATGTGACATCAGGAGGAAATACTCAAATTGAATCCATTTTAATTTTCAGTTGCTTTCATTTGACTTTTTTTTTTACAATGTCTCCTGCACTAATTTAGCTTTGTTTACATGAACAGTTCTCTGGGGGAAAGTCTCTTTGCATTCCCCTGCCACCTACAAGACCAGTACTTGTGCAAACAGTGCATACACAGTGCATATGTGTTTTTAGCTCTGTGACCTTCAGCATCTTAAGCAGTGTAATTTGATTCCAGTGTGAGCACTTCCTGCTCACACTGGAGACTCTGTTCAACTGGATAAATATTACACTAACATGTAAAATTCAAGTTTATAACAGCTGGAAACAATCACCTTTTATGGTCAAAGGCCAGTTCCACTGAGGTCTGTCTTCAATATCATGAGTTCTGATCTGGTTTGACATGGAGGATACAGACAAAACCCAAAAAGTTATATTCTTACTAATCCATCTATGTCCTAATCCTCTTATATAGTCATGGGATATGGATGATAAAGAACAAAATCCTGGATATAAGTAATTAAGTGGAGTCAGATGTCTGAGGAAGGACAGTTGAGTTAAAAGAAATGCTATTTTTGGCAAACCTTTGGTCTACATCAGCGTTGTTTTTGTTTTGTTTTCTCTGTTGGATACCAACAAATGATTTACAGGAAATGTGTACATAGGTTTTCTGGTCATGGCCACTATTATTGTTTAACTCTGTAGTAATAAAGATATGATGCTTTCATAATAAAAGATCACCTTGAATTCTAGTAAAATCAGAAATTTCCTACTGAACTTCATATTTTCAGTGAATGGTTTATGTCTTTGCAGGGTCTTTGCTGACACTGTGGTGTGGATCCCAGACAGCTGTGTGTTTGGTCACCACCGATCAAACTCTGATCCTCACACACCTGAACAACAGTCAACAAACAGGTAGTCCATCACCGACATGCTTCTGTCAGCTGAGACATCACAGCTTCTCTTCTTGTGGAAAGTTGCCTTATTTTTGCTCTGCTGTCATGATTGCCTCTGTTTCCTCCTCAGTTTTTTCCTGGAAATTGGATGCATGTCACCTGAGTACTGCGTTATTAGGACGGCACTGTCACAGCTGAGCTTTGTTGGTAGTGCAGCTCAACTGCATTGTCAGAAATGTCTTTCAACTAAATTAGTAGGATTTTCAGAGTTTTGCAAAGCAGGCCCAAAATACTCAGGATTTTCTTTGGTGATCCAGTGGATTACCTGTCCTGTTCTTGAAGGCAGGAGCCAACACTTAAAGGAAAGATGAAGTTTGTTAGAAAAACTTCATCAGCTTCATGCTGAAGCAGATGAAGCTGATTTGAGAGTGAAGTCAAATCATGTTTGGAACAGTGGAAAGATACAATGCAGAACACCTGAATTTACGGTGGTTCTGAGGTGCAAACCTCCGTATGAATGTATAACTTGTAGGTAATATTAAAGTGTGAATTGATTTGAAAATTACTTTGAGGGAGAGTTGGTTTGCAATGAAAAATCAGACAGAATCCAGAAATGATAGAACTCTGATTCTTTTTTTCCTTTGTGCAGTTCTTCAAACATTTCATTCCAGTTCACAGCATGACATGCATTCAGACAATAGGAGGGAGATTCTCCCTGTGAGCTGAACCACCTGGCTTTTCAAGCATTGGCTCCTAAGGACTAACTAAGGGGTTGAGACATTTACATTTGCAGATAGAAAAAAACATTTGTACTAAACTATATTTCGAGAAAATATTTACATAATTACAACTAACAAGTTCAAAACTAAAACACAATCTGGGCCCAAACAAAATCCAAAAACATCCTTCCTCCCTCTCAAACAAAGGATTTTCCCAGTGAGGTTGAGTGAAACACCAGGTCCTTGTCAGCACTGCTCATGGGCACGTTTCCATGGCAACACATGACCAGGTGAAAGAGAATCATTAAAACAAAATATTAAATAAAGCAAGTTACTTCCTCCAAACAAAAGCAATACATTTACCGGATAAATTAGAATAAAGGAAGTTCAAAAAACAGCACCAGTTAGGGAGGGGCTAAATCCCTCAAAGGGAGGTTAGCGGCTTAGACACAAAAGAAATATTTAACTTAATTCTTCCAGAAATTACGTGAAATTGCTTCTTAGAAATCAAGATGCATATGTCAGTAAGTTATGTCAGTGAAGACCTTCTATTTTGCTCCAATAATTAAACTAAAAAAATGCTTATTTTTGCTGGGCTTGGTGATTAAACTTATACTTGGACAATAAAAATGTTAAATATTTTCTTTAAATTTGAATGTCACTTGGTTAACAGCGTCAGATGATGCTTCTGCATGTCGGTGTTCCTGCTAAAGCCTTTTTTAAATTTCTCCCGTTTTTCCCTTTACCAGAATCTTACAACGTCCTGCAGTGTGTGGTGTGTTACGTGGTGGTGTGTTGAATATGCCCCATCTAAAATCGGGCATATTCAACATTGTCTTGGTCCTTTTATCACAGACTGTGGGGATTTCCCAGACCGGGAGCAGAACGCAGCCAGTTGAATGTGACAGGTAGCCAATCAGAAAGCGCGCTGACGTAGGAATGGAGGGAATCCCAAACAGTTGGCATGGCAACTGAGAGTCCATCCATCGGACACGTAAAAGACATTTTTACATATGTTTATTTAGTTAAAAATGTTAACTACTAAAAACACAAGTCACCTCCAAATCAGAGTGCAGCAAATAGAGCAGCTGCTCCCTTTTATCCCAGGTCTTTTCTTTTTGTTTGTCTTTTATGGCTTAAAATGATCCACAAACTATCACTACTACTTCTACATCATCATCCGTGTTTGATTATTCTAAATCAAACATACTTGGTATGTTGGGGGTTTTACTGGATTTTCTTCTGGAATGGGGATGTTTGTGACTGGAATGGGTTGTTGTGGTGTGTTGCTCCTGCCGTGTGGTTGGACACACTGACCGATCGAACCTGTTTGTCTTTATCGGCTCTGTGGTCACAGAGGTTTGGAAAATCGGCCGACCATCCTTAAATCGTGCCGTGTGAACCAGACTCACAAGCTCTACTCCTCTCATCTTGTCTCGACCACTGCCCTAACGCCCTTTGACTCTGGTCGCTATGGTAACGTTTACACATCCCTTCAAAATAAGATACAGATGCACAATGAAAACAAACATTTTACTCTCGTGAAAGTTTTAACTCAGAAACACGACTATTGGGAGCCCTGAGTTCATGTCTCACATCAGGGAGTGATGAGAGACAATGACACCCGAAGTGTTGCTAATGCACAGCCTACTTGGTCTCTGCAAGGAGAGGCAGTTTGAAGCTTCATTGCCTCATTAACATCCGGTCATCACATCATGCAGAGCAGCTTGGACTGTGGGAATCACCTACCGGGATAAATCCATTCTCCTGTCTCTTCTCTGGACCTATTACCTTCACAAAGAAACTTTCCAAAGAATCTCATCTGTTTCTTACTCATGTTGCTGCTTGTGGCTCAATGTTGGTGGCAAGACGCAACCGAGAGAATCCGACTAAAGGATTTTTAAAATAAAAGATCCTCCAGACTCAAATAATACATAAAACAGAAATATTTAATTATTTCTTGAGTGGCCCAGTACCAATTGGTCCACGGACTGGTACCGGTCCGTGGACCAGAACCAGCATGTTGGTTCTGGTTTGTTAATTCAAACTTGTGCATGGATTTCTTATTCTTGGAATAATTGTATCTTGAAATAAAAACGGCAAATCATTAAAAGACCATAATAACAGTGACATTCCTTTGACAAACTTGTGATCACAACAAAACAGTTACACAAAACTGAGCTATTTCTGGCTAAATTCCTCTGAGCTCATTGCTCTTACCATGGACACTCCTTCTGAAAACTTCTCCCTGCAGGTGATTTTATTTT
This sequence comes from Poeciliopsis gracilis, assembly GCA_911649635.1. Classification (NCBI taxonomy): domain Eukaryota; kingdom Metazoa; phylum Chordata; class Actinopteri; order Cyprinodontiformes; family Poeciliidae; genus Poeciliopsis; species Poeciliopsis gracilis. Next base: position 513,034 of record CAJVRI010000585.1, read on the forward strand.
CATAGAAGAATACACACCCTGTTAAACACACAGTCTTAACAGGTATGCGAACTGTCTCCAGGTATTCAAACTTACAGTTCCTACAACATGTGGCTGGGATTAACTCTGGCACTACTGTCGTCCTTCCTGATTGGTGGAAGTGTCATCCTCAAGAAGAAAGCTCTCATCCGATCGGCCAGCAATGGACACAGCAGAGCAGGTGAGCTGCGGCAGATGTTGACATTTCAACAATGTTTACTCTGTGGCCTGGCTGATCTTGCAAAATTGAAGCAACAAATGTGGATCCAAATAGATGAACTATATAACTTTAATCTGAAGAGTCAATGAGGTCAGAAGTTCAGAATAGAAAGAATGAAAAATGACAAAGAAAAGGTGATTTATTTAGAAACGGGTTAAAATAAGTGACAAAAGTGCAGACCTGAAATTTCAGCCCAAATAGTTTTCCAGCATGGAAGTAACAATAATTTGGAAGACCTGTTTTGTTCTGCTCAATCACTTCTCCCACCAAGTAGGGCGACTGCTTTTTGTGATGCCATTCATTGGATAATTCAACCATCCTTAAAATAACTTTGCAATTATTTCTATTAATGTTAGTAATTTAATTTGTGCCCAGTACCACCTTTAATTGTAACGACAACAAGTACATCCTTAACCCCAACATCAAGATGTGTTACATTCACATCTTAGCATTAGCATTAGCCACTAACCTAAAAAATTGTGTCACTTTTGCTGTATGATCCAGTTTGGTACGAATACAACATTTTGTCCATTAAACTCACACGTTCATAAATGGAACCGTTGCACTTGTCTTCAGTTAAACTACGGACTTGTTAAGGGATGGCTATTAGTAGTAAGATGTATCAAAGATTTAAAATGGAATTTTCAGAACTGGCCATTTTTTTTCTCCATTCTGTTGTTCAGACATTTTAGTTAGATAACATGTAGACCTGAAATTGGCATTGGAATGACTGATGTTTTCTCTGTATTTATATGGAGCAATGCAGTACTGTCTATCCCCACCTGTTACTGCATACTTTGTCAGTAGGCTGGCATAATGCTTCTAATTACTATTAATATAAATATTTACTGCTGCAAATAGTCATGATGTGTATACTCAATAGTAATAATCATTCTCATTAATATATTGTAGTTTTAAAACAACACATTAAATTCATTAAACTATGAACTCTGTCTGATGCTGTGGGTTGGCTGCTGGAGCAGATACCCTGACTAATTAACCATGTGATATGTTTCTCTATGGCAAAAATGTAGAATATTCTGCTCAAAAAGCCAGTGAAATCTTTTACATGTTACTCATGACTGTACAGTCTATGAAATAACATGCTGACAGTAAAGTGCACACTTTTAGTTTTTCTTTATTTGAAAAAAGTAATAATTTTCCTCTCACTTCACTTATACTCCATGTTTGGACTGTCACAAAAAATCCCATGAAATAAAATTGAGATTGTTGGCTATGATGTGACAAAATATGAAAATAACCAGGAAACAAAATACTACTTCAATGCAGTGTATGCTATGAATCAGGATGGCATTACCAACACAAAATGTGCATCTGTTTGCGTTTCTGCAGGTGATGGAGGATATGGCTACCTTAAAGACTGGCTGTGGTGGGGAGGCCTGTTGACCAGTAAGAACTTCACTGTACAACCTTTTACAGTCGTAGCATTTGTGTGATTGAAGCAAAATCCCCCAAGAATGGTTGTTTACTGTGCATCTTAGTCAAGGGGAGAGAGGAAAAACATCATTTGCCCTTTAATAGATCAGTTTGGAAACTGGCTTAAATTATATCAGTAGAACTTTAGAAGTGGAACCATGCATGAGATTAAACTAAAGCAAAATGCAAAAAGGTTCTAATAGATGCACTAGGGAAGTTTAATTTCCATGTGCTGCTGAATAATATGTACATAGCTCTCATTTATATTTATATTTGTACAAAACATTTTATTTATAGCACATCAATATTATTCTCTGTTTATATCTTCATACACCTGTTTATAAATATTTATATCATGTATAGCACTTCTGGATAGATGCAAACTACATTTCGTTGCTTATACATGTGACAGTGCAATGACAATAAAGTTGAATTCTATTCTAATAAGTGCTTGGACAATAAATTTGATTAGCTCTGTTAAAACAGGAGTTTCATCAGTTTGTAATTCTGGAGCAAGAATATTTGTTTAGCTTTTTCACAGACAGAATTTCCTAGACGAGAAACTGTTACTGTTAATAAATTCATTTCAGACTCATTTCTGCATTTCCAAAATCCAAATAAATCATTTACACTACCATAAGTGTAAATGAGGCAAATTTGCTCTTGAGCTTTTGCTGTCCTCTTCCTCATGCAGCAGTCCAGCAGTCCGTTGGTAAAACCTGTACATTTAGCCACACTGCAGTGTTTAAAGTGTGTCTAAAAAAAGGCATCAGATGTAATCCAGAAATTACAAAAGTCAAGTGCAATAATCTCAACATTCTCAAGAGCTAATGAGGGGAATGACCTACAACCACAAAAGGGGAAAAAAACTAGAATTTTGGTTTGATTCTGTGTTTCTTCCTCTGCTTTTACTTCAGGTACACTCATGAGCTCTTTGAAGTGTCTTATCCATTTTCACTCAGTCAGAAACACTGTGGGGGAAAAAAACTGGATTTATCATGTTTTGTGTGTTATTTTTGATTGTTGCTTTGGATTTTAACATGGCATCTAGCCATGTGTTGCATGAATGTTCACACTATTACCTCCTATCGTTTTCATCCCTAGTTTGTCTAAAGTAGACAATTTTTTTGAAGCGATTATAAAGCAACCATAACCCAAGAAATGAATCTCCACCATTAAAAACAAACCCAAACAAACAAAAACGTAGAGAACTTTAAAACAAATACAATCAAGGATTTCATCAGAGTACAATAAACCACAATGTGCAAAACATGTGTCTGATGATCATCTGTCCTGTGTGTGTGTGTGTGTGTGTGTGGGTGTGTGTGTGTGTGTGTGTGTGTGTGTGTGTGTGTGTGTGTGTGTGTGTGCTCTCTGTAGTGGGAGCTGGAGAGGTGTGTAATTTTGCTGCATACATGTTCGCTCCAGCCACACTGGTGACTCCCCTGGGTGCGCTCAGTGTCCTCATCAGGTAGCTGCATATTTCCACACAGCCGCCATCTTCTGAGGACATGTTGATGTGTTTTTAGTCATGTCGTACTGGTCTGTGTTTTTAAGTGCGGTTCTCTCCTCCCGCCTGTTGGAGGAGCAGTTGAATGTGGTGGGAAAGTTCGGCTGTCTGCTGTGTGTACTGGGGAGCATTCTGTTGGTCATTCATGCCCCACAAGAACAAGAAGTCACATCAATACAGGACATGACCAACAAGCTGCTGGAGCCAGGTGAGAGGAGAGTCCAACAATTCATCCAGACATGCAACTTGACATGGTACATCAAATCCAAAATATAGATAGCATTGCATTCTTAATATAATTTCAGCAATCAGATCTGTTTTTATTCATATACAGCCAATTAGCCTAAATGTTAAAAATAATGACATTTTATGAATTACTCTTTGAAAATAGAGAAAGCTGTCATATTTCAAGTTTAATAGGTCAATTTATTAATCTACCACAACTGACTCTGTGATTATGTTCATGATGTTACCCAAAAAGAAAATGAGTTTGATACCCCCGTTTCTTTATTATTATTATTATTATTATTTTATAATGAACTCAAAGTTGGTTTATACGCAAGCTTCATTTGAACAAAACAAGATTTCTTTGAGTTTTTGCTTATCTGTTTGCCACTGTGCTTGCCTGTTCCAGGTTTCCTGTTCTATATTGTGGCGGTTTTGGTTCTGTGTGCGGTTCTGGTGTACTTCTCTCCACGTTCTGGTCGTTCCAACATCCTGATCTACATCGGGATCTGCTCATTGCTGGGAGCCATCACTGTATCGTCCGTGAAGGGCCTCGCCATAGCCATCAACACCGGTGAGATGCTGCAGACGGAAACATGCTTCTGTTGACTCAACATTTTGAAGATTCTAAACATGTTCAGTTCAGCTAAAGTTTTCCTTTAGCTGAATTACACAAAACCACTGCTGTTAATTTTTATCATTTTTTCCCCCTCTGCCCAGTGGCTTATGACATCTCTGTGCTCAGTCACCCTCTGACGTGGATCCTGCTCCTCACCCTCATTGTTTCAATAGTAGCACAGGTAAGCTGGGCTCATGAAAATAGGCACTGCAAGTTACAAGACGGAAAAGAATTTGTTGTCTTGGTATCATATAAATTGGGAATGTATAATGCAATATCTGATTGCTGTAAACCATATATCTGGTTATTAAATTGAATAATCATGAATATGTTAAAATAATTAGTTTTTATTTTGGTTTGATCTTGATGATCAATCAAAATGTCTCCTGGTTCACATAAGTATATTTTCTCAGAATAGACTGAGTGTTTCCAATAGACTTGATTCAGCTGGTGACCATCCATTGTGTGAAATGATCCAGACCGTTCCTTAATTCCTTCTTCACAAAGTGTAGATTGGAGGCAGTTGGAGGATTTCTCTCTTGTCTGTCACAATCAGAATTAGATTGCACATTCATCACCTCTCCAAATGAACTTCACTTTCTAAACAAACTAACTAAAGTTGGATTGAAGCGGACTACACAGGGCTGGTCCTAATGCACCTTAAGAAGACTATAGACTATTGTTATAAATGATTAATTATGAGTGGCCAGTATGAAACTTCATCTGACTGACATCTTCATTTCATACCATAAGAAGTCTTGTTAAAAAAGGCTAACCTTAAAAAAGTCTAACACAGCTTTGGGACAGAAAGGCCCCCTCATGCATGGAGAGAACACAAGACCCCACACAAACCCAAAAGTTTGTGTTTGTCATGTGCCTGGGAGACCCATTGATGAGTCTGAAGTCACCATTGTATCTGTGCAGGTGAACTACCTCAACAAGTCTCTGGACACCTTCAACACCCTGCTGGTGTATCCTATCTACTACGTCCTCTTCACCTCTGTGGTCCTTTCCACCTCCATCATCCTTTTCCAGGAGTGGAGCAGCATGTCTGCCGTGGATGTGGTCACAACACTGGGCTCGTTCCTGGTCATCGTGGTGGGCGTGGCCTTGCTACACCTGTTCAGGGAGTTGCAGGTGGGCATCCCTTCCCCCCTAACCTCCCTCCTCAGATGAACGAAAACTTTTCTTCTTATTTGTTTTGCCAATAAAGATGCGACGATTCAACCTCATACAGGAATCTGATGTTTGACTTCTCTTGATGCAGATTACAATGAAGCAGCTGACCAATCAGCTTTCTCAGCCAGTGGAGAGGGTGGGACTTACAGAAGAAGTCACTACCAATGGAAGAGGAGGAAGGAATAAAAAGGAGGATAAATATGGACTGATGGACAATGTAGTCATAGAAAGTCTGCCTCCTATGAGAGAGGAGGGACCCAGAGTCTTCATAATCAGCTGAAAAAGAGAATTCCAGAAGTTTCTGTGCTGTTACTTGACATTTCCTGCACTTTTTGAAACTTTTGCTGCCATCTTAGTTTATGCTACAGGTCCCTCCAATCTCGCATGTTGGTATTTAACGGTACAGTACTAGTCAACCTTTTTAATTTGTAAATATGTAAGACATTTTTCCCATAAATACCATTTTAGTTGAAGGTTCAAATAATTTATTGGAAATAAGTACTTTAGAGCCCACACAAAATATGCTGTCAAAGGAGTAATAATAAATAATAATAACAATAATAATAAATAAGACAAGTCACCAGAAAACAAGAAAATCCAAACATGGATCAAAGTTTACCATCAAACTGATTAGTTAAATAATATCAAACTGCTCCTCATAAAAAGACATCTCCTCATACTTTGAGCATTTTAAAGATTTTACTCAATGGCATTAAATAATAAGATGAGTTGGTGTCTTCCGTTATGGACTCCAAATTGGCTCTGCCTCCTCTTTCACAGGATGTTTGGCTGGAAAGAGTTTTTCTGTGATGTCTCATTCTGTTCATTAATCACCACTTAGACTGGCTGAGTCCCAAGAAGATGTTAATTGAAAAGACCATAATGGGACCAAAGAAGGTTTGTTTTGCAGTTGACTTTTTACCCCTAGAACCTTTTTTCAAACCTTTTGTGCTACTTGTGGCCTTTATTAAACAGTAGAAAGAATGAAAGTCAGAGAGACTAAACAAATTGAAAAATCAAATGCAGTTAAATATTCCTTTAAATTGGTGATTATCTACATTTAAATAACAAGTGTACATGTCAAAGGAGGAGGCTCACATTTTCATTTTAGCTCTTTTAAACAGAGATAGTGTCCTAATTTATTCATCATAAGAAAGATGGTATTAGTTTAACAGGAAGCATTTTTAATCACTTAATAACCATTTTCTAAGGGTGTCATTTATTTGGGTGTCATGCTGTGTGTGGACTGATTGTTGGAAACAAGGAAAACAAAATAAGATCTTGACTGTTACTCAGGCCACTGTGCTGCTTTCAAAATGAACAGCCAAACTTCACCTTAACTTTTGTTTTGAAACTGGACTGGTTAGAAGACTCTTCACTTTTGGTATGATTACCTACCAAATATTAGCTCTAAGACTCTGTCTTGCATAGCAACGCTGAGATCTATTAAATGTGGGTCTGCTTTCTCTGCTGTGCTGCTGCTTTTTGAAATCCCTTAAAAAAACTGAGATGGAAGACATTTCAGCTTCTGCTTGAAGTATTTGGTGACTGAAACTAGTTTCTTTCAGCTGAAGTTGTAGACATTCATTGTGTTTTATTTTATGTGTTAAAATTACAATTGAGGTACTAACAGATATCTCAAAAATGAGGTTAGAAATGGGTCAAGCGACGTTTTCTGAGTCAGTGTTGGGGTTAGTCGGGTTGCCTGAGATTCGGTATCGTTGAGAGCTTTCATGACAACTGCATCTGAGTAGAGGATCATAAACATTAGGCTTGCAACTAAGAATTAAATTGATTCATCTTATCAATTTTTTTTAATAATTGTTTAGTCAGCAAAGAAATGTATATTCTGCGTATTTTTCATTTATCTATTTTGTGCTTTTATACAGTACTAAATACATTAAAATATGCAAATGAGCAACTGAATTACGTTTCGAAATGTTTTCTGCCTAAAATATAATGCAGTGTATTTATTTCAGTTTTGACTGTTCTTTCAGCAAAATGACCAGTTAACTAGTGTGTACTGTAGTTAACTGGATTATTAAATGAGTTGATTATTTCATTAATCAATCGATCATGATTAATTTGATGTATCAATTCAGCCTCCAGGCATAATATTGTAATTTTCTTTTTATTTCCACTTCTGAAATGCTAAACAGGAACAAAAGCTGAGGGTTTGAAGAAATGTAACCATTTTCTTCCAACAATAATCCTCCATATCAATTTGCTTTCAGAAATGGGTGAAGCAACACCCCACTGTGCTTTGTGTAAATGAAGGAGAGTTTCTATGTGCTGAATTATCTTTTGCTTTGAAAAGGTGGAAGAATTTAATCACACAATATGATCAATATGTGATCAATCTGAAAAAATGCAATATTTACATTTTGAAAAATATATTTAGTGTACCAAACTGTCAAATAATCCTGACAATTAAGGAAGCGTTTTGGTTTTCAAAATGAGACTCAACACCTCACCTTTGTGCAAATTCTCTTACTGAAACAACTCAGAAGAATTTATATCACGACAATCAGCAATTGATTTGAATGAAGCTTATGTAATGAATACATTTTTGCAGTTTAGCTTTATCTAAAGTTCTAAATACATGGCATCAGAGCAGAGAGAAAGGCCTATTCATCTTAACCTTTGACTTTCAGTTGACAGAATTATTCTTTACATGAAAAATTATATCTTAAAAAGGATACAATACATTTCAAAAGAATCCATAAACAACTGAAGCTTTAAACTCAATCCAACTTAGCCCCTCTGACATCTTTACTTGTTAAAATTGTCCTTATGAGTGGGTTTTAATTTGAATTCATTTAGTCTATTTACTGACTTAAAAGTGTGTTGTTGTCACACCTGGTTGTTGCCCCATCAGGTTATCAGCTGTGATCCCAGCTTTGTGTTGCTGTCATCAGACTGTGGCATGAAGAAACACATTACTGATGATGAAATGTTTGATCAGTTTGTCCTCAGGTCTCCTCTGCAGAGTTCTTCTGAGCTGAAGACAGAAGTAATGAAGCAGACAAAACTCAGGGTGAGTTTGACCTTGTTAATGTAGGTAGGTCAAAAACAGTAGACAAAATGTTGAAAGTGAGTGTTTGCTGCTGAACACGTTTCAGTTTGTGAAGCTTACTCCAAAGAACAAATAAAATGTTTGTTTCAGAATTCACCAGAATTTTTTCCCTTTTTCTCTCTTTCTGATCATTTCAATAAAAACAAAATACTTTGTTTGAGAATTATGTTGAATGGTTAGTTTTCACTAAACAAAAACTTAAGAAAAGCAATTTATCTAAAAATCTTTTGGTTTCAGTTGGAGTTTTCTATTGTTTCCACCCCATATTATATTGTACAATATAATGTGACTATAAAACATGGCTTTTAAAATCTCATTGGATTAATGACAGAACCTGTTCTGTTTCTGACATGTCAGTGCATTTGTTGCCATATGATTCTGAACAGTTGTTACCATGAAAATGTAGAGCACAATAACGAGCAGAGCAGTTGCTGGTCAAAATGAGCATCAGGTAATATTAATTGGATAGTCCAACTAGCCAAATTCTTGATGATAAAATGATAAAGAAAAATGTTCAAAACACTTGAGCATTCTTTCAATTTAAGTTGCAGAAGCAATTTCAGTTTGCTGGTTCATTTCTTTGAGGAATCTTCTAAGATTTGAACCTGAGTGTTCATAAATGAATTCATAAATCTGCTCTGCTCAAAGCAAAATACAAAGATGTTACTTCTCTACAGTTAGCAAGGTACTGCCATAACCAATATCTTCATCACAGTTGTCAAAAATGTTACAATTTTATTGCTTCCTAAAAATGAGAACATCTTTTCCCATTTTAAGACTCCTTTAGGATGGTAATGTTTCAGTTTAGCAATAGGTAAAACTCCCCTAGCATGGCAATGACAAGATTTCCTGCCATTGTGATGGAAGGTCCTGAAACTGTCCTTTCATTTCTATGACAAGATTTCCTGCCATTGTGATGGAAGGTTGAAGAAATAAAACTTTACGTCATGAGAAGTTTGAACATCATTATTTTAGCTTCAACAAGGCAGACTGACTTAAACTAGTCTGATCTGTATCTGACATCACATACCTCACTTATCTCTCTGCCCAGCATGGATCACTTCAAGTCCTGCTGTGGGAAAACCCACTGCTGCTGTTGGTGTTCAGACAGAAACCTCTGAGGACTAATTATCCTGCAGCATGGATCATGCAGAGGCAGACTGTCAGACAGGAAACCACCTGCAGGCTCTGTCTAGATGATCCTCTGTCACTTTAGCACCTTCACTCTCTAGTTAAACCCTCTAAGGGATTTAAAGTGACAGCCTATAGCATGGTTCACATCCAGTTGTCATCCTGAAAGTCAGGCATTTACTCTCACCCAGTTGAAACTTAAAGAAATAATTCAAGGCTTATGCAAAGTATGCTGAGAGTTACTGATGAATTATTCAGAGAATCTATAGATTGATCTCGTTTCTCACATAAGGGCATTTCCCCCCCATACAATAAAATCATTACAAATTTTATTGTAATGTAAAATCAGATCCAATTAAAGAGGTCAATTAAACTTTTTGTAATACATAAGATTCAGTTGATCAAATGCACTTACTTGCAACTTAATATATTTACTTGGATAAACTGAATTTAATTACTTGTAACCAATTAACTCAGTGTTTGAAGTTGGATCAACTGTTTTCTTTTTTCAGTGCATGAACTTTATCACGTCACAATTCCAAACTTTAATCTGTTTTATTAGAATTTATGTGAATGGCTGAGAAAAAGTGTTTGATTGTGAAGTAGAGAGGAAACAAAAGAGTGACATGTATATCTTTTCAGCCCACTTTGATTTCCTGAATGAGATACACTGCATCTAACTGCCTTTACAAGTCAGTTCATTCTCAGTATATTAACAGATTTTCAGTAAAGGCCTCCAGACTTGTTAGACAAGTTTAGAAATTTGAAAAGGTTCTGTTTGTAAAATAATGTTCAACTAGTCAATAAGTTGTGTATTCTACTAATTACCCCTTTATGAAAAAGGTACAAAGAAAGTAGTTTAAGCCATGAGACAGAGACAGTCAACATGAGAAAAATGTGTTTTGATCAGATGAGAACAAATCTACAGTCAGAATATGATGGAATAGTTTAAGAATATTATATCAAGCATCGGTTGTGATATTTTATTCATGAAGGAGCATTTAAAATGCTCAAACGTCACCTAGATCATTTAAGTGCAGTGCTTCTGTCAGTTCCTTAAATGTCCACACTGTGTCGCCATTACGCCGAAAAGCCAATATTTTGTCAGAGGGGCTGTATGTGAGCATTAAAATGAGTAAGAATCACAGAGCGTGTATAAAACATCACATATAAACACATACAGATGTCTGAGCAGCTGAAGATGAGTGAGATCTGCAAATCTCCCACTTGCCTGCTTTAACCTGCCTTTATCTCCCCTGTGCTCATTAGTATTCAGAAATTCAATAAAGAGAAAATGTGTTTTAGCTGAATTCACCTCCTCACTGAATGGTGACCTGAATATTCTGCAGGACTCCCTTGGAAGCTCTGTGTCGGCACCTGGTCGACTGCAAATGTTGGAAAGGTTTTTCCAGCTCTTAGCCTCAGCCAGAAGTTATCATATGCATGAAGGATTGCTGTAAAGCTCTGATGATGATGATGATGGTCGTTTTATACAATGTCACAAACTGTTTAACAGAAACTGTTAAAAACACACAACCCCCCCCCCCCCCCCCACACACACACACACACACACATATACAATATATAAACCTAAACTTCTCTAATAAGCTGCAGGCAAACTATGGATGAAAACCAGTGATAAATGAGGCAATAATTAATGGCATTTTGGCCTACAGTATCACAGTAATATTTGTCTTATTTTAAAGCTCAGAAATCTGAGATCATAGGAAACGTCAGTGATGAGTCTGATCGTGATCCTCTTCCATCACACATTAATAATGTCTGGAGCTAAATGATGATAACAATATTAATCACATCTCTATCTGCTTCTGTTGGCGATAAGGACTTAGTAATAAGTCAGTGCTAACCCGTAGCTATAATTACTTCCTGCACATTTTGATTGGTGTTTGTTAATATCCTGACAGTCAATTAGCTTGCCTTGTATGTGTTATGTCCACAGTCATTTTTAAACCTCCATAATCCTATTTGAGAGGTTAAGCAGGCTGCCATGGCAACACAAACAAAGAAAGTCTAATTTTTCTACTAAATCTGGCAACCTCACTGTCATTTTTCTGACAGTTTTGACTTGTAATTCCCTGTACTTCATCCATAAAGTCCATCTGCTCATGTCTTCATGTGACTTTTATGATTGTCTAATCCCTGAAAAGGAAGAGCTTCATCATGTCAGCTCTGATCAGACCATGTGGAAAAGTTACACATGCACAGATTAGAAAAAAGTTTATGATACTGTTCAGCATCATAATGCTCAATCATAAGCAATTCTGCTTTCTCTGGCCTTTCTAAGCAGTAAAATGCCACAAAAAATAAAAAGCAATTTAAAATTTGTTAATGAAGAAAAAATTCAAGAGGAATGTAGATGTGAAGCACATTAAAGTTTAAAGGTCTTTGTTTTCTTTGTTGCAATACATTCATGATAGAGTTAGCATATGAATCATAAGCAGGCATTTCTACTATGATATTGCTCATTTCAGACAACTGAAACCTTGTCACAGTACTCTTTTCTAAATGTTACCATCCACATCAATTCTTTGATCCCAGTCTATCAAGATGTCTGCATGGTGCATTAGCGTCCAGCTAAATTAGGCAGATTTAGTAAAAATGTACAATTATTATTACCTTATAAGTCTAAGAGATGATTTAATTGTAAAGCAGACAACTTTTCGTAGTGTGTATGCAGCCTGATTGTTCTGGTTGATGTAACAATTTGTTTAAAGCAATTCATGTCTAAAAATACAAGAATTATATTTAAAGCAGTACATCAGTTCTTTATTAATGTTCAAAACAAACATGTAGGAAAACTGCAGGTAAAAATCCTGAAAGGTCTGGAACTCCTTTAACATGGACATGGAGAACAAAGTGCTGGTGGATCGGGTTCTATCACAGGATAGGTGGTTCCTAAGGGAGACAAAGAAATAAATAGTTCCTTTAATCACTGCTAGTCGATTTTTTTTATAGATATTTTTGAAATGCGCCCATCTTTAAACTACCAATCAAAACTTTTTCTTTTACATTTCCAGAGGAAGAGAAGGAGGGAAAGAGCGCCATGTGCAGCACCTTATGACAGATAGCATCGTCAGCCTTGTAGGATCAGTAAAATAAAAACATCACTTTGTGTTAGTTCCTTAAATGTCCACACTGTGTCGCCATTACGCCGAAAATCCAATATTTTGTCAGAGGGGCTGTATGTGAGCATTAAAATGAGTAAGAATCACAGAGCGAGTATAAAACATCACATATAAACACATACAGATGTCTGAGCAGCTGAAGATGAGTGAAAGCTTGTGTTGGGTATCAGGTTTTTTTTGTTCCTTCCTGTTCGTCTGTGGTTCCACCATTCATCCACCAGAGAGCGCCAGAAGCTGCCTCCCTGTCATCACCTAATCATCCTGAGGTTAAGAAGAGTGGACTGCTGCACTTCTTCGCTTGATAAATTAGATATTAGAAATCTGCTGCAAAAATCGTCTGAGGATGTAGTGTTTAATAGCATTTTTAGTTTTCGTAGGAGGTCAGGTCTTATGGGAAGATTATACTGGTTTTACCTCTGGTCCATACTCCAGTCTGGAAGGTGGCGGCAATGCACCTTTAAGTTGTTTGCCAACCGCCATAAACAAAAAACGAAGAAGAAGAAGAAGACTTCTTCGCCTGAGTGTTTGCCAGTAATGGTTCTATGAGCCCCCCTGAGTTTACTCTCTGTGTTTCTCCAAGAATCTCCTCTTAGTTATTTCCCTTGTTGCTGTTGAGAATATAAGTTTAGTTAGCATAACTATAGAGACAGTTAACCGTTAGACATATGAATTATTAGATGTAGCATGAATATTTTGGAGTAGACTTTACAATAAGGTAAACTTAGACAAAGATCCAAACTAAAACAACTGGTGACTCTCTGAACTTGCATAAATGTCTAAGGACGGTTTTTTTTAGAGAGGCAGTGTTGTACTCCCGTAAGGAGGGTTTTCAGACAGGGAATGTATTTGTTATCAGGATCAATAAATTCTTTGGTGTTGGTTCAAGAGATCAATGAAACATTAAAAGTATAAGAAAAGCCGTCTCCAAAGTATAATCAAACGTATTAAGATATTTCCTTAAGCATTAAACAGCATGTTTTGAATTAGTTAGTTTTTAACCATAATATTTGCATGCAATTTATATTACTGAAATACAATAGGATTAGGAAAACTATTTTTACTTTTGAAATATTTTTAGGTATTTCAAAAGAGTTCTTTAAATTAGACAACCCTGCAGTTTTAGATTTCAAACATAGAGTTATTAGTTTGGCATTAGATTTGTTCCAGTTTGTATAAAATAGAAACCACTGTCTAGTTGAAGCACTGAGGCAGAAACCAAACAGGCCTAGGTCATAAATTCTCTCTGGAACGTAAAAAGAATTTTGTTTTCTCTCCATATATTTGCTTTTGGGCTCTTTAGCAGGTCTCAGAGGAGGTAATAAAATTAACATTGGAACAGCCCTGCAAGGGAAGACACACCTAATGCATACAAATATATGCATGAGGGGAATACACATTCTTATAAAATGGTCTGTTTTACAGCAAAAGTTCGAATCTCTTTGTGCTGAGTGAGTGATTCCCAAAAATGTATTTTTCTATTTTTCTTTTCAACTCATGCAGGTAATTCTATGTTTGTCACGTGTTGGACTTTTTGATAATCTGGGTGTAATGCTGTTGTAACATTCTGTATTGCATTGAATTCTTTGGATAAAACTCTGGAAATATCTGAAGTCAGTTGTTGTATGATTGTTCTCTGAAGCTCCACTGTACACGCAGAATTCCTGGAACCCGGAAGATCAGAGGAAAATAACGAGCAAGTAAATGTAAGTAAATATATTCCTCTGATTTTCAACATTGCCTTCCTGTTTACAGGTGTTTTCCTTGTGACGCAGTGGAAGTACCCACTGGTTGCCCGAGTCCCACCTTCATCTTCTTCATTAGCTCTCAAGCAGTACCTGGATCTTCCAGCAGGCAGTCGGACCTCTCCTCTGTCTTCCTCCACGCCAGAACTTCCCTGTCGCCCTCCACCGCAGCCTCCACGTTGCTACACAGAACCACCTTGTTCGAGCCACCCTGTGGAACCCGGACTACCTGCCAAAACCTGCATTACGGAAACGACACCACGATAGTCATAATTCAGCACTACGAGTAAGACTGTTCCTTTTCTCCCTTACATCTCACATTTCCTACAACCAATAACTCATCATCTCCTCAGTTGTCCTCCAACGACGCAGTGAACCTGCCCCAGGAATAACCCTCACCCGACATATCCTGCTTTATTGTATTAAACATCCTAAACTGATTCCTGTTCTCCTGTGGTGTCTGAATGTGGGTTAAATTATTACACTGTTATGATGATTTATCATTTAAGGATCACATCTTCACATCAATGCGTAATATCAAAAAGCTATTATCTTGAATAAATTCAACTATATGGAAAGATGCTGGCCTGATATTAGCATGCAGAATCACCAACAATATCTCAGCTTAGATTTCTGGCTTGTTTTGATAGTTCCACAATGAAATTGATTAGCATTAATAATAAACAGCAAAATATGTTTTACTTTCTGCTGCTGGCAGAAACCAGGCTGAGGTTTAAACTGTCATGGGTTCACGTGATTGGCTGAAACAAGGAGGCCATCTGGTTGGTTGAGGATCCTCCAGTCAGAGAGACCATTTATTAAAAAGAGACATTTGTGGATGGACCTTACCACAGGAGCCGTGTTTCATTGGCTGATGCTATGTAGTAGCTCCGCTACATCTCACAAACACAAGCTGATGTACAGGTATTAGGGAACACATGCTAATATAGCGCCAGGTTACATTGTGGACTAGCTGACTAGCAGAAAGTTTTCGCATCAACAATCGAAAAAGAATGGTTCTCCATTGCCAGTGGGGAATCTGTACTGGTGATGTCAGGTATCCTGATCGTATTTGTGATAGTAAAATTGACAGATTTCCAAAATCAGAAGCAGAATGGATCAGAATTACTTGGATCAAAGCTTGAGCACGACCGCATGAGCAGCTCAACATTCGTAGGATCAACAAGAACATAGGAGTGTGTGCTGGTGTAAGTATTATTGATTTGATTTCTCTGTCTGAAAAAAAGAAAATCAATCATAAACACATCCATGATGAACACCTTTTAGCTAAGCACAGCATAATGGCAGTACTGATACTAATTCTACACCTTGATGCCTGTCTGCTACACAGTCTTGCGTTAGCTAAATAGATCAATATGCAATGTGTATCTGACATACAGTACATTAAAGATTTTACTTTAGCAGAAAAGACTTTGGATTAAACTGTTACTCATGTTAGCCACTCTAGCATCAAGTACAGTGTATCAGGCCTGGGCACACTCAAACATTTGCCAACAAACAACAGAAATCAGCCACTGATTTCAAAAGTAACCTACAAAACGCAATGAATGACCGACTTACCCAGCCTTGCAATGAATGGCCGACTTACCCAGCCTTGCAATGAATGGCCGACTTACCCAGCCTTGCAATGAATGGCCGACTTACCCAGCCTTGCAATGAATGCCCGACTTACCCAGCCTTGCAATGAATGCCCGACTTACCCAGCCTTGCAATGAATGGCCGACTTACCCAGCCTTGCAATGAATGGCCTGACTTACCCAGCCTTGCAATGAATGGCCGACTTACCCAGCCTTGCAATGAATGCCCGACTTACCCAGCCTTCCAATGAATGGCCGACTTACCCAGCCTTGCAATGAATGCCCGACTTACCCAGCCTTGCAATGAATGGCCGACTTACCCAGCCTTGCAATGAATGGCCGACTTACCCAGCCTTGCAATGAATGGCCGACTTACCCAGCCTTGCAATGAATGGCCGACTTACCCAACCTTCCAATGAATGCCCGACTTACCCAGCCTTGCAATGAATGGCCGACTTACCCAACCTTCCAATGAATGGCCCACTTACCCAACCTTCCAATGAATGCCCGACTTACCCAACCTTCCAATGAATGGCCGACTTACCCAGCCTTGCAATGAATGGCCGACTTACCCAGCCTTGCAATGAATGGCCGACTTACCCAACCTTCCAATGAATGGCCGACTTACCCAACCTTGCAATGAATGGCCGACTTACCCAGCCTTGCAATGAATGGCCGACTTACCCAACCTTGCAATGAATGTCCGACTTACCCAGCCTTGCAAGAACAATAAGCATCAATGATCTTGTCCACAGCTATATTGATGCTGAGGTTTATCACTGCTGTTTTCCTCATCGACCGAAAGCATTTTGCTGTTCCGTGCATAATGTTGGCGCCATCATGGCTCAAACACCTTGATGTTATCCAAAAAAGATGACATGAACTTGCTAGTTCCTCTGCCCATTGTTGCAGCTGATATTTGTTGAAAATGATGCACTAATGAACTCAGAAATACTCCATCAGTCCAAGTGGAAGACCCCATGTTTACATAGAAACAATGTCCAGCGAGGTTTTGTTTGTGAGACTTGTGGCCACGTGTGATTTTCTAGGTTGCTTGTGGGCGGAGCTTGGTGAGGTCCACTGACACATCAAAGTTCACATACAAATGTAGTATAACTCACAGGCCAGAAAGAAGCTTGGAAATCAAGATATATTTGTGTTTACATCAAAAATACAAATGTGAATCTTATTCCCTGCATTTGTGAATTATGAGACTGTTTTAGCTCCATACAACAAGCAGCAGACCTCATGTTAATGAGAGAAATAATTGAACTTCTTCATCTACATGATATAATCTATTTAATGGGTGCACAAACCACCAACAACTATTGTGGTGCCTCTTTTCTTCTTTCCAAGATGTATGCTGCTGAAATTTCCTTCACCTTCTCCTTTTTTGCTATTGTTTAAACTTTATTTGACATTTGAAACTTACTCAGAATTGTCATCTATTGGCTACATTTCCTCACCATGCCAATTTAATCAATGCATTGAAATCATGAGGCAAGATTCATGTCACATTCATGTTGATGTATGGGCATAAAGTTTCCATGAATAGGCTTTGAATTATTATTAAAATTTCCCCCTCCCCACTTTCTCCAAAATTTCCTTTCTGCTTGATTACCCAGGATATTTTTTTATTCCTTCAACTTGGTTTTTCACTGTACCTGAGCCAATACAATTCCGAGTACAACTAATTTTATATCCGTGTATTTCCCTTCCATCTGCACAAATTTTGGAATAAAATAAGATGCAATAAAATTCTAATTTGTAAGATTGAGTACATTTTTTAGGTATTTTTTTCAGGGTAACTTTTAGACTTTAGACTTCTTTATTGTCTGTTAAACTTACATAAAATGGAAAATTTGCTTTGGCAATGGCACAAAGACGCACAACACAAACACACATCACAATCAGCACAATAAGGAAAAATAATTTAATGGAATTGACTTTTTTGTTTCTGTTCTAACCCAAACAGAGTTGACTTTAATCTCGCTTCACATTGCAGGAACATTTTTGTCGGTCTGGTTCTACTTCACACCAGCAGTTAATGGAAGGTAGGAGGAGGCCCATTCGCCTCCACTTATAGAGGAAAATCCTCCATTGAAAAGCCGCGGGGGGCCAGGATTTGCTTTGATTGGAGTGTTACCATTATTTCCCGGCAGGCAGACTGTGAGGGGAACTACTGGAAGCTGACATAGACTTCAGATTAGAGGGTGTAATGTTTCCATAAGCCTTCTTAAATGCCTGGCCCTTAAGCAGACATTTGCTCACACAGGCAGATAGGAGAGGAAAAGGAGGAGTTGTAATCTTCTTCAGGGCATGCTGTTATTTTTAATTGAAAAGCCACCATCATTAATCTCCTCCCCAACCCTTGGTTGGGATTCTGACTGAAAATGGGGACATAAAAAAAAAAAATTGTACAACTGATTTCATATCGGTTTAGACTGATAATAATCAGTCACTTGTTTTTAATGAATTTTACATTTATCAGTTATATCAAGCTGTGTAATTAACAATAACATAATCGTGTTTTTGCTAATTACCAGACTGGACAGGCCTGCTTTGAGGATCTATCTGCTGCCAACATCTTGAAGACAAATCACAAAAAGATATCTACACAAACTTGTCCAGATTTGTCATAACAGTTAACTGACTTAGTCAGAGCTTAGTTCATATTTAGTGAGTTAAAGTGCAGGGTTTATAGAATAAAATAAAACTTCTAGTATAGCAGGTCTAGTTATGAGCTGTTGGTTGTGGTCCAGATTTGTTAGATTTTTAATGTCATTGGGCATTAATGTACTGAATGGAAAAAAAATCTTACACAGAGATGTAACCAGAACTGGTTCTGATTCAGAACCAGAATCAAAGATGAAGAAGCAGAATTTAGCCTCTATGTTCCTCTAATCTAGAACAAAGTTCTATTCAAAAATTCAAAACAGCTGAAACACTGAGTTCCTTTAAATCAAGACTAAAACCCAACTAGTTTAGAGCTGCCTTTTATTAAGTAATAAGTGGAATCAACATATTTGATGTGCACTTGCTTGATAATTTTGATGATATTTGTCAAAATGTAACATCGATTGCTTGTTCCATAATTGTGACTAATGTTTTTATGATGCAACGCTCTCTGAACTGCCTTGTTGCTGAAATGTGCTACACAAGTACATTTGGCTTCACCTAAATGTGAATCTAGGTAGTTAAAGTAGTTGAAGGCGCCACTTTGCACTGAGGATCCAGACAGAGCTCTTGATTTCTCCATTCACCTTTTAAACTGAAAGTTGATCTTCCGAGTTCATCTTGTTGCTAAACAAACAAAATAATTAGTAATTGTTCCCTATTCAATTTTTTTAAAATTTCAATTGTTATGCCTTTAAATAGCAATTTAAACACATAATCTGTGGTGAGGTAGTTTACATTAATTACATTATTGGAGATTATTTGTTCAGTTAAAAAATGTGTGACTCGGCTGTCTTTGCTTCACACTAAAAATAATGTCAGTAATGAACAATTAAAAATTATTTTTACATGGTTTGATTTGGACAATGTAATTAGAGTCTAACAAGAACTTTTTCTTCTCTGGAGCATATTCACTGAATTAATCTGACTTCAAACTTTTGTCTGAACTGTGAGATGCCCAGCAAGGATGCAGCCCAGCCCCTGGAATATGTTTTACCGGAAGTTTTGAAGATGCGAGCAGAGGAAGGTAATGGGCCACAAACTCTTAATCAGGGCCCTTCTGGGGAATAATTGTCTGCTCCATCTGTCTCGGGTCCCCTTGCAGCTGGGAAAGTAATGAGGTACTGCAAGATGCCATGTCCCCCTGAGGACCACAAACCATTGAACGAAAGATCCTAAGAGTTTGAAGAAGAGCAAAAGGAGAGAAGCAAAGACGAAAAGATAAAAATCATCAGAGGAAGGCCAGGGGCGAGGGGAGACAGTGCTTGTTCAGGAAACTGAAAATTAAGAGAAAACTGAGACGATAGGACAAAGAAATAAATAAAAAGAAGAAAAGGTGAAAGTCAATAGGCAGGGACACTGGTGGAGAAGCACAAATCAAAATTTTAAATCTTCAATTTAAAACTTTCTCGGAGACGTGGATCAATTGGAAAAGCCTCTGGTTTCTCTGAGTTCACCAACAATGGCTTCGATTTCACAACTGAAGTTGATCCAGCATTCTTTAAAATTACTCAACAAGACACATAGCTTTTTCTTTTTTGCTGCCACATAGATTTAGTCTGTGCAGTGAAATCCAGATATAAGTCTGCATTCAAAGTGAGCATGTTTTTAAATTCAGACAAATAAAATCCTACTGCCTATTTACTGACATCTCAGAGTTAAATGACTTGACATGCTTTTATTCTTTCTAAGTTAAATTTCTGTATAAATCTGTGAGTCCAACTCCTTTATTGTCTTACATTGGGCTATAAGGTACTGATGATCCGATGCTCAAAGTCATCTTCGAGTTAATTATCAGATGTGAACCATGAGGCTCTTTGGCTCATGAGAGGCAGGTTTATTTAGACGCCATGTTTGGTTCCTAAATGTAGTAAAACATTGGAAACTTGAGTCATTGAAGCAAAGCTATGAACATCAATTATGAACAACGCTTCATATAAGAAAAATGAAAACACAAAAAAGTCAGAATGATACCATTTTTATTAAATTGGCAAAATGAAAATATGTTAACTCATAAAAAAGAAGATTATGTAGAGAAACCCAGCTTATCTATCATTCAAGGATTCTTTTATTACTGACCTTCCAATCTAAAAATGAAGTAAAAACTATTACTGCTGCAATGTTTAGTTTGTGGGCAAATCCTGGAGAACTTCATACACCCTGAAACAACCAGGCCTTTTCTGAAAACATTACATCGTAATAAGTTAAAGGTCAGTCATATGAATTCTGAAAACACATGAATTATTTTCATTTTACTGTTAAGTGCCCCAGAGAAAAATTCATTCACATCCAAATCAATCCTGTAATAACCCATTGATTGTAACTGACTGTAAACCTCACAACATAACCAGCTTCAATAAACTAATGATCCAATTTTAATGTGATTTAGTATTCATTAAGATCAGCAATAAATAATTCCATTTTTTTCTTTTCTGTTTGTTTAAAATGTGTCACTTGTGCTCTGCTCATCATTTTGATAACTAAAATCCAGCACTAAAGAGATTCATTTTTTCTGGTGCCTGTCTCAGTGCTCTGAATTCTACGCTTGAGTGAATTGCATATACATGTAATTGGTTAATTGTCTTATCTTCCAAAACCCAAAGCAATACTGAAATGTTCAGCTGAGCTCCTGTTTGACAGCAGCCTGACAAACAGGATTCATTAGAGCAAAATTAGAAACCTTTAACTGCAACAATGAAAAGTTAAGACACTCTCACCAGTCAACAAAAAAAAGAAAAAATTGGCAAGCCTTTAATCAGCCTGAAGGTTTCATATATGAGAAGTGATTTTTTTTCTCCTTATTGTAAAATAAGGTAAGTCTAACCAAAAAAAGGAAATGTGGTTTTTCTTCATCACAATATTTAGCATTTTAGCCAAATTGCTGATGCAGTAGGTCCATCATTACTGCATCAGTTTAGCAGCCAAATGTGGATTAAATTCACTGAAAATCCTCAGTTAAGTTGGAAAGACATCAGCAAACACCATAAAGATGCAACTGGGGGCTATCAATGACAGAAGAATTATAACACTGCAGTGAGATTATTGTGTGCAACACTCAGAAAAATATTAAAACCAAAGAGCACTACGTCTACCTGCCCGACTCAACGAGTTAAAATTTTTGGCATGATTGTTTTCTACATAAGCGCAATTTTGACTTGCAAGATTATAGGCTATTTATGAGCCAGATGAATGCAAACCAAATCCAACTGTTTTATCTATGTTACCATCAGTAATGATATTAATATTATATTATATCAATATGTTTATATTAATACATAATGCATTTGATACAGTGCATTGCAATTTGGCCTGTCTCTTTAAGACATTCGTGCTCTTTCCAACATTCCACCTTCAGGAAGTTATCAACAATACTCCTCTATTAAGCCTTTAACATTCTTCATTAGAGCATTTCACTGAGAAGCAGTTGGTACGATGAGCTCAGCAGATGTGTAGTTTCATCAGGTGTTTGCTAATTGCTGCTTGCCAACCTGAGTGGGAAAGTCGCTGGGAAGGCTGCTCTGAGAGGTGGAAGCTTGGAAACTGCGTCTGTAGGGCGGGGCGTCTGTAGGGCGGGGCGTCTGTAAGGTGCTTTGCACAGCTGAATGGTTGTCATTAGCCTGACCATTGCCTTCCTGTGCAATTCCACTCAAAAAACTTTGTGCTTCAAGTAGGCTCGCTCTGTTTGACTCGGATTTCTCTGGTCGATTTTTGACTCAGGGAATCAGTGAACAGAAAGAGAAGCAAACGATGACGTCGATTTCTGCACTGTTTGTAATCTGCCTGACGTTTTAGCGATGGCAGCATAAGAAGTGCAGGAAGCCGTTCAGTCCGTGTTGGTCATGCTGCCACATATTAAATGAACATTAATAACCGTCTCGTTCAGCCTGGAACTGCTCTCTTCGCAATGGAGGACGGCTGTTTGCAGCACAGGTAACTTCCGGTAAGAATCTTAGCTTCAGACTGGGGCATTACCTGCGTCACGGGCAAACAGTAGCAATTGGGTGCATTTTAAAATCTCAACACAATACAAACTTGAAAGAAAGCATGAAAGAAGTAAAGCAACACTTCATGTATGTTTTTGTTTAGAGAACAACACTATAACATGATGTCAACTTCTTAAAAGTCGTTTTTACATGAGACCACCCCTTTAAATTGACCCACAGCCAGCAGCATCTGCAGATTCTGTAGTGTGTTGATGCTGTGTGACGTCTTCTTTTGCACATGTGGGTTGATTTGAAACTGCTCACATATAAGTGATTATATGAATGATCATGCAAAAGCAACCCCATTGGACTTGTACAAAAAAAAATATTAAAATGGAGCATCAACTTCTGCTGTGTGGACTTAACCTCAATAAAGCACAAAACATCCACAACAATGTTCTTTGGACAAATGAGTAAAAATCAGAGATTTGGCTATAATCCACAGCATCATGTTTGGTGAAAACCAAACACAGTACATTTCCATTCATATTATCACAACTGTGAAGCATTATGCTTGAACTGTGACGATATGTTCTTTTTCCAGACGTGGGTCTTCCTGTCGATGAGTCGACCGTAAATCTGTGTACGCTGCTTCTTTTTGTTTAGTTCTATTAAAAGAAATACACATGCATTGTAATATGTCATGTGTTGTTTATATTGTAGAGTTTTGCTGATATTTAGATCTGATCAGGATGAGATTATTACATATTTGTAAAATCTTCAACACAAAATTTCCGTTTCACTGTGGCCAACAATGTCTTATTATGAATACAATCAGGCTTTAGAAATTTCGGTATCGGTTCATCCAAGTAAACAAAACAGTACAAATATTTAACAAGTGTGTTGCAGCTTAACAATATTATCATCAAGACAGCCATCTGATTAGATCATCATTTTCTTTAGGTTTTACATCACAGTCTGTGTATCAGAGTAAAGAAGCATTTCAAATGTTCACATGCTCAAACATCTCAGTCCCAGAAGAGTGATGTTAATGTGAATGTGAGACAACTATGTCTTTGAATCTGAAGAGAAGGAAAAAAAAGAGAATCAAAGGGCAAGAAGAAACAGTGCATAAATTCAGACAGTATGAAGTTTTAAAAAATCCGATCCTGTTATTGCAGAAGACACGGAGTTCAGTTTTAGACAGTGTTTGTAGAAAAAGTAGTTCCAGTTGATGTTGAGCCCAGCTGCCTTTGGGAGCTCACTGCTGCTCAGGTGGAGTATTTAGGTGCTCTCTGTACATTAGAGTTCTGCTGCATTTGAGCCATTTAAGTGTAACATGAACATCCTTTAGTCTGCTGCTTTGTAAAACTCTCCATGTTACATCAGAACTTTCATTTGATATTTCTCATTGTATTAAATAATTCTTTCTCAGTTTACCCATTTGATCAACTTCTCTAATCTTGTCTGCTAACCTAAACCTATTTCTCTCAGTCATCCCTTAAAAGATATAAGAGTTGCGTCCAATCAGCTGGCTGGGTTTGTGTCACATGCCGGTGGAGGACAGTCCTCGCCCTGCTGCTTTGCTCATGCAGGGTAAACCCCGAGCTCCAGCTTTCGGGAAGTCGTGCGCCACCACGCGGCCGTTCTCTCCCCCGCGTCCTCCACCACTCATACTTGCCGCAGCTCCACCTCCAACTCCACCTGTCATCCCTCCCAGGCTGGTACTCATCATGGCCGCGTCAATTAATTCCTGTAAGGCAGAGTTGTGAGAAAAATCAAAAACAAAATTCAGAAATATGAATTCCAGCTAAGATCATGGTAGAGGGGAAAAGGACAAGATGAGTAATTTTTCATTTACAGTCATACAGTTGCTGTATGAATGTATGTGTTGCATTATATTTTCCAATATACCGCATTATGTTTTTGCTTTGTAAGGGATGGATCAACTTACCCTGTGTGGAAGGTTGAGCCACGTACCTGAAAACACAGATATAAAGCACACACACCACACACACACACACCACACACACACACACCACACCACACACACACCACCACCCACACACTGCACACACACCACACACACCACACACCACACACACACTCCACACACACACACACCACACACACTCCATCCTGCCATGCAACTCGACCTTTACCCTCGCTCAACTCAAGTCACATTTTACCATCCGAAGTATCCTGGTGGTTACACACAATTCCCTGTATACATTAAGGGTCTTTGTTGTTGGGAATTACTGCTAAAAAATACTCAATGCTTCTTCTTGGTCTTTAGAAAAAATAAAATTTGGAAAGAAAGTGCTAGAGCTGAGCCTCCATCACACTGGCTCAACTTGCTTCCCAAAGCAAGTATTTCAACTTCATTTGTGCTAACATGCATCTCCATTGAATTACTAAATTGCATTGCAAAGGGGTTTTCAATAACACTTGTAACCTTGTAACCTTCTATTCTGTAAAAAAACCCCAAAGTTGATCCCCAGCTGTACAATCACACTCTGGCTTGGTGATTTATTTTCCCCGTATGAAAATCTGGTTATTTCTAAACTAAAGGCATTTTCTTCTGTGTTTAGGTTTTTCTGAACATTTTTGCCTGTGTGAAGCTCTCTGTCTCTCTGCGCGTCACCTCTCAATAAAACTAATGATGTGGATCCAGAGTTAATATCCTGACTGGAGCCTCTGAGGCGCTCGCACGCCCTCGCTTTTTGCTACCAAGCTTCACAGTCATCTCACAGATTGGAGCAAATAAATCCCAGGTTTATTCATTTACAGAAGCTAAACCTCACAGTGAGCATTCCCACATCTGCCTCCAGCTTTTACCTCAACAGCAGGAGTTTAACTGTTCACGTTCCACATGGAAATCCTGCAGCTTGTGCTTAGTTCTTTTTTCAGTCAGTTTACATAACTTTCTGCTTTTCTAGAGGGTTTTATTTTATTAACACACCCAGGATATACGTGCTCCAAGTACCGCAGGAAATCTGTCTCTTACTCAAATCATCCCTGCTGCTTCTGATGGGAGCTGACAGTCTGAACAGAAACAAGTCTTTCTTTTCAGTAAGCTTTTGCAGGAGTTGTTGTTTTTGTACCTGTGCTGAGAAAATGTCCACAGAAAGTGCTTAACTCTAGAGCAGCGGTGTCCACACTGTTGGTCATGAGAGCCAAAATCATTAAGTTGAAAGAACTGATGGACTTTTTCAGATGGCAATATAGCACTTGGAGGAGGTGAAGGAGTTTGACATCTTCAGAGATTTTCTGTCTCATATCACAGTCACAACATTGTGACAACTTTAACAAATATGGAAAAAACATATTTTTGTTGCAGGTTCATACTGGGGAGCTGCACAAAATAATTCAGATCCCATCCCACACTTTACACACCGCTGAATTAGAGCCTCATTCAACAGATTTCTTACAATTTCATGTATTGATAACAAAGGGAAGTTTGGGTTGACTACACAACTCAAACAAATTTGCCTTCTGCAAATTGGGGTACATGCATGTATTGACATGCAGCAGGAAGAAGCCAAAATTGTGCCCAAAACTTTTGGATTTCAATGACTCTCACTGTTGGACAAACAACAACAAATGTCTTGGTTTTATTAATCGCCCCTCACAATCCCAGGAGATGACTCCCCTTGGTGTGCCGACCCGAGGGGTTAGACTGGCTCGACAGGACAAAATGTGATCATTTTGCAAGATGCATGTATCCTCTGTATTGATAACAGGTGTAGCATTCCTTGCTTATGCATAAAACTGTTGTGTAATTCTGGTCTACAAGCTCCTCCATCTGCTCCTACTGATGAAATCTTCCACATGTTGTGTCATCGCTGCCTTCAGAGAGCACTTGAAGTCCTTTTGTGCTCAGACGCACATGAGGAGGGAATAACAAAAGTCCAGCGTGAAAGCGAGCGCTTTTAGCTCACACTAGCTTCTAATGACTAGTTTGTTCCGTCTGAGCCACTCTTCAAAGCCTTGCCATAAAATAATGCAGTTTGTGACGAGTCCTCCACAATTTCATCACACTCAGACGGCAGCAGTGATGAGGAGGCTGGAGTGGCAGCTGAGCAGAGTTCAGCTGATTCACTTTGAAATGGAAGTCATGTTTGGTGCTGCTGCCCTGTGGCAACACACTGAAAAACAGCAGCAGCTGATGCTCACAACTAAAAATAAAGCTCTATCTGTGAAAACATACAATATGAAATCTCTTAGTGGATGAACATACTTAAAGTCAGATTAAGAACTGAAAGGCATTGAGAGCAATAAGATACTGTAGAGTCTCATTCTGAAGACATGAATAGCTATTAAATTTCTAGGCATGTTTTATGACCTAACTTATTGTTGCTATTTGAGCTCAGCAAGAAGGTCCAGAGTTGAACTCCAGGCCTGGGTTTTTTCTGCATTGAGGTTCATGTTCTCCCTGTGCATGCGCAGATTCTCTCTGTACTCTGATTCCTCCCACAGCTCAAAAACATGGCTGTCTGATTAATTGATCTCTCTAACTTATTCATAGTTCTCTGTGTTCATGATTGTTTGTCTTTTGTGCTCTGACCCACAACAGACAAACAGGTTACCAGGCTAGGAGCTTGTTTTAAGTCGATTCCTTTGATACTGATGAAAACGTTCCAGTGCATATCTGCTCTAGAAACTGTGTCAGTTATTTGGTAAGATTTAGTGTCTTTGCAGAGCTAATAGAGGATTGTTTTTGCTCAAATGTGCTTTTTAAATTTAACTGCTTCTTTTTAAGTTCTGCTTTAGTTTAGATATAGTTTGAGTAATCCTTGCCCAAGATGCTGATGTTAACTATTTTAGGGTCTAGACCAGCAAGCAAGTTGAGTTGCTCTTACACTTCTGGGCCAAAGGTATTTTTAAGCTTGTCAAAGTCCCAACAGTTTGGTTCACCTTTGGGATTTGGTCCAGTCAAACATGACTTACTTCAAAAACGAAAAAAATAATTCACATAAATAAAGTAAAGAACACTAAAGCATTTTGAACCAGCTGCAGACGTGACAGCAGTGACTGACTGACTCCCAGATATAGAGAGTTACAGTAATCCAGTCGAGTTGAAATAAAAGCATGGATCACCGTTTCAAAATGCTGCCTGGAAAGAAAAGATTTCTTTCCATGTAACAGCAGCTTCCTTATAATTTGTATTTTGATTCTTTATATCCAGATTTTATTGTCTCTGCCTGTATTTTTACAGAAAGTTTCACTGTAGAGTTGTCCTGGTTGGGAAATTATCATCTTTTTTTATTAATGTAATGCAGGAGTCACAGTCAACATACAGTAGTTTAAGACTCACCTTCATCCTCCTGGACTCGATCCGAGATTTGTAGCAGAACTCGGCCAACGCCACCAGCATGGCCAGCCCAAGTCCACCAATCAGAATGTAGAACACTCCAGCTACATTACTCAAACTGAGCGCGCTAGTCTTGTCCTGTCATCACAGAATGGTGGAGTCAGAGGAACAGACATGGTGCTGCTGGTCATGAGATCACAACAAGTTTCACTGAATAACAAACAGTTAAGTTTCTGGTTTATCCCAAAAGAAAGACACATTCTTCATTCAGAGGCTGTGAAATGAGGCAACACTCCAATAAATTAGAATTGAAACAGCTCTTACTGCAGTGCAAATGGTATTAAAAATGATGAATGAAACATAACTGGTTTTTGTCTGTTGTGCTAGAAATCATGCAGATCACCAACAGTAACTTTATTTGATCGAATCTGACCATTTTTAGGAACATATTTATACTTTTCTGTGATTCTGTAACTACTGTATAAAGCAACAAGGAATACTGTATATTATTGTATTTTCCATCGTTTCCCACAATTATTACTGCCCTTTTCTTTATGGGGAAACTATAATATTCAGTCATTTGACAATAAACTGATTTCTAAAATTAGAATTAGAGATAAATAAACTCCTGAAATAAAAAGTAGCAGCAGTACAATTACTGATAAAATACTACCCCCAAAAATAACAAAAGAAAAAAAACCCCATTAGCCCCAAGTGAGACAACATAGAGAAATGGTTTTATTTGACATAATTCTGCACAGTTGGGAACCAGAAATTGGTTTATCCAATAAACACTTTAACTTACACCAACTGATGGAGCAGGTGGCATAACTGGACCAATAGTGTCATCAGTCAGTAAGATTGCAACACTGTGAATGAAGGTGAGCAGGTGACACTAAACAAGCCTTAGAACTACACAGCAGCACTATGAGAACATTTTTCATCCATATCTTATGCAAACACAATCTAAGAGAAACATTCCTTATTTCCACCCTCAGGTTTTGTTCTGCTCTCCCACAAATCTGCACTCTTATTGTTTCACCAAACCCACAATATCTCCCCTAACAACATATTCTGTCTATTCTTGATAAGACCACAAGTCCACTTCTAAAACCACCACACATGCGCTCTCATGTTTTTCTCTCTTCCTTTTTGTGCCAGCTGCTTGTGAATGAAATCAGTTTCATTTCCATCACTGGTCTGGCTGTCAACCAAATCTTTATCCTTCTTAGTGCCCAACTTTCAATTTCAACGTTGAAGCATTTCTTTCTTGTCTCAAGGGAACAAATATTGTAATCATTTTAGCAAATACTTTGCTTTTCCTCACATTCAGATTGTTTCTATAGTTTTCCTCATAGTGCCTGTCATCATCATCATCATCATCATCATCATCATCATCATCATCATCATCATCATCATCATCATCATCATCATCATCATCATCATCATCATCATCATCATCATCCCAGAATATTGGGTCTGGATTTCATTTGGTATGTTTTTCCCTCAGTCTGTTTCCTGCTTTAACGTGCTCATTTTACTTTGAATTGTGCCTAAAACATATGCACTTTAATGTCACCACCAAAAAGAGAATCTAACAAGAACCACTTGTAATTGTACACAATATCTAATATCTGTATTGAGGAATTGTTGGTGAGCTCATTTAGTGAGTGGATTTGCTCTTAGTTACCTCAAATCACCGCCTCTGATGATGCACTGTCTTCTGTTAGTTGCATGCAAACTCATGCAGGAAGAAATATCTAACAGAATAAAACAAAAACAAGCCAAAGAAACTCTAAAATAATAGAAAACACTTTATTGACCTTTATACTATGACTCGGAGGACGAGTCCAACAATTTTTGAAATAAACATTATTTGTGTTAGTCTTTATTCCGTAAAAAAGTAGAACATACTTTCTTGGCAAGATCTCATTTTGTGTCATTACTTTCATCACATGCATGTCTTAGTTTCACTGACTCTCAACCATGCAGCCGTTCATAACATAGACAAAAAAACAACTAAACTCCTCATTTTATTCATAGAAAATGTTGTGAACCGTCACAGAATGTGTTCTGCAGTCAGTCAACATCTGAGGAGTCTGAAGAGACAGCTTAAGGTCAGACTAACACCAGGCTGAAGAAGACGAACTTATTCACACGGCAATGTCTTGTATTTTGTGAGAAATTTTGAGACGGATGATTTCACAACGTGAACAATTTGAAAACATTAGAGTTCCCTTTGTCCTTAAGTTCAGAGCAGTTCTTTGTTAGTTTGTAAGGATTTTGTGACACTAGAGGCGTTTTTCAACAGTAGGACAGGAAGAATGGAAAGACATGAAGCACATGGAAGGATTAAACTAGGACAGTTGAGTTACCTGTGGCCACTGCATGTGATAGGACTTGGCCATGGACTATTCCCAAGTGGATTTGTTTTTAATCGGGTAACAAATTTAGTTTAAGCTGCATTTGTTTTTATATTCACCTCCAAGACATTGTATTTAGCAGTAACAGGCCTGTGTAATGTCAGAAAAATTTGAGACCAACTTGTGCTATTTCATTAAAAAAGTGTCTCGTTGTTTACACCAACAGGACACGCAGGACGGACTGCTGCGTCTCTTTGTGTACTCACACTTTGTGTCCACTTGCTGTGTGTAAAATTCAGGCCTTTTCTCTGGTTTTATGGCTGAGGCGAAAGCCTCTGTAGCATAATAGTTTAGTGTCTTCATGCCTGCTTTGGGACAGAAGCGTTTTAAATTAATTCTGCAAATGGTCACTTGAAATAAGACAAAACGAACTTACAAAGAACTTCAGCAAGACACAACAACTTGTTTAAGGTTAAATATTTCTTAATACATTCTAACATGGGAGAATGTCTTATAATATAAATCTGCTAGCAGAATTAGTACCTTTTTATTAATATTAAGGAATAATTGACTCTTATAACAAGATCTTCTATCTTGCTGTAAATTTCTTGTAAGACACTTTTGTCTTATTTCAAGTGTACTAAGGTATCTGCACCAGAAGCCAGACGAGGAGAACTTGGCACGATTTTTTTGTTTCTGCAGTGTTGAACTTTTAAATTTAAGAACCATAAAATTACATTTGTTATATGCTGATGTTAGTTTAACATCAGCATAGTTTATCAACTCAATTGATACATTTGTACCAGATAAAAATAAGGTTTTGGTCATTTTTTACTGCCTCCATGTGGCTTTTCTTGGAAGACGCCAAATGGCACTGAGTGTCTTGCTGCTGCTGCTGCTGCTGCAGCTGCTGCTGCTGCAGCTGCTTTAGTGTGACAGTAAGCTGTCTCCTCGACAGACTGATGAACATCCCAGGTTAGTCACGCTCCGTTACTCAGAGAGTTCAGAACAAAACAGGAGGTTCATGACAGACTGGAGACAAAAGACATCAAGGAGTGTGTCTGGGCAGGAAGAGGAGAAGAGGGAAAGCTGTGGTCATTGGATTTAATATTTACTGGAGAGCAGCCATAAGCTGAGACATCAGTGAGGAACATAGAAAAAAAAAAACATTTTCAGATGGGAAACTGTGACTTTTTACATCTGATGTATTCAGAAAGAGTAAAAATGGAAATCTTGCTTTGATCTGAAATTTCCTCCAAGGCCAGATTGTATTTGTCAAAGCTTAAATGACTAAACATCGCCCAAGGCAAGAAACAAAAAGTATTTTCCACATCCTCAAGAAAGTTTTTTTTTTTTTTTGCCACCAGCAGAAGCTTAAAATATTCTTCAAATGTGCTACAAAGGCAGGCAGGATTTGGGTTAAAAAGTGATGTAAAAAGCCACATTTCTCTGCAGAGCAGCTCGCCCTTGTGTCTGCGACTGTTTCCACTGAACTGTGCTGACCGCTGAATATTCTGAAGAACAGAAAGAGGGCTGAGAGGAGAAAATCTGATCTGGAGACATGAAAAGACCTTATCTGTAGAACAGAAGGTGACAAAACAGATTTAATCTTGGCAAATTTTTTCATCAATTTGCATAAATGTGACAATACAAACACACAAAACAAACATCCTGTCATCAGAGTTCTCATTTGTTCTGGTCTATAATAATTTTCCTCTTTTGTTCTCCAGAACAATCAGCAGCAGTGATGAATTCTGATTCCATAAATAAAGTTATTCAGTAAACCTAAACTCTATGTGCTGTAGTTAAACAAGACGTTTGCTGTTCTGGTGCTTGTTTGGCTAAAGTTGAGAGGTTTAATATCAGTAGAGTAGGCATGAAGCTGGTTAGCTCAATTTAAAGCTTTCTACAAAGAACAAGCAAAATGTTCAGACAAAAAACAACCTGAAAACCTCAGAACTGATAAGTAACTGATAAGTTAGAGACATAACTTTTCTGTATTTGTAGACACGACAACAAAAATATGTTTTATGGTTTCTTAATGCATTTGTCGGTTTGCATGCAGTACTTCAACTCAAAAAGCCATTTTGAATCTTGTGATTGAAAATGGTTTCTGTGCTTTTAGTAACTGTCACCATTGTTTGTTCAATCAAGTTGTCAAAATTCTGCCAGAGAAATGACTCGAAAGAGCTGCAGATTCTTTAGTGCAAATTTTAACAGCACAGTTGATCTGACTACAAATTTAAAGCATTCTACTGAAGAAGCTTTGGAGTGGAGAGAAAAATCACATTTTGATGTTGCAGGATCCAACATCACAAGAGTGTGAAAACATTAACCATGCAGCACAGTACAAGCTTTGAATATGACACTCATATACAAGTAAAACACTAGAGATTATGTATTATGGTAAAGCACGGCAGTTTGCTTTTCTTTTAAATTAAATTAAAAGTGATTTTTTATCTTTAACCCAGAGCTAGGTCAACTGCTGCCTCATTACTTTAACCTAAGCTAACCAGCTTGTTGCCTTTTCTTTAATGATCACCAATAAGATATATTTTTACCCTAAAATTCCAAACTTTTATTCTGCTACTACAATTTAAAGTAGATGCCAAATATTTTAATAAAACACATCACAGCTCTGATTAGATGAAATCTCTCTCTTTTCACTTTTCAGGTTTAAAAGGTGAATCCATTCTACTAGAGACCCCAACTGCTACATTTAAGCAAGTCATCCATACATCATAGGAATATCATCAGACCTTTTTGAACTTTTAGTTTTTTTCTTTGAACCGTTCTTGTTTCTGCGTAGAATGAATCCAAAACATGCAACTGCATTGACACTTTTTTAAGATATGGGTGTTTATAGAAGTCTTTTTTTGATTTCTGCTAAATGAACCAAATACTTCAAATACTTGAGAAATCGGATTTTTATCTTTATAGATCATTGTAGTCATACAGGCCATAATTATGCTACCCAGTAAAATGATTCAAATAAATAATTAAAATGTGCAAAATGTAGGAGTTGGGATGAGAAGGAACTTGTAGTAAAATGGGGATCACCTGTCGTTTTAACAATAATCTACAGCTAATGTTAGTCATCACACAGGGAAAAATCTGTCTTTACAAGTTAGAAAAGAAAAACCCAGCTGAATTAAACTACCTTAGTGTTCTTGCTGTGGATCTGGGGTATTTTGAAAAGGGGCAGGAGAAAGTGGGAAGGATGTTGGGGCAAACCAATGCATGACCATGGAACCAGGCTAAGTGACCTCAAGAACTGACCTTTCTGCCGGAGTCCTTGTGTCCACATTCCCCCTTGTCATACCACCACTTGTTTTTCAACTTGTCTAAGACGGCTTGTTCATTGAGCTTCAGTACTGCTAGGTTTACTGGGATTCTTCAGAGAATCAAGGGAAGGGGAGTGGGTGGGGTTGGAAATAACATAAATAACATTATGCACATCCATGTTATGTTATGTTATTGTTCAACTGCGTTGGCCGCAGCAGCAGCGGTGGTTGTAGAACGATTTTAGCAAAAAGCTCCGTTAGCAGTACAGATGCTGCAGTACACTACAAGTAACAACTCGACAACAGAAAGAAAACAAAACAAACAGAAAACAGAAACAACACAAAAAATATTGGAAACTGTATCAAAGTGATATGCATTAATACTCCATCTAGCTTAATTTGGCCTGACTCCCTACGTGCGAGATGTGTATTACTATATCACTTTGGGTAACCGACAGCAGCTGAAAACACTCTGGGAAACTTTCTTTCACTGAGCAAAATGAATATCATCAGTAAATACTGCGAAGGCCAAAGAGACTGCAGGAGGTGAAACTGTTTGGATTATTGAGCAGAAGCTGTCCAAGAACAAGAAAGCAACTGAGCAAAGGGGTATTTAAAACAATACGTTTGTGAGATCAGCTAGTTAGATGGTCTTCATGCAGAAATATACTTTTTAGGTTAATAGTTTGAACTTCAATAAAATGTCAATTGAAGCTTCTGATTCAAGGAAACATCCAGGAACTTTGAAAAACTCTAAATTCTGCAGTTAATTAAAATAACAACAAATTGGGATCCTGTGAGATGTTTGGTTCGCTGGATGTCTGCAAACTGAAACCTTATCATGGGATCTGACAGAACATCGATAGACTCGAGGGTTTCTTCATTTCTTCAGTGAAGAAACCTGATGGTTCTGGAGAAACAAATTGGTTTCAAACATTTGTGCCACTATCTTCAGAGGTCACCAAAGGTCAACCACCCAGTCCAGTCATTTACAAAATCTGGGAGTATGGGGTACCGGGCCCTTTGATATGGGCTGTCAGGTCCCTGTATGACCGGTGTCAGAGTCTGTCCCTTAGAGTTAATATTCCATCTAGCTTAATTTGGCCAGACTCCCTACATGTGAGATCCCTCCCCGGATGGGAGGGACTCAGAGTAGAGCCACTGCTCCTCCACATGGAGAGGAGCCAGTTGAGGAGCCAGTTGAGGAGCCAGCTGAGGCTCGGGCATCTGGTCAGAATTCCTCCTGGTCGCCTCCCTGGTAATGTTTCGGGCACGACCCACCAGGAGGAGACCCCAGGGAAGACCCAGGACGTGCTGGAGGGACTATGTCTCCTGGAGGAGCTGGAACAAGTGGCTGGGGAGAGGAAAGTCTGGGCCTCCTTTCTGAAGCTGCTACCCCCACAACCCGACTCCAGATAAGTGGAAGAAAATGGATGGATGGATGGATGGATGGATGGATGGATGGATGGATGGATGGATGGATGGATGGATGGATGGATGGATGGATGGATGGATGGATGGATGGATGGATGGATGGAAATCAGCACAAATATTTGACACCAATTCTGTTTTTTGCAGAAGATGTGAAGAAGGTTGGGGTGGGAGGGGGATGACCTCACTGTGTGAGGTCAACCTTATATTTCCTTGAACTTCTGCATGCATCCCATCTTTTATACATCATCAGTGCTTGTTTTCAAACATAACTGTTTGGGAGATTCTGTTTTCTCTATTTTGATCATTTGCCGCTTAAAGCCTTTTAAGACTGCACAGATGTTCATGCCATAATTGACTATTTTTCTTTCCTTCTTCATCTCTTCAAGTCAACAATGTACAAAACACAGCATCATAGCTCGCTACGAGGTTGTAGTGATAACTGCACATCTTACTGAAAAGCCAAAGTTAAATCGAGGGAAAATCTTTGTGACTGTGAGGATGCATATATCAATGAGGTCCAAGGAGTTTGTGTTTAAGGATGAATGGTTAGGCCTCAAATAAGCCTGAAAACATCGTCGTCATATCTTTCTGTCAGACACATAATAAGGTCTGTAACAAAAATATATAAGAAATATAATAAGAAATAGAAAGAAAATACAAGATAAAAAATAAATAAGATGCATAATATGCACAATCTTGAGAAAAATCTCACTGTACTCAGTGCAGGGTTTACTAAAATTGCAATTATACTCTTGCATGACACAGATAATGTGCACATGTGTTTGTACATAAGAGCCCTGAGCACAGCTGCACATGGGGATACAGCATTATGTACAAATATATAGCTAGCGCTGCTCCGTCTGGGCATCATTGTATGACACAAAGTTGAGCAGTGTATAGTGGAGTACAAAAACCTACTAATCTGAAGAAAACAACAAATGAAGCATAAATATTTTGGTCATTAACTGCTGACTTTTGAAATAGTTCTGAAAATACCCCAACGATGAGAGAATGAGAGAGGAGGATTCATGTTTTTCTGATTTGTTCCCAGAGGGTTTCATGCTTGCTACTGAAGCTGTGCCTTTCTGCCGGTTACCCCGGTGTACCATTGCCTGTCGTTACCCGTCAGGGTTACGGTGATCTGACCTTGGAGTCCCCTCCCCCGATGCCGCACTCTCCCTTGTCATACCACCATCTGTTTTTCAATTTGTCCAACAGGCCCTGCTCGTTCAGTTTTAACACTGCCAAGTTAACAGGGTTTCTACAGGGGACGATAGTAACAATAAGGGATAAGAAGGGAACTTGGTGTTAATGAATACTGCCATATTGAGGAAGGCAACATCAGTACAGCTGCATGAGTCTAATGAATGGTGCATGTAAGGACAAGTTCACTGTTTTCAGCCCAGACCTTCCTCTCATCACATCCAAGTGGCTTCAGGTTTATAATAAGAGCTTTTTGCTGGTTTCTGAAAGAAAACATTCATGTGTACAGAAAAAAATGTATATCTGCTACTAGAGTGTAAATGGTTTGACAAAGTGGTAATCTAAATCCTCCAGATTCATTTTTCATTGAAAAAGACAGACAGATTTTTTTAAATTTCCTTATAGTTTTTGTTCATGCAGTCAGTTGTAATCTCCTAAAGTGGTTTTGTCCAATAGGCATCCAGGCTTTGCCTCTGATTTGTCCAATTATTTGTCATGTCAGCCCTTGTGCCTGACATGGTAACCTATCAACACTTTGCATGTGACGCCAAACTCATTTTGAACTTTTGAAGGCTGAGTTGGTTACTTGCCTTGATGGATGCAGCTACATTTTCATTTGCCCTCTAATTGTGATCAAATTAAGAAGAAATTATTTTACTTGTCCTTGGCACGTTGAATATGAATTCCATTTTTATAACATAACAAACTAAATTTTTTGCCCTTATTGCTCACCATGTATATATTTGTCTTCTTTAGAGGGAATTGACATATCTCAATGAGAGCTGATCTGTTTAATATTGCTAGTAGGTAGTATTTCATGTTTGATCCATTTTCTCTCATCATTTATTGACTTACCTGCATTTAGTGCTTATGGTTCATTAAGATGCATCTCATTCATTCATTTCAATTTGGTAGAATAACTTATTGTATTACTACAACTGTAATAACAACTTTATTCTTTTGCATGTTCCACGTGTTCGAACTGAGAAAGGGAAGCAAGCGTTCAGTGTGATGCTCCTACAGCCTGGAATCAACTTCAGTCAGAACTCAAGATGTCAGAAATGATTTCATTGGACGTATTTTGAGCAGTTCTTAAAGATAGGCAACAAGAGTCTATGAAACAGTGTCACTGCTTTTAACTTGTTTTATTGTTTTATACTTGTTCATATGTATTAATTGGTTTTATTTTGTAACCAGGTTATTGTGTGTTGCAGACTTCTGCCCAGGTCCCTCTTGAAAATCAGATCCAGATCTCAATGGGGTTTACCTGGTTAAATGTAGGAAATAAAATAAAAATAAAATAGAAAATAAACTGAGAAAGCATGTTGTTGGCATGTTGTATGCCAACAACATGCTAGCTAATGTTAAAACAGCAAGATAAATGCTGGTAACCATGGCAACTAGTGAGAGTTTAAAGGCTGCCCTGCATCCAGTCTGTTTGCAAACAAATCATTTCTCTATTTTGTGCTGAAAAAATTAGAAAGAGAAGGACAAACTATGAGGTCAAAAACCTTCAACATATATTGACCTAAAACAGATATGACACAGAAATAGAAATATGGATTATCATCAGTTGATTATTTCTGCTTTTTATCCAATAGCACTCTCAGACTGAAGACTGGATTTCAAATAATTTTTTCTCTGTTACACTATTGTTTATTGATACAATTACAGGAAGGGAAATAAATTATGTCCAAGCAGGATGTCTAAGGACAAATACTTTACCAAGATGTCCCTAATGCATCAGAGATTTGTCCACTGAGTTAAGTAATTCATATTTTATTGACTCAGAATTGGGTAAATTAAGAAACAAACCAAAATCACTGAAAGTGTCACATACTGGACAGAGACAAAAAAAGCAAGCAAAAAAGTTAAACTACGTTCAGAAAATTTTCAGAAACCACCATCTTAAAAGATTACAGGCCTGGACTGATGAAACCAAACTACAATGAGGTTAGGAAAATAACTGCTGGGATTTTCTAGCAGTTAATCAGTTAATCCAACCTGTGCTTGCATGAATGCTGGAAAGCCTAACCCTAACCTTTAAACATCAATAAGCTAAATGCTAAACTGATTTATCAGTTTGTTAAATGTATTGGTTAAAGCCAACACTTTAGCAGAAAGAAAACTATATTGTTAAAAACAGAGCAGTTTGTGATGTTCAGACACTGAAGTAATCTGGGATGAAAAACCATCAGTGATTTTGTAACTGATTTCTGTGAACTTTCATCAACCTTCATTCATTACCTGATACATAAAAGAGGAAAAACATTCAAGCATTTACTAGGAACATACATGAGGTCAGAACTAGTGATTCAAACTGTGAGTCAGAGATGAAACACACCTGACTGTTGTTCCTCTTCACATGCACATGATGATCAAAGCTACATGGCAACACTAGCACTGATGACATGACAGTATGAACAATGATGCTTAACGTATCAGCGAATAAGAGTTTTGTTCCAGAGCACCAACTGAGCACTGCTCAAGTTTAAATGAGTGGATTTGGCTCTTCAGGGTTTCTTCCTTTGAGACAAAGATAATATAAATCTGTCACTATATGCATGATCTTAGCAGAATATTCAAGAGCATATTAATGTCATGGTGGGCTCCTCATTATGTACATTACATTATACATTACATGCATTAGATAACAGAAGTTTCCATATCTTCTCTGCAAACTAACTCAGCCACATTGGATAGAGAGAATTCTTGAACAGTTGATTTTAAGTAAAAAAATCTGGGATAGCAATTACAATTAAGTGTAAAATTATTCAGAGGACTGGTAATGTAGATTAAATGCATCATCATGTAACTAGGTTGTTCAGACCGGAAAGGAGAAGGCGTTTCTCAAAAGATAAAGCAGGATAAAAGGAGTGTCAATTTTGAATTCTTGTAATTGCTTACTTTATTTTTGCATATTTCCACTGATATTTTAAAAATTTGAGACAAATGTTTGAGGCTGGAAGGTTTCCTGTGGTTCCTCTGTAGATTTTTAAAAATCAGATTCAAGTTGGGACTGCAGCTGGGTGGGTCCATAAATATCAAAAATAATACAGTATCTATTGTAACATAATATCGACTCTTTTGATAAGTCCAATTTTCCAATAATTCCAATGATAAATATGTGAAGACTGTCAGTATGAGGTATGCATTTAATGCATACTGTTCAGTTACCAGCAGCTGGACTCAAACATTAAAGTGAGCAGGTTGACGAGTCAAAAGTATAACTGGGGGAGTGATGAGTCAGTTGAGTTCGTCAAACTCCACCCAAAATCCTGGTGGGGAACGTGCAACTCTCAGATGCTTTGATGTTTACATTTATGAACAAAACTCTTGCAAAATGTTTCAATTTCACCAGCCATAAACAACAAACATGAGACGAAGACAAAATCAAAGCACATCCTCTTTCAGAATATGAAATATTCTCTTTTTTTAATGAGTTGAATTCAACCTCAGACGAACAAGAAACATAAGGCAGGGTGATGGTTTATTTAATCAGATATTAAGTCAAAATTCAAAAGCAGGATGTTATAAAGAAGGCCTTGTTAATATCATGCTTTGATGCAAATATAGGTAGATTTTCTGCTGCGTTTTGCACAACTCGTACAAATGCACAATGGAATTTTGATGGAACATTTTCTTTCATCGTTTTAAAAATGCTTTTTGAAGTGGGGATTTCTGTTATATAAAGACAATTAGAGTGAACACTCCTACAATGACTTCAGTGATAGAAACCACAATAACAAGAGAGATGCATTTTGTGTGTTTCTACACTCTTTCACTTCATCTAGTTTCTGCTTCAGTGGATCCTAAAAGTGAGCTGAAACGGGCCAGCGACTATCAAAAGAAACATGAGCTTTAGCTTTAGCCCATGCTCTTTGTTTTCCCATCTTTTTAAGGAATTTTGACATAATTCTTAATAATATTATGGCCAGCTGCTGGTGTATTATAGGAATGATAGCATTTTCTAAAGGAAGAGAGAAAATTGGCCATCTACTAAAACATCAGCATCTGGAGACAGAAACAATGACGTGTTCTCCTCTTTCAGCTTGTTCTTCACATC
The DNA here is from genome assembly GCA_911649635.1 of Poeciliopsis gracilis. NCBI lineage: Eukaryota > Metazoa > Chordata > Actinopteri > Cyprinodontiformes > Poeciliidae > Poeciliopsis > Poeciliopsis gracilis. The sequence goes on from CAJVRI010000585.1 coordinate 553,198, forward strand.
TTTATCTCTTGTTTATGTTTTAAAGGCCAAAAGCATCCCACATTCTTGGGCACTCTACTAATATTAATCCATTTATTAATGAAGTCCTTTACATCTCCAGTGGAAATCTCCAAGTCCTTGGAGATGAAACAATGTGAATGAGTCCTAATTCACACAGCAAACAGCCGGAATGTACAGCTGCCCTGGGAAAGAAGAAAGGCTACAAATTGTGCACCATCAACCCCTCTGACCAACACCAGCAGGCACTGTGGGTGAAGCGTCTTTCTCAGGGACACAGACAATGAGGGCGGTTGGACCGGGAATCAAACCAGCGATCTAAGAATTGCAGGGTGAACTCCTACTCCCATCGCCCACGATACTGTATATTCTGTGAGTCACATGAGGGCCACACACACTGTCCACTGTTGAGATTTCATAGTGCAGTGTGTACCGATTGCCTACATTTCTCAAGACAAATTCGTTAACTTTCCACAATCCAAATGGATACTAGCAAGTTCGGCGCCTAGTCTGATGCTTCCTCTACAGGACGGCCACCGCAGGCCTGTTAATGCAGCAAGACGTGGCAGTTTGGTTGAGCAGTGTCCTGAATGGTTGTGCTGATTCTCAACCTGATGAAATCAGTATCGCATACAAAACAGTTCAATGTGAACATCGTAAAAATTGACATGTGTGCAGACGTGTCTGGCAAACGCCCTCTTTGAGTCCGCTCAAAATACGCTCAATCATGTGAGTGCCGTGACTTCTCCAGCAGGAAAAATGGAGGAGTCTGTTTATTTTTACAGGTTCAATATCATAGGGAAATCAGAATCATAGTCAGAATAATCACAGACATAATGTTTTGCAAAATGTTACAAAGCTAAAACTAATGCAGAAAAGCTACTTTTATGAGAAAATAATGTCATAAGATTTGCACATAAGTTTACAGACTGTTTCTCTGCTACCATTTCCTGAAAAGGGGCAGCTTTTGATTGCAGCAACGTCTCCTATTTCATATGAAAACTTTGTGTTTTCATTGCCTGCACAGCAGCATAAAAGACATCACCGTTCATATTAATGCCAACTTTGGCTTAAAACTTAAATCTGCTCCTGTAATGTAGCAGCCTTTTACAACAATCTAGCAGCAATTGCAGTAGCAACTCAAATTTAATTTTATGTGAATGTTGTATTGCTCTTCTGAGATTATATTTCTTTAGCTTTGAAAATCTACTAAATACCAGATGATTTTATTTATTATGTCCTAATATGCAGAAATGAAAGAGGATGTGTTTATTTGTCACCATGACAGCAGTTAATAGCCAGAGACAGCATCGATTCTTCACACAGAGCTAATGTTTTTCATGAGTGAAGTTGATTAAAATAAATGCTCTGCATTCAAGTGCTTTAGCACAACTATGTTGCTTAGCAACTGAACACGGAATCTGCCTTTTATGACTTTTCCCTCCTCAAAGCAGTGAATTGGTTTGTGTTTTTCTTTTGCAGCTCAAAAGCATAGAAACATGGAGACAGAAAAGGTGGATCACAAGACTGAGTTCTCCACACAAACAATTCCCTGACTGAGTATTTCCCAACATAAAGGAACAAATGATTATATTCAGAGTGCACTAGTCTCCCCTGTGAAGTGTTTGTGTTTCTGGCTTGAATATAAAAATGCTGACATGAGGCAGAAATAATAAGAGCAACACAGAACATCTGATAAATGTTTTATTTTATGTCAAACACAAAGGAAAGGAAAAGAAATCTTTCAAATTCTGCTGTCAAGTAAAAATCTAAACTTTTAGAAATATTTAGCCAACTTTTAGTTTAGATCAATTGCATTCAATTCAATAAAAAAACAAAACAAAAAAAAAAAACAAACAAAAAATTAATTTGCATGGATTGATCAATATGGGGAAACATGTTCAATTTTGGTTTATTAGGATTCCAACCACATATTTTTGTTGTCTTTTTTTATGAAGATTTGAATTCTATGATCAATGTAAACATCTGACATAATGATCAAAGATTTCAACGTAAAGCTTTTTAAAACATGTTTGCTTTGTGCTATGCTGCCTTACCTTTTATTTATTTTCATCAGATAAAGAAGCAGTGAATATCTATGCTAACTAAAAATAAATGTCTCATAGCTCTAATTTAGATCATGTGGTTCTTATCAAGGTATTCAGAAAAATATTGTCCTGTCACAATAAAAAAAACCTGTTATATGACGACAACGGCGTTTTTTTCTAACAAGGCTGCCACAACTAGTAGCAATGTTGGGGATAATAATCCCTGGACATCAATGAAACATGATTTAGAAATCAGAAAGTATTAATACACAACTATCTATTAATAGTTATCTAATATCTATTAATAGTTATTTAATAGTTCATACTGCTATGAATTTCCTGAACAACTGAAGAAACTTTTAGACTGGAATCTGTGTCCATTCCAATTTATTTGTCCATAAGCACAAAGGCACTTATGGACTAAATCATTATACCATTTATGAACTTTTTAAAGTTGGTTTAAGACTTTGAAACTTTCTGATAAATTGTGCAATTTGTCTTTTGTTTCTAATTTCAACTCTGTGTGTATTATCTATGTTCATTAATCGCTTTTCCCTCTTCCTGCTCCCCTTTGCAGGAGGTGCTCAGTTTTCCTCTCTGATTGTGCTCACCTGGTCCAACACGCCACCATTTCCTTTCATTAGTATTTCAGCTCAATGATTTTCATTTTTCTTTGCTGGTTCCTTCTGCTGCATCCTGTCTGGTTCCTCGTCCTGGCCTTCTCATGGCCTTCTCTATTATTTTTAACATTTTATCATTAAATGAACCTAAGCCTTCTGAGCTGCTGTCTGCATTTGAGCCAACGACAAACTCAAATATACAAAACCTAATTGAACATTGTAGAAATAGTTTGCTAAATTTTATTTTACATCTTAACTTTTTCCAAGAAAACTTGTTCATCATTGGTATCAGAAATTGCACTGCTGTCTTGGTCATTTATTTTGAACATTGAAGTCAGTGTAAATAAACATAGTTGGGCTTTGTTTCTCTAAAATAATCAGCCCACATTCAGGTCAGTAGTGAGTGGTCTTAATTTTTCATTTAAATAAAATGTCCTAAAGCTGAGGCTCAGTGTTACCTGACAGCAGGAGAAAGACAGACAGATGGAGACACTGATTATGACTGTAATTGTTGGTGCTCTGGTGCATGTAAAGGCAAACAGGCAGGAAGCAGTAATACAGGCATAACGATAACAAGAGACAGAGACAGACAGTCTGACAGACATGTGGACAAAGACAAAAGAGAGAGACAAGACAGACAGAGAGACATATTAAGAGACAGACAAACAAACACAAAGACAATAAAACTGTGATCCACCCCTCAAGACTAACTGACTCAATTTCCTTATTGAGCACCAATCATCCAGTTTCTGACAAAATCCAATCAGTTGCATAATTAAATCAGCACTCTGTGTTACTGTTTAGACCATTTTTACTAACAGCATTCTGATGTTAGCTCCAATGTTTGACTAACTTAACGTCCTCTGTTTTCTGTCTCAGACAATTATATATTTTGGAATTTAAATAAAATGGGAGAAAAACTAGAAATGAGAAACAGGAAATGAGAGACATAATGTGTATACATCTATACAGATTTGATTTGACATTGAACTGATTCATTTCCTTGCCAATTCCTTTCCCACCAACTGAATCCCAAACTGGTTCAAATTGTACGAGAACTGAGAAATGAGCATTCCTAGCTTTTACTTGGATGTCGTCTTTAATAGTGACAAAGAGCTACAGTTGACACATTTTTTCTGAATTAAAATTGCTGTTTAATAAAATACTGAAATAAAACCTGTCTTGTGATGGTTCATGTTTCTACTTTCCGGTGTTTCAAACACCTATCTTCTCTGTAACTCCATGGTTCAGATTGTAACTAGGATTGGATCTGACACATCAGAACCATTTCATACTCCAGAATTTCAATTGCAGTTTCATAATATTAAAATGATTAAAACCATTTTCACATTCTGAGCTCATGACAGTGCCAGTATAGAAAGATAAAAGAAAAGTGTTCCTTCCAAACTTTCAGCTGAAATCTTTGATGCATTTCATGAAAACTCTAATATCACTGTTTATCAAAAACATCCTTTGAAATTACTCTTCATACATTTAAGATTTGTATAATTTTATAATTGAGGTTTTGGAGCTATGAAATCTAACTGACTATTTTTATACAAAATTGACTGGAAGATATGCTAAAGGGAACGAAAATCTGGAGAAATGACACATTCAGTTCTGTTCACATCTATAATTTCATTCATTTTTATTTCACCGTATGTGTCCTTTATATTTTGAGGAATTAGAAACTTTTATTACAGCTACTATTCCTCAGAATGCTTAGACTTCAGCATTTACACACGAGAGGGAACTGTATAAAGTAGCAGATTTAGTGTTTTAAGCAGAAATTTAATTGTCAGAAACAGGTATGGATCCATGTTAGAGGGATCTCAAATATTTGATATTGCACTCTCTGTTTTAACTTAAGAAGTTACAACAAATAACAGACAAAAGCGAGACAAAAGCGAGACAACACTGACGCCACACTGGCGGCCGCTAACCAAACACTCAGAGTGTACCTGAGGGGCGATGCTTTGGGAGTGGCCACTCCGTAACCCTTAGAGTCAAGGTTTCCTCCTACTTTCATGGTGTCGCAGGGTTTCCTCTGCTCGATGTATTCGTTCATGGAGGACTCAAGTAAGTAGGCATACTTCCCCTTTGACTTTCTGACTCGTATTACCCCCTCATTAGTGCTCTTTACGAATACAGACGGGTCTGCACTGCGCATGTATGACCACATCTTTTCGAACACAGCAATCTTTGACCTCTAAAAGGGGAGTAAAGAGCAAAAACGATATAACACTAAATTAATATTGTTTAAGACAAGTTGCACAATTTGTGAAGATGAGATTGAACTTTAATCACAGTACTAAATCTAGCTAAATCCCCCTGGTTTTGCACATCTTACAAACTAGGATGTACAGTTTCCAAGATGAAATTGGAAACAAGTTCACTCAACATTATTTAGGTCTTAATTTTCTGCAAGAAAGTAATTTAAAACAAGTGTTATTTAAAAAAAAAGAAAAGTTTTTATATAGTGATGTACCGTAAAGGTTTTGTAGTGGTTGACACTCCAGCCTTCACTTTATACATAACATTTATACATAACAAACATATTAGACTGAATAAGAGGTCAGAAATGTATGTGTGTGTGAACTAATACTAGACTTAATGAATGGCAATACATGTAGATCAATGAGATAGTTATATCTCGTACTTGTCTGTGTGATAAGTGTCTTGGTTGATTGTTCCCTGTAATGCTGCCACCTATTGGACGTCCCAATGTTTTCAATTTGGGATCCACCCATACTCAACGTGATCTCCAAATTATGACCCGCTTCTTCTGTGACACCTCACACAGACAATGAGTATCTGTGAGTACCTCATACATATATGTATTGTCATTCAAGCAGTCTAGTATTATTTCACACACACACATACACACGCGCACACGCATACACACGCGCACACGCAACACACACACACACACACACACACACACACACACACACACACACCCACACCCCACACACACACACACACACACACATTTATAACCTCTCATTCAGACTAGTAGCTATGTCTGCTTTAAATGGCCTCTATGTATGTGTGTGATATTTTGACAGTACATAAGTGCAATTTTAGTTATGTGAGTGTGTGTGTGTGTGTGTGTGTAGGTGTGTGTGTATGTAGTAGTGTGTGAGAGAAAATTATATGCATGTGTGAGAATTTGATTGTGTATATGTGTAATTTTATTTTGCGTGTGTGTGTCCACAGTAGTGTGTGTGCATATAAAAACTAAAAATAAAACATTCAATCAAATTTTGACTTACACTTAGTAACCTCTGGTATTTGAAAGTGTTATTAGATAAGTTGAAATAAGTTTCACTAACTCAATCTATATTTTTCTGATTTGGTCTAATTTTAACATAAACATTTTAGTTGTCAGAGGGAATGTTTCATTTATAGCACAAAGAAAAGCAGCTAATTCTTTAATTGTTGTGGTATCAAGAGTGAACATGCACACTAACCTTGAAGAAGTCTTTGGTAGAGCCCCCTTCAAGCGTACCATAGGCGATCTCGGTCTGCTTGGCCAGGTCTTCTGCGCTCTCGATGGGGGACACCATTCTCTCCACAGTGAGAAAAGCTGCCAGGTTGGCTGTGTAGGAAGAGATGATGATGAGGGTGAAAAACCACCACACCCCTCCAACAATTCGACCTGAGAGGGATCTGTGGGGAAGAACACAAAGTAAACAACAGCTTTTAAGAAATTCAGGAACTGCTGTCTGCATTCTGGACTCGGACTTATTTTGATCAGCTTTTCCTTGCATCCGGTGGTAAGTCCGATTGGAAAACAGAATATACAGTTTCACTCATATGCTGATGATATTACTTAATATGTAAAACTAGTGCTTGAATCAATCTTACTGTAGCAGTATCACCATCTTTTGGCCTCGCAGTTATTTCATTATTTGAAATAATGTCTTTCTTACCATCAGAAGGAGTGCTTTAAATACTTTGGAAATGATGGTCAACCTTTTTGTCTCACTAGAGTTAAATAATTGGGTAAAAGGGGTAAACATTGACAGTAAACATTAATCTGCACCGTACCAAAATCTCCAGCTTCTTCCACTCAGAGACTTTTCTTTCTAGAAACTGACCTCAACAGACTTCAGTTGTGTTTGGTTGAGCTGCTCACATCAAATCACTGCACACATTATTTCATATTATTTTGTTTGACTTAAAGCTGTACAGTAGGTGCAGAAACTGCAGCTGAGAGTTTCTGCCTGCAGGATATTCATGCTTCACATTAACATTAAATGCATAGAATACATTGAGACACACACCCGCACACGCACACAACACACAGACTGATCCTATTTAGCTCTGCGGCCCCATCCCACTAAACGTGACCCTGTATGATGTTCACATTGATGCAGCTTCAGTGTAATGTGGTTTACAACAAGCTAAAGAAAAGTACCAGATGAGGTGGATTTAACAAACAAACCAAACTTCCCCTGGTCGAGGCAGCTCAGCATCAGGGAACCAGTTCCCTCTGGGGTTGAGACCAAAGTGCCAGCCAGACACAATAAAAAGTTGTGACTTCCATTTTTTATAGAATCTAAAACCGTCTTAGCATCTACTGTGCTATTATTAAAAGTACAAGCTGTTTCACATTAATGCTAAGTCTGATAGGAGGAACATGAATGTTCCTCCTATCAGTTCCTCCTGCTGTGGATGTTCTACCAGACTGTGGATGTTCTACCAGACTGTGGATGTTCTACCAGACTGTGGATGTTCTACCAGACTATGGATGTTCTACCAGACTGTGGATGTTCTACCAGACTATGGATGTTCTACCAGACTGTGGATGTTCTACCAGACTATGGATGTTCTACCAGACTGTGGATGTTCTACCAGACTATGGATGTTCTACCAGAATGTGGATGTTCTACCAGAATGTGGATGTTCTACCAGACTGTGGATGTTCTACCAGAATGTGGATGTTCTACCAGACTGTGGATGTTCTACCAGACTGTGGATGTTCTACCAGACTATGGATGTTCTACCAGACTGTGGATGTTCTACCAGAATGTGGATGTTCTACCAGACAATGGATGTTCTACCAGACTGTGGATGTTCTACCAGACTATGGATGTTCTACCAGACTGTGGATGTTCTACCAGACTGTGGATGTTCTACCAGACTATGGATGTTCTACCAGACTGTGGATGTTCTACCAGACTGTGGATGTTCTACCAGAATGTGGATGTTCTACCAGACTATGGATGTTCTACCAGAATGTGGATGTTCTACCAGACTGTGGATGTTCTACCAGAATGTGGATGTTCTACCAGAATGTGGATGTTCTACCAGACTATGGATGTTCTACCAGAATGTGGATGTTCTACCAGACTATGGATGTTCTACCAGACTATGGATGTTCTACCAGACTATGGATGTTCTACCAGAATGTGGATGTTCTACCAGACTATGGATGTTCTACCAGAATGTTGATGTTCTACCAGACTGTGGATGTTCTACCAGACTATGGATGTTCTACCAGACTGTGATTGCCAGCATATCCAAGAAGGACACGTCCAGACTGGATAAACTGATCAGGCGTGCCGGCTCTGTGGTCGGCATGAAGCTGGACTCTCTGTTGATGGTTTCACAGGCGAGGACACTGAACAAACCTCTGGACATTATGGACGATAGCGGTCACCCTCTACACGCTGTTATCAGCGGTCAGAGGAGCTTGTTCAGTGACAGACTGCTGCTTCCCAAGTGTCGGACTAATAGATTCAAGAACTCGTTTGTCCCCCATGCTTTTGCACTGTACAACTCCTCATTGTGTGTGTGTGTGTGTGTGTGTGCGTGTGTGTGTGTGTGTGTGTGTGTGGGGTGGGGGGTGACGTAGTGCTGTATTTATTCATTTATATTCTTATTCCTTGTTTATTTCTTGTTTAATTTAGGTTTTGGCGACGTACATTTAGTGTGTACCTTTGTATTTAATTTGTGTTTTTTAGTATTTTGTTTACTGTGTGTTACTATTTTCTGTGAGCTGCTGGTAACTTCAATTTCCTGAGGGAGCCTTGCCAAGGGATCAGTAAAGTCTAAGTCTAAGTCTAAGTCTGGATAGATAAAGAAGCCAGTTGCTTACTACAAGTTTTTGGCCAAGTTTTTTCTGCTTTGTCTCAGAGCATGAATGTTGAAAATGAATAAATGTTTCTACCCTATTATATGCCTTGTTTTTGTCTGGAGATGGTCTACTCTTTATAAAATGATGACCAAAGTAACTACCATTGCGACACAAGCATGTCAAGCCTCTCCTTTTTAGCTGTTTAGCTGGCTGTGGTCCCTAACCCCATTTTCCTTTAAGGTAATTATCACCAATGAACAACACACTTTTACCTCTTCATAATGTACTATATGTACATATGGGATGGAATATGCCTAAATAAGGTCATTGTCAGAAGAAAAAGGCACAAAGTCAAAGCCATAAAAATGCATGTGGGATGATGAACCTGACAGACATGGAGAATAGAAACAGCCTCAAGCCTGACCACAGCTGAAAACACTGAAAATCAGTCACCATGTCGCATGCAATCAAATGTTTCATGAATGCAAGTGTGTGTGTCTACATCAGAAACTGATGTGCAAAGAGGTGGTGGTTTAATCACAGCTCAGCTATGACTAAAAGTCTCCCTGACATTTTGCTTTAGACAGGCAGCTTAGTGAATACAAAAACTGGCTATGTGATGTTTTGTCTACATATGCATCAATTATCACACAATTTATTTTTATGCAATTCGGTCTTACCTGGGGGAGATGTCACAGCCCTGCTGCATGAAGGCCCCAAGTGAGAACCAGAGAGAATTAAAGATCCCAAAGTCGTTAGTGTGTTCAGGAGTTCCTTTATCTTTCTGCTGGTTCTGGTTCTGATTCTGAGCCTGAGAGTAACCTGAAAGAAGAAAATGATGACAAAAACGGACTAATTAAATTTTGATTATTTGATTATTAAAGTAAGAATCACAACATGGAAGCGAGTTTTTCAGGTGGTGATGATGTTGAAAAAGGGGGGAAACCTGGAGAGTGAGGGTCTTCTGAGTATGAAGAGGGAGGAACTCGTCGAGATGCTGAATCTGGAACAGTTTCATCTTCTTCATCGGACTCTTCACCTTGCCACTCATAGGGACTGAAACGACTCACCTGCAAAAAGTCATTTTATTATTGTAAAAAATATACGCCATTACTGTAAGTTAAAACTGCAATAAAATCTGCAAATTTATGGTAAAAAATGGTGAAACACCAAGTTACTGACCGTAATATCCAAAACATTTTATTACTGTAGAAAATACATGGAATTACAATAACTCAATAAACATATATTTCCAGCAATTTTGTCATGAAATGTAGAAAACACAGAAATATATTTTAAAAATATAAGTAATTGTAAAATTCATAGAAAAATATTGTAATATTGCCAGCAGTTAATTACTCTAAAATTAATGGTACTAATCAGCCAAAATGACTAATTTTACTGATATTTATAACTACAATGTAAAGCCATAAGCCAGTCTGTAAAAGTAATTTTTTACAAAGAATAGAATGCTGGTGCCATATTTTGTTTTCTTTTTTGATAATGCATTTTATACACCAAACTGAAATCTCAAAGGTAAACAAGGCGTCGATCTGGTGAGCCACTGATTGGCAGGCAAATTCCCAGTGCTGACGCCACCAGCATTTATGAAAGACTTTTATTAAATGGTGTATTTGGGATTATTTAATTTTATATCAACCATCGCTTTGTCATTCATTAAGAGAACTGCATGTTAGGCCCTGCTGCTTGGATGAATCTGAAGTTGGTTTCCAATTGCAGCTTCCAATTTGGGAAATGGCTAAAGGGCTATTACATCTAATTTTTCACAACCGTCAGCATCTTTAATTTACCTGTGATGATTTCTGCAACACTTCCATTAATGTTTCTGTAGCAACGACTGTATTGATATATTTATTTCAGGTTTACTTTAGACTGTGTATGGTTAAAGTTACTGTTAATGGCAGAAGCAACTTTTTCAAATTTGGTTCAGTATCCATCCATCCATCCATCCATCCATCCATCCATCCATCCATCCATCCATCCATCCATCCATCCATCCATCCATCCATCCATCCATCCATCCATCCATCCATCCATCCATCCATCCATCCATCCATTTTCCGTCACCCTTCTCCCTAACGGGGTCGGGAGGTGCTGGTGCCTATCTCCAGCTGCGTTCCGAGCGAGAGGCGGGGTCGCCCTGGACAGGTCGCCCTGGACAGGTCGCCCTGGACAGGTCGCCCTGGACAGGTCGCCCTGGACAGGTCGCCCTGGACAGGTCACCAGTCTCTCGCAGAATTTGGTTCAGTAATTTATTTGAATTACTTTGAGAGTGAAATGTTCATGCATGCAATTTAAAACTGTGAAGAACACTTTAGCTTTTGTTTCAATACCTTGGTAATACTTGGAAGGATAAAATTTTGCATCAGAGCTAATATTTAATATTTTCCTTTGACTTATGACTGTCACCCCCAAAATACTTACATTAAACTCAATGGGTTAATGACAATTAAAGGGTTTTAAGATAAGGAAATTTAAATATTTTACAGTTTTACAGTTTTTCTCAGTTTGGGTGCATTTCTCGGAACAGAATTTAAATTCTTAAAACTTGTTCAATCTTCAAATTATTGTGTCACTTCCTTTGAGCACGTTGCAAATGCTTTTGTAGATCATGCAAATTCTTATGAGCACTTTTCTGCTTTTCTCCCCATTTTAATTTGCTTTAATCATGTTAATCAAAATGTGTTAAACATGTCTGTTGAATTGTCTCAAATTCTAAAGCACATATGTACATCGTATAGGTCTTAACATGCATAAGTCTTGAAGTTGTCATACTGTCAATCATATTTTAATTTAATTGTATTCGATTTTTTTCAAAATTTGTCCTGAATTGGTAAATTGCTCCCAAGTGAGTCCTAAGTTTCTCTAACAGGTCAATGTATGAACCATTAGCTCAACTAGCAATCAACCAGTTTTCTGAAACAGATTGAAGGTGCATCTTTCATCTTTTTGTTACAAACTCACACACCATATACACACCAGATAAGGGCTGTTTACTTTTTAAATGATCATCCCTTTTTTTATAATATTTGGGGATGTTTTTCTGTTTGTCTTTCTGCATTGTGTCATCTGATTGACAACGTATGAGTTTCACGCTCAACCTGTGATTGGAAGACAATATCCATGATGCACACCATCCTGCGCAAAGTCTGAACTCAGTGACTTGTTACTCTCAACCCAGAGCAGGAATCCTTTTATTACCATTTTTTTCTTCAACAGGTTATCCCTTATATGGACAAATGCTGTTTTTCTTTTTGTTTTGTTTTCAGATCTTAGTAATACTGTGAGGAAACTGGACAGGAAACAGAATCGGTTCATTTTTAACAACAATTTTAAACTGTTTCTTTAAGTGAATTACTCATGATCTGTATTTTTGTTTCATTTGGATTATTTATTTATTTTCTTTATAATTTTCCACTCTGAAATTCTGACAAATTACACTTCCTTGTGTGTTGTACTGTAATTTTATGGTAAAATTCTGGTAACAACAGCAGCTGGTAATTTACCATAAAGTTTTTAATTTTGTTTTCTTTTACAATCAAAAGTCAATATATTATAAAGTCCTGCCATGTTTTTCACTTACACAGACTACGATATATGTGTTGTTTTTATGGTAAGTTGCATAGAAAAGTTTACAGTTCTGAACTGCTAAAGTCATGGTTGCCAAGATATTATACCTCAGTATCTCCTACAGCAAAACCACATTCTCCTTTTATTTGACCATATTTTAGGAAATGAGTTATTTTACGTATATTGGGAAATACACTAGAATAGCAGCAGCTGCGGTTGCCAGATATATACTGTATTTGGCAAAATACTGTCAGTTTTGGTCACCTGTATTTTGCCGTATTTTTAGAATAAAGCAAGATACTGGTCGTTATGGTTGTCAGAACTTTACCGTATAAAGATGGTAAAGTTCTGACAACCACAGCTGCCAGTATTTTACTGTAAATTAGAGCCATTGTTTTTTATAGTGTACCCTCGGTATATTTATATTTAAAATAATTTACATCTATCAAAGAAAACAATGTCAAAGGAGAATCTAGTTTTAAATGAATAACTAAAACATAAATACAACTTTCTTAATATTAAAACAAATATATATATATATATGTAACCCACGTTAAAATCTGATATAAATAGTTGATTTAAATGTCTGTAGACAGAAAATAACGTCACTGCTCCTTTAAGGAACTAGCGTTACAGACGCAGCGCCGTAGTGACGCAACACACAGGCCGGCGGGAGAGAGCAGAGGGGGAGTCAGAGGAAAGAGCAGCGATTGAATAACAGTAAAAGTTAATATCACAGTTGAAAAACATAATCTACCTGGTCGGAAACTGACAGGAATTTTATGAACGCTAAGCTACATCGGTTTTGGTGAGTTTTATGTTATTTTTTTGCACTTTCACTGTATTTTACTGTAAAATTATATTGTTAAAAAACATAGCCGTTACAAAAGCCGTTGATAGCCGTTGTGAAGAAATGCTCCGTTATAAATTGTTAACCGGTTAACATATTGAGTTCAAGAAGAATTTATTTGTATAATTTGAAGATTTAAAAAGAGTTTTATTGTGTTTGCGACCTGTCATACAGGTCAGATTTTTTTGCTTGGTTGGAAGCTCGGTCGGGACCAGGATTTGTCTGCCTTGTGCGGCGCGCACATTCACGGACGGGATTCACGGACGGGATTCAGGATGGCGAGCCAGACCCAGACCTTTAATTCATCTTCTCCATCACATTACGGAAGGACTCTCCTGCGTGTGGTAATTCGCTGCCAGGACGAACTGAACTGAACAGAACTGATAATTTATTGAATTATTATTTTTTGATTTGGATCGAGTCAACTAAGATTTTTTCATCGAACTGAATAACTGAATTCATATTCGGGTTTGAACTTGAATTTAAAGTGATATACTTTGGTTTCTATATGTTATATCTTTGAATGTGATTTGAACAATTGTCATTTATTTTGATTTGATTGTGTTGGAGGTATTTTCTTACCTGTAAAAGAAAGAAAACGAGTTAACTCAGGAAAAATAGGAATCTTAAAATAGATACAACCTAGGGAATAAAAGAGACTGGTCTAACTAATTCAAATTAGTCTGTCTAAAATAACCTAGGAGAACAAAGATCAGTTTAATTAAATTAGATTAGTCTTATTAAAATAAACTAGGTAAACTAAAGAGTAAAAAGAAAAGGTGACATACTCTTTATTTCTTTTTTTTCCTTTTCATTTTTATTTACCTCCTTATTAAGAACCTGCAAAATATTTATGTATTTATTTATTTAATTAGTTATTGTATCTTATCTGTGTGTTTGTATTCAGTAAATTGCCGGCCTATTTCACTTAAAGCAGCGGTCTCTGGTGTTGTCATTCTTGCTCCCCACTCCTTAGAGCCTAGAACTGGTCCAGTGGCGCAGTTAGCGGTGTGACACCGGTGCTACATATATATATATATATATATATATATATATATATATATATATATATATATATATATATATATATATATATATATATAAAAACACAGACCATATTTTACTTCCACAAAGCTTCTATAATGAAAAAATCAAACCCTTATTAAAAACACAGACCATATTTTACTTCCACAAAGCTTCTATAATAATATAAATTTGGTGATGTAAATCTAAACCTTCCAGAATTATATTATGCTTAACCAAATATAAAAAAGGGGTGGAAAAAATAAATGAAACTATTGTTTTAAACAAAAATAAATGTGCACAATTTCTTTTACAGAAATTGTTTTAAGACATGCAGAATGTAGAAATTAATATATGTAAGCAAAGAAATGATGGATAAGGATCAACGTAATGCTTTATTGGGCTGAAACAGCAAATATTTCTGCATGGAAACAATAAGTGTGTCGCTGACGAAAAAACAATGCAGTTGAATACTTCTTGCTGTTCACCACCACACAGCATAACATTCAGTGACCCATATTGGCTCTTTGCTACATGTCTATAATAACAAATGCATGAAGAAGGGAAAAAAAATCCTGAACAATGGATGGCATTTATGGCGTTGTCTCAGCATACTGGACATTTGCTAAATATGTCGGATGTGTGTTGGTGTGTTGGGCTCCATGTCAATTTGGCACTATGTCATTTGTCTCCAACTTACTACAACATATAGAAACTATTCCTTTTGTAATTTTAAGTTTTATTAAATTTTTGACAGTTCTAATTTTTCTAAATAATTACTCAATAACTAGTAGCTTCCAAATGTAGGGTGGATGTACTTATAGTTTTTAGTTCATTGTGGTTTTTACAACTATTGAAGAATACTTTGTGTTTTTACAAATTTGATTAGAAACAAGTCTACATGAACAAACATTTCTGGCCCCTGCCATCATACCAGAAAGAGCACCACACTGACTCCAATGTAGGCAAAAACAATGCACATCCAGATCTCATAGGCCAGCGGGTCAAGGAAGGAGAAAACGCCTGGCTTGGATTTGGTTGGTTTCTTGATCATGATGGAGATTCCCAGAGACATGAAGGGTTTGGTGAAGTCAATGTCTTGCTCTCGGACGAGAGTGATTGTCAGTGGGGCGACGGCCATGTCTGCCTTCTACAGGAGGACACAGACAAGAGATGTCACCCAATGGAGGATGTCTTTGTTTGGTAAAAACAGTGAACATGTTCACTGACTCATAATGAAAACATCTGTAGAGCTGTCACTGTTAATGTGAGCATGAAGCTCAAAACAGGTGCTTTTTAAAACACTTGACCTCACTTACAAAAGCAATTTCTTTGCTCAAGTGAAAAGAAGTCAAAGCAACACCTTCCTTGTACATATGTTATAGCCCACATGCTTGCCTTACTTTTAATGTTTTCTTTGATACTGTCTGCATGTACTCTGTCATGAAAAATAGCATTTGCATAAAATAAAAAATCTGAAACGAACCTCTATAAATAAGAATGTTTTTTTTTTTTCACTTATACACTGGCATTGTGTGACCCAATACAAATGTGGGCGTTGGGTCCCACAATACCGAGTGGGGCCCCATGCTGTAATCCACTCAGATTACGGTCATTATATAACCCAGTGTCATAACATCTTTTGTCTTTGACACCAGCATAACTTGCTGACTTGAAAACCCAGCCTCAGTCATATTATAGACCAAAAATGGTTAAGAAGTACTACAGCTAATATCTAATCTAGTTTTCTTAGGAACCATTAATATGACATTTAACGAAAAGCAACATAGTTTTCCTCAGCTTATTGTTTAAGGCAGTCAGTTTTTTTAAACATTTTTTTAGCATGTATCTAATACAAGGTACAAAATGGGCTGTTTATATAAGTTGTGAAAAATGTACTGTCGTTTTATTATCTACTGAGTACAAGAAAGGACTATCTGATAAAAAAAATAAAAATCACATCTAAAGCTATAACTAATACTTCTGACAGCAAATACATTTATTTATAATGCAAAGCTGCTACTAACTCCACTAAAAGGTGTAGATGTAACTGTAAGATTTGAAGCAAATTTTGCTGACGAGGGACTAATTTTTTAAAACCAGAACAGAGGAGGAAAAGCTCCAGTTTGGATCACAACCCAATGTTCTTAAGCTTGCTACTATTCCACAGTATTTACACTATAAGAGTATTAAAATAACTCTTCTCTGACTTCCTTAAGTCAGAGAAAGTTCTATTTAGATATTTAAAAAGTAGAAGCTGTATTGTGCCTCTGTGATACAATGCTGAGAGGCGTGATTATTTTAATTTGTATGTAAATGCTCTAGAGATGTGGGGCATAGTTGGTTCGTTCCTATTTATTCCTTCAGCCTCCAAAAACTGAAGAGGAAGCTCACTCTTCTTGAAATCTGTTATTAATATTTCCATAAAAGGTAGCTGATTTCACTAATGCATTAAATTTGTCTATGAAACAATGTGTTCAAAATGCAATATGAGTGCCTTGGTTTGAATGTTGTTTTATGAATGAATTTTGCTCTTACTGTACAGTATTTTTATTTTGGTTTTGTTCTATAATTGTTGCATGAAATTTCCCCACTGTGGCACAGTAAAAAAACTTCTGCTCTCTTCCATTCTTCTGTGTAGAGTTTAATTGTCCTGGATTCTGCAACTGCTGGTTATATCCAAACTCACCCCATAGACCAGTTCTCCCACCATGCCATTCCACTGCTTTGTCTCCGGGTCTCTGGATCCATACTTTCCGTCTCCCACCAGTTCTAGCTGGTAGGTGAAGCCAACATGTTTGGCAATCTCAGATGCCAGTTCAGCACAATAACCTTCGTACTTGTCATTTCCTGCAAACTGCTCGTGGTTCTTCTTCAGCATCATGTAGGGAGCTTCCTGTGACCACAGAGACAAACAGAAGGTGAAGTCATCACTTTTATTTGATCAAGATTTAGAACCATGGTATCTTGATCCATTTAACAAATCAAACCCTCTAGTTTTTCACTTCCATCTGTGGGAGCTGTTTGTCATGATAGAACAAAAAATAACACATTTTGTCATTAAGTGCACACAAAAAAGTAGACATAGGATGATTAATATTCTTAACAATTGTGTCAAATTCAAATCCCGTTCTTTATGTGGTCCTCTACTGCTGATGTCAAGCCACATCAATCAGTCACTCCAGTTTTCTGTGATTCCACTATTGTGGAAATTCATATAAAATCCACAGATTCACAGATTTTTTCCCACAAATGCATACCTCTGAGTTTATTGACAACTATTAATATCTTAACAGTCTTTTAATGTGTTTTATCAACACCTTCACATACAATCCACTCTTGATTGTATGTGACTGACATTAATGGCTAAAATGAAAATGAGTTTGATGCCTCTGAGAGACAGTTCTGAAGTATAATCCATAGTTTTCTCTAAACTGCTTTCCATTTTCATGTATTTTAACTGCATTCATGGGGTGGATTTATACTTCCATATTAAAAAGTAGAAGTTCAGAGGAGCTATTGAGTTTTCTGGATAAACCCACAACGTCTGGTTATTTCCAGAGGTCTAAGCATGATAATGCTAATGTTACTCCTGCTGATCATTTCTGTTTCTTGTTGAAATGATGCAGAGTACAGGTGATCACTAAATGCCACATTTTTTATATTATTTTCTAAATTATTCACACAGATCTTAGCACCATCACATAAGCCTGTCACTGTTGGTGACATCAGTAAGATTATTGATGTCACCAATTAATGGCTGAAATTTCATCCATTACCCATTTCCCACTGAAAAATAACTGGTCAAGAAGCTTTTTAGTTTATGTGGTTTATGGATGAAATTGTACTGATAAAGCCAAAAAATTGTAACCAGAAAGAAAAATCATTGGTGGAGTTTCCAGCAATTAGAGCTCACATAACAAAATGTGGAAAAAAAGTTCCCTTATTATCTTATGAAGACAACTACAGTTCCAGTTTCTAAAATCAGAATCTTCAAGGGACAAGAGAATCATTTATCCTGAGGCAAGAAACATTTATAATATGGTAAAAACATATTTTGGAAAAAGAAGTTTGAAATGACACACATACAGTATTCCAATTTACTGCATAACCTGGGTTCTTTGAAAAGGAACAGAAAAAAACTGTTGACAAAAGTAGAAAATAATTAGGACATTTCTGATTGCTCTGAAATTCAGATTAAATTTCAGATTTGTTTCTATACATCTCACTTGAGGCTAAGAACAGCTCTGCTGAAACAGGAAATGGTCATTCAGTAAGACCAATACCAATGGAGTGATTAGTATGTCGGTAAAGTTAAAGTGAAGATGAACTGTGCAGCATGTCATTCTCCCAGTCTCACCAATATGGTGGTGACAATGTAGGTTTTGTTCAGAAGATTAACCAGCTCTTCTTTCGCCAGCCTGGAGACGGGTGTATGCACGTAGCCTCTCTTCTCGTTCCAGAAGCCTATCTGGATGCGAAGCAACAACAAGCTCATTAAAATCACAGCGAGGAACACTCAGCACAGACTAGGAAATGGTTAAAGATTGATTCATGTTTTATAAAAGAAACCAATATATGTTACAGATAAAGTCTCTGCTTTCATCTGGCTCTTAAATGGGATGAAAAGAAATAAAAAAAAAGAAAAGAAAAAAATGGAAAATCAAAATGAAAAAAGACAGGAAAATAGGACCAAATAAAACTAAACAAACTTATTGCCTAAACAATTTTTTGGGTGCACAGGCTAAGACCTTACACAGCAGATTTGCTTAGACTCATTTGACTCCAGGAAATATGGTTGACTTACTTGTTGCAAGGAGCCCAGATCTTTGACAACAAAATATCGGTTTGTGCCAAAAATGATGTGTTTGGTGTTCAACAAAACATTGAGCTGTAGATTATGTGATCACTTGTCCAGTAGTCACTGGTCAAGAAGCTTTTTAGTTTATTCCGGTCAAATGACAACATTGTACTTCAATAGGAGCTTCAAATTAAATAAATCTTCAGAGTTATAATAACTACACAATACGCACTCAGGAGTTTCACCTTAAATCTGAATTTTACTGTTGCAGCTGTTCTGAATGAAATCTTCACCCCAGAGGAGCTGACAGCCAGTAATTCGCTGCCTTAGTGTTAGCCAGTAATGGTACCTCTGAGCCTCCAAGAGCTAGTCTCTGTTTCTCCTTGTTGTTTTGACCTCCTAGTGAATCTCCTTGTTGTTTTCTGTCCTTAGGTGTTTCCCCTGGCCCGGGATCCCCCTTGTGATGATCAACCTGGTTTTCCTGATCAAGACCTCCTCGTGATGCCGTGGAACGTACCCACTGGTTGCCCGAGTTTCCAAACTCACCTCCTTCACGCAATCAGGAGGAACTGATTGCAAGTTCCTCCTGGATTCTTCGACAGGCACTCAGCTGTCCGCCCTCCATTGCACTCCCTTATTGTTTTCCGGATTTCTGTGGCTAAGTGCTGGCTTTCCTGAACCCACGAGGAAGCAAGAACCCTGGACACTTCAGCAATCCTCCCCAAACAACAAACTTCAATTCTGCAAGTAAGATCCATCCAATTGATCTGTTAGCGTTCCCGTGTCCGATGGCTTTGAACTCACCATCTCTCTGCTGCACTTCCCATAGTGTGCTGACCATTCTGTGAGCCCAATCCCCTCCTGGACCAGACCCGTTACCTCACCGTCACCACTTATTGTTCTAATAAATTCACTTTCACCATAACTACTCTCCTGTGTTGTGTTCTGCATGTGGGCTACAAATATTGAACCCATCATGACACCCAGCTTGTCAACTTCCTCTTATCGTATCTTGCCTTACCCTAAAGTGCTTTAATATTAATTCATATTTAAGTCATGATTTTGTGCAAACTGGCCTGAGCAGAAAAACAACATTAATATAAACCTATCAAACCTGCTGAAGATGTGAGGAGTGATTGGGTGTTCATCTCCAGCTTTCAGGTCATTTGGGATCCCACTTTATTTTATTATAAATTTCCATTTTGTGGCTGGCTTCTGAATTTTGCCTCATTCTCCTTTATGTTTGGTATCTCTTTGCATTTTAAACTCATCTCTTCATGATTTTGCGTTGCCTTAAATCTCTTGTAAGTCTGAACACAGTTTTAGATCATTATGGGTCTATTTTTGTTTTTTCTATACTAGGAATGCCAGTCAATCCAAACAAAGACCAATTTGACCTTTTGCTGGCCTGGTTAGGTTCTATTAAAGCTGTGATTTGTTGCATAATAACAATGGAGGGATATTAGGGTTTGAAAGAGTTCAATAGAAAGTTGAGAGTCTGCAGGTTTCTACCCTAAGCACATGCTGATTGTACTGATTATCACAGATTTAATCAGAGTAGAGAGAACTAATTACTGAAGGAGCTGATGTAGCTAAAACCTGCTGAGTTGCTTCCCTAAAGTTTGGCTAGAAATCTGATACTCTAATGAAACAATGAGCGGCTGCACCTTCCGGGGCCCCATGTGGCTGAGCTCCATCACAGTCAAGGTGTAGTTGGTGCGATGTCCTCGCTCATTAAACTCAACGTGACCAGTCAGTCCTTCAAGACGAACCTGCAAAAAACTAAACATTACTTTCATCATTTTAGAACAAACAGAAAAAAATACAGAAGTTTGTGTCTATGTACCAACATAAGGGAAAACTAAGTTTGTGGGAACAGTTTGGAGCACAAAGCAAGGTTCATGAACACATGGATGGCAGAGTCTGGTGTAGGTGAATTGGACTGGCCTGCACACAGTCTTGACCTCAACCCAACAGAACACCTTTGCGATGAATTGGAGCAGAGACAGAGAGCCAGGCTTCCAACATCAGTTTGTGAACTCACAAAGACGCTTCTGGAAGAATGGTCAAAAATCCCCATAAACTCTCCTAAACCTTGTGGACAGCCTTCCCAGAAGGGCTGAAACTATTCTAGCTGCAAAGGATGGACCAACGTCATGCTGAACCCTTGGATTATGGGATGCCAGTTAAGCTACTGTAACAGAACAATAGCCTGAAAGACAGTCCTCCAAGGACTGTCTGAATTGGAAAGGTCTCACTGTGATGCTGTGGGATGACTTGAAATAAATTGTACATACAAAATCAGGGCAAATTTCTATAAGACTGGTGTCAGAAACTGGCAAAGGCTACAAGAAATGTCTTATTGAAGTTATTTCAGCTACATGGGCCAGCAATGTTAGTCTCCAAACTTTTCCCTCAGAAAACAAACTCTTATCTTGTTTAATGAATAAAACGATAGCCGTTGTAGTCTAAGTGTAATTAATAATTTGTCTTCCTAGAAATAAATGAATAACTATAAGATTTGACAGCAATATGTGAACACTTCTTTAAAAAGAAAGTAGTATTTAATGTAAGTGTCCTCTATATTACACTTGTAAAATAGCATAAATATCACCTAAGGGATATGTTTGTATTTAGTAAAAATGTTCAGTTTACTAATTGAACTTTGATAAAACTTAGATGTGTTTGAGACATACCCATAAAAAAAACTGATTTTGGAAAAGAGGCGAAAAATGAAAACATGAGATTAAGAATTTTAAGACAACAAATTGCCATAATGTGCAATTAGAATGCTATAGTTTTCTGGCATTCGTTGTATTATTTTTATCTGAGTTGTAACCCTGAAATTGTTTGTTTTATGTTTTAAAGTATTTATGTCAGAATGCAACAAGAAGCTGCAACGTAAGCAGCTTCATGCTTACGAGCTGCAGAGCTCTCTGGATGTCGATGCCTTGTCCCCACGGTGCTGGTGGGTTGGCCAGACACTCCCCTGCATTACCACGGCGAGAGATGTCAATGCGCTGCCGTCGCAGGTTTTGGAAAGCTTTCACCATGACGTTGACGCCGTCGTAGGTCAGAGCTCCTGTGTACTGAGAATACACATTTCAGGAATAAAATTGTTAAAATCCTGCTGTAATTTTCTCTCAGAGAACAGAAAAGAAATACAAAAGTAGAAATAAATAAATAAAAATACATCACCTTTTTCAGACATAAATCAACAAAGTGCTTCACAGAGAAGAAAAGCCAACACTCCAAAACAGCAAATTTACTTAGGAATTATCTAAAAAGACAATAATTTCCATTGCTCCATTTTTTCCTGCAGAAATGATTTAATCTGTTCTTCCTTGAGTTAAAAAAATGTCATTCAGCTTTTTACCTAATGCAGACTTATGTAAGACTTGCATCGTAGAAAACTTGTTTGTGTCAGAAGAGATGTGTAACTGCATATGGATTTCATAGTAGTGATCAAACAAGTCTTCTAAAATGTTCAATATTTTGCAACAGCCGCATTGTAGTCTTCATCTGCCAGTCTGTCATTTTCAGATGAGGTGCTAAATTTGCATAAAAGTGATTATCATCTCCCTGAGAATGATGAGAGGAGCACATGAATGTTGATCAGTATGTTTACATTGAGGCTGGGTTTCATTAAAGCTCATAATTCCTGGTGTGAAGAAAAAGCTCATCAAAATGTTGTGGTTTATATAATGTTACGACTGGCGTCGTTTAATTATGCAAATGTGAGTGTGCAGGTGCCTGTCTCTGATTGGTTTCCGGAAGACGACGGAGACGTCCAATTGGTGGCCTCCCGAAGGTGATGGATATAAAAGCTGCGCATTTCCTGTCATCCATCCTCAGCTCATCTCAACCGGCCGCACTGTTTGTTTCTTTGTTTGTTCGTAAAATCATGTAAAGTCCTGGAGTTTGTAGGAGTGAGCTGCCGTTTGTGTTTCATTAGTTTTCTCCCGTTTTGCCTAGTTAGGGAGGTAAGTTTTTGTCATTTGGTTTCTTTACTTTTTATTAGGTAAGTTCGTTAATATTTAGGTAGTTTCCTTTTGTTTGTTGTTTTTGGCATTAGCTCACTCTGATGTCCTATGTTCCACTTGCTGCAACATCTCAATCCAAAAATACATCTTTTAAAAATAAATAACATAATAAAATGTTCAACTTCATGTGTGTTGGCTGCTTGAGATCTGAAGAGGATGGATCCTTCGTGTTATGACCTGGCCACCACTAGACGGGTCGTAACACTAAGCACGCCACTAAACACCCTTACTTTGGTAAGCCATATGGCAAAGTGGTTTAGTAAAACGTAACTTTGGAAATAAGAGTCACATTACCATATTCTTATCAGAGATAAAGATAGCCATATTTGTTAGGACTTTTTATTTCTTTTTCTAATGAATTTGAACATTTAATATTGTCACCTACTTAAAATAATGGCCAAAGGTGATTTTTACAAAAAATGTCTCCTTTTTTCAATTGCAAAAGATAAATTAGATTAAAAAGAAAAAAATCCCCTTTGGCAAAAAATAATAATAATAATAATAAAAAAAATTATCTTAAGAACTTTGTTTTTTGTCCATTTTTTGAAGATTGGATATTTTGACCTTTGGGATAAATCTGCTGGAACATCCAGATTGAAAGATGTCTGAAATATTTTCCACTTGTGAATAATTCTCTCTGTAGAATGGCAGACATGTTGAAATGATGAAAAAAACATAAACTTTAGTGATATACATGTTTGTGTTTTCTGCTTTAGGTTCTTTTCTTTCATAGGCTCTTCTGAAGACTAGTGGGCCTTGTAGGAACCAAATCCTAGTTCCATTTATAGAGGTAAGGTGTTACTACAATTACTTGAAAATTGTACAAAGTTCCAATATCGCTCGAACTATAAACCTGTCCGAGTGTGTGTTCACCTTGAGCCTCTTTCGTGTCAGTTTGAGGTCTTTGCTGTCAAAGCCCATCCAGTCTTCATTGATTTTCTCCACAGCTGGGCAGGTTCGGTTCACCAGCTGGAAGCCTGTCACATTTGGTGCCAACTTCTGAAACTCTGTGACATTCAGGTCTAGAAAACCCTGAGCAAAATACAGAGAGAGAATAAAAGGAACTTAATATCTGCAAGTTTCATTGCCTCACTTTTGCATTTAACAGATCATGGACTGACTGAAAATATTCCCTTTCTCTCATTACCCAATTAACTATCAAATAAAGTCCACTAGAGCCAATAAAACATTTAAAGAAAAGAAAAGTAATGGATGTATTTTTTAACACACACACACACACACACACACACACACACACACCCCCACACACACACACACACACACACACACACACACACACACACACACACATATACATATTGATCTGACACTTCATCTCTTAACAGTTGGAAAAAACGCACATCTGTTCACCTTCTCATCAGAATAAATAAAATTGGAATATTTAGTACATTTTATTCATTTTAATGGTAGAAATGTCCTAAAAATGATTTTTTACTAACAATCCTGTGTCACTTTAAACTGGGAACAATTTCCCCCTCACTGGAAACCAGTTTTCTTCTGTAACAGTCAGTCTGCTATTTTCATATTCATCAGTGGGATTTTAGAAACTTTGACTCACCAAGTTGGCCAGGATGTAATGGTAGTTCTTCAAGTTTCTCTTTTGAGCTGCAATCTGAAAAGACAGAATTCCATCATATTTGATCTGTTAATTACATTTTCCTGAGGTGTTTAATTATGATGTTACACATTAATCAGATTCATCTGTTCTTCATCACCATCAAAAAGAGAGGGCAAGAAAGCAAGAGGGTATCAGATTTCTGAGTCAACTGACAGATGATGCTAGAAGACATTTGAAGACGCAGAAAATAAATGGTTGTTGAGGAGGAAGAGCAGGAGGCAGCAGAAAGAGGACGAGAGGAGGAGAAAGAAGCAGGTGTTAGTCATTTCTTTCCTCTGTGGTCCAACTTTTAATGAGCATCAGTCAGTAAACGTTCAGGAGCACAGCTGCCCAATTTTGAAGGAGGAAGTTGTTGGAACCGCCCTCCACTTTCTCCTCCATCTTCCACTTCCTTCATTCCCTCTGCTGTAATTTGAGTTTTATTCTGAAAAAGGATAAAAGCAATCAAATCACATCAGAGGTCTGCTCCCTATGAAAGCTTCCCAACCATTTCAGCTTCTGTTTCTTCACCCTTAATGGATTGGCATCGATTTGCTTGTCCCAATATTTCAAACAGCAAGGTAGTGATGTCACCATATTTCAGGCCTAAACCTGGGAGACCAGAACAGTTTAGAGTCAACTTTAAATCTCTGTTCTGAATGCTTTCCCTAAGTCTTTTTGGCATGCACTTACTGCAAGACCAGACTTTGCTTTTCTTTAATCAGCAATTCCAAGTTACCTTTTGGATTAATATTACCAGATTATTGCAAAATAAAGTTAAAGAAAAGAAAGGCTTAGTTTCAGAGTAAACTCTGAAACGAAGTGAACGCTTTTGGAGGTTACTTCTGGAGAAGCCAAGATCAACGCAGAAATAACCCAAATGACTCACAATTAGAATAAAACTTTATTTGATAAGTGATTTTTTAATTAAAGTGTTTATTCTTGCTGCAAAGTATTTTAATAAAACAATGCAAAATGTTGCCCAGTAGTTGAAGACCTAGATTCCTATTTGTTTTGATCAAGCCTCAAAAACAAAAGTAAGGAAGATATTTTCTGTCATCTATGGAGATTAAGGAACTTATATTAATAAATTGCAATGATTAGTCAGATTTCCTCTGGATTGACAAGTCATATTTAAGTCTCTGCTCAAAATTGGCACTAAGTTTGATATTTCACTTAGCAGCAGATGGTGGGGCATTTGACTGATATGTTTAAAACTTCCAGAGAATGACCTGTCTCAGAAAGATGAGACAGGTCATTCAATATGTCTTATGGACTTTACATTTTTTCAGCTTTTTATGGTCTGAGGTTTTTATTAATCATTACATAAGATTATTTTGATATACCAACAGTGAACCATCAGCAAAAGCCACTTGAGACTTAACTCACAACTAAACTGAATGAATGAAGCTGCAGTCAAGTGGAACAGCGTGAGATAATTCGAACAAAGCTAAACTAAATCACTGAAGCCAGAAGAAGCATTTGAAGGATCAGAGCAGCACCTGGCTCTCAGGTTAGTCTCAGGTCAATGGAAACAAACTAACAACTGGTTTTAAGTTAGAGTTTGTGCTGAAAAGGTTTTATTTTCCTAAAAGTACACAAATCAAATCTTTTTTGTCTTGTTTCTCCAGCTCTCTCTTCTTATCTGTCTTCTGTGCTTATTCTTGTAAATTTGAAAAAAAAACAAAACAAAATCATCTTTGCTTTTGCTCTTTCTTCCTTTCTCGCTGATGCCAGTCAATTATTGCTGAACCTGACATCAAAGAGCTCTGTTAAAAGCAAAACAGCTGCAGAGCACAAATGTTCAGCGTCTCTGATCAGTGAGCAGATAGTGGATCCAACAACAGGGACAAGCATCATCGACCTAAATGTCTGTATGCACTGGGATGTTGGTCAGTGATTTAAATTTCACACAAGCATGGGCGGATAATGAGATAAAAATGCACTCTCCACAAACATATCTGAATTTGAATGAGCAGAATCTGCTGGAAAGGGACATCACTGTCAAACCCAATGAATTCCATTTGTAAAGAATACTATGATGGAGAGACGCTGGTCACACTGAACGTCTCATTCAGTGTGGATCTCCTACCTTCTTGAATGTCTGATATCCTTATGATGTCCACACCTTGCTATTACCAAATCCTGCGCTCCCAGAAAAGGACACAAAAATCCACTGCTCTCTTCAGATCCAGCTCTACTTAATTTCTGGGTGACTCGACATCCACTCAACCATATTTATGTTCTTAAGGTTTCCCAGGTAACTATCTCAGACCTTCTGTTTCCTAAAAATCACTCACTGACCAATGACTGTCTGGAACAGTACAGCCACCTCGAAATGACCTTGGCAGATGTACACGGGAGACCAGACAGTGACTTTAGCAAGTTAGCCAAGAGGCTCCTGTTTGAAGGAGAAGTGTCCACACTCCCTCTTAAAAGCACAAAGACGACCAGCTGTGAACATCAGGATTGAGTGTATTTGTTTGTCTTGCAGCTCTTTCCCTCTGAGATCTTTCATGGTTTAGTTTCTAGTTCAGCTCATAGCTGCAGAGATGTCCTCACTCGTTTCTTAAGCAACTATCGACAGCATTGAATCATTTTAAAGTAAACATCAGCTCTACTAGCCTAATCTGAAAGGAAATATTGTTCCTTTCCCAGTCAGCCTTATTTACTGTGTTGTGATGTAGTTTCAGAGAGTGGCTGCTTGTTTGGACAGTACTGTCAAACTGACACCAGCACTAATGGGCTCTTAGCAGCTGGCAGACAACAGCTGCTCTCCAAAGGAAGAAAGGAGGATAAACAGACTCCATCCAGTACAGCTGCTTTGAGGCTAAAATAAAAAAGAAGTGGTCAGTTTTTACCACATAGTGACAAAACAGCAGAAAGCCTGCTCTTGTTTTTCAGGCCTGCTCTCGCTTATCAGTCTTTTAAAAAAATCATTGAATTTGATGCCTAATTAATCTTTGTCTGCCATCTGGTTATTACAGCCTGGACTGCTGCTTATTAACGCCTCCTCTCATTCTGGGTTTGTATCGGGGTCAGCAGATCACTGCTGCGTTGATCTGTTTGCATATACTTACATTTATCTTTTCACTTAGGAGATTCTAAAACAGTGAGCCAAATACAAGCTGTCCATCCAGCCAGTCTTTACCCGCCTGTCCTTGCAGGTTCTTCTCTATCTCATGCAGTCACTGGTTGAGAGGTGAGCTGCTGTAAACTATGCTCTTCTTTTCAATGACAAATGTGTCCCAATCTTTGTTCCTGTTCTGCTAATGTAAAAACACAACAGCAGTGTCCAAGAAATAAAAAATGTGATTAAAATCACGTGAATAATCTTGTTCACATGATAAGTCATTAAAAATCATGGATGACACAGATGGATGTAAACACTTACATGAGATTTAGTCATAAGTCAGCCATGGCACTCCTTCATCTATCAGTGATCAGAACAGCATTTTTTCAGGTCAAGCCTCTTATATCTGGGAGCAAATATCTATACAGTGTTTTGAGGAAAAGTGTAGTAGGCGATTTGACAGAAGAGCTATGGATTCGATACTTTGGGATGACAGGGTTAGGGTTCATTTTTTATGAACTGTGTGATGCTCGGAGATCTCTGGTGGAGCCAGTTGTTCATTATCCATGAAAATAAAAAACAAACCATCATCCTCCTTCTATTTACTGCTGTGTTTCTTCTTGGTTTATGTCAGCAACATCTGGCTGTTGATCATATGACTCCTGAGATTCAAAAAAAGTGTTTCCAAAAACCCCACCTCAGGTCAACACAAATACTTTTTTTTTTTTTTTTAGAAAAAAACATTTTTTCTCTAAATCAGTGCGTTTTCTTTCATTAAATTTAAATTATTTTTGTAATTTAAATTTCATGGTTAGTAAAAACCCAGTTACTTTCGACGCAGCGTCAAGCAAGCTTTAGCCCCGGGACAGACGATCTAATTGTACAATAGTTTGGCATGTAAAAGGCAGATTTCCCAAATCATCAGCCCGGGCCGGCCCATGGCACAAGCAAACTGAGCAGCCGCTTAGGTCCGATTGAAGCTTGGGCCGGCCCTGGCATCAGCCCTCAACCACCCTGGCTGACAGTTTGTATTAGCCATTTCCACTCATATGCTGCTTTGGGTTTTCTCCAAAAATGGTGCAGTGTATTATGACCAGAAACTATAAATATAACCTAACATTTATTATGCAAACTTAATATGCAAAGTCCAGCCAAGCTTGAGCTGTTAGAGGTTTTGTTATTAATCTCATATTTGCATGTTCTGAATTCACAGTGGGAACATTGGCAATTGAAACCTTTTTGTTAGAATATTTTCCAGATTAATGTGTAACAGAAACTGCTTTTCCACGGACATTGTTCCTGTCCTCAGAATGTGTTAACACACAAGTTCCAGAACGGCAAACTGCTCTGATATAGGAGGTCACACTGATGCCAGTAAATTATCCATCCATCCATCCATCCATCCATCCATCCATCCATCCATCCATCCATCCATCCATCCATCCATCCATCCATCCATCCATCCATCCATCCATCCATCCATCCATCCATCCATCCGCCGCTTATCCAGGTCGGGTCGCAGGGGTAGCAGCTTAAGAAGGGAGGCCCAGACTTTCCTTTCCCCAGCCACTTCCTCCAGCTCCTCCGGGGGAATCCCGAGGCGTTCCCAAGCCAGCCGAGAGACGTAGTCCCTCCAGCGTGTCCTGGGTCTTCCCGGGGCCTCCTCCCGGTGGGGACAGATGCCCGAGCCACCTCAACTGGCTCCTCTGACGTGCCCGAAACACCTCACCAGGGAGGCGTCCAGAAGGCATCCTGACCAGATGCCCGAGCCACCTCAACTGGCTCCTCTCGATGTGGAGGAGCAGCGGCTCTACTCTGAGTCCCTCCCGGATGTCCGAGCTTCTCACCCTATCTCTAAGGGAGAGCCCAGCCACCCTACAGAGGAATCCCATTTCGGCCGCTTGTATCCAAGATCTCGTTCTTTCAGTCATGACCCAAAGATG
This sequence comes from Poeciliopsis gracilis, assembly GCA_911649635.1. Lineage (NCBI taxonomy): Eukaryota > Metazoa > Chordata > Actinopteri > Cyprinodontiformes > Poeciliidae > Poeciliopsis > Poeciliopsis gracilis. Next base: position 582,890 of record CAJVRI010000585.1, read on the forward strand.
AGGGTAGGAACGTAGATCGACCGGTAAATTGAGAGCTTCGCTTTTTGACTCAGATCTCTCTTCACCACGACGGACCGGTACAGCGCCCACTTCACGGCGGACGCTGCACCAATCCGCCTGTCAATCTCACGCTCCCTTCTTCCCTCATTCGTGAACAAGATCCCGAGATACTTGAACTCCTCCACTTGGGGCAGGACATCTCCCTCGACCCGGAGAAGGCACTCTACCCTTTTCCGACTCAAGACCATGGTCTCAGACTTGGAGGCACTGATCCTCATCCCGGCCGCTTCACACTCGGCTGCGAACCGCTCCAGTGAGAGCTGAAGATCACGTCCCGATGAAGCCAATAGGACCACATCATCCGCAAAAAGCAGAGATGCAATCCTAAGGCCACCAAAATGGATCCCCTCAACACCCTGGCTGCGCCTAGAAATTCTGTCCATAAAAGTAATGAACAGAATCGGTGACAAAGGGCAGCCCTGGCGGAGTCCAACCCTCACTGGGAACGAGCCCGACTTATTGCCAGCAATGCGGACCAGACTCTGACACCGGTCATACAGGGACCTGACAGCCCGTATCAAAGGGCCCGGTACCCCATACTCCCGGAGAACCCCCCACAGGGCACCCCCGACGGACCCTGCTGAGGGTGTTAAAACAGTAGACCGGTTGGCGACTCCCATGCACCCTCCAGGACCCTGCTGAGGGTGTAGAGCTGGTCCAGTGTTCCACGACCAGGACGAAAACCACACTGCTCTTCCAAAATCCGAGGTTCGACTATCCGACGGACCCTCCTCTCCAGTACCCCCGAATAGACCTTGCCAGGGAGGCTTAAGAGTGTGATCCCTCTGTAAATGGAGCACACTCTCCGATCCCCCTTTTTAAACAGGGGGACCACCACCCCCTGGTAAGGTAAGGTCAGTCTGCCAATCCAGGGGAACTGCCCCCGATATCCGACCACTGTGGATAACTCCAGAGGGGAAGTACGTCCCCTCTGGAGCAGTCTCCAGTATCAAGGAGACTGCTCCAGTCTCCTTGATACTGCAGCAGAGTCAATAGTCGAGGTGAGACCGACTATTTCTAGCCGGAACCTCTCAGCCTCACACATCAGATCCGGCTCCTTCCCCACCAGAGAGATGACATTCCACGTCCCAAGAGCCAGTTTCTGCAACCGAGGATTGGACCGCCAGGACCCCCTCCCACTGCCACCACCCATCTCACAATGCACCTGACCCCTTTGGCCCCTCTCATAGGTGGTGGGCCCATGGGAGGAGGGAGCCATGTTTCCTCTTCGGGCTGAGCCCGGCCAGGCTCCATAGGTAAAAGCCCAGCCACCAGGCGCTCGCCATCGTGCCCCACCTCCTGGCCTGGCTCCAGAGTGGGGTCCCGGTGATCCACGTCTGGGCGAGGGAACATGAAATCCAATCTTCTTATTCATCATCAGGGTCTTCGGGCTGCACTTTTCTGGTCACTCACCTACGACCTGTCTGCCTTGGGTGACCCTACCAGGGGCATGAAGCCCCAGACAGCATAGCTCCTAGGATCATTGGGGCACTCAAACCCCTCCACCATGATAAAGTGGCAGCCTGAGGAGGAGCTGCCACCTTAAGTACATTTAATTAGAAGAACCTGGTTGCTACTTTCATCGTTTATTATTGTTTAAACACCAAGAGATGAACTTAAATAATGACAGAGTGAATGAACTGTGTTGCAAGTTTTTCTAGAATGGAAGTTCATTAAGGTAAGGTCATTTCAGAATTTAAAGATCACAACAGTTTCTTTATGATTCTTAGTAATTGTTTTATATTATGACTGTATATCTGGTCAGTATTACCCAAAAATGTCATTAATATTTTATCCTTAATGTGTTGATTATCATAATTAAAATACAATTTGATGGAGTGTCTCTATTTTTAGTTATGTTTTCAACTGAGTTACTCTTGTTTTCAACATGATTCAGTTTTTAGCCAATGGGACCATTGCTTTTCCATGAATTCATGTACTTCACCAAACACGCTAGACAAAGTGCTTTTTGAAGAAATTGATTAAGAAGATTATGCATTTTAATTCTGTGTAATGCCAGAGATTCTTGTTCTACTAGCTCTTTGCTTTCTGTTTGCTTCTCTAGGAGCTGTTATGTTGTCCTCTCCGTTTCACATGTATTATTCATGGATGCTAAGGTCTGAATATAATCTGTAGCTAACTTCTGATAAATGAACAAATACCTTTACATGACATTACAAAGGTTTATTCCAAAGTTTCTCAGTAAACAGCAATCAAATAAAAGGTTCCAACTTGAAATTACATCAAGCCACAAGTAAACCAATTGTTGGTTTTAACCCCCGCAGAGCAAAACTTTTAACGTACATCAAAATTACATTGATAAATAATTGTTTTTAGTTTTAATCTGATGAAAAAAAATTGTTAATCAGTGAGGCTTTTACCAGGTTGAGGATGTTGTTCAATCGTTCCAGTTCACAGTCAATGATGATATGAAAGTCCTCCTTGTAGTCAAGATCAGCCAGGAGTTTGATGAAGGTCTTTTCCGTCATGGTGTCCAAGTTAGCGGAAGTAACCTGCCAACTGCGCTCTGCTGCTGTATCAAGGATCCTCTGCAGCACCGTCAGACCTGAAAAAGACTAAATTAATCAATTCACCTGCAAATAGTAAAAGGGTTAAAAAAAAAAGGTTACATGCAGAATAGATTTCTTGATTGAAACTTGATGCCTTATGTATGCTACAAAAACCAAACATTTAAAATGATTCCCCTCTTTATATCATCAGTGTCTCAAATTACTTGTGGTGTGTCCCACAGATCAGCCTCTGGTCTTCTGATCCTCTGGTATCTTCAAATTCCCTATTGGCCTGTTTGTTTCAGAATGACACATAATTTCTCTGCAAATGATATTCAACTGTCTCGAGAAGAAGCATCAGGAGGTTCTTAGAAAACCAACAAATCCAAGAATCTTGCTGTCCAACTGTGTGTAACATCCATCCATCCATCCATCCATCCATCCATCCATCCATCCATCCATCCATCCATCCATCCATCCATCCATCCATCCATCCATCCATCCATCCATCCATCCATCCATCCATCCATCCATCCATCCATCCATCCATCCATCCATCTATCCATCCATTTTCTTACACCATTATCCGATTGGGGTCAGGAGGGGTGCTGGTGCCTATATCCACCTGTCAACAGGCAGCGGGGTCACCCTGGACGGGTCGCCAGTTCATCGCAGTGTGTGTAACCTTAATTTAATTTAAACTTTCTAATTTAGTTTGAACCTGCAAATTTTAGCTCAGTCTCATAAGCTCCAGTCTTAAGTGTTATTAATTATCTCCTGTGCCAGAGCCATTATTGAAATGGTAAATCAAAGTTATTGCTCAGTCATGTTCATTTTATTATGTTCATTGAGAAAAGTCCTTCAAACCAAGGTCACCTATGACAACTTCTGTTTATTTTTTCATTTACATTCCATGTGCATCCTCGTTTAGTTTAGTATTGTTTTTGATTTATTATTGTTAGCTTGCTTGGGTTCTGTTTTTGTCATTTATGGAAACATTGTTTTAATTGTCTATAAAAAGTGTTTGTTACATAAAGGTTGGTTTATGCTGGTTGATTTTCTTTTGGAATATTCCCAGGTTGGGAATCTTAATACACAGCGTAAAACAACCCAAGTAGTACTTCAGAGTAAAACCATTCATCATGAAATGTATTAAATTAACTATGAGCATTTGACTTCAAAGATTTACTGACTTTTGAATTCACAGATTTCAGTTTTTCATATTGTTATACAATCACATTCTTTTGCTTTGATGTGGATCTGAAGAATTTAAGTAAAAACTGTTCTGATGACATTCCTCCATCCATTTTCTTCTGCTTATCCCGGGAGGACTTGAAGTGCCAAGAAGAAACATATGACATTTTCTTTTTAGTGACATTCTCCAACTCATTTGGCAGATCCCAAGATATTGCACAACAAAGTCCCTCCACTGGGTTTGGGTTTACCTCCTGGTCTCCCAGTGGAACATGCCTGGATTATCATCAAGGAAGAAATCCAGAACAAACATATTTTTGAATTACATGCCAGCAGGGTGGAAGGTGAGGGCATGTTTAATTTCTTCATCAGAATCTTTCTTTAGTTTAATTAACTTGCAAAAAATGAAGATTTAAGACTTGATGAAAAATCTTTAATAAATGAAAGTTTACAAATCACCGGTTCTTTTTATGGTGTTTGTTTTTATAACTTCTCAGTTCTCAGTTGTACAGGTGTTATATTTTGATATTTTTAACCATGTTGGCAGCTCTCACCCTTCTATGTTTATTCACATATAGAGTTTTTAATGTGAAGCTGAGTAGGGAATGGCTCATCAAACCGAATGCTGAGCAATTCCTCCTCCATTTTTAAAAAGGGAGACCAACTTGTGATATTTGCCGTGTGCCTCAGGCTGGAGTTGACCCTGAATGAAATTCTTGAAGGCAGCGTCTTCACACCAAAGGGCAGCAGACGTGCTTTGTTTTCATTCGGAAAGTCAGCTCTTACTGAGAAATAGAAATAAACTGCCTTAGATGAGAATTGTCAAATAAGTTCTGTCAGTCCAAGTTTTTCAACTTTTCTGCTTCCTTATCTGAGCCGAGATCAATGAAGGAAAAAAAAACAAAAAAACATTCACTTGAACACATTTAGAATATCAGCAGCAATGGAGGCTTCTCTCAAATCAACTTAAGGGCGTGTAGGGTATATTCAAATCTTTAGTTTTTCTGTTTTTATATAACAATGAAAATCAAGAAAATCTTGTGCAAAAAATAAGAGATGCAAGTAAGCAGGTGGACGAGCTCATCAACAACGTGACACAAGGAGTAAAGTTGAACATTAAATCGATGTACATAACTATTTATGCATAAGTAACTATGCATAAATTTATACCAAAAACAAATCCAGTAAAAAAGAAAATAAATTCAAACAACAATAGTGAGAAAGTTAGACACACCAGCCTTCACTCTTGTTAAGGTATTATTATTTGAAAACAACAGATATCCATAGCTCCATCAAGTATCAGCTCATTAGTTGTTTTAAACTTGAATAACAACAGAACAGTTTAATATTCTCCACATATTAATATTCATTCAAAACTTGTCTCAAATTGCTCCAACTTCCCCCTTTCCTCTGGACAGATTACTGTCTAAATCTAATAGTCATATCGGTTCACACTCAAAATGAAAGTTATTACCTCTTTCTTCACTTTGTGATACTGATATTCTTTGGAAACTTACACGAGATTGAAAAACTAGACCAGATAATTGTTTAAGTAAAATTAAAGATAGTTTTTCATGAAATTTGCTGAAAATTTTCAAAGATTTTTAACCAGTAATGAAACCTTCTGCAGTTATCTTTCAGCACCACATAGCTTTGCATTTAGAGACACTTTTGGAAAAATCAAGCTATGCTAAATGACAACATTATGTTTAGAACTAAAAGCTTAATCATCAAGTATTCTGACACCAAAGATTTACACCGTCCCTTTTTCCCCACAAGGCAGCTACTCATTACTGTCCAGAAACTGACTACTGAGGCTTCTTCCTGCCTGCCAACTGTTAATGATAATGCACAACATTCAATTAGAGACAGCAAAGCAAGAACACAACAGTGACAGTGCATCAGCCACCCGGACCAAGACGAGAGAGCATAAAAATAAACACAGCACTCAGAAGGAAAGAAACTTTAAAAAGGAGCTTCATCTAAAATCAAAAATCTAATCAAATTTTATTTGTAAAGCACATTTCAGCAGCAAGGAATTTCAAAGTGCTTTACATCATAAACACAAAAACACAAAGTCATGCAACATAGAATAAACAATACATTGTTCTATATTACATTTCAAATAAAACTCTAAACAGGTGAGTTTTTAGTTGAGATTTAAAGGAAGTCAGGGTTTCTGCTGTTTTACAGTTTTCTGGAAGTTTGTTCCAGATTTTTGGTCCATAGATGCTGAAAGCTGCTTCTCCTCTTTTGGTTCTGGTTCTGGATGCAGAGCAGAACCAGAACCAGAACCTGAGAGTCTGGCAGGTTGATACAACAACAGCAGATCTTTAATGTATTGTGGTGCTAAACCGTTCAGTGATTTATAAACTAACAACAGTATTTTAAAGTCTATTCTTTGAGCTCCAGGGAGCCAGTGGAGGGACTTTAAACTGGAGTTATGTCTCTATCTTCCTGGTTCTAGTGAGAACATGAGCAGCAGCTTCTAGATCAGCTGCAGCGGCTTCTGGATCGGCTGCAGCAGCTTCTGGATCGGCTGCAGCGGCTTCTGGATCGGCCGCAGCGGCTCCTGGATCGGCCGCAGCGGCTCCTGGATCGGCCGCAGCGGCTCCTGGATCGGCCGCAGCAGCTCCTGGATCGGCCGCAGCAGCTTCTGGATCGGCTGCAGCAGCTTCTGGATCAGCTGCAGCTGGAGGATTGATTTGTTGGACAGGCCTGTGAAGACGCTGTTACAATAATCAATGTGACTAAAGATAAACGCATGAATGAGTTTCTCTAGATCTGGCTGAGACATTAGTCCTCTAATCCTGGAGATGTTCTTCAGGTGATAGAAGGCCGATTTTGTTACTGTCTTTATGTGGCTCTGGAGGTTCAGGTCAGAGTCCATCAGTACTCCCAGGTTTCGGGCTGATCGCTAGTTTTTAGTTGTAATAACTGAAGCTGTGCATTGACTCTAGATCGTTCCTCATTAGGTCTAGACTCTTCATCTACATCTAGATCCCAAATTGCTTCATTTTTGCTCTGTTGATCAATAAATATAAAGTATAAGGGGAAAAGAAAAGTGAGGAAGATGTAAGAAAAAAGGATAGCAAAAAACAGGATGAAGACAAAAAAATCTAAGTCGGGAGAGACAGAACAAATAGAAAGAGCAAAGGTAACACCAAGCAAATAACAATTTACTTTATAAGTTTTTCAAATTAAACTTGAACATTAATGCCTCTATCACACTTCCTCATGAGACAACATGCTCTTGGATTAGTCTAAGCATACATTTCTTGTTCTGCCTATTCCCTTGCTATTCAATGCTGCCTTCACATATAAAGATTTGCTGACATCACCATGCCAGATGCTTGAAACTAAAAGTAAAGCGAGGCTTGACATAATTTCTGGTTGGACCAACTCAGAGCACTGAAAGTCCATTCCTAGATTATCTGCAAATGTGAAAGAGATTAAAGTGTGAACTCCTCAGTATTACAAAACACAAGAACTATTCTGATGGGTAACATCAAAAGCAACAAAAACACTTCAAAGAAAGAACTGGACTTTATGTTCAATAAAATCCCCTTAATTTTCTAATTTACAGACCCACTACAGTAACGAGCATTTTTCATAACACAACCATACACAGCAAGGAAACCATCTGACAGCAGAAGAATGAAGAGTCTGTCATCATATTTTGGTCAATTTACGGACCATAAATTCTACTTTTGACCTCATCATAAGTTATAGCTTGTTGGCAACAACAAATATCAAAAGACTATGAAAGAGGCAGAAACAGTTCATTAAAATACTTTTTAAAAAATACAATCCTGACTGACTTCCACCTTTTATTTACATTTCAGTCAATCCATTTCAGCTCCTGCAGACATCCAGGTTGATAACGAAACGAAATGTCTTTGTGAACTTTTTGATTAAACATGAAGGCAAAATTACATTCTTAGACCTGCACACAAACAGAAGAAGAAAAAGTGCAGAGCTTTGACCGTGTCTGCTGGTGCGTAATGTGTGTGTAACAGTGTGTGAGTGCATGTTGTGTGTATGAAGGTTTGTTAGACTAGCGATGCAGCAGCAGTTACATCAACCACACAGAGAGGGAAGAAAAAACGATTTATGTTCAATTACCCGCGGTTTGTTCATTCGGGTCGACGCTTCCTGCTCTCCACTTTATTCCTCAGCTGCTGTCTCTTCCTGTTTCTTTTTTTTTCTCAAAATATTATTTTTCTGGTTGTTGGTTTTCTAGGAGTCTCTGCTGTCTTGTTAAACCTGCACAAGGGACTAAATGCCTTGCTCAAAGGCATTGTAACCCAACCAGTTAGATAAAAATGAAGGAAATGACTTCTAGATGGAAAGGAACATGCAAAAGCTCTTTCAGTTCTCTGGACAGTTAAAAAAAAAAGGTGAAAAGAGTTCAATACACCAAAAGGAGAGAAAGAAGAGAAAGAGGACAAATTGTCTCTTGTAAGATTCAACATGTTTTGGCTGTGAAAAATGACGCCTTTCAGACTCTAAGGAGAATTATGCAAAAAAGATTCCCAATGCAGATTAATATACACATAATATCTAGTATTAAAAGACAAGAAACTTATGATAATCCAATTTATCAAGTCCTAGAATGTGACGGCACATTAATTACATTTTTGAAATGCTGAAATCACACAGACATCTGCATAAACAACGTCAAAATGTCAATCAAGCAAAACCAGGAATTAAATATATAGTATTTTCAAAACATAAGAATCCAAAGAGGAAAACAGATGGCAAAAACATCAAAAAAGAACATTGAATCAGCAATTAATAATGTCAGATTTTGTAACTACTAAAGCAGAAAAACTGTCAAATTATTCTCCTCCTGTCCAATCAAAGAAAGCTTTTCATCAGTGTGTTGAAGAAATGCTTTGTGAAATGCACTGAATGGATACCACAATACGCCCCTCACTTTCTGATCTTAAATCCTTTTTGACTTCTAAGTTTGAAAAAAGCTAATTATACAAAAGTCTTTACTATTCTTAAATGAAACAAACATCAATGACTTTGGTGGCCCTGGCTGACCTTAAACTGGGACATTTTTGATTGATTTAAAGCCAGCCAGAAAAAACAAGTTAAGTGTGGGTCTGACACAGATGTGTGTTAACATCTTGTTTCAAATCTGTCAAAATTATGACAAAAACTGTGCCGACACCAAGGCTTCTGAACATGTATGTTTAGTAAGTTTAATTCTGACGATTTCCCACTGCTGTAAAACTGTGAGGAAAAATAAATGTCTCCTTAAGATGGGCCAACCGTAAGAAAGGCAACAAAAAGGAAGAAGAAAGAGGAAAAAAAAGATGTATAAATTGAGCAGAGCTGGGAAGGAAACAGGCTTTTATAGTGTAAGGATGTAACCATGGCAACAGGATTATGGGATGAATCAGAGTTGATATTTTTTACATCTGATTGTGAGCTGATTAAAGGTCAGAATAGGAGTACGAGTTCATTTATATATTAATGTGATAAAGCCTGAGACTGCAGATGTGTATTTTCACTTCCTGCACTAACACACAGACACACAAAAACACCTTTATTTGTCCTTTATTGAAAAGGACAAAACATGCCTTCAACTCTGTTTGCTGTTAACCCTGAACTGACGGACGAAAAGAAAAAAAAATGAAATCAGACGAGACCTACATAGATGGTTTCATTTTAGCATCTGATGTATATTCATTTTAGATGTTTCATCTTCCTTTATAGTTGATTTAGTATTTTCTTCAAAACCATAAGAAAAATGGTGAATCAGAACCATTTACACCCCCAAACCCTGTTTTCAAATTAGTCCATTGACTTCAAATAATCATGGTCAAATTGTAATAACACTTTTGGTTTCACCTCTACATCATACAATGATCTATTAGGGCCATCATTGATCGAAGATTTAATGTTTAAAAGTTGTAAATTTGCGAAAATAAAGGGGCTAGTTTTACAGAAAAACTAAAATAAGTACTAGGCAGTTTTCCAGAATGTAATCACTGGGTTTCAGATGATGTAGCACCAAAGTCACACAATACAGATGGAGAGCAGGAAGTAAATGCAGCCCGTTAACTTCTGTTGACCCAGCTTCAAAATGCCTAAAGTCTGTGTCATGTACGGTTGTTCCAGCAGTTTTAATAGACTCGTTGTATCATATGAGGTCTTCTGCACCAGATTAGCAAAAACGATCACCTCAAAGCCGGGTAAATCCTCAAGATTATATGACAAGACTTTACAGAGACAATATGGATCATATCCTAAATATACATTGTTTTTTTCGAGCTACCTCATTTGTGCCAGCCCATTTTGGCATTAGCGGGGATGTACTCCCTGCGGTCCATTTTGCTCTGTTTTCTGACCCCCATCCTAGTTACGTCTGTCATCCGGGTCACATGTCTAAAACTCCGCAACAGGCAGACCACAACATGAAGTTCCTCTGTGTCGCATAAACATTTAATGACAACTCAGCAGCGATCATGGTATGGTTATACTTTGGAAGTAAACTGTAATATTTATTTTTGTTGTGTAATTTCTTCTGTTAAAACTGAAAATAAGAATAGCATAAATGTGGCAGTTATTAAATCATGAAAATATAATGCTAAAGAATGTCCTCAACTTAAAATAACTTCAGTTTTTAGTCTGATTTTTGTTTCATTAAGCAATCATTGATCTGCAGTATAACGTAACTTTGTGTACTGATGCTATAGCTCGTTAGATAACAGAGTAGTTTGAAAGTCTCTTTGGGTCTGTTATTATAAAATGAAACTGTAGTATCCAATAATGATGCTGGCCTCTTTAGAAAATGAGCTTCACTTTGAATTTCAGAAAATGTCTTCATATGTAGATTTTAACTTCCTGTGGGGAATATTTCAGAGAAATAGTTTGTAATCATGAAATGATCTTGCTGAATAAACTGCTTGCTATTTGCATCAGGACTCGTCTTGTCAGATAGAATTTGACTCTGAAGTGGAATCACAAGTTTACAGATACACTTGAGTCTTGACTGGGGGTCATTTTATTAATACAGTGTCTTAAATAAAAAGAGGAACATTTCTTAGAAAACACATGAACCCTGAAATTGTACAATGTTTAGTAAAAGCTGAAATTTTGTAATTTGGCTAAAATTCCAAGTTTTAACTATTGTGTGGTAATTGTTTGACATGTAAGAACATTTCAACCTTACTTTTGTGATGCTGGTCACTTTGCTCCTTAGTTGTTGTATTTGTAAGAGACTTCAATAATTTTTCCACAATTTTACAATTTTCCTGAAGAAACTGTAAAATTGCTTCACATTGACACCGCATCAATTTGGATTTGTCACCCACTTTAACAGTCATTTAAAATAATTTTGCAAATGTATTATCCATTCATTTTTACTGTAGAGAATTGTGATTCCAAAACATATATATTCAAGATGGAGATTAAATACCATTGCTATATTCAAGGGTGGTAAAAACAATTATTAAAATTAAAAATAAGGTGTAGTAAAAAATAAAAACAAACAAATAGATGTATTTTAGTATTTCATCCCTTAATGCAGAACTCACCACATGTTAAATCCCTGTTAAATATTTGTAACAAATGTTTAAAAGATAATGATAAAATGAGTGCATGAACTGTATAACTGACTTTGTTTTATTTTTTATGTCACAGATTGGTGAAAGGACCTATGAGCACATCACCCAGCGTTCATAGTAACACACAATCAATTTGATACAATGACACTTTCAGAAATGTGACATTTCACAGTTAAACTCATTAAATATGTTGATATTTAATGGATGTGGTGGTCTGATGTCATTACAGTTACAGTATTGACTGTCAAGTCAGATAATCAAGGACTTTTCCTTTTTTCTTAGTTTCCTTATTTGTCACAGTTGGCTAGAGATGGATATTGCATAAATTGGAGGGTCAAAAGAAGAAGTGCATTATGACAGAATTATATATCTCTAAATCTTCCATACTATCTATGTACAGAGTTAGCCTCTCTGCAAATTCTGAAAAAATGTTTTGTCATTTGGACATAAAGCAGCTTGAAGAATGTCTGCACAGCAATCTCTGACATGAAGTGCATAAAGCATGAATGTGCAATTAGCATATGAAAGCAATTTGTCCTGCATGCTGTCTTGTGCTCTCACCTGAATCAGAGCTGTACATGTAGACAAACCTTTTCCATTTGAAGTGCTCCAAAAGGGCCATGAGGGGCTCCTGCAGCTGGGGCCGCAACTGCAGTACGAACTGGTTGTTGGTCTGAACTGGGAAGGACGGTGTGATGAAGCACACGTGAAGAGAGCCACAGAAAGACATCAGCATGTTGACCGTCTTCCGGTCATACAAGCCCATGATGGTGTACACGCCCTTCGAGAACTGGGAGCAGACTGGGAGAGATGTGGGAGTGGGAGAAGACAGGTCAATAAAGGAAATGTTAGCGAACTTCTTGATAATATATTCAGAGTTTAACATATTGATATCATAGTCTTCTCTTTGAATTGACTTGCATAATGTTGCAGGCCACAACTGGGAGCAGGTTGCAGCTACTATTAAGGCAGGCATCGTAATGTTTGAATAATTTGATAAATGACTTGAGAAAAATGAAACAGCAAGTGAAAATAATTGGATATTATGTGGTAAAACTCTCTGAAGGTAAAATTAAATATGTAGCTTCAAACTAGGCATTTAGTTAGCAAACTAACTATTGATGCACAATGGTTATGCAGTTACTAGCCATGTTCCCATCCGACTGTTGTGTAGATTTTGAGTGATTTTGAAAAACGTCACTAAAAACAAAATGCAAATTAAGCATGTTTCCAGTGAATCAACCAGGCTATGCAAAACATAATCCATCAGATGCTGACGTTACACATGACTGTAAGGAAAAACACATGACATTATTGTTCCATTCTGCAGGACTAATACATGTTTAGATTAAGATCCTTGGTGATAACCTCCCAAAGATCCAGTGACATTTAGAGACTGCTGCAGTAAAACAGCTCCTGGATTCATCTTTTCTTGTGTTTCTTTCAAGAAGAGAGCTAAAAAAAACATAATCTGTCTCCATTTCTCTGTCAGTGTGAATCTCTCCACCCTCTTGGGCTGCTGTTCACCTTCTGTCCTCTTCCATCACACTGTCCTCTTTCCAGCAACATTTTGTCTTAGTGTGTAACTTGTTTTTGAGTAGAGACTGTCACCCAAACATTCAGGTCAGTGAAACTGAACTCATATTTCAGCCATGCCATTAAACATGACTTCTTTTTTTCTGGGTTTGGCTGCAATTTCTAAACATACAAAATCCTGCAGGCTCCAGATTTGGAACATTTTTACCCAATTTCCCTTTTTATTGCAAATGCAACACCGAACAGTGAATCTCCATTTGATGGTACACTTGGAGATGATAAAGAGGCCTTATCTTCATGGTGAACTGATGTAAATTTCCACTGCTGTGGAGCTGATGAAGCACACTCCCTCTTCTCACACAAAAGGCTTCCTCATAGTAAATCCTCACCCACACAATGGAAATAATCAAATTACTTCATGCAGAGCTCCTTTCCAGTCTGGGATTAAGACAAAATAATACTTGCTGTTGCAGCTGCACAAGTCATTGTGTAAGCCAAAGTCTTATATTTTGCTTCTCCAGAATTCAGACTGAATTAAAGTGTGCAGGATATATATTGTTACCCAGAAAATGTACTCTTAAGGACAGAAGCCTGAGTGCTGCTGATAGCAACAAGATGTCCAGGCTGAGGCAGCTGTCAATAAAAAGAACTTGCATTAAATCTTAATGTTATAAGGACAATCGGCCATCCTAAACACCGTCTTAATCTCATGATGCTCATTCAGATAAAGAGAATGTATATAAAAAAGTAATTTAACAAGGTCATTCATTCAGTTATTCGCATATCCTGTTTGAAAAGTTAACATTTCAGCCCAAACCCAATGAGACAGAAAATGTCCTCTTGTTTAAAAGTGTTGTTGCCTTTTATCAGCAGTCACAGTAGAGATGGAAACAAGGAGAGAGAGTGAAGTCTGACCTTACAGCCTGCAGCTTAACAGACTTTATTTTAAATGAATACAACACAAAGTGCAATAATCCATTCAGAACTGAAGGCATTTTGTACAGGACAAGGTTTAGTCATCCAATAATGAGTCACAGTCTGTGTTCATACAGAATCAAGAAAAGTAATGAAGATTTTCTGTGCTGATTTTGTGATACTGAATCAGAAGTTGAATTCACAAAGCAAAAGATCATTAGTATGAGAAAAAAAAGTAAGAATTTATCTATGAGGTCATGAGCAGCAAACATCTCCTGTGCAACAGGAAGCTCTGTTGACACAGATTATATTCAGTTCCACGTTTGCCAAGACTAAAATAGTTTTGTGCCATTTGAAAACAACTAAAGGCACCAAATATGTTATAAATGTTCATACATATGATTTTTGCTACAGCTTAAAATCTTTTTTGCTTGCATTAGACAGCTATTGACTTAAAAGTCTAATTATTTGTACAGATTTTCAATATTGAGGCTACACTCACTCTTCATCTACATAACAGTCAACATTATGCTGATGCATTTGTAAGATGTTTAGACCAGGTTTTCCAACCATGGTCTAAAGATGGAAAACTAAATATAAAAAAATGCAATGTGGTGTGCCTTGAGGACCAGGATAGGAAACAGGTTCAGACCAAGAAAACCTGCCTGGTTTAAAAATGTTATAAGCTTAGACTTTATAAATCATACATAAATGCTCAAAAGCAAAAATTATAACTAAGAAGCCGTTTCATGTGGCTCACCATGAATGAATATAATCCGTTTTCTAGTTGGGGTATTGTGGTACAGACATACAGACTATGTTTTTGTATTTCAGAGCTAAAACAGTCTAAAAAATAAAATAAATAATGTAGTGGTAAATGGACACAGCACACAACCTGATCCAAAAATCTTTCTAAGTTCTCATAACAGGTTAATATTTACTTCTTGTTTTAATTAATCCAGTTAGATTATTTTATTGTTTGTTTTTTTTTTTTTTTTCAGAAAAGTAAAAACGTTAAGTCAAGTTGTGACAGGGTTGAATGACCTCATGGACTTTCAGAAGGTCACGTCCTTAAAACTCAATCCCATCTAATGTCAGTGGACCCAAACTGTCCCCAGACATATTGGTTTGTTTCACTTTAAAGATATAGAACGTAACTTTTCTAAAAATATATTTTTGTCACTTATTTGTTGAAACTGTTACTACATTGTGAGAGTAAGAAATAAGACTGACTCTCAGAGAAAATGAGCTCCTCTGGACTCTCCATTGCATTCAGTGCTGACTAGAAACAGCCAATCAGATCCAGGAGGAAGATCTTAGCACTGTCAGTAAGGCATGTGTGCACACTGATCAACCCCCACAATTGACCTTTTGCTCCCTGCTATGCTACAGATTACTGCAGTTTTAACCGAGATGGACACCAAATAACTGGGTTCAGTAATTTGGGCTATTGATGGTTTTTACGTTGACGTTTCAGTACCAGCATTCACCAAGATTGGTGCTTCAAGGTAATGTCAACAATCTTGGAAGCTCAACCTTATGCAGCAAGACTGCACTCCAAATTTACTGGGAAATTGACGACTCTAGTCACAGTGCTCCCACCACTGACCTCTTCATCCATAAGGACCAAAGTGACAGGCGTCCTTTCTCTGTCCTCTGAGCTCTATAGCCCAAGATAACACCCTCTCAACAACTTTGGCCCTTGTGAGTGGTGTCACACTGAGAATAACCGTTTGCTCCAAGGCCCTGCTATCACGCTAACAATAGATGCTCGCCTTTTGGCAGAAGCTATAATGCTAACGAGGTATCTGTCTGTCAGCATTAACTCTGCTGGCCTGCTGGGACGACAGGCTGGTCCGTCATCAGAGGGAATCAGGCAGCAGAGGGGTTGACAGATGCTGTCGGCCTCAGGAAGTGTTTGTAGTTATTTGTGTTTCGGGTCAGAAACATCCCCATGATAGAGTCCAGATGTAAAACATGGAGGGAACTGATGAAGTGATTCCTCGCTTATGTCAAAACGACACAAACAGCTGCCTGTGTGAAATCAATAAGTTCTACTTGTGTTTGGTTTCCCCATTCGAGTTTCTGGCAATCACATCTTTCTTTTGAGTATTGTAGTGAAAAAGTGGGTGCAGTTTTATCAACAGAAAATCATGAATGAGAAAAACAAAAAATAACAGAAGGTGAAGCAAAAAGTGGTTTCAAAAAGTTGTGGTTTAAAATGCTTTATGCCATTCCTGCAGTTCAAAATCGGTTTTATGAGACACCAAAGAGACCTGGAAAGAATTTTCTCTGGCAGGTTGGAGCATAGAGTGACACAGTAATGTCCCTCTCTTACCT
The DNA here is from genome assembly GCA_911649635.1 of Poeciliopsis gracilis. Lineage (NCBI taxonomy): Eukaryota > Metazoa > Chordata > Actinopteri > Cyprinodontiformes > Poeciliidae > Poeciliopsis > Poeciliopsis gracilis. The sequence continues at coordinate 599,028 of CAJVRI010000585.1, forward strand.
ATGGTGGCTCAGTTCTGGTCAGCTGGCTGCAGATTAAGCTTGGATGGAAAATTCTAGCCTTTTCTTGTTTCTTACTAAATTACTGAACAAAACTAATTGAATTAATTCTCTAAAAAAGAAAAGAGACCTAGACCTTCTTGAATTCTACCCATAAACAAAAAACATGCATTTCTTCCAGTATTTCAGGTCCATCTGTCCTGACTGCATATAGGTTAGGACTGGACAATAAATTAGTAATAATATATATCACGACAGGCACATGATCAAAATCAGCAGATAATGTCTGACAGAATATTAAATATTCAATATATACAATTTTCTCTAAACTCCAATCCAGAACTGCACAGCATTCTTGGGGATGTGAGCAAAGGAAAGACTTTCGCAGCTCAACCTCTCAGCCAGCAAAGCAAGGCGGGCGGCAACAACTAACTCATTCTCTTTAATTACCTAGCAACTCACTCACTCTTTGGTTGCCTAGCAACTCACTCACTCTTTGGTTGCCTAGCAACTCACTCACTCTTTGGTTGCCTAGTAACTCACTCACTCTTTGGTTACCCAACAACTTGTTTAGTAACCTGCGCAGCAGCAGTATAAGGATTTGCCACCATGTCTCATAAATGCTTAAAAATAAACAAACAATGGCGTGGAGTGGAAACTGTAGCATAAACAGGAAACGCCACCAGATTAGCAGCGTTTCAGATATTCAAAACAAAAACGTAATCAATAAACTTCAATATGGATTGATCTGAAACCCCATATCATAATATGTTTTTCAACTGTATCATCCAGCCCTAACTGATGTCCTCTCATATCAACAAACTCTCAAGAAGAGCACTTACCATTACACCCTGACAACCAAGCTGAACTCGCTTCACACCAAATGAAGCTCCTTCACTCAGACATCCTGCTTTCCACCACCTGAGGCTTTTAGAAAAAGCTTTATTTGAAGACAGCCCAAAGACGAAGACAAGGA